>CM033744.1:11073169-11673169 GCA_019671005.1 Hibiscus mutabilis
TAAGATTTATGCTTGCTCCAAGATCGCATAGAGCTTTTTTGATGTAATGATCGCCAATGGAACACGGTATTGTGAAATTGCATAGATCTTTAAGCTTAGGAGGCAATTGGTTGTGTAACATTTCCATACACCTTTTTGTCAAAGCAATTGTCTCGAATTCGCTCAGCCTTTTACGATTTGATATGATTTCTTTAAGGAACTTGGCGTAATTCGGTATCTACTCGATTGCCTCGACCAGTGGTAAGTTGATGTAGACTTGTTAAGAATTTCAAGGAACTTCTTAAACTGGTACTCATTCTCATTCTTCTTTAACCTTTATGGAAATGGTGGTGGCAATATGTGCTCTTTGCATTTACTCATCTCGACCGGATTGGCAGTAATAGATGAACTTGTCGCGGCATATGAAATCACTGTGGCATTCGCTTTTGAAGACTCTTATTTATTAGTCAACGTATGCTCATCCTCCTTGGGTTGGATAAGATCTTTACCCACCTTTGCTCCACTTCTGATAATGATTACTTTACACTACTCATGGCCTAAACCTCATGCAATCTCAGTATTGTTGGGCAAGGTTCCCTGTGGCCTCATGCTTAGAGCTTGGGCAAACTGCCAATCTGAGTTTTTAAAGACTTAATTGTTGCTTCTTGACTTTGTATCTGAATTTATGTACTATTCATAAAAGAGTCATTCTTTTCATGAAATTGCTAGTTTCAGCCATATAAGATTCAGTTTTAAGCATAAAGCATTGAGAGTGATTTCTAAAGAACTGGTTGTTGATTATTGTTACGGTAATTAATTTTGTTGCTGTGGTATGTTCTGTTGGAATCCTAATGCTTCAGTATTCTATTGAGATGTATTGTTGTAGCCATTCTGATTATTCCATGAGAAGTTTGGATGTTGCTTCCATCCCGGATTATATGTGTTGGAATATGGATTGTTGTTTCTGTTGTAGTTTCCAATGTAAAAACTGGTTTCTGGGTTATGTGGACACTTAGAAGAATTATGGTTATCATTACAAAAACTACCTTTACCTCATGTGTGTTGCTGTGACGCTGCAGATTCTTAACCATATTGGTTAATACAGCCAATCGTGCTGAGATGGCGTCAGTTGAATCAGGCTCAATTGGCATGGCATATCGCCTTACATGTCCCTTCCTAGCAGTTGGAAATTGATAGCCATTGTTGGCAAGTCTATCAAGAATCTCAAACGCTTCATCTGGTGATTTATCTAGGAGTGTTCCATTTGCCGAGGCATCTAGCATCATCCTCGTTAGAGCATTAACTCCATTGTAGAACATAACTACTTGCGTCCATTCTCAGAATCCGTGTATAGGACACTTGCAAAGAAGATCTTTGTAACAATACCAAGCCGTATACATAGATTCGTCATTTGCTTGATGGAAAAAAAGTGATATCATTATGCAATTTATATGTCATGCTAGTAGAATTGTACCTGACAAGGAAACTTCGTCATAGATCTGTCCAAGATTCTAGAGTGCCTGATGATATGCTGTTGAACCATGTTCTTGCCCTATCCCTCAGTGAATAGGAAAAAGTCTAAGTCTAAGGACATCCTCATGGACTCATTGCTATTTGAAAGAATCACAAACCTCTAAGAAAGATCTTAGATGTTACCTGGCATCTTCGTTTGCTGAGCCGCAAAATTTCCCAATTGAATTTAACATATTGAACATTATGGGCTTCAATTCAAAGTTTGCGGCTTAAATCTCAAGAGTAGCAATTCCTGGATTGAGATTACCAAGTTCTGGTAGTAAGTGATCTTAAATGGGTCTATTTCATACTCGAACTGGTTGATCTGCTACGACTGCATTGCCTCCTACCGTGGCATTCTGATTGCCATTGGCAATTGGATCTACCATAACTGTGTGTAGTTCTCTTCTTCTCTTATGGAGTACACATTCAATATCAGGTTTAAGTGGATAGTCTTGTGTTGTTGGTCTTGCCCTGATTATACACAGATGCAAAAACCAAAGGGTGTTAGCCACTTAAACAAATAGAATAAACAAAAAAATTAAATAAATAAATGAATAGAAAATGCAAGAAATTAGATATGAAATCGCTATTTCCAATCCCTAACAACGGCACCAAAAACTTGTTGTGTGTTTTGAGTGCTACGCAAATGTGCAAGCGAACATGTTGTAAGTAATAAAGTGATTAATATAAAGTATCATCTCCATAGGGATTGGTCTGAAGGACTTGGACTCTTAACTTCTTGCACTGAAATAAAAGAATAGTTGTGATGATAGATGGTGATAGAAAAATAAAATAAATAACTAAAGATTTTAAAGGAAACGAAGTAATCATTGAGAGAGTTTGTTGGATTATTAGGATTGATAGTATGTCGGATGAGTTGCTTTGGAAACTTGAATGCCGAGGCAAGTAGATTGTTGTGGCAAGTAATTTCCCAGGCAAGTAGTTTGCTAGAAGTATGACTCTCTGTGACCAATGAAATGCAATTGCAAGAGGTTGAGTTGGAGTAGGACTCTTCTCATCAAATGGTTTCCCTGGAAAGTTAATAGTTGCAGCAAGTGTGATGCCGTGGAAAGCCAATTATGTCTCTAATGCTCGACAGAGTATTCTTCACTGCCTTCACGTTATTTCTAACTTGAAGGGCTGACGCTTGTGCAAATCCTCGTGATACGCCTGTCACGCATTGCTTTACCAAGAATGAATATCGTCTTTCCCTAAAATCTTGTTAGTCACTCTCCCCGTCGACCAGCTGCTTCACATTGTCACTTTCCAAAAACTTGGTTCAAGAGGGGATTGGTTTTCTTCAGCTCTCGCAATGTTAGGAAACCCAGATTCAATTCAGTTTGTTGATCTCCATCAACTCTCGTAATATTTGGAAATCAACTCGGTTGAGGAACCTCCAATGACTGTCACTTCATTAGAATGATTCCTTCTCACAAAGCCTTCATTGATCTTGATCTCCCTTGTGCTATCAGCGATTTAGGGATTTGAGTTTCAACAAATGATTCCCACTCAAGTGTTTATCTCTAAACTACTCAATTTGCAAGAACAAGAATTTAATCAACATTGTGCATTTAACTTTAAACCAAAATCAAATCATCCCTACAAAATCCTCTCAAAACCTGATAACCCAAACCATCTAAGTTTAGTTCATGTTCAGGTGAAAAGAAAATACAAAGAAATATTTCCCCAACATGAAGGGTGATGTGCTATTAGAGAAATGAAAGAAGAGGGGAGATGAGCTCCTCAATCCGATCACTCCTACGATCAGCTTTCTCTTTATCTCTCCTCTCCCTCGCGTGAGAATTTGGTGGAGATAGGGCTTCCATTTTGAATTTTAAATGTGGGAAATAATGTAACTGATAAATAAATAAAAATTGGGGATTTATCCTTTGCATTTGATTTTGAATTGGGTGGTTGGAGATCCTAACCGCTTTGATCCCTTTAATGCCATGGCAGACTTCGGCAATTGGCTTGGTAATTCATCTTGCACACAAACGAGAAAAAGAGCATTATTTTTCTACAAAAAGTAATAAAATGCATGGCTAAGCACATTGAACTAGGAAACTAAGAACTTATGCATGAATTACTACAAATGCAACTAAAATGAGCTTAATTCAAACAATAATATGAGTAAAAAGGGTAGGAAAAATAATACTTTGACACACTTATCACACCCCAAAACTCGAGCTATTGCTTGTCCTCAAGCCATGCAAAACTAACAAGCACCTGCCAAGGCATTTACCAAACATGAACAAGTTGTATACTTGACTGTAATCCTCAGAACCTGGGCAACTAGCATTAATTACCTTTGTGACTTTGGGCAAAATATAGAAAAGATTATTCAAAATTCAGTATGATGCAAGTGAAGTGTGTGTATAGCCATGTACAAGTTAATCATAGGAGTTCCAAGCAAACCGTTAGTTTTATTAACTTGTCGAGGCAAGAGATCTAACTAGAGCTAGTTTTAGGCACCTCTAGTAATTCTTCTTCTTTTATTCTTATACTAGAGCCAATTTCAGGCACCTCTATCATTTGTAAGATCCCTAAAACTAGAGCCAGATGGGCGCCTCTAGCTATGGTTCATTTTTTCATCATTTTTTTGCTAGAGCCATTTTTGGGCACCTCTAGCGTTTTTTAATATTTCCTTACCTAAGATTCCCTAGGTTCTCCTAAATTAACAAGTCACAAAAGTGTTTATTAAAGTTGTATCATAATGAAATCCTAGCAACTTTCCATGCTAAGCCTAGAGTTAAAAGTTTTCTTAACCTAATTCCATGGTAAATAAATCGTCATCAAATATCACAGCAGGTTATTAACAAGTTCACTCAGACAAACTATCATTGCAAATGACACTAACTAAAAATAATGAATGCAAGTGTAACTAAACATGAAACAACCGAGACAATCCCCCCTAAAATCAAAGAAAGCATTGTCCTCAATGCATGAAAATAAAAAAATAAGAATGCAAATGCTAGTTAGAAAGGTCATCACCTCTAGCTCGTGATTTCCTGGTGGCCATGTGCTTAACACACTTTCCAGTGCGTGCTGGTTGCTATCTTGCTGGTGGTGCAGGGGTTGAAGCTTCAGTCTCCTCTGCCTCCTTCTCCCGCTCACCCATCGTGTCGGCTTCCTTAAGTGGTGAAGCTTTAGAGACCCATTGGGTCCTTTACCTCGAATTATAGAGCTCCCAAATCTAAACTCAAACTTCTGATACAGATTGCTCTGCGAGTACCTATTCTCCTACATGGTAATCGATACGCCATTCTAGGTACCGATACTCTTATTCAAGTATCAATACTCACTTTAGGTTTGAAAGAAATAATTGTGGCCCCGTATCAATACACCCTCCTTGATTACCGAAACCATGTATCAGTACGCATACCTTGCGTACTGAAACCTTACTCGTACCAAAACACCCCTTGTCGTACCGGTATGCTCTTTTGCTACAGGAATTTGGCAATGGAACAGTGGTATTAGTACTCCCTTAACCCGTACTAATACCCCATTTATAATAAACCTAGAAGAATCAACTTCTAAGAGAGTATACTGATACTGACCTAGCCCGTATCGATACACGTTCCCAAAACTCCATTTTAGAGTTTGGATTTCTCTTATTTTTCCCCCTAAACTCAATAGTTAAACCTCAAATTAAACCTACACATTATGGGGAAATTATTAGGTGGATTTCTACCAGTTTTACACATTATCAACATTCAATCTTTTATTTACTATTGGTTTAAATCTTCTAAAACCCAACCTTACTAAACCATACACCAAGCAAAGCAATCATTTTAGGATCCTCGTGAAATGTAGGAGTCAGAAATGTTCTGACCTTAAGCAAGCAAATCCAAAATGAAACACCCACCAAGCTTCTTCCACCTCATTTCCTTGGTTCAAGCTTCAAACTCAAAATCCTTAAGCTCTAGAGATATTCACCTTGAAAGATAGATCATTGCTTGCTGATAAACTTCTCCTTGATGATCAATTTGGGATTCCCTCTCAACAAAAATAAGTTTTCATCTTTAACTTTAAGTTGGGATAGATGTTTGAAGGAAGATGAAGATGGGAAAAGAGATAGGAGACAAGATGATCTCACCATCTTAAAATTCTACAAAAAAAAAAGAGAATGGGCAGCCTTGTCTCTTCCTTGAGGAAAAATACTCTTTACCCCTTATTAAACATTCCTCATTCAAACAACAACCCAACATCCAAGCCCAAAAACTCATAGAAGCCCACCAAAACTCTTATAGGGCACATTACGGCCTAATATCTCGATCTAACAAGAAAGGCCCGTGACTCGGGTTTACCAGACACTTAAATTCCAAAACCCAAGTCATTACAACATCGATCTTGTTTGTTAAAAAGAATGATGGTTCAATGAGGATGTGCATTGACTACCGTCAGCTCAACAATGTAACGGTGAAGAACTATTATCCCCTACAAAGGATTGATGACATTGTAATACCTCAAAAAGGTCCTAGAAGTATGTACTAAGTCGTATAATGATTTAATTGATTCGAGTTAGCTAAAATTCAAATCTAATTGAAAGTCTAGGACCAAATAGAAATAAGGAAAAAGAAGTGAACAATGTCTAGGGACCAAAACGAGTAAGGTAAAAATTAAAGATTTGCATGTCAAGGAACTTTTAGAATATGTTTCTTACACATCTCACTAATTAATTAACCATGTGGGAATTTGGGAGAAGAGGTTTATGCTTATAAGGCTAATTTACCCTGTTATCATCTTCTTTCCCCTATTGGGCCCAACTACTCTTGAGAGAGAGAGTGAGGGAGTTGGACTCCATTTTTGAACTCCATTGATTTCCAATTGGAGTGTTGTTGAGGGTAGCCTGTAGAGGAGGGTAAGAAACTCCTTCTCCCTCTCTATATTTGAAATAATTGAAAGATTATAATATAATTTCTCTTGTATATGAACATGGTGATAGTAACTTACTTGAAGTTTGAATCTTAGAAAATATGTTTGAAACACACATGTAGAGAATTTAAATTGATTTATCATTATGTGAATTGTTGAATATATTTGAGTTAAGAACAAACCCAAATGTTAGTTTATATGTATCCATTGTAATAACAATTTTGAGCTTAGGATCAAATAAGGGTAAAATGATGTATGTTGACTGTTTTATTAAAATTGAAAATTTGGGGACTATTTTGTACAAATATATATGTATATACATAAGAATTCTGGATTGTATTATATATATATATAAGTAAAAACAGGATTGTTTTGAGTATATATATAAGTATACATATGGATTTTGGATTGTTTTAATACTAGTATAAATGTATACTGGACTGTTTTATAATTCAAAAGGGGTTGATTTGTGATTAATTAGACTATTTTATGATGTTCGAAGCAGGGGACTGTTTCATACTAAGATAGGGGGTGTTTTGATAAAATTTGTGGACTGTTTTGTAAATCTAAAAAATTGGAACTATTTTATAAATTAAGAGGGCTGTTTTGAAAAAAAATAAGGACCGTTTTAACATTTGAAGTAAGATATGTTAAGTTCATTCACAAAGCATATGCATATCATTGGTATGAATGAGATAATGGTTTTTGATGCTTGGTTGCATTTTGTTGTACTTAGACCAAGAGAAAATTTGAAGATATATGATCCAAGACAGGGCAAGCTGTAGAAAAACAACTGGATAATGATTCGAGATCAAACATAGCTTGGAATAAACTGTGAGTGTAGTTTAAAGTCTCGAGATAGGCTTACTACTTTCCCGAGCATGCTTAATTATTTTAAGTATTTTGTTTTGTCATTGAGTTTAGCTATGGAAATATGTAAGTTTGAATTCGAGGTAAGTACCTAATAAAAGATATTTTTTGGAATGCAATACTTGATTGATGTTATGCTCATAGTAAACCTTCTATATGCTTTTACTTGCCTAATAAGAAATCTTTTCTTAGCTAATCTTCGGTTATATCTTGAGTTTGAATTGAGAATCATTAATGACTATAATATGTGCTTAACATGATGTACAATAAACCATATATTTGAAATTTCTTTTATCTAAAGAAATGATGTTATTCGAATGCTAAATGTAAAACAACTAGCTGCTTTATTAAATTGGGTTTTACTAGATTATGATTGCATGTGGGGGAAGTAATAGATATGGACTCTTGATTGTTAACTTCATGCTTCTAAGTTACTTTAAGATATATCACCAAGTTTTTATATTATGATAACTTGATATAATGAAACTAATAAGATAAATTAGCAAATTATATTGTTACTTGAATAAAATAAAAGTATATACTTGTCAAATTGATACTTGTTGCATACTCTATGAACATGAAATGCTATGATTATATAACATGATATAAGTACTTGTTACCTAATCTTGAATTAAAGCTTATAAATTCTGATTGTTCTTGGTATGAAAGGATAAACATGAATGTTTATGGATTGATCAATTTATGTTCTTAATTACGTGGATCATGATTGGTACATTTATTAATAAGATAGAACATTTCTTTCATACCAAGTAAAGCTATGCAAAGCCACATTTCAATTCATGAGTTGATGTATGACAATGTGCCTTAAATTGTCATGATATAGATGTATTATAGAATTTTTGAATAAGTGATATACGTGTGAAATTGATTGACTTGACGAATAAAGGTATGAAAGACTTAAATAAATAGACTTGCTAACTATACTAACAATCTATTTAGATGCTTGTATGATAATTAAGATTCCGATGTGTAATAATTAGATCTCTTTAAAAGTAAGAAAGAATGCTATATTCGAATATGGTAGTTAAAGTTTATAAGTGATCAATCTTAGATTGGAAGCTTTGTATGTCATTGATTGAATTCCCTTTCAAAAAGGATAGCCACTTTAGTTTTAAGTATCTTCTTATACATGCTTCTAATTATCTTTGTATTACCTCAGTAAGTGTAAACTTACTCTACCCTTTCGATTACATTTCAGGTTGAAGTCCTGTTTTGATTATCTATCGAGATCGGATCGGATCACAAATATATTGGTGTATGTTGGTTATTTTTAGAATTCCTAGATGGTGGCACCATGTTTGATTGTGTATTGCATTTGTTATGTATTTGTTAATTCTTTAAAGCAATGCTCTTATGCATCGTAAAAGTTGTATAAGGCCTCTCTATTATTTGATGGTTGTCTATATGATTGAAGTTTGATCTCTGCGTTGCTTTGATAGATATGATGGTTTTGGATGTTTGAACTGTAAATATGCTTTGTTCAAGTATTTTAGATATGAATATGTTAGTTTATAATTAAGTATATACTAAGTATTAGCTAAAAAGACATTTTATATCTAAAATGAGTAGTGATGTTATGAATTCTTACAAATCGATTTATAGTAAACTTGTTACTCATGTTTACTTAAGATTTCTCTTTAACTTATGAAACTTACCAATGAGTTATGCTTTGGTTGATTTGTTACATTATGGATTACTTACATTGTTGTCATGCTAAAATCTGGATAGAAATGCTGATCTAAGTCTAATTTTTCTTTGACATGATGAATTATATCATGATTTGCTAATAGAATTGATGTATAGGTGAGCCTATAGTTTGATGTTGTGTTAGAGTAATTGGAATGATCTCCGAGTCTCATAAATGTGATTTAGCTCAATTTGTGTGTGTGCTTATTATGTTTATCATGGTTTTGATATGGTTGTTATATGCGTAAGTATGTAGAAATTCTTATCGTGTTCAATACAAGTATCATTTGGTTGAGTAACTAGTTTAATGGTTATTTTGGAGATTCCTTACATATTTATAATGAGCCTAATAGGTTAGACAAAGAATTTGACTTATTGTAATGATGTTCTGAAAAATGTTTGTCTTAATAAGTCTAATTAAGGTCTAGTAATCTATCAGTATTTCAAAGAGTTGAATGATGTTTAACTGCCTACTATCATTTGGATTAGACTTTAGAATTTGGGTTACGGCTCTTCATTGATTAAAAAAATGTTGGAATCAAGCTAAGGTTGTCCTTGGAATAAAAGAAAATTTTAGTCCCCAAAATTGTAGAGATTTAGTCTTAATCTTTCTTGAGTTCTTCTTATGAGTCCATCTTTGCTCTATGGTTTTGTGTTTGCTTAATGCCTCATAACTTGGTTTATTCTCCCAAACTGGTTATAGGTGTTACATTTATTGGTATCAGAGCTAGACTTTAGTCAATTCTGGGACTAATCGAGTCTCGTTGCATGATTATTTGTTGCATGTGCCACCTAGAAGTTGTTTTTGACAAGTACTTGTGATCTGTGATTTATACGAGCTCTATTGTATATTGTTAGTTAAAGTAAATGTTAGAAATGCATCTTGGTCGGGACAATGAGAGTCTGTTTGGTTCCTCCAATGAAGGATGCAGTGTGAAAATGAATTCAGAGTATAAAAAAATAAATAAAATAAAATATAATTCTCGAAATCTTTATAGCGAGCGACGAAACTCCTTTAATCCATCATGCGCAATGAAAAGGTCCCTTGTTATAAATGAAATAATCGATCATTTTTTGCTTCTTTGAAGCAAGACCTTCCAACTCCTCTTGTTTCCTTGTGGTTTAGCAACCACGAGCTTTGATAGACAAGTTAGTTCGATGTCAGGTCTATACCTTCTTGGGTACAATCAAATCGTAATCTTGTTGTCACTAATTCTTTGAGAAGTAAGGTTGTAATAGACCGGGTAGGTATGATTTGTTCTTTGTTTAAACAAGGAATTTCCTTCTTGCTAACCTTTTAACCCCACCCTTCCAAGAATCTGACCTTACTCTGGGACTAAATCGATTAGGTAAACACCATGTTTGGATAAATTGTTGCAGGAAAAGACATTTCCTTCTTGGGTTAGGAAAAGAATCCACATTCTTGATAGATAAGAAACCCTCTGAATCAAATTCTATGTTTGCAGTTATGTCTGATGTTAATACAATCAAACTCTTTCTTAAAGATCAACCGGGATATTATCAAATAAGGATTAAAGAATCTGATTTACCTGAAACTGCATTTAGAACTTGATATGGTTACTATGAGTTCCTTATAATGCCTTTTAGCTTAACATATACCCCCGCCGCATTTATGGACCTTATGAATCAAGTTTTTAAGTTCTATTTGGACAAGTTTGTAGTAGCCACCATTGAAGATATCCTTATCTACTCTGGGGACAAGGATAAACAACCGAAACACCATCGAATTGTTCTATAAACTCTTTGAGTCAAGCAACTCTATGCTAAGTTCAATAAAATAAGAATTTTACTCATCCGAAGTGTATTCCTTGGTTGTGTGGAATCTACAGTATAATTTAAAGATGATCCTGAGAAGATTTAAATTAGTGTTGTTTGAAAGCCTCCGAGAAACATTAGTAAAGTTAGAAGTTCTCTAGGATTAGTCGGATGTTATTTAAGACTTCTTAAAGGGTTTTTCATTTTTGGCCACCCTTTTTTTTCCAAACCTTTCATATGGATGTGCCTTTTTATGGGTCGAAAAACTAACGACGGGGCTTGGATTAGTTGATGTGAGTTCGTGTTCATACCCCTTTCAAGTTAAAAAAATCAATAGTTGTTAGCCAATACTTCAAGGTTAATCTGATTTGATCTCGAAAATCAAGACACTTTATCCATCAAATCCTAAATTTTTGAATATTTTTCTTAAGATGAAAAAGAAACCTAATTTAGATTTCACTCTGAATCGAAGTAAAGGATGCATACCAAAGAATGAAAATCCTTGGAATGAAAATGTTTCAGGAAGATCTTAGTAGTCCCCTTTTTCAATATGCTCCAGATCCGTGGTGACCAAGAATGAAGTCTGATATTATAGATTTTGTATTTAAGTGTTTGACTTGTCAAAAGGTGAAAGCTAAGTGTAGGGACCTTGCAGGACTTTTGCAAACTATCGAAATACTAGTGGAATTGGGACCGTATAGCTATGGATTATGTAAATGGCCTACCTTTATCTCGAGGAAAGAATGATGTATTTTGGGTGATAATCAATAGATTTTATATGTCTGCCCACGTCATACTTGTTTGAATGAATTTAAGCTTGGATTAATTGGACGAGCTGTATGATCGAGGAGTTATACTTTTATACGGTGCTCCTATATCCATAGTCTTGGATCAAGATCCTCGATTCATCTCTAGGTTCTGAAATTCCTTGCAAAAGCCCTTAGGAACCTGGGGTAGTTAGGAAAGATCAATATTCTCATCTGTTCACCTCATGTAAAATTCGAGGACGAATTTTCGTTAAGGGAGGAGAATTGTAATACCCAAAAACGGTCCTAGAAGTATGTACTAATTCGTATACTAATTTAATTGACTCGAGTTAGATAAAATCTAAATCTAATTGAAAGTCTAGGACCAAATAGAAAGAAAGGAAAAAGAAGTGAATGATGTCTAGGGACCAAAACGAGTAAGGTAAGAATTGAAGATTTGCATGTCAATGAACTTTTAGAATATGGTTCTTACACATCACCTAATTAATTAACCATGTGGGAATTTGGGAGAAGGGGTTTATGCTTATAAGGCTAATTTTTACCCCACTATCATCTTCTTTCCCTATTGGGCCCAACTACTCTTGAGAGAGAGAGTGTGAGGGAGTTGGACTCTATTTTTGAACTCCATTGATTTCCAATTGGAGTGTTGTTGAGGGCAGCCTGTAGAGGAGGGTAAGAAACTCCTTCTCCCTCTCTATATTTGAAATAATTGAAAGATTATAATATAATTTCTCTTGTATATGAACATGGTGATAGTAACTTACTTGAAGGTTGAATCTTAGAAAATATGTTTGAAACACGCATGTAGAGAATTTAAATTGATTTATCATCATGTGAATTGTTGAATATATTTGAGTTAAGAACAAACCCAAATGTTAGTTTATATGTATCCATTGTAATAACAATTTTGAGCTTAGGATCAAACAAGGGTAAAATGATGTATGTGGACTGTTTTATTAAAATTGAAAATTTGGGGACTATTTTGTACAAATATATATGTATATCCATAAGAATTCTGGATTGTATTATATATATATAAATAAAAATAGGATTGTTTTGAGTATATATATAAGTATACATATGCATTTTAGATTGTTTTAATACTAGTATAAATGTATACTGGACTGTTTTATAATTCAAAAGGGGTTGATTTGTGATTAATTAGACTATTTTATGATGTTCGAAGCAGGGGACTGTTTCGTACAAAGATAGGGGTTGTTTTGATAAAATTAGTGGACTGTTTTGAAAATCTAAAAAATTAGAACTATTTTATAAATTAAGAGGTCTGTTTTGAAAAAAAATAAGGACCGTTTTAACATTTGAAGTAAGATATGTTAAGTTCATTCACAAAGCATATGCATATCATTGGTATGAATGAGACAATGGTTTTTGATGCTTGGTTGCATTTTGTTGTACTTAGACCAAGAGAAAATTTGAAGAGATATGATCCAAGACAGGGCAAGCTGTAGAAAAACAACTGGTTAATGATTCGAGATCAAACATAGCTTGGAATAACATGTGAGTGTAGTTTAAAGTCTCGAGATAGGCTTACTACTTTCCCGAGCATGCTTAATTATTTTAAGTATGTTATTTTGTCATTGAGTTTAGCTATGGAAATATGTAAGTTTGAATTCGAGGTAAGTACCTAATAAAAGATATTTTTTGGAATGCAATACTTGATTGATGTTATGCTCATAGTAAACCTTCTATATGCTTTTACTTCCCTGATAAGAAATCTTTTCTTAGTTAATCTTCGGTTAGATCTTGAGTTTGAATTGAGAATCATGAATGACTAGAATATGTGCTTAACATGATGTACAATAAACCATGTTTAATTGGTATTCTGATTATGGAGCTATGCTCAATTTTGACTTTGATAAGATATGATATGTTATAAGCATTGCTTATGTGATTAAAAGAATGTGGAACTATGCTTATTTTTTATATGAATAAGATATGTTACTTGATTATATGGATAAGGAGCAAAGCTTAATTTTGACTTTGATATGATAAGATTGATTAAAAAGCCTTGGTTTCGAGTCTGTCATAGGTATAGTTGGCATGCCATAGAGTCCTTAGAGCTCGTGTTTGGGGTGGACTACGGTCTATATGAGGCAACAGAGGAGGGTTGTGTTTTGGTCACTTGGCGATTGTAATTTAAGTACCTTTTTGTTGGCGACAGTTGGTTGGGGATTCGTGTACCTAGGCTACTTGACCCAAATGTTGTGATTAAGATATAATGAAATTTACAAGCTAACCTAATAATTAATCTTGATAACTTGCATAACAAGTAATGATTTCCTATATGATATTTGAAATTTCTTTTATCTAAAGAAATGATGTTATTCGAATGCTAAATGTAAAACAACTAGCTGCTTTATTAAATTGGGTTTTACTAGATTATGATTGCATGTGGGGGAAGTAATAGATATGGACTCTTGATTGTTAACTTCATGCTTCTAAGTTACTTTAAGATATATCACCAAGTTTTTATATTATGATAACTTGATATAATGAAACTAATAAGATAAATTAGCAAATTATATTGTTACTTGAATAAAATAAAAGTATATACTTGTCAAATTGATACTTGTTGCATACTCTATGAACATGAAATGCTATGATTATATAACATGATATAAGTACTTGTTACCTAATCTTGAATTAAAGCTTATAAATTCTGATTGTTCTTGGTATGAAAGGATAAACATGAATGTTTATGGATTGATCAATTTATGTTCTTAATTACGTGGATCATGATTGGTACATTTATTAATAAGATAGAACATTTCTTTCATACCAAGTAAAGCTATGCAAAGCCACATTTCAATTCATGAGTTGATGTATGACAATGTGCCTTAAATTGTCATGATATAGATGTATTATAGAATTTTTGAATAAGTGATATACGTGTGAAATTGATTGACTTGACGAATAAAGGTATGAAAGACTTAAATAAATAGACTTGCTAACTATACTAACAATCTATTTAGATGCTTGTATGATAATTAAGATTCCGATGTGTAATAATTAGATCTCTTTAAAAGTAAGAAAGAATGCTATATTCGAATATGGTAGTTAAAGTTTATAAGTGATCAATCTTAGATTGGAAGCTTTGTATGTCATTGATTGAATTCCCTTTCAAAAGGATAGCCACTTTAGTTTTAAGTATCTTCTTATACATGCTTCTAATTATCTTTGTATTACCTCAGTAAGTGTAAACTTACTCTACCCTTTCGATTACATTTCAGGTTGAAGTCCTGTTTTGATTATCTATCGAGATCGGATCGGATCACAAATATATTGGTGTATGTTGGTTATTTTTAGAATTCCTAGATGGTGGCACCATGTTTGATTGTGTATTGCATTTGTTATGTATTTGTTAATTCTTTAAAGCAATGCTCTTATGCATCGTAAAAGTTGTATAAGGCCTCTCTATTATTTGATGGTTGTCTATATGATTGAAGTTTGATCTCTGCGTTGCTTTGATAGATATGATGGTTTTGGATGTTTGAACTGTAAATATGCTTTGTTCAAGTATTTTAGATATGAATATGTTAGTTTATAATTAAGTATATACTAAGTATTAGCTAAAAAGACATTTTATATCTAAAATGAGTAGTGATGTTATGAATTCTTACAAATCGATTTATAGTAAACTTGTTACTCATGTTTACTTAAGATTTCTCTTTAACTTATGAAACTTACCAATGAGTTATGCTTTGGTTGATTTGTTACATTATGGATTACTTACATTGTTGTCATGCTAAAATCTGGATAGAAATGCTGATCTAAGTCTAATTTTTCTTTGACATGATGAATTATATCATGATTTGCTAATAGAATTGATGTATAGGTGAGCCTATAGTTTGATGTTGTGTTAGAGTAATTGGAATGATCTCCGAGTCTCATAAATGTGATTTAGCTCAATTTGTGTGTGTGCTTATTATGTTTATCATGGTTTTGATATGGTTGTTATATGCGTAAGTATGTAGAAATTCTTATCGTGTTCAATACAAGTATCATTTGGTTGAGTAACTAGTTTAATGGTTATTTTGGAGATTCCTTACAGTATTTATAATGAGCCTAATAGGTTAGACAAAGAATTTGACTTATTGTAATGATGTTCTGAAAAATGTTTGTCTTAATAAGTCTAATTAAGGTCTAGTAATCTATCAGTATTTCAAAGAGTTGAATGATGTTTAACTGCCTACTATCATTTGGATTAGACTTTAGAATTTGGGTTACGGCTCTTCATTGATTAAAAAAATGTTGGAATCAAGCTAAGGTTGTCCTTGGAATAAAAGAAAATTTTAGTCCCCAAAATTGTAGAGATTTAGTCTTAATCTTTCTTGAGTTCTTCTTATGAGTCCATCTTTGCTCTATGGTTTTGTGTTTGCTTAATGCCTCATAACTTGGTTTATTCTCCCAAACTGGTTATAGGTGTTACATTTATTGGTATCAGAGCTAGACTTTAGTCAATTCTGGGACTAATCGAGTCTCGTTGCATGATTATTTGTTGCATGTGCCACCTAGAAGTTGTTTTTGACAAGTACTTGTGATCTGTGATTTATACGAGCTCTATTGTATATTGTTAGTTAAAGTAAATGTTAGAAATGCATCTTGGTCGGGACAATGAGAGTCTGTTTGGTTCCTCCAATGAAGGATGCAGTGTGAAAATGAATTCAGAGTATAAAAAAATAAATAAAATAAAATATAATTCTCAGAATGCTGCTAAGCAGCAGCCAGAAACTCCTTTAATCCATCATGCGCAATGAAAAGGTCCCTTGTTATAAATGAAATAATCGATCATTTTTTGCTTCTTTGAAGCAAGACCTTCCAACTCCTCTTGTTTCCTTGTGGTTTAGCAACCACGAGCTTTGATAGACAAGTTAGTTCGATGTCAGGTCTATACCTTCTTGGGTACAATCAAATCGTAATCTTGTTGTCACTAATTCTTTGAGAAGTAAGGTTGTAATAGACCGGGTAGGTATGATTTGTTCTTTGTTTAAACAAGGAATTTCCTTCTTGCTAACCTTTTAACCCCACCCTTCCAAGAATCTGACCTTACTCTGGGACTAAATCGATTAGGTAAACACCATGTTTGGATAAATTGTTGCAGGAAAAGACATTTCCTTCTTGGGTTAGGAAAAGAATCCACATTCTTGATAGATAAGAAACCCTCTGAATCAAATTCTATGTTTGCAGTTTGTCTCGATGTTAATACAATCAAACTCTTTCTTAAAGATCAACCGATATTATCAAATAAGGATTAAAGAATCTGATTTACAAAATCGCATTTAGAACTTGATATGGTTACTATGAGTTCCTTATAATGCCTTTTAGCTTAACATATACCCCCGCCGCATTTATGGACCTTATGAATCAAGTTTTTAAGTTCTATTTGGACAAGTTTGTAGTAGCCACCATTGAAGATATCCTTATCTACTGGGGACAAGGATAAACAACCAAAAACACCATCGAATTGTTCTATAAACTCTTTGAGTCAAGCAACTCTATGCTAAGTTCAATAAAATAAGAATTTTACTCATCCGAAGTGTATTCCTTGGTTGTGTGGAATCTACAAATAATTTAAAGATGATCCTGAGAAGATTTAAATTAGTGTTGTTTGAAAGCCTCCGAGAAACATTAGTAAAGTTAGAAGTTCTCTAGGATTAGTCGGATGTTATTTAAGACTTCTTAAAGGGTTTTTCATTTTTGGCCACCCTTTTTTTTCCAAACCTTTCATATGGATGTGCCTTTTTATGGGTCGAAAAACTAACGACGGGGCTTGGATTAGTTGATGTGAGTTCGTGTTCATACCCCTTTCAAGTTAAAAAAATCAATAGTTGTTAGCCAATACTTCAAGGTTAATCTGATTTGATCTCGAAAATCAAGACACTTTATCCATCAAATCCTAAATTTTTGAATATTTTTCTTAAGATGAAAAAGAAACCTAATTTAGATTTCACTCTGAATCGAAGTAAAGGATGCATACCAAAGAATGAAAATCCTTGGAATGAAAATGTTTCAGGAAGATCTTAGTAGTCCCCTTTTTCAATATGCTCCAGATCCGTGGTGACCAAGAATGAAGTCTGATATTATAGATTTTGTATTTAAGTGTTTGACTTGTCAAAAGGTGAAAGCTAAGTGTAGGGACCTTGCAGGACTTTTGCAAACTATCGAAATACTAGTGGAATTGGGACCGTATAGCTATGGATTATGTAAATGGCCTACCTTTATCTCCAGGAAAGAATGATGTATTTTGGGTGATAATCAATAGATTTTATATGTCTGCCCACGTCATACTTGTTTGAATGAATTTAAGCTTGGATTAATTGGACGAGCTGTATGATCGAGGAGTTATACTTTTATACGGTGCTCCTATATCCATAGTCTTGGATCAAGATCCTCGATTCATCTCTAGGTTCTGAAATTCCTTGCAAAAGCCCTTAGGAACCTGGGGTAGTTAGGAAAGATCAATATTCTCATCTGTTCACCTCATGTAAAATTCGAGGACGAATTTTCGTTAAGGGGAGGAGAATTGTAATACCCAAAAACGGTCCTAGAAGTATGTACTAATTCGTATACTAATTTAATTGACTCGAGTTAGATAAAATCTAAATCTAATTGAGTGTCTGACCAAATAGAAAGAAAGGAAAGAAGGGGTGAATGATGTCTAGGGACCAAAACGAGTAAGGTAAGAATTGAAGATTTGCATGTAAGGAAATTTTAGAATATGGTTCTTACACAAGTCACCTAATTAATTAACCATGTGGGAATTTGGGAGAAGGGGGTTTATGCTTGGAAGGCTAATTTACCCCACTATCATCTTCTTTCCCCTATTGGGCCGAACTACTCTTGAGAGAGTGTGTGAGGGAGTTGGACTCTATTTTTGAACTCCATTGATTTCCATTTGGAGTGTTGTTGCGGGCAGCTTGTAGAGGAGGGTAAGAAACTCCTTCTCCCTCACTATATTCAAAACAATTGAAAGATTATAATATAATTTCTCTTGTATATGAATATGGTAATAGTAACTTACTTGAATGTTGAATCTTAGAAAATATGTTTGAATCATGCATGTAGAGAATTTAAATTGATTTATCATCATGTGAATTGTTGAATATATTTGAGTTAAGAACAACCCCAAATATTAGTTTATATGTATCCATTGTAATAACAATTTTGAGCTTAGGATCAAATAAGGGTAAAATGATGCATGTGGATTGTTTTATTAAAATAAAAAATTTGGGGACTATTTTGTATAGATATATATGTATATACATAAGAATTTTGGACTGTATTATATATATAAGTAAAAATAGGACTATTTTGAGTATATATATATAAGCATACATATGTATTTTGGATTGTTTTAATACTAGTATAAATGCATATTGAACTGTTTTAAAATTCAAAAGGGGTTGATTTGTGATTAATTAGACTATTTTATGATGCTGGAAGCATATGACTGTTTTGTACTAAGATAGGGGTTGTTTTGATAAAATTAGTGGACTGTTTTGTAAATCTAAAAAATTGGAATTGTTTTATAAATTAAGAGGGATGTTTTGAAATAAAATAAGGATCGCTTTAACATTTGAAGTAAGATATGTTAAGTTCATTCACAAAGCATATGCATATCATTGGTATGAATGAGAGAAAAATGGTTTTTGATGCATGGTTACATTTTATTGTACTTAGACCAAGGGAAATTTGAAGAGATGGGATCCAAGACGGGGCAAGCTATAGAAAAACAACTGGATAATGATTGGAGATCAAACATAGCTTCGAATAACATGTGAGTGTAGTTTAAAGTCTCGGGATAGGCTTACTACTTTCTCGAGCATGCATAATTATTTTAAGTATGTTGTTTTGTCATTGAGTTTAGCTATGGAAATATGTAAGTTGGAATTCAAGGTAAGTACCTAATAAGAGATATTCTTTGGAATGCAATACTTGATTGATGTTATGGTCATAGTAAATCTTTTATATGCATTTACTTCCCAGATAAGAAATCTTTGCTTAGCTAATCTTCGGTTAGATCTTGAGTTTGAATTGAGAATCATGAATGACTAGAATATGTACTTAACATGATGTACAATAAACCATGTTTAATTGGTATTCTGATTATAACGCTATGCTCAATTTTGACTTTGATAATGTATGATAAGTTATAAGCATTGCTTATGTGATTAAAAGAATGTGGAACTATGCTTATTTCTTATATGAATAAGATATGTTACTTGATTATATGGATAAGGAGCTAAGCTCAATTCTGACTTTGATATGATAAGATTGATTGAAAAGCCTTGGTTTCGAGTCAGTCATAGGTATAGTTGGCATGCCATAGAGTCCTTAGAGCTCGTGTTTGGGGTGGACTACAGTCCTTATGGGGTGACAGTAGGAGGGTTGTGTTTTGGTCACTTGGTGACAGTATGAGGGATTAACCGGTACTTTGAGTACCTTTTTGTTGGTGACAGTTGGTTGGGGATTCGTGTACTTAGGCTACTTGATCCCAAAGGCTGTGATTAAGATATAATGAAATTTACAAGCTAACTTAATAATTAATCTTGATAACATGCATAACTAGTAATGATTTCCTATATGATATTTGAAATTTCTTTTATCTAAAGAAATGATGTTATTCGAATGCTAAATGTAAAATAACTAGCTACTTGATTAAATTGGGATTTTACTAGATTATGATTGTATGTGGTGGAAGTAATAGATATGGACTCTTGATTGTTAACTTCATGCTTCTAAGTTACTTTAAGCTATATCACCAACTTTTTATATTATGATAACTTGATATAAAGAAACTAATAAGATAAATTAGCAAATTATATTATTACTTGAACAAAATAAAAATATATACATGTCAAATTGATACTTGTTGCATACTCTGTGAAGATGAAATGATGTGCTTATATAAAGTGATATAAGCACTTTTTACCTAATCTTGAATTAAAGCCTATAAATTCTGATTGTTCTTGGTATGAAAGGATAAACATGAATGTTTATGGATTGATCGATTTATGTTCTTAATTACGTGGATCATGATTGGCACATTTATTAATAAGATAGAATATTTCTTGCATACCAAGTAAAGCTATGCAAAGCTACAGTTCAATTCATGAGTTGATGTATGACAATGTGCCTTAAATTGTCATGATATAGATGTATTATAGAATTTTTGAATAAGTGATATACGCGTGAAATTGATTGACTTGAGTAATAAAGGTATGAAAGACTTAAATAAATAGACTTGTAAACTATATTAACAATCTATTTAGATGCTTGTATGATATGTAAGATCCGGATGTGTAATAATTAGATCTCTTTAAAAGTAAGAAAGAATGCTATGTTCGAATATGATAGTTAAAGTTTATAAGTGATCAATCCTAGACTGGAAGCTTTGTATGTCATTGATTGAATTCCCTTTTGAAAGGATATCAACTTTAGTTTTAAGTATCTTCTTATTCGTGCTTCTAATTATCTTAGTATTACCTCACTAGGTGTAAACTTACTCCATCCTTTCGATTACATTTTAGGTTGAAGTCCTGTTTTGCTTATCTATCGAGCTCGGATCGGATCACAAATATATTGGTGTATGTTGGTTATTTTTTTTAGAACTCCTAGATGGTGGCACCATGTTTGATTGTGTATTGCATTTGGTATGTCTTTGTTAATTCTTTAAAGCAATGTTCTTAAGCTTCGTACAAGTTGTATAAGGCCTCTCTATTATTTGATGGTTGTCTATATGATTGAAGTTTGATCTCTGCGTTGCTTTGATAGATATGATGGTTTTGGATGTTTGAACTGTAAATATGCTTTGTTCAAGTATTTTAGATATGAATATGTTAGTTGATAATTAAGTATATGCTAAGTATTAGATGAAAATACTTTTATATCTAAAATGAGTAGTCATGTTATGAATTCTTACAAATCGGTTTATAGTAAAGTTGTTACTCATGTTTACTTAAGATTTCTCTTGAACTTATGAAACTTACTAATGAGTTATGCTTTGTTTGATTTGTTACATTATGGATTACATACATTGTTGTTATGCCAAAATCTGGATAGAAGTGCTGATAAGTCTAATTTTTCTTTGACGTGATGAATTATATCATGATTTGCTAATAGAGTTGATGTATAGGTGAGCCTATAGTTTGATGTTGTGTTAGAGTAATTGAAATGATCTCCTAGTCTTATAATTGTGATTTAGCTCAATTTGTGTGTGTGCTTATTGTGTTTATCATGGTTTTGATCTGGTTGTTATATGCATAAGTATGTAGAAATTCTTATCATGCTCAATTCAAGTATCATTTGGTTGTGTAACTGGTTTAATGGTTATTCTGGAGATTCCTTACTGTATTTATAATGAGCTTAATAGGTTAGACAAAGAATTTGACTTATTGTAATGATGTTCCGAAAAATGTTTGTCTCAATAAGTCTAATTAAGGTCTAGTAATCTATCAGTATTTCAAAGAGTTGAATGATGTTTAATTGCCAACTATCATTTACATTGGACTTGAGAATATGGGTTACGGCTCTTTATTGATTAAAAAAATGTTGTAATCAAGCTAGGTTGTCCTTGGAATAAAAGAAAAGTTTAGTCCCCAAAATGGTAGAGATTTAATCTTAATCTTTCTTGAATTATTCTTATGAATCCATCTTTGCTCTATGGCTATGTGTTTTGTTTGCTTAATGCCTCATGACTCGGTTTATTCTCCCAAACCGGTTATGGGCGTTACAGGCATGTTCGACCAGTTAAGAAGTGCCCATGTTTTCTCAAAAATTGACTTGAGGTCGAGTTACTACCAGTTGAAGGTAGGAGAAGAAGATGTTCAAAAAATGCTTTTAGGACATGGTACAGACATTATGAGTTCTTGGTAATGCCTTTTTGGCTTACCAATGCACCTACTTCTTTCATGAAGTTGATAAATTGGATTTTTTTAGCCCTACCTAGATCAGTTTGTCATAGTATTTATTGATGACATCTTGTTTTATTCGAGCTCAGTGAAGGAGCACGACTATTATCTTTGTGTTGTCCTTTAGACCTTGAGGGAAAGATAGTTTTTTGCCAAGTTCAGTAAGTGCGAATTTTGGCTCTTTAAAGTGGCATTTTTGGGCCACATTGTTGTAGCGGATGGGATCTGTGTCGATCCATAAAAGATTCAGGCATTGGTAGAGTGGAAACCACCTAGGAATATAGTGGAAGTCCGTAGTTTCCTTTGGCTTGCTCAATATTATCATCGTTTTGTCAAGGGCTTTTCTATCATAGCGACGCCTATGACCAAGTTGTAACAAAAAGGAGTTCCATTTGAGTGGAGCGAGAGAAGACAACAAAGCTTTGAGCATTTGAAGGCTTATCTTATGAAGGCTTTGATTTTGACAAAACCCGAGCCGGGAAAGGATTATGTTGTGTTCAATGATACTTCATTGAATGGGCTTCGTTGTGTTCTCATGCAAGAAGGTAAGGTGGTTTCTTATGCCTCGAGACAACTTAAACCTTATAAATGGAATTAACATACACATGATTTAGAGCTTGTCGTGGTTATCATCACGTTAAAGATTTGGAGGCACTATCTGTATGGAGAAAAATATTAGATCAATATTGATCATGAGAGTTTGAATTACCTCCTCAGCCAAAAAGAGTTGAACTTGAGGCAAAGGTGATTGATTGAGTTGTTAAAGGACCATGATTGTATTATAGAGTATCATCCTGCAAAAGCTAATATGGTGGGTGATGCTTTGATTCGGAAGTCTATGCTAGACTTGAGGGTGATGTTTTCCCGTTTGAAGATGACCGAGGATGGTGGATTGTTAGTCGAGCTTCGTGTGGAGTCTACCTTAGTGCAAGAGATCAAGAAAATGCAATTGTTTGATGAAGAGTTAGTAGCAAAGATAGAGATGGTTTAGAGAGGCGAGACATCCAATTTTAAGGTAAGAGATGGTAGGATCCTATACTTCAAAGGTCGGTTGTGTGTCCCATCCTTGGAGGATTTGCATAACCGTATCCTTCGAGAGGAACGTCGTAGTATGTTTGTTATGCATCCAAGTACCAACGAGATGTACCAAGATCTTCATCTTTTTTATTGGTGGCCTAGTATGAAAAGGGATGTATCCGAGTTTGTGACCATATGCTTAGCTTGTCAACAAGTTAAGGTCAAGCACCAAGTTTCTTCGGGCTTGCTTCAGCCTATCGAAATTACACAATGGAAGTGAGATCGTGTGACCATGGATTTTGTGACGGGTTTGCCTTTGACCCAAAAGAAACATGATGCTATGTAAGTAGTAGTAGATTCGTTGACCAAGTCTGCCCATTTTTTACCTGTGCGTATAGATTTTACGCTTGAGAGGTTGGTATGGTTGTACATCCAAGAGATTGTAAGGTTGCAAGGAGTGCCATCGTCAATCACATCAGATAGAGATCCCCGATTTACAACGAGACTGTGGAAGCAAATACATGAGGCTTTGGATACCAAGTTGTATTTTAGCACTACTTTTCATCCTCAGACTGATGGTCAGTCTAAGCGGACTATCCATATTTGGAAGACATGATTTGGTGTTGTATCATTGATTTTGAGAGGAGTTGGGAAGAACAATTACATCTTGTTGAGTTTGCATATAACAACAGTTTCCAATCGAGCATCAAGATTCCTTCTTTTGAGGCCTTGTATGGATGTAAGTGTAGAACACCCTTGTGTTAGACCGAGCTCGATAAGAGAAGGATTGTGGGGTTAAATTTGATTAGAAAAAATGAAGAGAAAGTTGGTGACAAAGTGTTCCTCAAGGTGTCACCGTGGAAAAGAGTAATCCAATTTAGGCAGAAAGGCAAGTTGAGCCCGAGGCTTATTGGAATATATGATATACTAAAGAGAGTTGGACCCGTGGCTTATCGGTTAGCTTTGCCTCTGGAGATGGCACGCATCCATAATGTGTTCCATGTATCCAATGTGAAACTCTACCGTTCTGACCCTTTGTATGTTATCCCGCTTGAAGAAATTGAGATCAATATTGATTTGACCTATGAGGAAGAGCTAATAAAATTTTTGGCTAAAGGAGTCAAGGAGTTGCACAACAAGTGTATACCTTTAGTTAAGATGCTTTGGAGGAACCACAGTCGATGAGGCTATATGGGAGACCGAGAAGGATATGAGGTTGCTTTATCTGAATCTATTTCCAGCAGGTAAATTTTGAAGATGAAATTTTCTTTTAGGAGTGGAGAGTTGTAATAACCTAGATTTTAGAATCTGAGGGCCGGTTTAAACTGAGTCATGGGCCTCATGTTTTAGGCCATGATGTTGGGCAGTGGGAGGCTTCATAAGGTGTTTTAGTGGGCTTTCTTAAGTTGTTGGGCTTGTGTGTTGGGTTAGAGGTAGGTTTGGGAGAAGGAAAGAAGGGCATTAAGGTAATTCACCCCTCAAAAGGAGACAAAGGATGTTCTCCCTTTATTGTTTCTGCAGATTTGAAGATGATGAGATCACCCTTGTCTCTCATCTTTTTTTCCTAACACCTTCTTCCATCCCATTCATCTTAACCCCAAAGGCAAAGTTGAAATCCTTGTCATTTTGAGTGGGAATCCCAGAATCAAGGTTGAGAAGAGTTGTTTAGCATCTAAGGAACTACATTTCAAGGTAGGTTTTATCAAGGTTGGTGGTGGATGAGAAAATGGGTATAGTGAGGTTTTTGAAGGAAAATAATTTGAGGGAGAGTCAATCTCGTTCTTCTAGCTTGGGAGTAAGTTTTAGTTGGTTTATCTTTTCATTCAAAGTTGTAATTCGTTTTACAACTTCCTTATGTAGTGAAAGAAGTGGGGAATTCTTCCAAGGAGCTTAGGGAGAAAAAGGCTTGAAGAGTTGGCTTAGGAGCCTCGTTTCGAGCTTTTAAATCAAGGTTAGTATACTACTAACTTCATGGATTCGTGTACATCCTATGGATGATCCCTAGTTTGCTTAATTTGATATGTATGGTTATTTTTGGATGTTGAATGTTTGAGACTCTCTTTAATTG
The DNA here is from genome assembly GCA_019671005.1 of Hibiscus mutabilis. Classification (NCBI taxonomy): domain Eukaryota; kingdom Viridiplantae; phylum Streptophyta; class Magnoliopsida; order Malvales; family Malvaceae; genus Hibiscus; species Hibiscus mutabilis. The sequence goes on from CM033744.1 coordinate 11,098,675, forward strand.
TGAAACTCAGATTATGTGTTAAAAACGCGTAAAACTGGTAGTAAAACACCTTAAACACTCTCATAAGATGTAGGGTCAAGTTGTGAGACTGATGGTTGCAATTTTAGGGCTTGGGAAGCGATTTCTTGAGCCTAGAAAGCCATTTATGGGCTTCGGTATTGGTACTCGGGGATGCAGTATCGATACCCTAGTGTTCTGGGTTTAAGAGGACTGTTCTATTAAAATGAACTTTGAAGGGGGTATCGGTACGGTGTTCAACCTGTACCGATATGCCTTGTAAAGAGGTATCAATACAGGTTGACCCATATTGGTATGTGAAAGGTAAATGAAATTCCAGTAAGCTCAAATAGTATTGGTACACATACGAGTACTGCTACCCAATGGGATACCGTAAAAGTAGGCAAGGGTCAGTATTGGTACCCACTAGGTGTAACCCTCTGGACCCGGCTTAGACGCTCGACCGAACTGAGTGAGCTACATTAGGTTTGCCGAAGCAAACTGGAGAAAGATTAAGAAAATCGATCCCTTTTTTCCTTTTATCTTGTCTAGATGAGTTTTATTAATCCTAAGTGATTATGCTCGCAGTGGATGAATTTACAAATGAAACGGACCACGGAAAGGCAACCAATTGTATACGATATATTTTAGGGACTAAAATGTAAAACTAGTAATTTAATAGACCAAAACTAAAATTAGGCTTACCAATCCTCAATTAGTTAAATTACATGCATGCATGTCAATTCTCGTCCCAAACCGACCATCCAAACTCAAGCAATTGCATTCACAACAATTAGGGACCAAAACGGAAGAAACAGAAACCATCAAACATTCCTATAAGTGATTTAACTGCAGCCCATATCGGTGCGCGTACAAGTGTTTCGGTACACCTTGGCCAATTTTCAAAACGCAGATTCCAGTAGCTCAAAACCATACAGATACAGCCCCGCGTATCGAAACGCTCAGCCAAATTACTCTTACCCGTATCGAAACACCTCCCTGCGTATCGAAACGCTAAGCCTGGAATAGCCTAGCCGTACCGGTACAGAGGGGCGCATTTCGATATGCATGGACCCGAAAGGTCATTTTTAGCTAGTTTTTCAATCGAATCTAGATGCATTTGGATCCTAGCAACTCATATTCATGCATACAACCAACCATCCCATCATAATCCAACATTATTAGCTACAACAACAAAACATAAACTTCCAAAAGATCAATCTAAAGGCATGCTCCCTAGACCACTTTACCAACATACTCAAAACACTCATTTGCACATTTACTAGCATATGCCACTTTCACACATATCTATAACATCAAAATCAACATGCTAGAACCATCAAAACATAGCATTCAACCAAGGCTATCTAGATGCACACCTAAGCAACCATCTAGCATCAACCATAAGAAAGGTTTAGTGTTAAGTGTCTAAAAGTACTATTTTAGTCACCCTTTTTATTCTTATTATTGCTAGACTACGGCTCATATTAGTTGCATTATTAGCCATTCATGCATATTTGCATTGTTTCCTTGGTGGACAAGCTTGATTTCATATTTTGCTTAATTTTGTGGAAAAAGATACTGCTTTGGTGTGTTTTTCTGTGTGTGTAGAATCAGTTGCCAAAGCAAGGCTAGAACCAGTTCCCAGGGCAATGCATGAAGGAGATGCCGCGCTAGTTGCCAGGGCAATTTTCGATAAGGGATAAGATGATATGGTAGTCGAAATTGATGACTAGATAAGCCCAAGATGATGTGGAGCAAAGTTAAATCCCAAAGGAGTTTGATTTCCATGAAAAGGTCAAAGAGAAATTAAATCCCAAAAAGATAGGAGAAGATCTAGAAGGAATTTAAATATAATAAAGAATTATATTCTTTTAAAGTATTTAATTCCAACTTAACTTCCTCCTCAAGAAGGATTTTGAGCTAGCCATCTCCTATTTAAAGGAGACCAAGCCGTCAAACTCAAGGAGCAAGGGAGAGATTTCGACAAGGGGGAGCAAGGAGAGATTTCAACAAGAGAGGGAGAGCAATTGGGAGATTTCCACAAGATGGAGGGAGATATTTCGACAAAGGCTTCAACCATTCTTCATCTTTTTCTTTCTTGTTCGATTAGGTTTATGTTAGGAATTCTTTGTTTTGTGTTTCTTTGGAACTAGCCATGAACTAAATCTATTTGGCTAAGGTTATTGTGTTTTGTGGTTGTGAGAAACAATTGGATTTTGTTTAGGTAATAAGAGTTTGCACTTTCAATTCAAGGTTTATTCATTCTTGGTTCTTATTCTTGTTTGCGAGTGAATTGGGAGATGATCTCATAACTTCATCTATTTATCTAATATCGGGAGAGTCAGATTCAAGAAACGAATGAGTATGGTCTTTATTCAATCTATTGATGGTGAAGATTAATCCGGCTTAGTAATAAGTTAAGGATTTCAACGGCTAAGAGAAAAGCGCAAGATTGGTTGTTGTTCACCCTTGATTCACGCAGGGATGTATTATCAAGGCATGCACAAATAGCTAGAGTTTCAAATTAGGGATAAGAAGAAACCATTGAAGAACGCTCCGTCGAACCTTGAAGTTGCTGCCCAGCCGCCCAAACAGTTGCCACGGCAACTGAGTTGCCCTTGCACTCTTTTACCAAGATGATCCAATCAGCTATCACACCTCAACTCACGATAACCTGGCCTATTCTCTCTCATTTGATTACATATTCTTTTACTTATTTGCTTTCTAGTTTAGATGTTAGTTAAACTCCTACAATCTTCTACTTGTGTTCTTTTACTTTTTACAGTGAAAGATATTAGATTCTTGAAGTGGCACCAATCCCTGTGGAGACGATATCTTTTATACTATAACTTGCGACGTGTACACTTGTACAAATACGAAGCACTTATTACAGGCAACAAGTTTTGGCGCCATTGCCGGGGATTGGAAATAGCAACTTTGTTTTTATTTTCTTGCACTTTTTATTTTTCTTGTTTAATATTCAAAGGGTTAACAAACTTTGGTTTTGCATTGGTATATGACCGGGGCGAGACCGATTACACTAGAATATCCCTTTGATTCAGAAATTGAACGAACCTTGAAAAGACTCAGACAAAGGTTAAGAGTAGTAATGGCTAATCAAGACGACAATATGAATCAGGATGTTCCAGCAGGAGGAGGCGTGATTCTTGCACGAAATAGAACTATTCGAGACTATCTTGAAGAAGATCTTGAAGGACTCAATCCAGGAGTTGTCATACCTGAAATTGAAGCCGACCACTTTGAGTTGAAATCGGTGATGTTCAATATGATCAACACAATTGGTCAATTTGGCGGCTCAGCAACTGAAGATGTAGGACAACATCTTAAATCTTTCCTCGAGATTTGCAATTCATTCAAAATACAAGGAGTCACCCCCGATGTTTTACGACTAAAATTATTCCCCTATTCACTGAGGGATAGGGCGAAAGCATGGTTGAATAGTATTCCTGCCGGATCAATAGGATCTTGGATCGATCTTTGTCATGATTTCCTTGCTCGATTTAATCCTACAAATTTGACTGGTAAGCTTCGTAACGAAATTACTTCTTTTCGGCAGGCAGATGATGAATCCATGTACGAGGCTTGGGAGCGATATAGAGAACTTCTACACAAATTCCCCCTACACAGATTCCCAATATGGACATAAGTAACAATGTTTTACAACGCTGTGAATACACCAACAGGGATGATGCTAGATGCCTCGGCAAACGACATACTCCTAGATAAGTCATCGGAGGAAGCAATGCAAATTCTAAACAGGCTTGCCAAGAATGATTATCAATTCCCATCTACTACAAGAGGAGGAGTTAGACTCCAAGTCACAATACATGAACTAGGATCATCAGACTCAATCTCGGCACAATTGGCCACTCTAACCAAGATGGTCCAGAACATGCAGAAACCAAACAACACATAGGAAGTCAAGGTAATGGGTTCCTTTTATGGGTTGTGTGGTGGTAACCATGATTCTTTTGAATGTATGCAAAATTCGAAATCCAGATTTTATGTGGGGAATTACAACCAGAACAACAATGTAATGTCCAATACATACAATCCAGCTTGGAAGAAGCACCCGAATATTTTATGGAGTAATCCCAACAATGCTCTAAACCAGAACAATCAGAATGCACAAGCATCAAGATTCCAACAGAATATGCCACGGTAACAGTTGCCGCAGCAACAACCGACAACATCTAGTTCTTTGGAAAATTCTCTCAGTGCTTCTTATATGGCTGAGAATAGTAACTTTATAAAAAGAACTAATGCTTTTATTAATAGGACCGAGATGAGATTGCAAAACCAAGAGGCGGCAATCAAATCATTGGAAAATCAAGTCGAACAATTTGCTCAAAACCTGAATACTAGACCGCAAGGAGGTTTACCTAGCGATACTGAAGTCACAAGAGGAACTGGCCATGAGCAATGTAAGGCGATCACCACTAGAAGTGGCCAACAACTTAAAGAGGCTCAAGCTCGCTCATCAAACAAAACTCCACAAAAAAGAACAAGACAAACTCAACGGCAAAGCCTCAGATGCTGAACCAGGAATTGCCTCGGCAACCAGCGATAAGGATTCCGTGGCAACCAACGATAGGCACGCCACGGCAACCCTATTTGACAATGCCTCAGAAACTCCAGTTGCCTCGGCAATGTCGTCAATCAGGTTTCAGACTAATGAAACGATCGAAGATATCCGACTTCCACCACCATTCCTACAAAGGTTGAAGTGATAAAAACAAGAATATCAATTCAAGAAGTTTTTTTGATATCCTAAAGCAAGTATACATCAACTTGCCATTGGTTGAGGCGATTGAACAAATGTCGAACTATGCCAAGTTTCTGAAAGACATCGTGTCCAAGAGAACAAGGCTATGAGAGTTTGAAACAGTTGCCGCAACAGAGGGATGCATGGCCATGTTGCACAATCGCATGCCACCCAAGTTGGAGGATCCCGGAAGTTTCACAATACCTTGTTCCATCAGAAACGACTCTGTCAGGAAAGCATTATGTGACCTTGGAGCAAGCATAAACTTGATGCCTAAATCGGTTTTCCAGAAACTAGGAATCGGGAAGGAAAGACCTACAACAGTTATGCTACAGCGAGCCGACATATCCTATGTGCGTCCAGAGAGAAAAATCGAAGACATACTGGTAAAAGTTGATAAATTTATTTTTCCCACTGACTTTATTATTTTGGATTGTGAGACAGATGAACATGCACCTATCATTCTCGGGAGACCCTTTCTAGCAATAGGGAGAACCTTGATCGATGTTGAAAAGGGAGATCTCACAATGAGGGTGAATGACTAGCAAGTTAAACTAAATGTGTTCCAAACACTAAGGCATGCTGATGATCCAGAAGAATGCCAACTTCTTCATGCCACGGCAGAGTTTGACTTCGACAAGGAATTTAGTTGCCTCGGCAACTACATTATCGATCAAGAGGAACCTGAGGAGTATGAAGAACCGATCGATGAGGAACAACAAGAAGAGGCAAATTGGTTAGTCAATCGACCAGGTACATACTTTGAGCCACTGGATTACTCAGGGCAACTACCGATTCTTGAGTTGAAATAGTTGCCAAGGCAACTAAAATATGCTTACTTGGGAACTGATAATACATTGCCTGTAATTATTTCCTCTAAGTTACAGCCTGAGCAGGAAAGAAGATGATCAAAATGTTGATGCTACATAAGAAGACAATAGGGTGGACAATTGCCGACTTGAAGGGAATTAGCCCGGTAGTGTGCATGCACAAGATTTTGTTGGAAGATGATCACAAACCTTCGATTAAGGCCCAGAGGAGACTGAATCATGCCATGAAAGGGGTTGTAATGAAAGAAATCATCAAGTGGCTTGACACCGGAATCATATACCCTATCTCTGATAGTACATGGGTAAGTTTGGTACAATGTGTACCGAAAAAAGAGGTATAACGGTGGTAAGTAATGAAAACAATGAACTCATTCCAACCAGGACTGTGAACGGTTAGAGGGTTTGTATAGATTATCGAAAGCTAAACAAAGCCACTAGGAAAGATCACTTCTCATTACCCTTTATTGATCAAATGCTTGACTATCTTGCAGGTAAACCCTTTTATTGTTTTCTTGATGGTTATTCAGGTTACAATCAAATTGCCATAGCACCAGAAGATCAAGAAAAGATAACCTTTACATGCCTATACGGTACCTATGCTTTCCGAAGGATGTTGTTCGGATTGTGTAACGCCCCGACAACCTTCCAAAGATGCATGATGGCACTCTTTTCAGACATGGTCGAAGACTTCCTCGAGATCTTCATGGATGATTTTTTCATTTTTGGTAATGACTTCGACAGTTGCCTTGGCAATTTAGAGAAGGTGTTGGCAATATGTGAAGAAACTGATTTAGTCCTTAATTGGGAGAAGTGTCATTTTATGGTAGATGAAGGAATAGTTCTCAGCCACAAGATTTCATCCAACGAAATTGAAGTAGACAAAGCCAAGGTGGACGTGATCGAGAGATTACCCCCACCAAGTTCGGTTAAAGGAATCCGAAGCTTCCTTGGACATGCAGGTTTTTACAGGAGGTTCATTCATAATTTTTCTAAAATTACTAAACCCTTGTGCAAGTTGCTTGGACAGGATAAAGTCTTCAATTTTGATTATTCTTGCGCTCAAGCATTCGAAACCCTAAATGAAAAGCTTACCTCGGCACCTATTGTCATTCCACCCGATTGGACGCTACCTTTTGAGCTCATGTATGATGCAAGTGATTTCGCGGTAGGGGCAGTCCTAGGCCAACGCACGGGTAAGACCTTTCATGTGATATACTACGCTAGTAAAACTCTTAATAGTGCTCAAGTGAATTAAACAACAACGGAGAAAGAGTTACTAGCCGTAGTTTTCGCATTTGACAAGTTTTGATCCTATTTGATTGGTACAAAGGTAATTGTTCATACGGACCATTCGGCAATTAAGTATCTATTTGCTAAAAAGGATGCCAAACCTCGTTTGATTCGTTGGATATTACTTTTACAAGAGTTTGACATTGAAATTAAGGATAGAAAAGGAACAGAAAATCAAGTGCCCGATCACTTATCACGCTTAGAACGCAATAGGGAGGAGGACGCTGATTTAGAGATATGTGATGCATTCCCAAATGAGAAACTATTAGTTACCTCGGTAACCATGGATGCGCACGCCTCGACAACCCTCGAAGACTCGACAACTCTAGACGTGAATGCATCGGCAACCCTTGACGCCCACGCCTCGACAAATCCATACGCGTATGCCTCGGTAACCATGGAAGCAGTTGCCATGGCAACACATACCTCTGCAATACCCTGGTATGCAGATTTAGTTAATTTCCTTGTTTGTGGTATTTTACCTTATGGCCTTACTCACCAAGGAAAGAAGCGGTTCCGCCATGATGCTAAGCATTACTTTTGGGACAAGCCTCTTTTGTTTAAACAATGTGCATGTCAGGTTATACGCCGATGTGTCCCAGAAGAGGAGCAGCAGAATGTACTCTGGTAATGTCATTCTTCACCCTATGAAGGATGTTTTGGAGGAACACGTACCGCGGCCAAAGTTTTGCAATCCGGTTTGTATTGGCCAACACTGTACAAAGATGCCCAAGAGTTTTACAAGCAATGTGATCATTTCCAGAAGACGGGCAATATCTCTAGACGACATGAGATGCCGCTCCAAAACATCATCGAGGTGGAACTGTTCGATGTATGGGGGATCGATTTTATGGGACCTTTCCCATCTTCATTCGGCAACCTCTACATTCTACTTTCCATTGACTACGTGTCTAAATGGGTTGACGCAGCTGGAGTTCCCACCAACAATTCCAAGACCGTTCAACGATTCTTGCAGAAAAATATATTTACACGGTTTGGGATACTGAGAGCAATTATCAGTGATGAAGGCAAGCACTTTGACAACAAACTTATTGCCAAGATGTTGCAACGCTTCGGCGTGTCACACAAAATTGCCACGGCATATCACCCACAAACCAATGGGCAAGCAGAAATTTCCAACCGAGAATTGAAGGGTATACTCAAGAAAGTTATAAATCCCTCTAGGAAGGATTGGTCAGTAAGACTAGATGATGCACTATGGGCATATCGCACTGCATTCAAAACACCCTTAGGTATGTCTCCCTTCTGACTTGTCTATGGAAAAACATGCCATCTACCGGTGGAAATCAAACACAAGGCATATTGGGTAATCAAGACCATGAATATGGATTGGGAAAGTGCCGGACAAAAGCGTTTGTTGGACTTCAACGAGATAGAAGAATTCCATGTAGTCGCCTATAACAATGCACGAATCTACAAGGAGAAAACAAAGCAATGGCATGACAAGGAACTATTACCGCGGCAATTCATGCCAGAGCAACTAGTTCTCTTATTCAATTCTCGGCTGAAACTTTTCCCGGGAAAATTGAAATCAAGATGGTCGGGACCATTCGAAATTGTCAAACCATTCTCCCATTATGCCGTGATAATCAAGTCCATCACTGACGAACATGAATTCAAAGTCAACGGACAAAGATTGAAGCACTACAACGGTGCCCATGTGGAACGTAACAAAGAAGTGGTCACCTTAGGAGATGCATGAGCATGCTCTCCTTTCGATATTTTTTTATTTTTATTTTTTTCGAACTATTTAATTTTTTTATGAATTTCTTTTTTTAGGATAGATTTATTTATTTTCTTTAAGATTAAGATTACATCTTTCTTTCATATTTATCTAATTGTTTTTAAATTTTAAGTTTAAGAATTTCTTTGCACATCTTTTTTTATTTTCTTTTATTAGTTTATCTTTAATTCTAATCCTTATTTTATTTGTTTTTGAATTGTAGGAAAAGAGTTCATGATAAAGAGGAATTTGATTCAAGAAGGAAACTTCTTCAACAAGGAAATTAATGGGCTAAATCTAAGGCTTATATTAAGCCTCCAGTTTACCCTAAATAAACCCTACATAGCCAGCCAAACCCTTCTCCTTCCCCCAAACCCCCTAGCTGTCCCCTTCCCCCAATCAAAACCCTTGTTTTCTTTCTTTCCAATTAAACCCACCCACCATATTTACTACCTATCTTTCTATTTAACCCATCACCCTTAACTTCCAAGAAACCTATTCCTATTTTTCATCTTGCAACTCTTTAGTTTCTTTTGCTTTCTTTTCTTTGTTTCTACCAAACTCACAACCAAGATTATCCATGGCATCCAAAATCAAATTTTTGGTTCATCCAAGTTCCTCCAAAGAACCAAGATACAAGAAGTTTGCTACACCGGTAAAATCCCCAACGCCTTCAATTGTCGCGGCAACCCCTAATACCCAAGCAACTGATGCCGGGAAACTCGGCCAGCAACCCCCGGACAACTTGAAGCACTCTTACAACCGTTGGAGAACAACCTTAGGCAAATTGAAGACCGAAAATTAATGTTCATGTGGTACCTGAAGGATCACAACAATGCCATCACCCAAGTCATCATGGAAAAGTACCTAGACAGCCGCGTGTCGTTCCCCATCTTTCCTGCCGAAATCCTTGCCACGGCAACCCCAACAGATAATGTCGCGGCAACCTACATTGCGCCTGCCCAAGCAATTGCCACGGCAACCAACACTGAAGATGTCGCGGCAAACAAAGCTAAAAACGCCCCGATAACCACTGCAAAAGCTAGGTAAAGCACCTATGCCCGAATCAACTCATACTGAATCATTGTCTGATTTTTTTCATATTCGGACCAGTCCTCCATTGCACCAACAAGGACCGCACCAATCGAATCCTCCAAGCCCAAGGGAAAAGCCAATGACACTGATGAAGAGGACGATGAGGACAACCCCGTACGAGGATCGATTCCACCATTGACAATAAGGAAGCAACCACCGCGTTCAAGCAAAAGAATCAAGACACCGACCAAACGGAAACTAATCATCCACGACGACGAACTCTCAGAGTAAGTTCTCGTTTGCATTTTACTTTTCTTTTTTTTATTTTTCTTTGTTGCATGCATTGAGGACAATGCCTCACTCGAGTTTGGGGGGTTTTTATTAGTTAGTTACCATGTTTAGTTGCATTCATCTTAAGTATTGCATTTAGGATACATAAATTGCTTGCCATGCCTTTAGTTGGAACAAGAATTGTCTAGATTTGATGAATATCCGATGATGGCTTTGCCAATGTACGTAATTGATAGAACTTTTTATTCTAGGATAAACATGGAAACACTTAGAATGTACTATGATACTAAACTTGATAAAACACTGTGTGGCTTGATTGATTTAAGGAATTCTAGCAAACTTAGGTTGATAGTTAAAAAGTTGGGGGATTAGAATAAAAATTGGATGAATACTAGAGGTGCCCGAAATTGGCTCTAGTATGTGCAAAAAAAATTGATCGCTAGAGGTGCCCGAAACCGGCTCTAGTCGAATAAATTAATTAACTTAAGAAAACTAAAAACAAAACACTAGAGGTGCCCGAAACCGGCTCTAGTTAAAACATGTTAAAATAACCCAATGAAGTAATTTGAAAACCTCTTGTTTACATAGAATCCGAAAAATCAACTTGCACACAACTCCGCACACACTCACAAGCATTATAGTTTGATTCAGAGTAACTCCTAAGTTTTTCGAAAAATGAAAAGGCAATCATACTTTGTGCCACGGTTCTGAGAATTGAAATCAAGTTCAAAGCTAAGTTTGTGAAAATTGAAGTCTTGGCGGGTAATTATTAGTTTGCATTGCTTGGGGACAAGCAATAGTTCGATTTTGGGGGTGTGTTAAGTGTCTAAAAGTACTATTTTAGTCACCTTTTTTATTCTTATTATTGCTAAACTTAGGCTCATATTAATTGCATTATTATCCATTCATGCATATTTGCATTGTTTCCTTGGTGGACAAGCTTGATTTCATATTTTGCTTAATTTTGTGGAAAAAGATACTGCTTTGGTGTGTTTTTGTGTGTATGCAGAATCAGTTGCCAAAGCAAGGCTAGAACCAATTGCCAGGGCAATGCATGAAGGAGATGCCGAGCTAGTTGCCAGGGCAATGCATGAAGGAGATGCCGAGCTAGTTTCCAGGGCAATTTTTGATAAGGGATAAGATGATATGGCAGTCGAAATTGATGACTAGATAAGCCCAAGATGACGTGGAGCAAAGTTAAATCCCAAAGGAGTTTGATTTTTATGAAAAGGTCAAAGAGAAATTAAATCCCAAAAAGATAGGAGAAGATCTAGAAGGAATTTAAATATAATGAAGAATTATATTCTTTTAAAGTATTTAATTCCAACTTAACTTCCTCCTCAAGAAAGATTTTGACCTAGCCATCTCCTTTTTAAAGGAGACCAAGCCGTCAAACTCAAGGAGCAAGGGAGAGATTTCGACAAGAGAGGGAGAGCAATTGGGAGATTTCGACCAGAAGGGGGGAGAGATTTTGACAAAGGCTTCAACCATTCTTCATCTTTTTCTTTCTTGTTAGATTAGGTTTATGTTAGGAATTCTTTGTTTTGTGGTTCTTTGGAACCTAGCCATGAACTAAATCTATTTGGCTAAGGTTATTGTGTTTTGTGGTTGTGAGAAACAATTGGATTTTGTTTAAGTAATAAGAGTTTGCACTTTCAATTCAAGGTTTATTCATTCTTGGTTCTTATTCTTGTTTGTGAGTGAATTGGGAGAGGATCTCGTAACTTCATCTATTTATCTAATATTGGGAGAGTTAGATTCAAGAAACGAATGAGTATGGTCTTTATTCAATCTATTGATGGTGAAGATTAATTCGGCTTAGGATAAGTTAAGGATTTCAACGGCTAAGAGGAACGCAAGATTGGTTGTTGTTCACCCTTGATAAACGCAGGGATGTATTATCAAGGCATGCAAAAATAGCTAGAGTTTCGACTTAGGGATAAGAAGAAACCATTGAAGAACGCTCCGCCGAACCTTGAAGTTGCTGCCCAGGCAACCCCCCTGCGCAAGTTTCCACGGCAACTGAGTTGCCCTTGCACTCTTTTACCAAGACGATCCAATCGGCTATCACACCTCAACTCACGATAACCTGGCCTATTCTCTCTCATTTGATTACATCTTCTTTTACTTGTTTGCTTTCTAGTTTAGTTGTTAGTTAAACTCCCACAATCTTCTACTTGTGTTCTTTTACTTTTTACAGTGCAAGAGATTAGAATCTTGAAGTGGCACCAATCCATGTGGAGACGATATCTTTTATACTATAACTTGCGACATGTACACTTGCACAATTGCGGAGCACTTATTACGCGCAACAATTAGCAGCATACTTGTCAACTTCAATCCAACTCCAAAACAAAGCATTACACATGCTCAAAAACCAGGGGAAATAGAATTACAAATCCACATTACCTTATTAACGGGAAACTTAAACCAAGTTCATACTCAAAATAGTCTTTGCTCTTGGATCACTTTAACCTTGCCTTTGTTGCCCCAAACTTCAATGCTCTGCATCATTAGGAAAAAAAGAGCTTAAGCACACATGCTTAGTGAGAATGCTCATAAAACAATGATGCATTTAAATTCCTTTGAAAACTAAACACTTATTTTCAAACCATGCTTACAACCAAAGCATTTTTATTAATTCCAAATCAAAACATGCATAACAACCTTATGCATAACCATTTACAAACCACATGCTTAAATCCCAAAGCATTAAATCATATTACCATGCTTAAATCCCAAAGCATTATAAAATAGGTTCAACATATAAACTTTCATATATTGGCAATTATAGTGACCTCGGGTAAACAATCCTCTACCATTGGATAGACAATCCTCTATCCTTGGATGAACAATCCTCCATCCATACATTGGATACATGGATAACTCATGATGGACAATCCTCCACCATACTCATACCATGCCAATCTGCATGATATCTCAACCCTTGCCAATCCGAAAGATTTACCCTCACGTAGGTTAGCCAATCCGCATAACTTCTAGTGAGAACCCAATAGTCTGAGTAGTCAATCCGCTATACCTCAAGGACCCATGGACACGATCGATTTCAAACATATATTATAGTGCACTTTATCCTATAGCATGCCAACTATATCCGAATGTCTTCTCCTCACGTCACGTAGCCAATATATTATTTACAAAACTATTTACTCATTTTTTTCAATGCATTAAACAAGATTACCACATATGCAAACCACATTGCCAAAGCAATACCACATTCCCAACCGGAATGAAAACCAATGATCACTAGCATTTCATATATTTTAAAACCCTTGCATATGTATTCAAAACCATGCATTTGTAGTAAATAAATCAAACCATGTTTAAAGCCAAAACATGCACTCAACCATGCTCATATCCAATCCGATATTATAGAGCAAAAGAGGAAAGCTTACTTCCGAGCTTAGGTAAGTGTTTCAAACTTATCCTAAACTCCCAACACCATTTGCAAACCCTTTAAAGGCATTTAAAACCAGTTTTCACTCACCGATTACACCTCGCCTTGCTCGCCAACGCAAATCGAGCTCTTGGCAAGCAACAATCCACCTCAAGCTACTTCACTTTGATTATCCCCTGTTTTGGCCACACAAAACCAGAGGAAACATGCATCAAAATGCATTCAAACCACTGCCTCAAAGCAATTACCCGCAACTCACAAGTTGCCCACTTAAAAACCATACGAACCTTATCGAAATCAACCTCAAACACTTTCCAATCTTAACCCAGCCGCAAAACAATGGTTCAATACATCAAACCTCAGCAAGTAACATCTTAAACCCTTCTTCAACATCCTTTTACTTCCAGCAATGATTAAACTCCATTAACATCACAAAAACCCCTAACTAACAACCATTAACATTAGGGATTCAACTAGTTTCGGGATTATATTGATAAAACCAAGCCTTCAACATTATTAAACACTGAAAACATGATCTAATTTGATCAATAACCTAGCAAAACAGATCTAATTCGAAAATATAACAATTTCCTCAATCACAACACAATTAAACCAATTTTTCTTAATTAAACTATCAAAACCCAATAGAAAACAATTGTAAAGAGTCAATAACTTGGGAATTTCAGTAAAGAACCTTTCATTAGAGGATAATGATGAACATTACCTCTAATGGATGCTTTCTCCCTTAATTGGATGCTTTACATGAGAAAACAAAGTTAAAACAATAAGGCTTTGATAAAAAAATCAACAAGAAATCATTTGCAAATCAAAGGATTAATGAAAATATGATTTTACCTTAAGATTCAGAAGATGATAGTGGTGTTTGGCTGGAGAGATTTTGAGAGAAAGTTAGTTACGTGATTTTTGTTTTAACGATTTAATTATCAAATTAATTCTCCTCAGCCTATTTATATTTTCCAAAACACTTTTAAAATAGCCAATTAAGGGATGAAATCTGAGATTAGACTTTTGGGCAATTGGCTCCTTAAAGATTCAAAGTTTTGACTCTTTACAAAATAGTTTTCAAAGTTTACATTTTGGTCACTTGTTCAAAATGTTCGATTTCCAAAACTCGTTTTATAAAATTGATTTCACCATAATCATTAATATATTAAATAAAGATTTTAGAACATTTTCCTATATTTTATCACCTTCAAAAATATTTAATCCGATTCAATCCCAAAACCGACTTGAATCCCTAACCCCGGTCCACTGGACCCTTAAAACGAACCCCAAAACAACTAGACCCAAAATTGGGGCGTTACAACTCTCCCCCACTTAAGAAATTTCATCTTCGAAATTTACCTAGAGGAAACAAATGCAGAAATTGCTCCAACATGTTCGCCTTGCTTTCCCAAGTGGCTTCTTCGACACCACTATGGCGCCACAAAACTTTAACAAGCTCAATCGTCTTGCCACGAAGAACTATACTTCTGGAATCAAGGATTTCCATCGGTTCCTCATCATAAGATAGATTCAGCCTCAACTCAATATGCTCCACCAGCATAACATGCGAGGAGTCTGACCAATACCTCCGCAACATAGATACATGAAACACATCATGTATTTTCTCTAGCTTGAAAGGCAACCTCAACCGATAAGCCACAGGACCAACACGCTCCACAACCTCATATGGTCCAATAAACCTCGGACTAAGCTTACCCTTACGTCCGAACCGCATCACCTTTTTCCTTGGTGACACCTTCAAGAACACACGATCACCAACCGCATATTCAATCTTCCTACGCTTTAAATTCGCATAAGATTTCTGCCAATCCGCAACCGCTTTCAAGCGATCACACATAAGCTTTACCTTCTCATCCATGTCTTTCAACACATCCGATAAGGAAACTTGTTTTTCCCTTACCACAGCCCAACACAAGGGCGTACGACACTTTTGGCCATATAAAGCCTCATACGGTGCCATCTGTATAATCACTTGATAACTATTGTTATACGCAAACTCAACCAAAGGTAAATGATTCTCCCAGGTTCCTTGAAACTCAATGATCAAACACCTCAACATATCCTCCAAAACTTGGATAACACGTTCAGACTAACCATCCGACTGATGATGATACATGGTGCTGAAACTCAATCTTGTACCCAAAGCTCGATGCAAACATTTCCAAAACCTTGTTGTAAACCTCGGATCTCTATCTGAAACAATAGACTTAGGTACCACGTGCATACGCACAATCTCAGCAATATACAGGTTCGCCAACTTGTCCAAGGTATACGTCGTATGCATTGGCAAATAATGTACACACTTCGTAAACCGATCAACAATCACCCAAATAGAATCCCTTTTAGCCGGTGTTAACGGTAACCCTGACACAAAATCCATGGTGATTCTCTCTTACTTCTATTCTGAAATTCTTAGCGGTTGCAACAACTCAAACCAAAACTAATTTTCAGCCTTAACCCGCTGACACACCATGCACTTAGAAACAAATTTAGCCAAATCCTTCTTCAAACCAACCCAATAGTACAAATCTTTCAACCCATGATACATTTTGGTACTAGCGGGATGCGTAGCAAAAGGACTAGAATGTGCCTTCGTCAAAATAGTATGCCTTAACTCTGAATCATCCAACACCACTATTCGACCCTTGAAACACAAAACCCTATCATCATCAAAGTGAAATCCGTCAGATTACCATCTGATATGTCCTTAACGTGCGAAACAAAAGAATCATCAAACGGTTGCTTAGCTTTAATCAACGTTGGCTTAACTTGCAACTCGGCCAACAACCCACCTTCTCGTGTCACACTCAACCTCGAAAACAGAGCCCTAAGCTCAACTGCAACCTTACGACTCAACGCATCTGCAACCACATTAGCCTTTCTAGGATGGTACTCGATCAATAAGTCATAGTCCTTAAGTAACTCCAACTATCTACATTGTCTAAGATTTAAATCCTTTCGAGACATCAAATATTTCAAACTCTTGTGATCCGTAAAAACAACACTTCTCTCCATAGAGATAATACTTCCAATTCTTCAAGGCAAACACCAGAGCCGCTAGCTCCAAATCATGAGTCAGATAATTGTGCTCATGAACCTTTAGCTATCTCGATGCATAGGCCACAACCTTACTATCTTGCATCTGCACACAACCCAAGCCAACGTAAGACATATCACTATAAACTACAAACTCCTTCCCTGACTCGGGTTGAATCAACACAAGAGCACGAATCAAGAATTCCTTCAACCTCTCAAAACTATGTTGTTGCTTCTCCGTCCACACATAAGGAACATTCTTTTGCAACAACTTCATCAACGGTGCCGTAATACTAGAGAATCCATCCACAAAACGACGATAATAACCAACCAATCCAAGGAAACTATGAACCTCCGATACACACTTAGGTTGCTTCCAACTGAGAATAGCCTCAATTTTCTGTGGATCAACACGAAAACCCTCCGCGAAAACCACATGAACAAGGAACATTACTTCCTTCAGCCAAAACTCACACATAGTTTGGCATACAAATGATTAACCTTCAAGGCTCGCAAAACAATCCGCAAATGTTGATCATGTTCTTCCTTGGTAAGAGAGTACACAAGGATATCATCAATAAACACCCACCACGAACTGATCAAGATATTCATGGAACACCCTATTCATCATATCCATTAATACAGCCAGGGCATTTGTCAAACCAAACGGCATCACCAAGAACTCATAATGCCCGTACCTTGTACGAAATGCAGTCTTATGCACATCCACCTCTTTAACCTTCAACTGATAATACCCCGACCTCAAATCAATCTTAGAAAACATCATCGCTCTACGAAACTGATCAAACAAATCGTCAATCCTTGGTAAAGGATACTTATTCTTCACCGTCAACTTATTCAACTTATGGTAATCAATGCACATACGCATCGTACTATCCTTTTTTCACAAAAAGAACATGAGCACCCCAAGGCGAAACACTCGGTCGAATGAACCCATGATCCAACAACTCTAAAGTTGTGTCTTCAACTCTTTCGGTGCCATCCAATAAGGGGCAACGGACACCAGATCTCAATACCGAATTCCACCTCTCTATCCAAAGGTAAACCTAGCAACTCTTCAAGAAAAACTTCTGGATAATAACAAATAGCCCGGATGCCCTGCACTCGAACACCCTTGGCCCCCGGATTCATCACGATAGCCAAATAAGCTTGGCAACTTCCTTGTATCATCTTTTCCGCTTGAGTAGTCAAAACAACATTGGACAAGAATTTCACATTCTCGCCAACCACCACAACTTCATAATCATCGGCTAACCTCAACGAAATCCTTTTGGAATCACAATCCACAACCGCCTTATGCTCACTTAACCAATCCATGCCCAAAATAACATCAAAACCATGGAATGGCAACTTCATCATATCCGCGGCAAACTCATGACCTTGCACTACCAAAAGACACTTCCTATACAACTTTCTAGTCGTAACAGTCTCACCAAATGAACTAGTTACTAAAATGCTAACATCCAAGATCTCAACAGGCTTACTCAAGATATAAGAATGAGTAGACCCTGAATCAATCAAGGAAAACAATGATAAAGATTGTAAAGTTAAAGTACCTACAATCACATCTGTGTGATTGTAACCCTCATGATGAGCATAGATCCGAGCTGGTCCACCATTCACTGGTTGTACAGCAACAGCATGAGACACAACTCTCTGACCATCCTCATGCCTCTAAAAATTACCCCTGCCATAGCCTCGGCCTCTAGCAGGTGCAGCAGCATGAATCGGTGCATCCCTTACAACACGAGGACAATCACGCTTCATATGATCGGGAGATCCACATACTCAGCAAAAATCAGTATTTCCCCAACACAAACCTATGTGGCACCTACCACAACGCTCACACTCAGCTACAGCTCGAACTCACTGGTTACCTTGGCTATATCGCCACCATGCCTATGATTCGACTTATGCCTCTTATCCCGAGACATCCTATTTTACTTCCTAGAATTGCCAAAATTAGCTACTCTCTTACTCGAGCCCATGCCTAAAACATGTCCCATCACTCCCAAGGATTGCTCAATATCTTTGGCACGGTTAACCAACACATCAAAATCCGTGTAATTCGCAGCCAACAAATATGTCTTGATGTCCTTCACAAGACCATTGCGAAACCTATCGCACCTCTGTTGCTCATTTGGAACCAATTTCGGGGCATACTGACATAGGCGAACAAAATTTACCTCATACTCGGCAACTGACATGCCACCCTGCGATAACGAGATAAACTTGCACTTCCTCACATCCAGATACTGAGAACCAAGATACTTCCTCTTGAAAGCTCTTCGAAAGAACTCCCAAGTCACATCCGCCTCCAAGACACCCGTAATCACGGTCACCCACCAATGATAGACATCACCTTGCAACAAGGACACGGTGCAGCCTAACCTACGCTCATCGTTGCAACCCATCTGATTCAAGATACAGATTGTCTTTTCTAGCCATCCCTCAATTGCCTCAGGACTCAGACCCATGAATTCCTCGCCTCACAAACTACGAAGACACTCCAAAGGTAAACCTTGATTAACCACCATAGGAGGTGTCGGTGCTTGCACTTGTACTCCAGCTATCGCTACTTGGAAAGCTCCCGTTATCGCTTGGATCAACGGAGTCAAATCACCAAAAACTAGCACTTGCAGAGCCTGAGGTACTTCACCCACCCAACATCAATAGGAGGATTCAAAGGGGGAAGAGGAGGTAAAACATTACGACGATTCCCTTCCTCAACATTATTCTGCCCAGACCCGGCATTAACCACCATCGAGCGAGTTTCACGTCGAGCCATGCTAAAAAAAGCATTAAACACATTAAAGTCAGGCTAGCATTCAGCAAAGGATCCAAGACAAACTTATAAAACATTTTAAAACCTCTGTAATAGGCAATGTGTTCCCAATTCGTACCCCAACATGACATAAAACAATCACCGTACATATACACAATCACCGTGCATAACAAACAATAGCAATCAATCAAACAACAACATCCCAACATTTCGTAACCTGGCTCTGATAACAACAAATGTATCCCCCTCAACTAGGCCTAGACACCCGACCAAATCGAGTGAGCTACATTAGGTTTGCCAAAGCAAATCGAAGAAATATTACGAAAACTGGTCCATTTTTTCCTTTTATATTGTCTAGATGTGTTTTATTAATCCTAAGTGATCATGCTTGCAGCGGATGAATTTACAAAGGAAACGAACCACGGAAAGGCAACCAATTGCATACGATACATTTTAGGGAAAAAGTAAAACTAGTAAATTAATAGACCAAAACTGAAACTAGGGTTACCAATCCTTAGTTAGGCAAATTACATGCCTACATGTCAATTCTCATCACAAATCGACCATCCAAACTCAAGCAATTGCATTCACAACAATTAGGGACCAAAACGAAAGAAATAGAAACCATCAAACATTCCTATAACTAATTTAACTGCAGCCTGTATCAGTATGTGTACAAGAGTTTCGGTACGCCTTGGCCAATTTTCAAAACTCATATTCTAGTATCTTCAAAACTATACCGATACGACCCTGCGTATCAAAGATCTCAGCCAAATTGCTCTTACCCGTATCGAAACACCTCCCCGTGTATCGAAATGCTATGCCTAAAAAGGCTTACCCATATCGAAACACCTCTCCCATGTATCGAAATGCTAAGCCTGGAATGGCCTAGCCGTACCGATCCAGAGGAACACGTTTCGATACGCCTGGACACAAAAGGTCATTTTTAGCTATTTTTTAATCGAATCTAGATGCATTTGGATCCTAGCAACTCATATTCATGCATACAACCAACCATTCCATCATAATCCAACATTGGCACAGGATTAGCTACCACAACAAAACATAAACTTCCAAAAGATCAATTTAAAGGCATGCTCCCTTGACCACTTTACCAACATACTCAAAACACTCATTTGCATATTTACTAGCATATGCCACTTCCACAGATATCTATAACATCAAAATCAACATGCTAGAACCATCGAAACATAGCATTCAACCAAGGCTATCTAGATGCACACCTAAGCAACCACCTAGCATCAACCATAAGCAAGGATTAGCAACATACTTATCAACTTCAATCCAACTCCAAAACAAAGCATTACACATGCTCAAAAACCAGGGGAAAACAAAATTACAAATCCCAAAACATTGGGCGAACACATTGCCTTATTAACTGGAAACTTAAACTGAGTTCACACTCAAAATAGTCTTTGCTCTTGGATCACTTTAACCTTGCCTTTGCTGCCCCAAAATTCAATGCTCTGCATCATTAGGAAAAAGAGAGCGTAAGCACACATGCTTAGTGAGAATGCTCATAAAACAATGATGCATTTAAACTCCTTTGAAAACTAAACACTTGTTTTCAAACCATGCATACGACCAAAGCATTTTCATTAATTCCAAATCAAAACATGCATAACAACCTTATGCATAACCATTTACAAACCACATGCTTAAATCCCAAAGAATTAAATCATATTACCATGCTTAAATCCTAAAGCATTATAAAATAGGTTCAACACATAAACTTTCATATATTGGCAATTATATTGACCCCAGGTAAACAATCATCTACCCTTGGATAGACAATCTTCAATCCTTGGATGAATAATCCTCCATCCATATATCGGATACACGGATAACTCATGATGGACAATCCTCCACCATACTCATACCATGCCAATCTGTATGGTATCTCAACCCTTTCCAATCCGCAAGATTTACCTTCACGTAGGTTAGCCAATCCGCATATCCTCTAGTGAGAAACCAATAGTCCGAGTAGCCAATCCGCTATACCTTAAGGACCCATGAACAATATCGCTTTTAAACATATATTATAGTGCACTTTATCCTATGGCATGCCAACTATATCCGAATGTCTTCCCATCACGTCACGTAGCCAATATATCATTTACAAAACCATTTACTCACTGTTTTCAATGTATTAAACAAGATTACCACATATGCAAGCCACATTGCCAAAGCAATACCACATTCCCGACAGGAATGAAAACCAATGCTCACTAGCATTTCATATACTTTAAAACCCTTGCATATGTATTCAAAACCATGCATTTACAGTAAATAAATCAAACCATGTTTAAAGCCAAAACATGTACTCAACCATGCTCATATCCAATCCGATATTAAAGAGCAAAAGAGGGAAACTTACTTCCGAGCTTAGGTAAGTGTTTCAAACTTATCCTAAACTCCCAACACATTTGCAAACCCTTTAAAGGCATTTAAAACCTATTTCCACTCACCGATTACACCTCGCCTTGCTTGCCAACGCAAATCGAGCTCCCGGCAAGCAACAATCCACCATAAGCTACTTCGCTTTGATTATCCCCTGTTTTGGCCACACAAAACCAGAGGAAAGATGCATCAAAATGCATTCAAACCACTGCCTCAAAGCAATTACCCGTAACTCACAAGTTGCCCACTCAAAAACCATCTGAACCTTATCGAAATCAACATCAAACACTTTCCTATCTTAACCCAGCCACAAAACAACGATTCAATACATTAAACCTCGGCAAATAACATCTTAAATCCTTATTCAACATCATTTTACTTCCAGCAATGATTACACTCCATTAACATCACAAAACCCCTAACTAACAACCATTAACATTAGGGATTCAACTAGTTTTAGGATTATATTGATAATACCAAGCCTTCAACATTATTAAACACTAAAAACATGATCTAATATGATCAATAACCCAGCAAAACAGATCCAATTCGAAAATATAACAATTTCCTCAATCACAACACAATTAAACCAATTTTTCTTAATTAAACTATCAAAACCCAATAGAAAACAATTGTAAAGAGTCAATAACTTGGGAATTTCAGTAAAGAACCTTTCATTAGAGGAGAAAGGCGAACATTACCTCTAATGGATGCTTTCTCCCTTAATTGGATGATTCACATGAGAAAACAAAGTTAAAATAATAAGGTTTGATAAACAATCAACAAGAAATCATTTGCAAATCAAAGGATTAAAGAAAACATGATTTTACCTTAAGATTCAGAAGAAGAGAGTGGTGTTTGGCTGGAGAGATTTTGAGAGAAATTTAGTTATCAAGTTTTAAAGATTCAAAAATATAATGACTTTTGTTTTAAAGATTTAATTATCAAATTAATTATCCCCAACCTATTTATATTTTCCAAAACACTTTTAAAATAGCCAATTAAGTGATAAAGTCTGAGATTAGACTTTTGGGCAATTAGCTCCTTAAAGATTCAAAGTTTTGACTCTTTACAAAACAGTCACCAAAATAGTTTTCAAAGTTTACATTTTGGTCACTAGTCCAAAATGTTTAATTTCCAAAACTCATTTTACAAAATTGATTTCACCACAATGATTAATATAGTAAATAATGATTTTAGAGCATTTTCCTATATTTTTATCACCTTCAAAAATATTTAATCCTATTTAATCCTGAAATCAACTCGAATCCCTAACACAGGTCCACTGGACCCTTAAAACGAACCCCAAAACAACTAGACACAAAGCCAGGGCGTTACACTAGGTGTTCTATCCAGAAATTATGTTTTGAGTTTGTGGGGCATATAATTCGAGGACTATGGCCCAATGGGATTGTAATGTAAATAAATAGTAAAATTGAGAAACTGAGATTTAAACCTCATATACAAGCATAATGTGTAATAACTTGGTAAAGCTTTGGGTGACTTGTTTGTAATAGTAACAATAGGGATCATTGGTGGATCAAGTATGTTGTATGCCACGTAAGGTCACTTATATGGTTAAGTCACCTTGGTTGTTGGGATTCGGATACCTAGAGAGCGTGTTGCAACACCATGAGATAAGATTCCGAATGTACGTTCTTGAGGTTGTATGACACTAAGCCACATCTGATGATACTTGAGAAGAGATTCTGAGTATGAGTTTACGTTCTTAAGGCTGTGACATTGGGCCTCACTCAGAATGTACGTTCTTGAGGATGTGTGTTACCGAGCCTCACTCTATTTTTGTTTGGTATGATGCACTGTGTCATGTGAGATTAATGCATCCATTGCTATTTTGCTATGTGTTTAGGCGACTAGAGGTAGCGCCAATTATATTTATATTGCCATGATATCATCATTAGGTACATGCTCATATTTATGATTTGCATGAAGCATGGTTGAGTGGAAGTGTATCCACTAAGCTTCACTAGCTCAGCATTGGGAATTGTTGTTTCAGTTCCCAGGTTACTAGGTTGGCATGTATTGTTGGAGCACCATTAGAGTAAAACTTCAGCATCGACTTGTTCCGAGTATAATACTTAGATTATATGGGTTGTGTATTTGTAGGACCCTATATTTGTATTATAATTATTATTTTGGATTTTAACTTGTGAGTCGAATGCTTTTAACTATGTATTTTAAATAGAGCTCCCATATAATGTTTTAACTATTTGACTATGTCGAAATATTTGAACTTAATGGATTTTATGAAAATAGATATGGTTAGGATAAACCAGGTTGAAAATTTTATGGTAATGGTTTGGGCTTGATGCTCAAATGTGGCATCCTGGTTGAGGATGTTACAACGCTCTTACGGTCGGTGTAGATGTAGTACTTTTCCCCATATAGATAATGCCTCCAAATCTTCAATGCAAATATGACTACGGCAAGCTCCAAATCATGTGTAGGGTAATTTCGTTCGTGAGGCTTCAGTTGTCCCTAAGCAATCACCTTACCCTCTTGCATGAGAACACAACCAAGCCCATTCAACGAAGCATCGCTAAAAACCACGTAATCTTTACCCAGTTCAGGTTGCGTCAACACTAGGGCCTCCGTTAGATAAGCCTTCAACTATTCAAAACTTTGATGCCTCTTTTCGTTCCACTCAAACAGAACCTTTTTTTGTAACAACTTTTCATAAGCATAGCTATGATAGAAAAGCCCTTGACAAAATAATTATAAAACCCGGCAAGTCTAAGAAAACTATGAACTTTTGGGATATTCCTATGTGGTTTATACTCTACCAATGCCTGAATCTTTTGCAGATCCACATGAATCCTATTTGTTGCCATAATGTAGCCCAAGAATGCCACCTTGGAAAGCCAAAACTCACACTTACTGAACTTGGCGTACAACTGGCTATCTCTCAAGATCTGAAGGACAACACGAAGATGACAGTCATGATCATCCTTCGAGCTTGAGTAAACCAAGATATCATCTATAAAGACCACCACAAAACGATCCAAAAAAGGATGGAAGATTGGATTCATCAAATATATAAAAGTTGTCGGTGCATTGGTTAATCCAAAGGGCATCACCAAGAACTCATAATGGCCACACTTCATCCTAAAAACAGTCTTCTGGATATCCTCGTCCCTTACTTTCAACTGGTAATATCCTGATCTTAGATCGATCTTCGAGAACACACGAGCACCCCTCAAGTAGTAAAACATATCATCTATCCTTGGAAGAGGGTAACGGTTCTTCACCTTCACCTTGTTTAGTTGGCAGTTGTAGAACCCCAAAAATAGGGTTAGAAGTTTATAGGTTTGGTCGAGTCATATTCAATTCGGTCAAATCAGATTAGTTGATAAAATGGGTTTTGGGAAATTTAATATTTTAAAAATAGAAATGGTTAAGATAAAAATTGGTTTGACTTAATAAAAATGTTTAGTTGTATTATCAAAATTTTGGTAATTAATTTGAAGGTTAATTGAACTAATTAAGGTGACATTTGGATTTTAGTGACTAAATTGTAAAGATTGCAAAACTGTTTTAAGTGACTAAAATGTAATTGGTCCAATACTAAGGATCCTTAGAGAGCTATTATTTCCAAATTTTTTAATTAAATTTTTCCACCTTAATTGGGCAAGACTTTGACGGTTAATTGGTTTCCTAAATCACTTTCCTATTCTATCAAATTTTCTTGGATTTTCTCTTCTCATTTTCTAATCATATTTTCCATGTTTTCATACTAGTTTTCAATGGAGATTTCATCAACTGATTCCTCATTTGATTCCTAACAAAACCTCATAGAGATTTTGCAAAGATTTCATCAATTCCCTAAGTTGTTTTCAAGAGAAAACTTACGTCAATTTCAGTGGAAGGTTTATCAAAGGTAAATTTCTTCTTCTCTCTTAAAGCTAAGGTTCTTTATTGATATTACCTAGTAATTGGCTTGTGTTTTTTTATTATAACATGGTTTTGCAATTATTTCAAGGAAATGAAATTTATTGATGATTTTGATGTTTTGCCTAAATTCTTGTTTTACAAGATGTTTGTTGGAGATCCTATTGGGTTAATTCATATTTTGGTTGTATAAATATAATGTGAAATGAGATTTTCATAATCAATCTCAAAACTATTTAATTGGTTAGTTTTTAAGGTAGCTTAAAGGTGATTTTGGGGTTGTTATGATATATTCTTGAATGCTGGAGGTATAAAGATGTTGGGAATATGTTCTTGGAGGTTCTTTGATGTTACTAAGATGTTTGAATCTTAGGTTTATGGTTGGAGGTTGTTTGGTAGTCATTAGAGGTTGTTTTTGATATCTTCAACTAGTTTTGGATGTGAATTCATTGAAGTAGCAGGGAGTGTGTGTAGATTGTTGTGGAGTTGCATTTTAATGCAATATACCTCCGGTTTTGTGTTGCCAAAAAATGGGTGGATCAAGCCTAACTCACCTTGCGGATACCGGATCACTTTGGGAGCTTGGAACGCAACAACAAGCGAAGTGTTGTATGCATTGGTGAGTGTAAATGCGTTGGACACCCTTAAAAGGTTTGATTGAAGGTGTTGGGAGTTTAGATTAAGCCTATCAAGCTTAATTAAACTTGGAATTAAGTTTCCCTATTTTTGCCTTCTTGATATCGGTTGGATATGAGACTTGATTTACATGTTTGGTTTAAAAGCATGGATTGGTTTACTTACTGTTTTATGCATCTTTTTAAATATATGAGAAGGTTTATCAAGTTTATGGGTGCCTAGAGAATTGTGAAAAGGTTTCCAAGTGGAATGTAGATGTTGCATTGGGCAATGAGACTTTGCATATGGAAATGTTTTGTTAATTGCATATGGAAGAACAGTAAGTAAATGTGTTTAAAAGGGGTATATTGGCTATGTGACACACAAAAGGAAAGTATCACATATAGTTGGCATGCCATAGGTTTTAAAGTGCACTATAATATAAGTCGATTGCCCGAGGCCCTTGAGAATAGAAGTAGTACTATTTAGGCTGGTGGATTCCACAGCTTATTGGTAGAGGTAGTCTTACCCAAGCTGGAGGCAAGTATTTGGTAGAGGTAGTACCACAGAGAAATTCGTGTATCCGATAAGGTTTTAAAAAGAGATGATGTTTATCATGAATCACACTAATTGCCAATATATGTGAAATAAAGGAAAGCATGTGGTAAAGAATTTATGTATATGGTTGTTACGCATGACATGTTTTGAAAGGAATAAGTAAATGCATTGGCTTTTACACTCGTAATTCTCTTGCTATAGTGTCATGGTTTATTCAAGCATGTTTATGCATTGTTGAATGTTTTGGGTAGCTTCACAAAGAAAATGTTTGCTTACACTCTCATTCTTCTTTGCAAAAATTGAGGTTTGAGGGAGCACTCGGAGCGAGGAGATACTAAGACATTATTGCTATCAAGTATGGTTTGGTTTTGAACTTTTGGTAATAAGGCAATGTGTTGTCCAAAGTTTTAGGGAGTTGTAATTCGGTTTCTATGGATTTTTGGATATTTGAACTTGTTAGGATTTCCAAGGCATGTTGGTGTTCTTTCATCATTGATTGCTATGCTTTATTCCTTGATATATCATGGAAAGCATGAATGTGGTTTTACATATGCATTTGTTGGATGCTCAATCAGGTTTTGAATTGCCTACTAAAGTGATTGATGATGTGCTGGATTAATTTGATGATTGGTATGCTTTTTGAGTATGTTGATTCAAGTTTTTAGGGAGCATGCCTATAGTTTATGCTTTTGTATCCAGGGATGCATAATTGATGGGTTAGTTAAGTGTAGATGGTTGTCGAGTATGCTAAATGTGTCTAGAATGCATGCTAGGATGTTTGGGGCAAGTTTGATAAGGTTTAGAGAGGTAAAGCCAGTCGAAATGGACATTACAGGCTTTCCCATATCGATAAAGTGTCATCTGTATCGATACATGAGGCGTGAACAAGCCAAAACTGTAGAAAAATAGCCAGGGTATCGATACTGGGTGAGTTGTATCTGTACGGTCATTTGCTACTGGAATTTGTGAAAATGTGAATTTAAGCCTGGGTATCAACACACCCCTGTCTGTATCGATACGCCTCTTGTGTAATGAATCTTTGGTATCGATACACGCCCTTCCTATATCGATACAACCCATGGTTGTATCGGTACCAAATCCCGTGTATCGATATCGAAGGCTACTATGACAGTTGTATGGCTGCGGAAGTTTAGATTCTTCCTTTTTAGTCATTATTTGTTTATATGCTAACTAAATGTGTTCGGGTAACCCGTTTAAGCTGAAAATTGACATGCAAGTCTGAAACTTGACTAATTAAGGATTGGTAACTTTAAATCGAAGTAATTCCCTGTAATCTTCTAGTTTTACAATTTGGTCTATAAATTGTATTTTTTAGCAATTGGACACCGATTTGATGTATGATTCAGTTGAGAATTTAATCGCTGCCAGAATGAACATCCTAGGTTCTAATAACGCATCTAGACAAGAGAAAAAAGTAAAAAAATAAACCTAATTCAAGATATTTAGTTCAGGTTTGCTACGGCAAACCTAATGTAGCTCGCTCGTTTCGGCTTGGTGTCTAAGTTGGGTCAAGAGGGTTACAGTGATAGTCGATGCACAGCCTCATCGAACAATCTTTCTTTTTGATGAACAAGACTGAAGCACACCAAGGGTGAGATGCTTGGTCGAATGAAACCTCTCTCCAATAACTATTAAATCTAATTCTGTAATTCCTTTAATTTTGTTAGTGCCATGCGATATGGAGAAATGGACACTAGTGTCATACCTGGCATCACTTCTATCATAAATTCTAGCTCACGATCTGAAGTAGTAGGGTAACTCTTTCAAAAACACACCAACAAACTCTTTAATAGTTTGAAGGCTCTCAAGGAACAGACTCTCAACTCTTGTATCAGCCACGTGAGCCAAAAAGGCCTCACAACCCTGTTGAATCATCTTTTGTGCCACCAAGGTTGGCACCATATTGGAGAAGTAAGGATTCCTCTATCTCTTTACCACAAGCTTGGCCCCATCTAAACCACAGGGATTAAGGCTCTTTTCTCTATATCCTAGACTTACGTCATGCTCAAACAACCAATCCATACCAAGATAACATCATATTCTTGAAAAGGCAAAACCATCAAATCCGTAGGGAATGTTAAACCCTGAACCTCTATCCGACACCTCCGATAAACCTTGTCTACCAACACATCATAACCCAAAAGACTGGTTACAGGACCCCAACCTCTAGGTCCTCAATATGAATACCCCACTAATGGGATATGCCACTACGAATATAAGAATGGGTAGACCACGAGTCTACCAAAACAACAATGGGAACAAAAAATAAGGAAAATGTACCTAAGATGACGTCGGTAGCCTCGTAGTTATCTTGAGCCTTGACTGCATATTGTATTGTCGGTGCCCTTCAGTCGAATAGAAAATGCCCCCATCTGTTATCTCGATATATGGCTCGCTCCTCCTTTAGTGAAGCCTCAACCTCTTTGAGCTGTGAAGGAAGTCCTCTGATTCTAAACTGGGGTAGCATTCATGGCCTCTGGGTAGTCTCTCACAAAGTGGTCGGGTGATCCACAACAATAGCATTTCTTAGCATTCCCATAGCACTCTTCATGGTGTCTACGCCCACACTGGCCACAAATAGGTGCACTTGACCCTCTAGCTGAACCTCCAGAACTAATGGCCAAAAAGAAAGGATTTAGCCTTCAATGGCTAACAGACTCAGACCTATGGTCCAACCTTGCAGACTGATTCGATACTTCTCTACGTTGATTCCAATTACCTTTATGCCTCTTAGAATGGGATTACGACTAATTGAAGTGGGAATAATCAGCCCCACTCAAACTTCCTTGACCTCATGTGTAGGTATAGGTCAGCCCTTGCATTTGCTCAAGGGATTTGGCACTAGTAGTCAAATTAGAAAACACTTTCGGTGGATCAGTCATCAAGTACATTTAGATCCCTTTCCCTAATCCCCTTCGGAACCTCTTCCATCTCATCTTTTTCGTAGCAACCAATGTAACACCCTCGACCCGAATGTCATATTTGGGCCTCAAGCCCAAACCATTACCATAAAATTTCGCAACTAGATTTGGCCCAAGCCATATTCATTCTTATAAAATCCATAAAGTTTAAATATTCGACATAGATAAATAGGCTCAATTTAAAATTGCATAGTTAAAAGCATTCGACTCATAATTTAAAATCCCAAAATAAGAGTTACAATACAACATAGGGTCCTACAAATACATAGCCAAATAATCTAAGTACTACTCAGAACAAGTCAATGATGAAGTCATACTCCGATGGTGCTCTAACAATGCACGCCGACCTACTAACCTGTGAACGAAAATAACAATTTTGAACGCTGAGCTAACAAAGCTCAGTGGATACACTTTCACTCAACCATCCTTCATGCAAATCATAAATGAGAGCATGTAGCTAAAGATGATACATGGCAATATAACAACGTTTGGCGCTACCTCTAGCCGCCTAAACACATAGCAATCAACAATGATGCATAAGCTCTCACACGGTAAAATATAAGTATCATATCAACAAACCTAGAGTGAGGCTCGGTACCACTAAGCCTTGGGATCATACACTATGAGTGAGGCTCAGTCTCATTAAGCATCAGGAGCATACACTCAAGCTTAGAATCTCTCATCGAGCATCATCAAATGGGGCTCGGTTCCACTAAGCATCGGGACCATACATTCAAAATCTTCAATCATGGTGTTGCAACACACTCTTTCTCTGACCAGGTATCCAGAACCCAACAACCAAAGGACTCAACTGACTAGGTGCCCTTACGTGGAACAAAACATCACACAATCCGCCAAGGATCCTTACGATTTCAATTACATACAAGTCACCCAAAGCTTTACCACGTTATTACTCATTACACTCCCCTATATGGTTGAAAACTTAGTTTCTTAGTTTTACTATTCATTTTACCCTATTAGAGACCCATTGGGCCTTAGTCCTCAAATTATAGGTCCTTCAAACTCAACATAATTTTTGGGAAAATTACCCAGCGGGTACCGATACCCTCCAACGAGTATCGATACACCCACTAGGGTATCAATACCCAACCAAGCATATCGATACCCAGCTTCACACACATAGGGTTTTATATGAAAACCTTGTACTGATAAATGGGGTTGTGTACCGATACCCCTTTCTATATCGATACACCCCCAAGCATACTAATACACATTTTTACTATTGGAATTTGATGAAACATGGGGTACCGATACCCCCTTAGGCATACCAATACGCCCTTTAAGAAAGGCTTGATTTCATTAATTTTAACATGAGGTACTGATACGCGTTCAATCGTATCGGTACTCGAACCCAAAACTTGTTTTCTAGAGTTCGTAAATCACCTTCCAAGCCCCCAAAACCCAATGTTAAGACTCTAAAATGAACCTACAAGTTATGGGAAGTGGTTTAAGTGGTTTTCTACCATTTTTAAGCCATATTAACACCAATCTTAGGATTTACCATTATAGAGGTCTCAAGCATTCAAGCAACCAAAATATCAACCAAGCAACAAAGTAATCAAATTAATGACTTCCAGGAACACATGGGAGTTAGTAGTGTACTAACCTTGATTCCTTGATGACAAAAAAGCTCCTAGCCAAGCTCCTCAAGCTTTTTTCTTTCCAAGCTCCTTAGAAGAATTTCCCACTTCTTTCACACAAAATATAGATCTTTGCAAGCTGGTAACACCTTCTTTAACTGAAATTTTAAGATTTTGCTCCAATCTTTCCAAGATTAAGCCTTTGACATGTTACAAGATGAAAAGAAGAAGAATAAATGGAGAGACCAATAGGGAACATGGTGACCTCACCCCTTCTCTTTTCTGCAGATAATTAATGGGGAGAAATCAGTTTTTCTTCTTTAAAAGGAGGGAATTTACCCTCTTTCCCACACCCCATCTTCCTATTTACCAACCCAACCAAGACAACAAGCCCAAAAACAATCATGCCCTCTTAAGGCCCAAACTCTCGGCCCAACTATAAAGCCCGCTCTTCAAGTTAAGCCGACATTTGGATTTCGAAATCCAGGTTGTTACAACCGACTTTAGGGCATACCTGCTCAGCTGTAGGAACTTTTGCTCATACTCAAAAATAGGTTGATTACCTTGAACTAGTTGTGTGAACCGAACCTTCAAATTATCCATGTGGGCTTCAGCCACATACTTCCTTTCAAACTCATTTAGGAACTCATTGCAAGTGGGTTAGTTAGGGTTCCATCCTAATCGATATAGCACATCCTGACATTTCTTGGTTGTTATTGAAGACGGCTCTCTTTGATTGTAGGATCTAGGAAGGCAGCAAGTACTCCAGCAAGTAAGATAAGCTTCAAAAAAAATCTTAAAGGTAGGTGATGTAAGGGTGAAAGGGTGGGCTAAAAATGAAGAATATAAGGATGGATTTGTAAGATGGTGATGAGGCTATTTGTAGGCGTGGTGATGGTTGAAGAAAGAAAGATGATGATGGTGTTTGGGAATGAATAGTATGAACAAGAAACTAAGGTAGAAACAATGCTATAGAAAGAAAAACCCTTAGCCTTATAAGTTTAATGTTCGAGTGGTAACAAGGACTTGGACCCATTGGTTATAAAAGACCAAGAACCACAAGTATCAAGATGGAAATAGAGGGGGTGGCGCCACAAGTACAAGTACTTGATAAGTCAATAAAGTTCAATGAAGAACTGGAAGAGAGAAAATTCTCACAAAGGTAATTTTAATTGATAGAAATGAGATGTTCAGATATCGGGTTTAAAGGGCTGGAAATTGAAGATAGTATTCAAAAGAATTCAATGAAGAAATTATGCTATGAAGAGCATAACCCCGACCTTATAAGAACTCTTTTGAGAGTGGTAACAAGGACTTTGACCCACTAGATAGTGATCTAGGAACCAAAAGTATCAAGATGGATAGAAGGGTTGACGCCACAAGTACAAGTACTTGATAAGTCGATAAATTTTAATAAAGAACCTAAAGAGAGAAAATTCTCATAAAAGGTCATTTGATTAATGTGAATAAGATGTCTTACAAAGCCAAGGCAATGCCTATTTATAGGCTTACGAAAAGGCACTTCTTTGCTTCAAAGGGTCATGACTTTTGGATGAAACATTTGGGTGAAGAGTTGTAATTCTCGTATGAAATTCTAGCATGCACTTCCTTCGATAATCTATACATATCTCGAGCTCCCGATATTGGATTGACGCAACTCAACATGTGTTAGAAAGCTAAAAAATATGAGAATAAGTTTCATAAAGACTTCACAACCCAATTATGCTTGCATCCTGCTCGAAAATGGCAAACAACCTGACTGACTTTTTTTGTGATGAATCGCCCAATGAAGAGTGATGTCCCTTGAGTTGGTTGGAACTCTTCGTTTTGGCGCCAAACTTGTCACCCTCTCTTGGTGAAGGGTGCCATGTTCTTTGGTTGCTTTTCTTCATGATTCTGGTGTCTTTATGAATAGGCACAACTTGTATGGTCATGATGCTTCAGTGGATGGTAACCTTTGGCAAAGAGACACGACTCTTTGTGAAAGATCATGACTTGAAAAGGTACCCATTGGTGAAAAGGCATGTCTAGAAATAGCACCTCTTGACGAAAAGGCACAACTTGAAACACCTTTTGTGAAAAGATACGATCATTGGCAAAATGTTATAACTTTTGGTGTTGAGCTGCTACTAGATGCTTGAGCTGACTCGAGCTGGTTGATCTACACTTGAGATACTTCTACCTGATTGAGCTGCTTGAGCTTCCTCCTAGCTAAGTGAGCTATCTTCGAGCTAAGTTGAGTTGTCTTCCTTCAATCCCCTAGCTATGTGAGCTAAAAAAGACCTAAAAATAAAAAAGCACAAATTAATACTTATAACATAAAGTAAAGATGTGATATAAGCTAACTAAGATTAAATGAAGATGTGGACGATATGTTAAGCATATATTAATCATATGATATGTATTTCATAATATATAATGAATGGAAACATATAATAATATCCTAAGAAATGATATGCAATCATGGCATATATATGAAAGATATTAAAAACATGATATTTAAAGAAAATAATAACATGGAAATGCATAGGTATGAATAAATATGATGCATAAATGAAATAATTTAAAGTAAAGAACAAAAGAACTCCCTTAGAATCCATCATGGCAAACGTCCAAGGTATGAGAAGTGTATAGAGAATTTTAGGGTTAGTCATACTCACATCATCCCCCTTCTTTAAGGTGATTTGTCTTCAAATCGAAGCTTTCCTTCAATGGATATTTCTTTACCTTTAGGGTGGCCGAATCCTCACTTCCCTCTTCTAATGGAATGTTGTCTTTAAGACATGTAACTGGTTCAATCTACAAGACATAAGAATAAAAAATTCTGGTTTTCATGTGAATAATCGTTATTGATGATAGGTTGCGTCAAAAGACACTTCTTAATCAACTCTTTGCTTGTGAAAGCATTCATCTTCTTTGTATCTTCCTCATTTGGTTGTGTGACCTGTGGATGAAGTTTCTTCATAAACTTATATCTCCTTGGATCCTCTATAGACACAAACATGTTAGTAACAAAGGAAATTAAATTCAACAAAATAAACAAATCAAACCCGTAAATATCTCTAGATGGTGGATGATGTTTGATGCTCTTCATGATAGGATGCTTTCGTGATGGCAATTATTTGGAATGCATCTTGAAGTTATCTTTCCATCATTCGTACTCCTTTGAATGATTATCCCTTATTGGATAGATTGTCCTCGTTTCTCGTCCTTGGTTTCACCACTCATTGGAAAGATGGAAGATTGTAATTTGGTTTTAATTTTGATATACAAACTCGTCCCAACATTGCAAAGAAACTTATCATCACAATCTGATATGATAACTTCATGTAGTCGAACCATTTTGCTGAAAAATAAACCAAGATTAGAACTAGAGAATCTTAGAACAAAGTTAATGGAAATAGCAAACCATGGAGGATGCTTGATGATCCTAATGGGTGGTTGCTGCTTAATGTCTCTAGTTTCTCCTCTTGAGATATCTTTCAAAGCTATTCCTTCAAAATCCTGCAATGTATACAATATAGAAAAAAAAACAAATTGTGGTTAGTGCAAACCGATTTCTTGACATCTCTTTCTTTTGCAAAATCACTCAATCTTTTTACATCACATCCTCTTTTGATTCTTTTGATCTTTCCACTCTTGTCATTTGTTTTTCTTTCTTGTTCAAACTCTTCTCTTTTTTCTTTTTCAATCACAATCTTACTCTCACTTGCCTTGTCATCAATATTTTCTTCTTCTTTTGCACTCTCTTTCATGTTTTAAATACATCTCTTCAAGTGAGTCTGGTCTTCATGTACTTAGCTCAGAGTTAAAGGCTCCAAAGTAAGCTTCTTTCCCTCGTACAAGAATGAGTACCAATTGGTTTATCCATCATGGGTGTCTCTCTTATCAAACTACCACGATCTTCCCAACAGCATATGACTCGCACTCATAGGCACCTTGTCACATAAGACTTTATCCTTGTACCTTCTAATGGAGAATGGAATAAGTACTTGGTAACCTTCAATTCTCCTCCACCATTCAGCCATTGCAATTTGTAGGGATTTGGATGTTTGGTAGTCTTCAATCCAAGTTTGTCCACCATTAGGGTGCTTGCAGCATTGATGCAACTCCCTCTGTTAATGATCATGGAGCACACTTTACTATTCATATGGCATTATGTGTGGAAGATGTTTTCTCTTTGTTTGTCAGCTTTAATAGATTGTAGGTTCAATTTCCTCTTAACAACAAAGATCCTGTTTGAAGTAGATGGCAGAAGGTCTTCCGACATTGTTAGAAAAATAACAAGGAAAATAAAAGTAAACCTTACCAAAATACACTCAACAAAACCTCGCAGTTCACTCTAAAGAAATTCAAATTACACTCCACTCAACACTCGTGTTTGCACTCGGGAATTTAATGGTTTTTATGTTCCACTTCTGATCTCACACGTTTAATTACCTTTTTCCACTCATTTCTCTCTTCTATGGTTCTTTAGAGAACTTATTCAAGACTTGGCAAGTTTATGCTTGTGCGTCGGCTAAAAAGGTTAGTGTAGGAAAAGAAAACAAAATAAAGTGCAATAGGTAAGCTTAGAATATAAAGAATAGAAAGAAAATGGGTTACTTACTAGACAAGAAAACTTACAACCTTCCTTGAGAAACAATCAAAGTTTTGAATGATTCTTCAGTCTCGGTTGATGATGTTGTTGTTCTTTCTCACCCTTGCTTGCTTGTGCTTTCAAATTTTTTTATAATTTTGAATTCTTTTTGAGATAAAGAAGAATTAAGATTTTTCTTTTTCCTTTTTTTATTTACTTGAATGAAAAATAGACTTACAAGGTAGGCACTTGCTTGCTTCTACCAAAAGTTCTGATTACCATATAAAATAGCATGTCCTGACTCTTTTTGGTTGTTGTTGAAGATGGCTCCCTTTGATTGTAGGATCTAGGAAGGCAGCAAGTATTCCTACAAGTAAGATAGGATTCAAAAAGAATGTTTAAAGGTAGGTGATGTAAGGGTGAAAGGGTGGGCTGAAAATAAAGAATATAAGGATGGATTTTTAAGATGGTGATGAGGCTATTTGTAGGAGTGGTGATGGTTGAAGAAAGAAAGAAAGAAAGAAAGAAAGAAAGAAAGAAAGAAAGATGATGATGATGGTGTATGGGAATGGATAATATGAACAAGAAACTAAGGTAGAAACAATGTTATAGAAAGAAAAACCCCTAGCCTTATGAGTTTAATGTTCGGGTGATAACAAGGACCTAGAGCCGTTGGTTATAAAGAAGCAAGAACCACAAGTATCAGGATAAAAATAGAGGGAGTGACGTCACAAGTACAAGTACTTAATAAGTCAATAAAGTTCAATAAAGAACTTGAAGAGAGAAAATTCTCACAAAGGTAATTTTAATTGATAGAAATGAGATGTTTGGATATGGGGTTTAAAGGGATGGAAATTGAAGATAGTATTCAAAAGAATTCAAGGAAGAAACTATGTTATGGATAGCATAACCCCAGACCTTATAAGAACTCCTTTGAGGGTGGTAACAAGGACTTTGACCCACTAGATAGAGATCTAGGAACCAAAAGTATCAAGATGGATAGAAGGGTTGATGCCATAAGTACAAGTACTTGATAAGTCGATAAAGTTTAATGAAGAACTTGAAGAGAGAAAATTCTCACAAAAGGTAATTTGATTAATATGAATAAGATGTCTTAAAAATCCAAGGCAATGCCTATTTATAGGCTTACAAGGGGATGGCCGAAAAGTCACTTCTTTGCTTCAAAGGGTCATGACTTTTGGATGAAGCATTTGGGTGAAGAGTTGCAATTCTCGTATGAAATTCTAGCTTGCACTTCCTTCGGTAATCTAGACATATCTCAAGCTCCCAATATTGGATTGATGTGATTCAACATGTGTTAGAAAGATAAGAGATAGGAGAATAAGTTTCATGAAAACTCCACAAGCCAGTTATGCTTGGATCATGCTCGAAAATGGCAAACAATCTGACTGACGTTTTTTTGGTGATGAATCTGCCCAATGAAGAGTGATGTCCCTTGAGTTGGTTGGAACTCTTTCTTTTGGAACCAAACTTGTTGCCCTCTCTTGGTGAAGGGTGTCGTGTCCTTTGGTTGCTTCTCTTCATGATTTTGGTGTATGTATGAATAGGCACAACTTGTAGGGTCATGATGCTTCAATGGATGGTGACCTTTGGCGAAGAGACACGACTCTTGGTGAAGAGGCATGACTCTTGGTGAAAGATCATTACTTGAAAAGGTATCTATTGGTGAAGAGGCATGTCTGGAAATGAAACCTTTTTGAAAAAAGGTACCTTTTGGTGAAAAGTTGTGACTTTCGTTGAAACACCTTTTTTGTAAAAAGACACGATCGTTCGCAAAAAGTCATGACTTTTGGTGTTGAGTTGCTACTAGCTGCTTGAGCTGACTCGAGCTGGTTGAGCTACACTTGAGATACTTCTAGTTGATTGAGTTGTTTGAGCTTCCTCCGAGCTAAGTAAGCTATCTTCGAGCTAAGTTGAGTTGCCTTCCTTCAATCCCCCTAGCTGTGTGAGCTGAAAAGACCTAAAAATAAAACAAACACAAATTAATACTTATAACATAAAGTAAAGATGTGATATAAGCTAACTAATATTAAATAAAGATGTGGACTATAGGTTATGCATATAATAATCATATGATATACATTTCAAAATATATAATGAATGAAAACATATAATAATAATATCCTAAGAAATGATATGCAATCATGGCATATATATGAATGATATTAATGGAATATTATCTAAAGCATATAACAACATGAAAATGCATAGGCATGAATAAATTTGATGCATAAATGAAATAATTTAAAGTAAGGAACAAAAGAACTCCCTTAGAATCCATCATGGCAAATGTCCAAGGTATGAGAAGTGTATGGAGAATGTTCGGTTTGGTCATGCTCACATCACTAACTCCATGACTTCCCACCATTCTTGAGCATTCTCCTTTAACAGTGAAATGATGCACTTTAGCTTGTCTTCAAGTTACAACCCTATCTGACATAAGATCTAACGAGTATCTCTCAACCACTGGTCCGCCTTGATCGGATTATCTTGTTCTGTCCCAGGAAAATATGTCGCATCATAATGGTAAAGCCTCTCAATTGGAGACTCACGAGAGGTAGCCGAAGGCCTAGGGATGGCTCTTACTATGCAGTAAAGGGCCTGGTGCAGGTGGGTGAAGTAATTGGCCCCCCCGACCCTTCTCATCTTTCGACATTTTGTCAATGTCAAGAACATATTCCTCATCATAACTCTCTTCTCGAGAGCCCCAACTTTCATCATAATCACGCATTTCTCTAGGTATATTGAGTTCTGCACAGATAAACAAACAAGATTACTCTAACGGATATTCAGCTTTAAATGAGTATAACTTTGACTTATGGACATTTATTCACTAGGCACCCCTTTCGACTCTCTACTACTCAGGGTTTCTTAGAACTGGCTAAACTTAGGCTCTGATACCACTAAATGTAACGTGCTAAACCTAACATGACATTTAGGTCACAAGCCCAAACCAACAGTAAAGTTTTGCAAATAGATTTAGCCCAAACCACAACCATTTCCATAAATCCAACAACATTTTGGAAAAAGATGATACAAATAGTTAAATCATTTACATGGGAGCTCTAATTTAAAACAAGATAATTAAAACATTCAACATGATCAATAAATCCAAAATAAGAGTTACAAACATAAAATTAAGGGTCCTATAAATACATTGCCCCACAAATCTAAGTATTATACTTCTGAAACATGTCAATGAGCAAAGTCGTACTCTGATTGGGCTCCTTCGATGCAACGCTGTAACCTAAAAACCTGCAAACAAAAACAACAATTTTAAAGGTTGAGCTCATAAAGCTCAATGGATACACATCTACTCTACATGCTTCATGCAAATCATAAACATAAGTATGCGGCTAGATAAGACGATAAGGCAGATAAAAAGATACATGGCGCTAACATTAGTCACCTAAACACATGCTAACATCATAGCAATCATCAAACATGGCACACAAGGCCCAACCATACCATACCACAACAATATTGAAGTGAGGCCCAAGTTACACAACATCGAGAACGTACATTCTATGGGTGAGGTTAGGTCATTCAGCATCAGAACATACACCCTGGGTGAGGTCGGGTCACCTAGCATCAGAAGATACACCTGTTGCCCGTAATAAGTGCTACGCAATTATGCAAGTATACACGTTGCAAGTTATAGTATAAAAGATATTGTCTCCACAAGGATTGGTGCCACTTCAAGAATCTAGTCTCTTGCACTGTAAAAAGTAAAAGAAAACACAAGTAGAGGATTATAGGAGTTTTAACTAATAACTAATCTAGAAAGCAAATAAGTAAAAGGCGATATGATTAGATGAGAGAGATAGGCCAGGTTATCATGAGTTGAGGTGTGATAGCCGATTGGATCATCTTGGTAAAAGAGTGCACGGGCAACTCAGTTGTCGTGGCAACTTGCACAACGGGGTTGCCTTGGCAACTAATCGATGGTTGCCTGGGCGACTAGTTGGGCAACTACTTGGGTGTCTGGGCAGTAACCTTCAAGGTTCGGCAGAGCGTTCTTCAATGGTTTCTTCCTATCCCTAAGTTGAAACTCTAGCTACTTGTGCATGCCTTGATAATACATCTCTACGTGAATCAAGGGTGAACAACAACCAATCTTGCGCTCTTCTTAGCCGTTGAAATCCTTAACTTATTCCTAAGCCGGATTAATCTTCACCATCAATAGATTGAATAAAGATCATATTCATTCATTTCTTGAATCTAACTCTCCCGATATTAGATAAATAGATGAAGTTACAAGATCCTCTCCCAATTCACTCGCAAACAAGAATAAGAACCAAGAATGAATAAACCTTGAATAGAAAAGTGCAAACTCTTATTACCTAAACAAAATCCAATAGTTTCTCACAACCACAAGACACAATAACCTTAGCCAAATAGATTTAGTTCATGGCTAGGTTCCAAAGAAACACAAGATAAAGAATCCCTAGCATGAACCTAACTGAACAAGAAAGAAAAAGATGAAGGATGAAGCTTGTCGAAATCCTCCTTGCCCTAGATGCTTGTCGAAAATTCTCTTCTCCTTCTCTCCCTTTGGAGTTGACGGCATGGCCTCTAATTTATAGGGCTAGGTCAAAGTCCTTCTTTGAGGAGGAAGTTAAGTTGGAATTAAATTATCTTTAAAGAATATAATTCTTTATTATAATTATATTCCTTCTAGAACTTCTCCTATCTTCTTGGAATTTAATTCTTCTTTAATCTCTTCATGGAAATCAAATTCCTTTGGAATTTAGCTTTGCTCCACGTCATCTTGGGCTTGTCTAGTCATCAATTTCGACTACCATATCACCTTATTCTTTGTCGACAATTGCCCTGGCAACTGGCTCGGCGTCTCCTTCATGCATTACCCTGGCAACTAGCTCGACATCTCCTTCATGCATTGCCCTAGCAACTAGCTCTAGCCTTGCTTTGGCAAGTGATCCTGCACATACACATAAAACACACCAAAGCAGCATCTTTTCCCACAAAAACTACCAAGTTATGTAATCAAGCTCAACGATGGAAGGAAACATGGATTAATGCATGAATGGCTAATTATGCAACTAATATGAGCCTAAGTCTAACAATAATATGAGTAAAAAGGGTAAGAAAAATAGTACTTTTGAACACTTATCACACCCCCAAACTCGAACTATTGCTTGTCCTCAAGCAATGCAAACTAATAATTACCTGCCAAGACTTTAATTTTCACAAACTTAGCTTTGAACTTGATTTCAATTCTCAGAACCGGGGCACAAAGTATGATTGGCTTTTCATTTTTCAGAAAACTTAGGAGTTACTCGGAATCAAACTATAATGCTTGTGAGTGTGTGCGGAGTTGTGTGCAAGTTGATTTTTCAGATTCTATGCAAACAAGAGGTTTTCAAATTACTTCATTGGGTTCTCTTTTTTAACATGTTTTAACTAGAGCCAGTTTTGGGCACCTCTAGTGTTTTGTTTTTAGTTTTCTTAAGTTAATTAATTTATTCGACTAGAGCCGGTTTCGGGCACCTCTAGCGATTAATTTTTTTAGCACATACTAGAGTAGGTTTCGGGCACCTCTAGCGATCAATTTTTTAGCACATGCTAGAGCCAATTTCGGGCACCTCTAGCATTCATCCAATTTTTATTCTAATCCCCCAATTTATTTAATTATCAACCTAAGTTCACTAGAATTCCTTAAATCAATCAAACCACAACAGTGTTTCATAAAATTTAGCATCATAGTAAAATTCTAAGTTTTTCCATGGTTATCCTAGAATAAAAATTCTATCAATTAAGTGCATTGGCAAAGTCATCATCGGATATTCATCAAATCTAGGCAATTCTTGTTCCAACTAAAGGCATGGCAAGCAATTTATGTATCCTAAATGTAATACTTAAGATGAATGTAACTAAACATGGTAACTACTAATAACAATCCCCCCCAAACTCAAGTGAAGCATTGTCCTCAATGCATGCATTAAATAAAAATAATGAAAAATAAAATGCAAACGAAGACTTACTCTAAGAGTTCGTCGTCGTGGATGATTAGTTTCCTTTTGGTCGGTGTCTTGATTCTCTTGCTTGAACGCGGTGGTTGTTTCCTTATTGCGGGTGGTGGAATCGATCCTCGTACGGGGTTGTCCTCATCGTCCTCTTCATCAATGTCATTGGCTTTTCGCTTGGAGGATTCAATTGGTGCGGTCTTTGTTGGTGCAATGGAGGACTCGTCCGAATCTGAAAAATCAGACAATGATTCCATAGGAGTTGATTCGGGCATAGGTGCTTTACCTTTGGCTTTTGCAGTGGTTGCCGGGATGTCTTTAGCTTTTGTTGTCGTGGCATCTTCAGGGTTGGTTGCCGTGGCATCTGCTTGTGAAGGCACGATGTAGGTTGCCGCGGCATCATCTGTTGCGGTTGCCGTGGCGAATGCTTCATTGGTTGTCGGGGCAAGGATCTCGGCAGGAAAGATTAGGAACGGCACGCGATTGTCCGGGTACTTTTCGAGGATAACTTGGGTGATGGCATTGTTGTGCTCCTTCATGTACCGCATGAACATTAGTTTTCGGTCTTCAATTTTCCTTAGGTGGCTCGCCAATGGTTGTAAGAGTGCTTTAAAGTATCCCGGGTTTGATGGCCAAGTTGTTCGGGCGTTAGGTGCTTGGGCATTAGGGATTGCCGGGCGGTAGGAGTTGCCGCGGTAATTGGAGGCCTTGAGGATTTTTCTGATGCCTCTCCCATTAGCTTTCGGATTTGTGCTTAATTCCAACCGGACTTTGGTAGGGCCTTTTCATCGGTTGACTCACTTGGAACATGCATCTCCTTGCAAAGATTAGAAATTAAGCAAAGGAAGAAAAGAGAACCCTTATCTTTTGAGCTACATACAAAAATCTCATCACAAATAATTTTTCCAATGTTAATGATGCAGTTATGCAAAGTAGAATGTATGAGCAAAAGACGTGGTATATCAACGGTAGTATTGTGTGTGGTGGGCATTAAAGAAGTTTTAACAAACTTATTCCATAGTTTTGCCTCGGGTTTAAGCCGAAGGCGATTTACCGTGCCCTTGTATTTACCGTCATTCTAATGAGTTCCCAGTTGAGTAAGTTCTTGAAGCACCTTGTCGAGTTGCTTGGGCGTGATTTGATCAACAAAGGCTTGATGTTCGTCATTCTTAATGTAGAGCCCTTAAAAGGTGTTGACGTTTTTGGGGCTTATGAGTATGGCCTTGTCACGAACAAAAACATAAGGATTATCCGGGTTAGGTGAGTGAGCATAGAATTCTCTTACCCATCAGATGTTACCCGGATCCGATTGATGGCAAAAGATTTTCCACTTTTGATGTGCAATCCTCTCGAAGATGAATGGTTCAAGGCCGAAATCTTGATGAGAGTTGGAGTATTCAAAGCTTGCCTTCGTCACTGAAAATTGCTTTTGGCATCCCAAACCGTGTAAATATATTTTTCTGCAAGAATTGTTGCACGGTTTTGGAATCGTTGTTGGGAACTGCAGCTGCCTCAACCCATTGAGACACGTAGTCGACGGCAAGTAGAATGTAGAGGTTGCCGAATGAAGATGGGAAAGGTCCCATAAAATTGATACCCCATACATCGAACAATTCCACCTCGATGATATTTTGGAGCGGCATCTCATGTCGTCTAGAGATATTGCCCGTCCTCTGGCAATGATCACATTGCTTGTAAAAGTTTTGGGCATCTTTGTACAATGTTGGCCAATACAACCCAGATTGCAAAACTTTGGCCGCGGTACGAGTTCCTCCAAAATGTCCTCCATAGGGTGAACAATGGCATTGTCGGAGTACATTCTGTTTCTTCAGGGACACATCGGCGTATAACCTGATCTGCACATTGTTTAAACAAAAGAGGTTCGTCCCAAAAGTAGTTCTTAGCATCATGGCGGAACCGCTTCTTCCCTTGGTGAGTAATGCCATAAGTTAAAATGCCACAAACAACGAAATTAACTAAATCCGCGTACCAGGGCATTGCCAAGGCATGTGCTGTCGTGGCGACTGCTCCCAAAATTGCTGAGGCGTGTGCGTCAAGGGCTGTTGCGGCATTGAGAGTTGACGAGGCATCGAGGGTTGCCGAGG
The DNA here is from genome assembly GCA_019671005.1 of Hibiscus mutabilis. Taxonomy (NCBI): domain Eukaryota; kingdom Viridiplantae; phylum Streptophyta; class Magnoliopsida; order Malvales; family Malvaceae; genus Hibiscus; species Hibiscus mutabilis. The sequence continues at coordinate 11,142,676 of CM033744.1, forward strand.
CATCGAGGGTTGCCGAGGCATGCGCGTCCATGGTTACCGAGGCAACTAAAAGTTTTTCATCTGGGAATGTATCGCATATCTCTATATCCGCATCCTCCTCCCTATTGTGTTCTAAACGTGATAAGTGATCGGCCACTTGATTTTCTGTTCCTTTCCTATCCTTAATTTCAATATCAAATTCTTGTAAAAGTAATATCCAACGAATCAAACAAGGTTTGGCATCCTTTTTAGCAAATAGATATTTGATTGCCAAATGGTCCGTATGAACAATTACTTTTGTACCAATCAAATAGGATCGGAACTTGTCAAATGCAAAAACTACAGCTAGTAACTCTTTTTTCGTTGTTGTGTAATTCACTTGAGCACTGTTAAGAGTTTTACTAGCGTAGTATATCATATGGAAGGTCTTACCTGTGTGTTAGCCTAGGACTGCTCCTACCGCGAAATCACTTGCATCACACATGAGCTCAAAAGGTAGCGTCCAATCTGGTGGAACGACAATGGGTGTCGAGGCAAGCTTTTCCTTTAGGGTTTCGAATGCTTGGGTGCAAGAATCATCAAAATCGAAGACTTTATCCTGTTCAAGCAAATTGCACAAGGGTTTAGTGATTTTATAAAAATTATGAATGAACCTCCTATAGAAACCTGCATGTCCAAGAAAGCTTCGAATTCCTTTAACCGAACTTGGTGAGGGTAATCTCTCAATCACGTCCACCTTGGCTTTGTCTACTTCAATTCCCTTGGATGAAATCTTGTGGCCGAGCACTATTCCTTCATCTACCATAAAATGGCACTTCTCCCAATTGAGGACTAAATCAGTTTCTTCACATCTTGCCAACACCTTCTCTAAATTGCCGAGACAGCTGTCGAAGTCATTACCAAAAATAGAAAAATCATCCATGAAGATCTCAAGGAAGTCTTCGACCATGTCTGAAAAGAGTGCCATCATGCATCTTTGGAAGGTTGTCGGGGCGTTACACAATCCAAACGGCATCCTTCGAAAAGCATAAGTACCATATGGGCATGTGAAGGTTGTCTTTTCTTGATCTTCTGGTGCTATGGCAATTTGATTGTAACCTGAATAACCATCAAGAAAACAATAAAAGGGTTTACCTGCAAGGCGGTCAAGCATTTGATCAATAAAGGGTAATAGGAAGTGATCTTTCCTAGTGGTTTGTTTAGCTTTCGATAATCCATACAAACCCTCCAATCGGTCACAATCCTGGTTGGAATGAGTTCATTGTTTTCATTACTTACCACCGTTATACCTCCCTTTTTCGGTACACATTGTACCGGACTTACCCATGTATTATCAGAGATAGGGTATATAATGTCGGTGTCAAGCCACTTGATGATTTCTTTCATTACAACCCCTTTCATGGCATGATTTAGTCTCCTCTGGGCCTCAATTGAAGGTTTGTGATCATCTTCCAACAAAATCTTGTGCATGCACACTGCCGGGCTAATTCCCTTCAAGTCGGCATTGTCCATCCTATTGCCTTTTTGTGTAGCTTCAACATTTTGATCAGCTTCTTTTCCTGCTCAGGCTGTAACTTAGAAGAAATAATTATAGGCAATGTATTATCGGTTCCTAAGTATACATATTTTAGTTGCTCTGGCAACTGTTTCAACTCAAGAATCGGTGGTTGTTCAATAGAGGGTTTTTCGAGCTTACCTTCCTTACCTGAGTAATCCAGTGGTTCAAAGTATGTACCTGGTCGATTGACTAGCCAATTTGCCTTTTCTTGTTGTTCCTCAGTGACCGGTTCTTCATACTCCTCAGGTTCCTCTTGATTGGTAATGTAGTTGCCGAGGCAACTAAATTCCTCGTCAAAGTTAAACTCTGTCGTGGCATAAAGAAGTTGGCATTCTTCTGGATCATCGGCAGGCCTTAGTGTTTGGAACACATTTAGTTTAACTTGCTGGTTATTCACCCTCATTGTGAGTTCTCCTTTTTCAACATCAATCAAGGTTCTCCCTGTTGCTAGGAATGGTCTCCCGAGAATGATAGGTGCATGCTCATCTACTTCACAATCCAAAACAATAAAGTCAGCGGGAAAAATAAATTTATCAACTTTTACCAGTATGTCGTCTATTTTCACTCTGGATGCACATAGGATCTGTCAGCTAGCTGTAGCATAACTGTTATAGGTTTTGCCTTCCCGATTCCTAGTTTCTGGAAAACCGATTTAGGCATCAAATTTATGCTAGCCCCAAGGTCGCATAATACTTTCCCGACATAGTGGTTTCCAATAGAACAGGGTATTGTGAAACTTTCGGGATCCTTCAACTTAGGTGGCATACAATTGTGCAACATGGCCATGCATCCCTCTGTTGTGGCAACTGTTTCAAACTCTCCTAGCCTTGTTCTCTTGGACACAATGTCTTTAAGAAACTTGGCATAGTTTGGCATTTGTTCAATTGCTTCCACCAATGGCAAGTTGATGTGGACTTGCTTTAGGATATCAAGAAACTTCTTGAATTGATATTCTTGCTTTTGTCGCTTCAACCTTTGTGGGAATGGTGGTGGAAGTCAGATGTCTTCGATTCTTTCATTGGTTTGGAACCTGATTGACGGCATTGTCGGGACAACTGGAGTTGCCGAGGCATTATCAATTGGGTTTGTCGAGGCATGCTTATCATAAGTTTCTGAAGCATCCTTATCGTCGGTTACCAAGGCATGCTTATTGCCGGTTGCAGCGGCAATTCCTGGTTCAGCATCTGAGGCTTTGCCGCTAGGTTCGTCTTGATCTTTTTGTGGAGTTTTGTTTGTTGAGCGGGCTTGAGCCTCTTTAAGTTGTTGCCCACTTCTAGTGGTGATCGCCTTACATTGCTCATGGCCAGTTCCTCTTGCGACTTCAGTATCGCTAGGTAAACCTCATTGCGGTCTAGTATTCAGGTTTTGAGCAAACTGTGCGACTTGATTTTCTAATGATTTGATTGTCGCCTCTTAGTTTTGCAATCTCATCTCGGTCCTGTTAATAAAAGCATCAGTTCTTTTTATGAAGTTACTATTCTCAACTATATAAGATTCAGTTTTTATCATAAAAGCATTTAGAGAATTTTCTAAAGAACTAGATGTTGTCGGTTGTTGCTGTGGTAACTGTTTCCGTGGCATATTCTGCTGGAATCCTGATGCTTGTGCATTCTAATTGTTCTGGTTTAGAGCATTATTGGGATTACTCCATGAAAAATTTGGGTGCTTCTTCCAAGCTGGATTGTATGTATTGGACATCACATTGTTGTTCTGATTGTAATTCCCCACATAGAAGCTGGATTCCGGATTCTGCATACATTTAGAAGAATCATGGTTATCACCACATAACTCACAAAAAGAATCCATTACCTTGACCTCATGTGTGTTGTTTGGTTTTTGCATTTTCTGGACCATCTTGGTTAAAGTGGCCATTTGTGTCGAAATTGAATCTGATGATCCTAGTTCATGTATTATGGCTTGGCATCTAACTCCTCCTCTTCTAGTAGAGGGGGATTGATAACCATTCTTGGCCAGCCTGTTTAGAATTTGCATTGCTTCCACCGGCGACTTATCTAGGAGTATGCCGTTTGCCGATGCATCTAGCATCATCCTTGTTGGTGTATTCACAGCGTTGTAAAACATTGTTACTTGAGTCCACACCGGGAATCCGTGTATGGGGCATTTGTGTAGAAGTTCTCTATATCGCTCCCAAGCCTCGTACATGGATTCATCATCTACCTGCCGAAATTTCTTGGTTGGCTTATTTTATATTGTTAGTATTTCTTGATATGACTTCCTTAATTTGGTTACAGGAAGCTTTACCCCGCCTTAAATCAATGACGTGGACCATGGAGAATCTCAACACAGCACCCGCCAATAGAGTAGCTATTATTCATCTTAAGGTATGTGTATCGATATGGCAACAGCCATCCTGACTCCATTGCGAATACCAGAATGGTGGCCCTTTTTCTGACATCGTGAATGAACTTATTTGAGGAATATTTTACATGTCACCACCACAGAGACATCATATTCTTCCAATATCTTATGTGCTATATTAACTTCAAGCGTATTGGGAATTGACAATAAGTTTTATGAAATTGTTATGACCAGATAAAAACATGCTCTGTTCATGGCAGTGCTTTTCTATACCTCTCCTTTCAGCTACTCGACATCCAAGAAGGGGAAAGAAATTCTAGTTCCCTTTTTCCTCGTTTCCAAATCCCTTTTACTTATCAGCTTTAGGGAAACATGAAGTGTCAGTTGATGCTCTAAAGACAGGCATAAAAGTCAAATTGACATATCAGTACCAGATGGTGCCCGATTTAGGGATTCCTCAGGTAGTCTTTGATTTTATTAATTGGGACCATTTGGATTTTGGCATGAATTTCCCATTCCGGCTTTAGATATAGCAGTACCCAACAGAGGAAATAATATTGGTTAAGAAATGCGTTTTACCGCCCGTTTACTTCATCAAATTGCTCGGGTTCTGTTAATAACAGTTCTGGTTTCCCATTTTGGTTTGGGAATATGGTCGCCAAGCCTGATAGGCTGAGAATCTTGTGTGTTGTAATACTATTTGCTCGACCTCGTTACTATGGTAATTGGAGATGGTAAACATAAAACACATTCCTTTTTTAATTTTTTGGCCAAGAAAGATACGAGTAAAATACTGTTTATTGTGCATCAGTTCCCCTAAATGTCAGTTACTTAGTAGTATACTACAAATCATGGGTCGTTGAAATAATTACTTTGGTTCTTTGATTTATCAGGCCTTTCTTCTAACGAGAAATTCGTTGCCACAATCACGCGTCTCATCCATTTAAGTGTGTAGTTCTTCCCAGTGGCTGATGACTTTTATTTCTTTTCTCATACCTGTTGGCAGCTTCAAGATTATACCAAGTCTCCTTCAGAAGAGATAGAAGTGAAATTTCAGCTGACTAAAGACACACTTGAAGCTATGTTGAGATCATTGACTTACATCAGTGAACAACTTTCAAACATGGTAAGAATGCCTTTTTGTATCTTGTTATGGATCTCCACATTATGGTCAGCAATAAGGGTTTTGAGGATTAGGAACTCGATTTTTGGGTGTTCGAGGTGTGCCTCGAGTGCCACTGCATACTACTTGTCATGCTTTTGGTCTCTAGTATACTAATACCACCATGTTTGTAACAGTTGTATATGGAATCTTGAATTCTTGTTCATTTCCGTCTCTTAATGACTTTCTTATTGGCATATTTTTGAGGAACATTAGACCTAACTTGTTTTTGTCTTTTTATTTGGCAGGCTGGGACTTCCTCGGAGCCGACACAGAAAAAGCAAAAGCAATAGAACTATCCGGCCTTAGTTTGTTTCTTCTTTCTTATTTGTACTGACATTATATATAGATTCAAACCTGAATCTGATCAAAATTGTCCAAATGTTAGAGATTGAGGTGGCTGTAAACAGATTAATCTTATTGAATGAACTCGTATGCATCATTTGAATTGGCATTGGTTTGGAGTTCAAGTTATCCGTCCTGCTGCTTTACATACAACCTGTTGGGTGTTAGTGTTGATCACTGCTATGTATCCACCATGGATATACATGAACATGATGTTTTTAAAAGTTTCACATATTTGTAGGATCATATCTCTACGAAACCGTACTCTTATCCGAATAAGTCTCAGGAAAGTCCGAGTAACATAACATATAACATAATTTGGTGAACTTATGTCCCGTGGATTTGGAGTCTCATAAAATGAGCAACAGAAATTGAACTAGAAAAACCTTCTAACATAAATCTAACAATCATTCACCCTTTCTAAAACTGCATGCTGAAGTGTTCATGAACTAGACATCAAAATTCATTTTGCAAATCGAAATGTTACAGAAGTTATCATTTATGTTTTTTGGTATATTTTTTAAGTAATTTTAAATGAAAATATGTTTATTGTGAATTATAACTCGAATTACTAAAATTTTATCTTAAGTTTGACCCAATTCCGAACCATGGAAAATCTGGCCTAATGGAAGGTAAGATCAGTAGTTCTATCTGTTTGGATTTGATGTCAAGTTTTCCAGCCGGAAATTGGAACTAAAAAAAAAACTGGAAATACTAAGATTCAAATTCTAGATTTACCGGATGAAACTTCTTAAAAGTTATATTGTAAACTAAATGATCTAAATCCTAGGTTCTGAAATGTGATATAAATCATGAAGCATAAAAGTACACATGTACATGTAGAGGGAGAAAGATGAAAAACCATGAGAAAGCAATAGAATAGTAATTACCATATTTGAGCACTTAATCACTTCTATAACAAATATTCATATAATTTAACATAAATAAATAGAGAATCAAAATCAATTGGAAACTTCAAACTGCCTTACTTGAAAGGCAGAAAAAGAAGCAAAACCAGAAGAAAAGAGAGTAAAACATCAAGAAATCATAGCACAACTGCTTTCTTTGAATAATTCACTCATTCAATAAATCAAAAAACTCAACAAAACATGACTACCATTAATCAAAAACATTGTGATAACCAAACTAGAAAAAGAAATCTCATCACCAAAAAGGAGGGTTAGAAAAACAACCATTTTAGAAGAAAACTGAAACCAACAAAATCTTTCTAAACTATATTGTGTTGCTTTCATTCAAAATCAATGAAACTCGAGCTTCTCCTTCTTACCGTTCATGTTCTAGCTTCTTTCCTTCCGCATGAAGAAAGAGGCAGCTAAGCTGGATTCAAATCTAGGCCTTGTTGGAAAGTGATATGTAAATCGTCCAGAGAACTTGCCTCGACAACAGGTAATTTAGATTTCATATCTCCATGATCCTGCGTTTTCTCAAACATACTTGGAACAATTACTTCCTCGACATTGACCCCTTCATTAAGTTGTTTAAAAGCCAAATCAATATCTTCTGCTGATCTAGCTTCAAGAACAGGCAGCACCACATTAGTGTCGGCCTTCGTATCTTGCAAAGATTCCTTCCTAAAGTCGGACAATTGCGGTAGCTCAACCGGATTAGATTCCGGAGCTTGTTGAAAAACTTTATGTATATCCTCTAGAGATCTTGCCTCAACTACAGGTAATTTTGATTTGATATCTCCATGATCCTGCGGTTTCTCAATCATACTCGGAACAATTACTTCCTCAACGTCGATCCCTTCATGAAGTTGCTTAAAAGCCAAATCAATATCTTCTGCTGATTTTGCTTCAAGAACAGGCAGCGCCACATTATTCTCGGTCTTCATATCTTTTGATGATACGTTCTTTATGCCTGCAATACGCGGTAGCTCAGCTGGACTAGATTCCGGAGCTTGTTGAAAAACTTTATGTATAGCCTCTAGAGATCTTGCCTCGACAAATGGTAGTTTTGCTTTGTTATCTGTGTGATCTTGTAGTTTCTCAATCATACTCGGAACAAATACTTCCTCAACATCAACTCCTTCCTGAAGTTGCTTAAAAGCCATAACAATATCGTCTGCTGATCTTGCTTCAAGAACAGGCAGCACCACATTATTCTTGGCCTTCGTATAGCCTGAAGAAGTCGGCAGCTCAGCTGGACTAGATTCTGAATCTTGTTCAAATGCTTTATGTATATCCTCCAGGGATCTTGCCTCGACAACAGCTAATTTTGATTTGATATCTCCATGATCTGGAAGTTTCTCAATCATACTTGGAACCTCACTTCCTCAACATCAACCCCTTCATGAAGTTGCTTAAAAGCCAAATCAATATCTTCTGCTGATCTTGCTTCAAGAACTGGCAGCACCACATTAGTGTCGGTCATCATATCTTTTGAAGATCCCTTCCTAAAGTCGAAAGATTTCGGCAGCTCAACTGGATTAGATTCCGGAGCTTGTTGAAAAACTTTATGTATATCCTCTAGAGATCTTGCCTCGACTATAGGTAATTTTGATTTGATATCTCCGTAATCCCGCAGTTTCTCAATCATACTCGGAACTATCACTTCCTCAACATCGACCCCTTCATGAAGTTGCTTAAAAGCAAAATCAATATCTTCTGCTGATTTTGCTTCGAGAACAGGCAGCACAACATTAGTCTCGGTCTTCATATCTTTTGCTGATTTGTTATTTAAGCCTGAAGAATGCGGCACCTCAGCTGAACTAGATTCTGGAGCTTGTTGAAAAACTTTATGTATATCCTGCAGAGATCTTGCCTCGACAACAGGTAGTTTTACTTTGTTATCTGTGTGATCTTGCAGTTTCTCATTCATACTCGGAACAATTACTTCTTCAACATCGACTCCTTCTTGAAGTTGCTTAAAAGCCATATCAATATCTTCTGCTGATCTTGCTTCAAGAACAGGCAGCACCACATTATTCTCGGCCTTCGTATAGCCTGAAGAAGTCGGCAGCTCAGCTGGACTAGATTCTGAATGTTGTTGAAATGCTTTATGTATATCCTCCAGGGATCTTGCCTCGACAACAGGTAATTTTGATTTGATATCTCCATGATCTGGCAGTTTCTCAATCATACTCGGAACAATCACTTCCTCAACATCAACCCCTTCATGAAGTTGCTAAAAAGCCAAATCAATATCTTCTGCTGATCTTGCTTCAAGAACAGGCAGCGCCACATTAGTGGCGGTCATCGTATCTTTTGAAGATCCCTTCCTAAAGTCGGAAGATTGAGGCAGCTCAACTGGATTAGATTCCGGAGCTTGATGAAAAACTTTACGTATATCCTCTAGAGATCTTGCCTCAACTATAGGTAATTTTGATTTGATATCTCCATAATCCTGGGGTTTCTCAATCATACTCGGAACTATCACTTCCTCAACATCGACCCCTTCATGAAGTTGCTTAAAAGCCAAATCAATATCTTCTGCTGATTTTGCTTCAAGAACAGGCAGCACAACATTAGTCTCGGTCTTCATATCTTTTGTTGATTTGTTATTTAAGCCTGAAGGACGCGGTACCTCAGCTGGACTAGATTCCGGAGCTTGGTGAAAAACTTTATGTATATCCTGCAGAGATCTTGCCTCGACAACAGGTAGTTTTGCTTTGTTATCTGTGTGATCTTGCAGTTTCTCAATCATACTCGGAACAATTACTTCCTCAACATCGACTCCTTCTTGAAGTTGCTTAAAAGCCAAATCAATATCTTCTGCTGATCTTGCTTCAAGAACAGGCAGCACCACATTATTCTTGGTCTTCGTATAGCCTGAAGAAGTTGGCAGCTCAGCTGGACTAGATTCTGAATCTTGTTGAAATGCTTTATGTATATCCTCTAGGGATCTTGCCTCAACGACAGGTAATTTTATTTTGATATCTCCATGATCTGGCAGTTTCTCAATTATACTCGGAACAATCACTTCCTCAACATCAACCCCTTCATGAAGTTTCTTAAAAGCCAAATCAATATCTTCTTCCGATCTTGCTTCAAGAACAGGCAGCGCCACATTATTCTCAGTCTTCGTATAAGTTACTTAATTTTGAATTTTGACAACTAATTTAGAATGAGAATCATAATTTGAGGATGGAAGTGTAATATTAAAAAGTTTAGGACTAATTTGGAATGAAGGTTATAGTTTGAGAATATATGGTGAAAGTAATATATATATATATGGGTCGGGATCCACATACAATGTAAAACTCATAGTTGTACACGTTTTTTTAATTGTTTGATGGGTTAAATGGATGACTCAAATTAACTCCTTACTTTTTTTTCCCAAGTGATAATATTCACATATCCTACTATTAATCTTAGTCAACAATTTCATCCTAAGGATATGATTTTTTTACACAGTGTAAGAGTTTTTAAGTTTTACACATTTTTTGGATCGTTGAATGGGTGAAATGGATGACTGAGATTAACAGTAGGATATGTGAAGATTATCACATGCAAAAAAATTAAAGAATTAATCTCAGTCATTCATTTTCCCTCGTCCAACGCTCCTAAAAAGGTGTAAAACTTTTTACAGTATACGTGGATCTTAATATATATATATATATATAAGAGTAAAAGAGTGTCATACCGCCAATTAACGTATAGTTTCTTGCATGGTCATCTGGGTGATCAGGCCTTACACCATAGATGACTTTTCGTCTATGAAAGCATCCTGTTCCGAAATAGGAAGGTCCTTGCAGTCCCGCCTGCCCATGCCCTAAATACTGTTATGTATACAAAACTTCATTCAGCATATATGGATTAATATTTAATACATTATATATTTACAGTATTGGTAATGTATACTTTTATGCACTATTAGTGAATTAAACGATGACATGTCATTATAAAATTTTAAAATCAAATTTGTCCTTGGTGTTATGTCATCGTCGAGGTTGCAGATTGTGCATAAAATTATATATAGTCAATGTATCAAATACCTAACGAATGGAAAATGACGGTTTTAAGTTTTAACTCACTTCTGTCAGAACTACCATCTGATTTCCATAGGGGTCGTCCTTTAATCCGTTGTAGAAACATTTGCGGATACTGAACGAATGCAACACCCGTGTCAGTCTGGCGACCGAGAAGTAGACACACTGCTTGACGAACCACTTGTGGATCGTTCGCAAATATATCAGTCATGAATGGCGCATTTGTCATCACTCCCGACACTCTACTCTATTTTTTTTTTTTACAATTTTAAAAAAGCAAAAGTGAAACTCAAAGTAAATCAGAAATTTAAATTTAAAATCAAATATATATTTATAAAAAAATAAGTCAATAATCAATCTAATTAATTAGAAAATATTAATATAATAGCAAATAAAACAATTCATTAAGCCTCCTTCCCCTTATAAATTAAAAGAATTCATCCATTATTTAACTAAAGATTTATACTCAATATACCGGTGTTAAAAATAAAATATTTTTATAAGTGTCTTATTTTTAAGGTTTAGGGTTTTGGTTTAGGGTTTTAGTTTAGGATTTAGGGGTTTATGTGTTTAAAATTTAGGGTTTGCGGTTAGAATTTAAGGTTTAAGGTTTGAACTTATGGTTTAGAGGTTAGGGTCTACGTTTAAGGTAATATGGTTAGGGAATTAGGTTTTAACCTATAAACCCTAAATCCTAGTTTTAAACCATAAATTCTAAACCACTAAACTTTAAACCTTAAATGGATCCCTAAACCTAAAACTATGACGATTGTGAAAAAAAATTATTTTCACTGGTGTATGGAACATTACCCTTTAATTAATGATGCAGATTTTCATATATAAAATAAACTTAGCACCGACCGTTCAAAATATATGAAACGGACTTATATTCAGGAGTTGAAGGTACAACGGACTAGAGATAGGGGTGTGCAAAATAAATTGTAACCGTAAACGTTATTCGGTGTTTATTTTAATAGGTTAATTAATTTAACCGTTAAAATTAAACAGTTTCAGTTAATCAAACCGCTAAAAAAGATGGTTAATAATTCTTTTAAACTAAGTATGAAGTTTGTGTTTAAAATCTCTCTATTTAAGTTTTTTTTGAAAATTCTAATATTATATTTATCGGATAGATAGATTTATTATTCTAAAAAGAAATAATAAACATTTGAGAAGAATATTGTAATAAGTTACATGTTAACCTATAATCGAACCGTTTTTTAACGGTTAACTACTATAATGGTTAATTCCTCAAAAAAAACTACTATAATGGTTAACCATTTAAAAAATTAATGATTAATCATTTTTTAGCAATTAGGTTATGGTTAATAACCGCTATAACGGTTAACCAACCGTTTAAGCTAAACGGTACGGTTAACCTACCATGAACACCCTAGTAGGGGTCATGGCCCACTAGCTACCATTTTGAAAAATTAGAATTTGACCACTAAAATTTTAAAAAATAATTTGGCCCCCTCAACATTTTAAAAATTCATATGAAGCTTCAAAATTTTGATATTTTTAATTAAATTCTCTCATAATTTTTAAGATTTTTTATTAAATCTTTCAAAATTATTAAAAATTTTAGTTAAACCATCAAAAATTTTGAAATATTTAATTTAAACCTCTAAATTTAAAAAATAATATATTTAAAAGAAGTAAAAATAAAATTATAAGTGTCGAAAATATTCTCCCATTAGTGATAAATATGTCATCATCTAATTAATATTTTCATTAAAAATATTTTAACGAATAGTTTTAATCTTGATACGTGTTCCAACAGGGGAGAAGCCGAATCTTTTTCTTAACAGGGGCCAAAAGTAAATTATAAATAAAATTAGTGATGTAGATTTTTTGTATATAAACAAACTTAAAACCCACAACTCATAATATATGAATTTGACTATGGCTTTGTTTTGTTTTTTTTTTTTTTGTTGAGGTGAAAAATTTTGGTTTGGGATAAATTAAGATTTTATAAAAGCTAGAAAAATTAGTTTTTGGCAAGCCAAGGTTTGAGAAGCTAGTTTGGGGGTAAACTGAGGTTTTGACACTCAAAAGCTGACTGTTTTTTGTTGCTTCTGAAATTTTTTGGATGAAAAAATTAGTTTGGCCCTCCAAACGCAACCAAAAACAAAGCCGGCGGTAAAACCAATTTTAATGGGGTCATCGACAGTCGGTTTTTTCTTTATTTTTAGTTTTTAATAATAAATTCAGATAAGAGTTTTTAATAAAGATAACTCTACCTTTTTAGCACGTTTTACTCTGTCTTTTGGTACGTTTTTTTATTTTTTAGGTCGTTTGATTGTTCTTTTTACTTTATATTTTTTCAGGGTTGGATTTGGCGACTCCATGACTGATCAAGATGGCGATTATTTGTAATTATGTTGATCTTCCCTGCTCTAAACTCTCGAAATAAAGCTGGATACGCAATTAGCGTTGTTGATAGTTTCTCACGGCGCTCGACTCTGATTTGTGATTTTCGGTGGTCTTTTAATAGCTTAATCTCCTTTTTTGGTTTGAGATTTTGATTAGGTTTTTAACCTTCTCCATGCATGGTCCTTGTACGATCTAAAGTGTCTAGTTTCCTTGTGTCAATGTTATAATAAAATGTCCAAATTATATATTTAGTTTACGATGATAGTTGTAAACCCTTATTGTAATTTTAGATATTTTCTATTTTTAATAAGACTAGCGGTTTTTATTAAAAAAATTGAAAGAAAAAAATTAAGTGTGGAATTCAAATTATAATTTTATTCGATATTTTTGCTTAAAATTAAACATTGAATATAATTAGATTATTTGATTAAAATAAAGTTTTAAAGGATAATATTATTAAAAATGAAAAAAATTATAAGTGTTGAAAATATTTTTCATTAAGTAATATGTAGGTCCTTACCTATTTAACATTTTTTTATGAAAATAACTATCTCACAGTTATAGTTTTAATCTTGAATTATCAAACATGTTTAAAATAATAAACCACTAAAATTATTAGTCTCCGATGAATTGAATTTTTTTCATTGTTTTATGCACTTAGATTTTTGGACAAAACCCGCCAATAAGATTAGATTCAATTATCAAACATGTTACAATTAATTATTCGCAGGACAGGGAAAGTATAATTAATTACACCTGTGTGACTCAGGTTCGAACAATTTAATTTATAAATATGTTTGAATTTATCTAAATTTAAAATTAAATATATATTATTTTGTACCAAAATAGAATTATAAATATAAATATATAATTAATTACCAGAACGTTCATGGCACCAGCTTTGAAATGATGGGGATATTTTGGCCGTTTCTCTCTCGAAACGTAAACCAGATGCGGCACATCTTCGTCGCTTTCAGTTTCATGTTTATGCTCTCCTATGATCTACAACAATACAAGTTAAGGAATAAAATTATATCGAAATTTAAAAATTTTCAAGGGTAAAAAATTAAAACATTAACATAAATTAAAAAAAAAATCTAAAACTAGCACCTTGGGTCCATCCTGAGTATATATATATATATATATATGGTTTTGTTTCCATTTTAATCATAAAAATGAGTTACCTTGATTATAGTTGGATGATTGCCGATTTCAATGTTGGCGAAAACAGCAAACTCGCCTGTTAGATCACATGGAGCTGATTCTCGGCCTGCTTCCTTTATTTTTAGGCAAAGCTGCTCATACTCTGCCTACACGGAATAAAGTTAATAGGATTCTAAATACTGAGATTCGAATTGAAATTGACCGGAATTATATACGTACGTACCTTAATCTTTTTCTAGTCTTGTTTGAACTCGGAGTTTGCAGAGGAGGTGGATATAGGATCTTCCAAGAAGTATCTAAAGGGAGCCCGAACTTGTAAGTTATACTTCTTACAAAACGGAACCCAAAGCTTAGCAAATCTCAAAGCTTCCACCAGAGAATGAAAGGTGAGAGCGGAGCAACCGTCATCGGACACATAGCAAGCTAGCTTATCCACCGGATAGTCCACGGCCAACAAAGAGAGAACGGTGTTCACAGTCATAATAGGCGGCTCTCGCGCAGGGTCTGCGGTCGTAACGAACATGTCCACCGCGGGAAGCTCCACAAACCTGACAACAAAACAAACCATATGAAGTATGAGCACTAGGCAACATGAATTCAAATAGCGGTGTGTTATTACAATAGCTGCAAAAAAACATGGCGCAACTTCAATTTAAATCCCTATTAGACAGTAAGCACATAATTTATGGTATGTATAATATAACACGTCGGTTTGCACCAACCACCTTCGTTCAATGTTCTACGGATAGGTTTTAATTTCCACAGGATTCCATTTGGTGCTGACAATGAGAGACCAAGTGAAAGTGAACCATGACTCGCATAGGAGAGCAAGGAGCCACACGAATCCATTGTTTTTAAGAGAAAGGAGACGATAAACCAGGAGGGACAGGAGGAGGAACAGGAAAGTGACATCGAATGCTCTTTGGATGGTGTTTTTACGAGCAGTTTTGTGGTACAAGGGAAGAGTGATTTCATTGGCCATCCCCAAAGTGCAGATTGTGTGTTATGAGTAGGCCTCCTCCCTAGATTTATAATGGTTATCTTCATTTCTACAAACAGTTGGGGGGCAATTAGAACTGTTCAAGATTGGGTGGAGCAGGCCAAGCTTGGATATGATTTTCGGTCACCACTTTTGTCCTTTATTCGATGAAATACGTATTTTTTTAGTGCACAAAAAGGGCATTTGCTTGGATTTAATTTTGAAATATCTGTCAACAGAGAAATGACCTGTCTATGAAAAAACTTAGCCGCTTAAATTTTTAAGATTTTTTTCTTCTTAGTGATTTAGGAAAGTGACATTATTATTAGTTTTTAATTAAGCGGTTGTCACTCGTATATTATCGTAATTTTTATTGTATTTTTTTTCATTTCCTCTTCTCCTTTTTTTTTCATTCTATTTTTTTAGTTTTATTTTTGCATATTTATTATTTTATTTTGATTTAATAAGTTTTGCCTTTACAAATAAAAATTGTGGATGTTTTCCTACTCTTGTAACATGTTCTACTCACTTCTAAGAGTTGGATTTGACACGTCTTTGTAGCTACCTAATTTTTAAAATTTGAATTTAAATCTTTAGTTGTTCGAATGAGATCGTTAAAAATGAGCAATAGATTTCTTTTTGTTTTTTTGGAAAAATATTTGGAAAATAGGAAGTTCTTTAAAAATTTATATTTTTGAAAAACAGTAAAACTTGGAATCACCACCGGCTACTAGGGTAGGCCGGACACCATAAAACCAGAGATTCATTTGAAAGCCGATTCGGGAGTCAGTTACGGATATGAGAGTTTTGGCGCCCCACACCGCCCAAAAATTAGTGTCGTAAAAAGAAAATAAATAATTACCGCTTTGTTAATATTGAATTTTCTAAATTAAAGTGACGAGTAAGTTAAGATCCAGTTATATATGCGAGTAAATTTTACCCCGTTATTCGAAAGTAAACCGCAAAACCACCATCACTACGTTTGATACTGGCCGCGTTTACCCCTGAATAAGAAGGCACCGCATTAACAGTTCATATATCCAAATGCGAGAAAATAAAACAAATATACACATGCGAAATAAGAGCATAAATAAAGGCGAAAATAAAATGTCTAGAAAAAGAACCGGATCGAACAAAAGATAAAACAAAGAGCGAAAATTTAAATATCCGAAAAGAACCGGATCGAACATAAAAAGGAATACGTAAAATAAATACATAAATTAAAATGCGGGAAATTAAATTGCGGGAAAATTAAATTGCGAGAAAAATAAAAGCTGGAATTAAAAAGAATCCGAAAAAGGATCGGATCAAAAAAAAGCAATCCGGAAAAAAGGACCGAATCGAACAAAGTAATTCGAAAAAAAGGGTCGGATCTAACAAAGCAATCCGAAAAAAAGGACCAGATCTAACATGAAAAGAAAAGCGTAAATTTAAATAGCGGAAAATAAATGTTAGTTGCGGAAATTAAATGTTAGGTGAAATAATATATATATATATACTATACATATGTAAATATTATATTATATTAGTGATAATATGGATAATATATAATATATAACATATATGATATAAATATAATATATGACATATGATATATAGTAATATAATATATACTATAAGATAGGTAATACTATATAATATATAGTAATAATAATGTATAATATAAACATAATACTTATAATATACAATACGTATTAAACATATATATATATAATAAGATAAAATAAAATAACAACTATATGTATATAAAGGGACAATATAAAATTATAATAATAATATATACAAGCAAATAAATTAAACAACATCCAACAAGTAAAATAACATATATATCACAAATAAAATATTAAACAAAATAAACCACATAAGAAAAACTAAAATAAATAAAGAGGATACTAACAAATCTCATCAATATTTCATTAAACCATAAGAATGGATTACATAAAAAATATAAGGAAAGGGAATACCAAAACCCGAATATATGCTCGATCAATCAATCCACAGATCGTTATTGATGGGGTTGAAAAGCTTGATTTAAAGGTTAATGGTTCGAATGGGTGTGTGCTTTGGAAATTGCCGAATCAAAAGGCAGTGGTGGACTTGATTCGGTGAATGGCCTTGGGGGGAATCGGTAACGATTGGTTTTTTGGGGGGCAAATGAATGATGGCCGTGGGTGATAATGTAATGAAGGGTTGGGGAAATGAATATAGGGCCGTTAGAATGAAATGAAAAAAATAAGATAGGGCTGTCGATTGAGTGGATTGGAAAGCTTGAGTGAGGGATAGTTTATGGGGAAAAAAACCAATGGCCGAGTGTTGGTAGGGGAATTATATATTATTATTTTTTTATTTTTTTATCCCATAAAATAGAACTAATGAGGTTCAAGACCTTACTCACTAAGTAGTGGTTTATCCAATTGCAGTGAGGCATCCAACCACCCAATGGATGTAAAGCCTTAATGAGGAAGGAGTTGAGATTTTTATTTATTTTTTTGAATTCTTTTACTATGTAAAATCATATAAAATGGGCCATGTTAGATGTGGGTTATTGGGTTAGGGTATAAGGTTTAGGGTATTGAGAGGGGTAATGTGGATTGATCTTAATTCGAGCATTTAATTTAAACTCAGACAAAATTTAGTGTATACAGCTGCCCCTCTTTGCTCATTGCTGTGAAACGGTAATAGAGCAAAGACGAAGAGACACAAATTTTGTCCCACTTCCCTATCCGAAGATTCTGGGTTGTGAGTTCCTCCTATATAGAACCGTTCGCCTTTCGTCTCCCTAAAATCTCGCTTTGAGACTCCCGAAAAATAATGTCCCGATTTCTGGTCACCTTGACACCGAATAATATCTCGCTTAGAGACTACTGGAATGCCCTCGATCTTCATTGTCTCGGCATGGGGTGGTACCTCGTATTGAAGATCTCGGAAGATGATGTCCTGATTTCTGGTTGCCTTGACACCGAATGATATCCCGTTTAGAGACTACTAGAAGGCCATCGATCTTCGTCGCCTCAACATGGGGTGGTACCTCGCCTTGAGGATCCCGATAGATAATGTCCCGATTTCTGGTCGCCTTGACACCGAATGATATCCCGCTTAGAGACTACTAGAATGCCATCTATCTTCGTCGCCTTGGCATGGGGTGGTACCTCGCCTTAAGGATCCCGACAGATGATGTCTCGATTTATGGTCGTCTTGACACCGAACGACATTTCTCCTAAAGACTATTAGAATGGCCTTGATCTTTTTTGCCTTGGCATGGGGTGGTACCTCGCCTTGAGGATCCCGACAGATGATGTCTTAATTTTTGTCATCTTGACACCGAACGACATCTCGCCTAGAGACTATTGGAATGCCCTCGATTTCTGTTCATCTTGGCATAAGATGCTCGTTGCTCCCAAACAGCTGGAGATTGGTGAACTTTTGAGCAAGTTAAAAGATTCTTGATTCTTTGTTGATATTTACTCCTTCTTTCCTTAAGCATATGATCCACTTTTTGTTGTTTTTCAAATACCTAAAAGAAACAGACACAATGATTTGATGATGCTAATTAGCATGCTCCTACCTTAAGGATGCCTAATTATGCATGACAAATAAAATTTAGACAATGCTCGGGTGCCTTCTCTCTTGGCTTCTTGTTTTAGCTTTCTTTTGTTTTCTTCTTTGTCTTTGCATATTTGTTGTTTCTCCTTGTGTTGAGACTCAACCCCCGTTCGACCCTCTTTATCATATTCTCCAAAACTTTGCACCAAAGCGCCCTTTCGGGTTTTTGCTTTAGAGATGTATTTTTTCTCATTTTCCTTTTTTCTTTTTGAAAGGGGTCAAATTTAAAGAATGAAAGCTCATCCTTGTGAAAGGATCGGATTGAGAAATTGGTTTTGAGAAAAATATCCTTAAGAAATTCGTTTGTTTTAAGAAAAACATCCTTAAGAAATGATCGAATTAAGAAATTCATTTGTTTTAAGAAAAAACATCTTTAAGAAATGATCGAATTAAGAAATTCGTTTGTTTTAAGAAAAACATCCTTAACAAAGGATCGAATTAAAAAAATTCATTTTAAGAAAAAAAATATCCTTAAGAAATGATCGAATTAAGAAGTTCGTTTTAAGAAAAAACATCCTTAAGAAATGATCGAATTAAGAAATTCGTTGTTTTAAGAAAAATATCCTTAAGAAAAGATCGAATTAAAAAATTCGTTGTTTTAAGAAAAACATCCTTAAGAAAGGATCGAATTAAAAAATTTGTTGTTTTAAGAAAAATATCCTTAAGAAATGATCGAATTAAGAAATTCGTTGTTTTAAGAAAAACATCCTTAAGAATGGATCGGATTAAAAATTCCTTGTTTTAAGAAAAACATCCTTAAGAAATGATCGAATTAAGAAATTTGTTGTTTTAGGAAAAACATCCTTAAGAAATGATCGAATTAAGAAATTCGTTTGTTTTAAGAAAAACATCCTTAAGAAATGATAGAATTAAGAAATTCGTTTGTTTTAAGAAAAACATCCTTAAGAAATGATCGAATTAAGAAATTCGTTTTAAGAAAAAACATCCTTGAGAAATGATCGAATTAAAAAATTTGTTTTAAGAAAAAAACATCTTTAAAAAGGATAAAATCGAGAAATCTGAGTTTGAATATAAAATGGTATCTTGCTTTGAGGCTACCGAAATTCCTCATAAAAATGGTGTCTCACTTAGAGACTACCAGAATACATCGCCTGAATGCCCCAATTTCATATCGTCTTGGTATAAAAAGATGCTCGCTGCTCCCGAATAACCAGAGATTGAAATACCTTTAGAATTCCTAATTATGCAAGTCAAATGACTATTGATTCTTTGTTGATATCTACTTCTCCTCTTATGGAGCTGTAGATTAAATCTTTTATCAATATTCAAATACCTGTTTAAAATGCTATGATGAAATGAGTTAGCATGCTCCTAACATAAGGACGTCTAACTACAAATGATGCATGAGTGGAAGTCATTTTTAGAATTTTGGGGGGAAAACACTTGTTTTCTGGTCGGTCACCCTTAGCTTTTATGGGCCCTTTGTCTCATCTCCAGTGAGATTGACGGCTTACACTATTCAGAACAAAACCTATCATTTTTTAAAGTTCAACTCTGGAACATTGCCCCACTTCACTTGGGCTTAACTGTTTCCCCTTCTACAACTCTCCCTGACGAGTTTTCCTTTATCTCATCATTGGGTGAACACCGTGCCCCCAAGTCTCTAAGCTTTCCGTACTTTGATAAAGTCTAATTTTCAACTTCCCAAACCAAACAAAGTATTTCTTCTATCTTTACTGAATCTTCAACTTTTGTTTCACTCTGAAAGGTCATTGCTGGCTTATACTAGTCATACAGAATCTATCGTTTTCCATCTTGTAACATTGCCCCCACTCAACTTGGGCTCAGTTGTTACCTCTTCCACGACTCTTCACGATGAGCCTTCTTCTATCTCAACATTAGTGTGAACATATGCCTCTAAATCCCCAAACTTTTATTTCCTTAATAAGGTTCAATCTTTACTTTTCTGAATCAACCAAGGTATTATGGCCGACACTCACTTTGAGTCTTTGAAGTGCGCATCACACTAAGTCTTGCTATTATTTTTTTCAGGATCACTGACGGATTATTGATGTTAGGTTATCATGTACATCCTTGACCTTCATTCTAAACTCTGTTCTTGAAAAAATACAAAGAAATCATATTCTCTCTATTTTTTTCCTTTTTTTCTTTTCTTTTATTTTCTTTCTTATTTTTTTCTTTTTCTTTCTTCTCTTTTTTTATCTATGTCAGTTTGTCGATTAACATTTCAACAGATGACGCTTTTTGGATTATTATACAAAATCAAAATTAATAAAAAAAAATAATAGAATGCCCCAGATATAAAATGCAAGAGCGTCTTAGATTCAATCATTCGATGATCAATAGCTTGCCTTTGAATGTTGTGGCAATACTTACAGTTGTGAAATTCTTCCCAGATTGCTCGGTTCATCCTCATGATTATGGTATTTGCTTGATCTGTTCGAAAACTACTCCTAGTTCTCATTGTTTTTCTCAAAATATATTCCAGGTTTTCAAATTTTCTTAACACATGGAGTTCAAAAATATCAAATTAAGAATTCTTAGTACAAATGTATTCTTCCAATTATAATTAATATCGTATCAGTGCCTTCAAAGAGTCGTCTCTGACGCTAGGGTATTGAACAGGTGAAGCATATCTCCTTATTAGATTTGTTCTCCCCCCCCACAGCTCCAGTAGGATGCTCCGAGACTTATTTGATTGTTCATTGATTTTAGAGATTTATCTTCGATGCTGGGGTATTGAACAGGTAGAATCTAGTTCCTTATTAGATTTGTTCTTCCCCACAGCTTCATCAATTGTTCTTTTCTTGACAGATCTTTTAGGAATTCTCCCTTTTAAACAATTCCATCAGACTTTTTTAGGAGATTTTCTTATCATTGAACATTATCAAAGGAGTAGTAATCTTACATCTCGCGCTTTATCGACCAGAGCGGCCTGAGCGGGAAATCATACTTCATCCTGATCACAACATTCAATTGATCTTTTTATTAGAATCAATGCCACATCATACACATGATATCCAGGGATCTTACAAGGGTAAAAATAATATATACGTATATTTAATTAAAAGATGCATCCTTTCATTGAAATGAAAAAGACAAACATAACATATGCCCTTACAAAAAGATCTTTGCTACTTTCGAACAAAAAGTAGCAAAGTTGATTCTACGCATTACTTCAAAAGAAAATGAAAAATGCAAGGAAATATAAACAAACGAACTCCTATGAAGGAAAACTAGGAAATCGGCACCCCACAAAAGTCATGCCCACCATTCTTTCATCTTAAAACCTCAAAAGGTCAGCCTCAATCAAACTTTGAACCTTATTTTTTAGGGCTCCACAATTCTCCGTAGTATGGCCCGTACTACCCACATGGTAGTCACATAAAATATTAGAGTCATATGAATGCCAATGGCATAAAAAAAGCATAAAACAAAACCTAGGTCCACTAAAGTCCTAACCTAAAAGAGGCCCAATTTATGGAAAATTAATTAGTGATCTAAGTATTTACTAGGTTAGTCTAATATTAACCCTAAATTAATTGAATCCTAAAAACTAGAAAATCCTAATAATTTATGGATTATCTTGAATCATAATAATTAATTTGATTAATTTTAAAATAGTATCCCAATAGGCCAAAGATTCTATTTAAAACGAATCGAATTAATTAATTATGATTTTTATTAAATTTCCATCTAAGTCAATATCAAATTTATCCTAAAAGGTAATTAAGAGGTGTTCAATTAATTTAATAAATTTAACATTTATCTCAATAAGTCAATAATAAATTTAACTTAATTAAATTAATTCGAACCTTAAATCTAACAAAAGACTCCCAAAAAATCTAATCTTAAATTTAATTTAATTAATTTAGAAATTATGCCTCAATAAGCCGAGCACATAATTCCAATTAATTAAATTAAATTTTAAACACTAAACTAATCCTAAAAGGCTCAACCAACCCAAAAACCTAAACTAAATTCATTTTAATTAATTTAAACGCATACCCAATAAGCCATGGCATGTTTTAAATTAATTAAAACAAATTCTAAAAAGCTAAACTATCGTAAGAATACATACAAGCAAATAATAAATCAAACCACATCGAACAAATAAAATAAAACATATATCACAAACAAATAAATTAAATAAAAACATACATAAAAAACTTAAATAAATAAAGAGGATCATCAACAAATCTCAACAATATTTCCATTAAACCATAAGAATAGATTACACAATAATTTATAAGGAAAACCCTAAATATATGCTCGATCGATCAATCCATAGATATTGTTGTTGTAGTTGAAAAGCTTGATTTAAAGGTTGGTTGCTCGAATGGGTGTGATTCGGTGAATGAAGCTAAGGAAAAAATGTGGCAGTCGGTTAGTGAACTTTGGGGGCTGGGGAAATGAAAATAAAGATGGTCGTTCCTTTGTTTAGTGGATTGGGGGAAATTGAATGGGTGAATGATTTTGGGAATTTTGGGGTGCGGCTGTGGAGAAAATGAGGACAATAGGCGGTTTGGTTAAAAGGGGGTTAGTGAATTTCTTTTGGGTGAGTGCGGCAGAAGGGGGAATATAGAATGGCCACCATTTTCTTTAGGATAGGTAGTTATGTATAATTATTATATTTTTTATCCCATAAAATAGAACCAATGAGGTTCAGGACCTTACTCACTAAGTAGTGGTTCATCCAATAGGATTTAAGCATCCATTCATCAATGGGAGTAAAGCCTTAATGAGGAAGGAGTTGGGATATTTATTTTTTTGTATTTTTTTTACTATGTAAAATCATATATAATGGGCCATGTAATTTTGGGCTTAGGGTATAAGGTTTTGAGTATTAAAAGAGTGATGTGGATTGATCTTATTTCGAGCATTTTTAATTTAAACTCAGACAAAATTTAGTGTCTACAGCTGCCCCTCTTTGCTCATTGTTGTGAAACGTGAATAGAGCAAAGACTAAAGATACAAATTTTGTCCCATTTCCCTATCCGAAGATTCTGACCTGCGAGTTCATCCTATATAGAACCGTTCACTCTTTCTCTGTCTGAAGTTCTCGCTTTGAGACTCCCGAAAGATGATGTCCTAATTTCTGCTCACCTTGACACCAAATAATATCCCGCTTAGAGACTACTAGAATGTCTTCGATCTTTGTCGCCTCGACATAGGGTGGTACCTTGCCTTGAGGACCCTGGAAGATGATTTCATATTTCCCTATGTGAAGATTCTAAGCTGCAAGTTCCTCGTATATAGAACTGTTCACCCTTCATCTTCTTAAAATCATGAAGCTGCGAGTTTGAAACTCCTTGCCTGAAATCCCTGAGCTATGAGTATCTGCCTCCTTCGCTCTGAAATCTTTAAAGCTGGGGTCCCTCCTATATAGAACCTTCTACCTCGAAATCCTGATGCTGCGAGTTTGAAACTCCTCACCTGAAATCCCTGAGCTATGAGTATCTGCCTCCTTCGCTCTGAAGTCTTTGAAGCTACGGGTCCTTCCTATATAGAACCTTTCACCTCGAAATCCTGATACTGCGAGTTTTTTTATATAAAACTCCTCGCTTGAAGTCCTTTTCGGTTTTATTTTTTCATTTTTTTCTTTTTCTTTTTTCTCTTTTTCTCTTTTTTCTTTCTTTTCTCTTTTCTTTTCTTTTTTCTTTATCTTTCTTTTATTTTTTCTTCATTTTCTTTTCTTTTCTTTTTCAGAAAGGGTCAAATTTAAAGAATGAAAACTCGTCCTTATGAAAGGACTGGATTAAGAAATTTGTTTTGAGAAAAACATCATTAAAAAGGGATCAAATTGAGAAATTCGGTTTTAAAATATCTTTAAAAATGGGTAAAATCAGAAAATCTGAGTTTTAAGAAAAAAAACATCCTTAAGAAAGGATCGAATTAAAAAATTCGTTTTAAGAAAATGTATCCTTATGAAAGGATCGAATTAAGAAATTCTTTGTTTTAGGAAAACATCCTTTAGAAAGGATTGAATTAAGAAACTCGTTGTTTTAGGACAACATCCTTAAGAAATGGTTGAATTAAAAAATAAGTTGTTTTAAGAAAACATCCTTAAGAAAGGATCGAATTAAGAAATTCGTTGTTTTAGGAGAAACATCCTTAAGAAAGGGTCGAATTAAGAAATTCTTTGTTTTAAGAAAAAATCCATAAGAATTAAGAAATTCGTTGTTTTAGGAAAAACATCCTTAAGAAAGGATCGAATTAAGAGATTCGTTGTTTTAAGAAAAACATTTTTAAGAAATGATCGAATTAAGAAATTCGTAGTTTTAGGAGAAACATCCTTAAGAAAGGATCGAATTAAGAAATTCGTTGTTTTGAGAAAACATCCTTAAGAATTAAGAAATTCATTGTTTTAGGAAAAACATCCTTAAGAAAGGTTTCCTTAAGAAAGGATCGAATTAAGAAATTTGTTGTTTTAAGAAAAAAATCCTTAAGAAAGGATAAATTTGAGAAATCCGTTTGTTTTAAGAAAAACATCCTTCAGAAAGGATCAAATTAAGAAATTCGTTTTAAGAAAAAACATCCTTAAGAAAGGATCGAATTGAGAAATTCGTTTTAAGCAAAACATCCTTCAGAAAGGATCAAATTAAGAAATTTGTTTTAAGCAAAACATCCTTAAGAAAGGATCGAACTAAGAAACTCGTTTTAAGCAAAACAACCTTCATAAAGAATCGAATTAAGAAATTCGTTTTAAGCAAAACATCCTTAAGAGATGATCGAATTAAGAAATTTGTTTTAAGAAAAACATCCTTCAAAAAGGATCGATTTAATAAATTCGTTTTAAGCAAAAGATCCTTAAGAAATGATCGAATTACGAAATTCGTTTTAAGCAAAACATCCTTTAGAAAGGATCGAATTGAGAAATTTGTTTTAAGAAAACATCATTGAGAAAAGATAAAATTGAGAAATCTAAGTTTTAATATGAAATTATACCTTGCTTTGAGACTACCGAAATACCTTATAAAATGTTGTCTCACTTAGAGACTACCAGAATACCTCGACTGAATGCCCCAACTTCGGATCGTCTTGGCATAAAAAGATGTTCGCCACTCCCAAATAACCAAAGATTGGAAGACCTTTAGAAATTGTAATCATGCAAGTCAAAGGACTCTTGATTCTTTGCTGAGATTTATTTCTCCTCTCGTGAAGCTGTAGATCAAGTCTTTTATCAACCTTCAAATACATGTTTAAAATAAACAAAATGCTATGATGCTATAAGTTAGCATGATCCTAACTTAAAGCCATCTAACTACCAATGATGCACGAGCGGAGTCACTTTTAGAATTGTTGGGGAAAAACCCGTGCGTCCCAGTCGGTCACCCTTAGCTTTCACAAGCTTTCCGTCTTTGCTGAATCTTCACATTTTGTCTCATCTTGAAAGGAGATTGCTGATTTGCACTAGTCATAACAAAATAGATTATTTCATAAAGCTTAATTCTGAAATATTGCCGCCACTCCACTTGGGCTTAACTGTTTTCCTCTTCTACGACTCTTCACGATGAGTCTTCTTCAATCTTAGCATTAGGGCAAACACATACCCCAAGTCTCAAAACTCTTCCTACTTCAATCATCATTTTTTGAAACGAGCAAAACATTATGGCAAAATATTTATTTCAAATCTCTGAACTGTCTAGCATATAAAATATGGTTGTAATGCTAATTTCTTGATAAATTATTTCTTTATGCTAGGTCGACCACGCAAACCTAAAATTCTATCCCTAAAGTCATATAGAGACACATTCTTCTACTTATTGATCTTAGTATCACCTCATCTCGCCTTTGGGTTCGACTGTTATTTTGCCCTTGACCCATCGGTACGATCTTTCTTCTATCTCAATGTTGGGCTGAAAACATGCCCCCAAAATCTTCAAATTTCATTTCTTCAATTTCTTGGTCCAACCAAGGTATTATGGCATGCATTCACTTTGAGCCTTTGAACCGTGTAGCATACCAAGGCTTGCTATTATACTCTTCAGAATCACTGATAGATTATTCCTTCGTGTTAGGTCGATCATATACATCTTTGACCTTAATTTTTAAACTCTATTCTTGAAACAAAACAAATAAACCATATTCTTTATATTTCTTTTTCTCTCTTTTTCCATCTATATGTTAGTTTGTTGATTAACACTTCAACAGAGGATGCTTTTTGGATTAATATACAAAATCAAATTCAATAGAAAAAAGAAGAGAATGCCCCAGATATCAGATGCAATAGCGTCTTAGATTCAATTTTTCGGCGATCAACAACTTGCCTTTGAATGCCATGGTAATATTTAAAGTTGTGAAATTCTTCCCAGATTGCTCGGTTCATCCTCTTGATTATGGTATTTGCTTGATCTGTTCAAAAACTACTCCTTCTAGTTCTCATTGTTTTTCTCCAAAATATGTTTCAGGTTTTTGAATTTGCTTAACTCATGGAGTGTAAAAGAAGAAAAAGAAATATCAATTCAAGACTTTAGTACAAGTGTATTCTTCCAATTGCAATTAATATCGTGTCAGTGCCTTTAAAGAGTCATCTCTGATGCTAAGGTATTGAACAGGTGGAGCATAGCTCCTTATTAGATTTTTTCTCCCCCCACAGCTCCATCAGGATGCTCCTAGACTTATTTGATTGTTCATTGATTTTATAGATTTATCTCTGATGCTGGGGTATCGAACGGGTGGAATTTATTTCCTTATTAGATTTGTCCCTCCCCACAGCTCCACCAATTGTTTATTTCTTGACAGATTTTTTTAACGTTAAAAAAATTTTCATATTCAAACTGCTCCATTAGTCTTTCTTAGGAGATTTTCTTATCATCGAATATTATCGAAGGAGTAGTAATCTTACGTCTTGCGCTTTACTAACCAGATCGGGCTGAGCAGGAAATCATACTTTATCATGATCATAACATTCGATTGATCTTTTATCAGAATCAATGCCACATCATGCATGTGATATCTGGGACTCTACGAGGGTAAGAAAGAATATACATATATTTTTACTTAAAAGATGCATCATTTCATTGAAATGAAAAATGCAAACATAACATATGCCCTTACAAAAAGATCATTGCTACTTTTGGGCAAAGAGTAGCAAAGTGGATTGCACACATTACTTCAAAAGAAAATGAAAAATGCAAGGAAATGTAAACAAATGAAATCTTATGATGGAAAGCTAGGAAATCAGCACCCCACAAAAGTCATGCCCACCGTTCTTTCTTCTTAAAACCTTAAAAGGCCAATCTCAATTAGACTTTGAACCATGTTTTTAGGGCTCCACAATTCTCTATAGTATGGCCCATACTACCCACATGGTAGTCACATATTGCATTGGCATCATAACCCTCGGGATACGGAGGATCTTTTAGTTTGGACTGGACTGGGGTCAGAAGCTTCATTTCAACAAGTATTGGGAGCAAATCAGTGTACGAGATTGGAATTGGATGAAAAGCCTTTAGAGGCTTTGCAGACCATGATGATTGATTACGGTAGTGGCCTTGAGGCTGATTGGTTGAGTGAGAACCTACCATATGAACACGAGAGTCATTTCCCTTCTGAGAGTAGGCGTTGTTTATCCTTCCCTTCTTTAAAGCGTCCTCGAGGCGCTTTCTCGTCATGACCAAATCCGTAAAGTTAACGATAGGGTGGCTTATCAAGCGATCATACAACGCTCCCTTTAGAGTATTCACAAACATAGGAATAATTTCTCTCTCATAAATAGGGGCTAAAATTGAGCTGCCATGTTTTGCCATCGTTGAGCGTATTGACAAAAACTCTCATTAGGCGTCTGTTCCAAACTTTGCAATAGAAATCGGTTCGAGATTATCTCTGTTATATATTTGTACTATTCTGTAAAGGCTTTGTCCAAATCTTTCCAAGACTTGATCTGAGCCTGTGTTAACTGATTATATTACCTCATGGCAGACCCTACCAAACTATCTTGGAAACAGTGGATTAGGAACTCTTCATTGTCAGTATACCCCACCATCTTGCGGCAAAACATGGTTATGTGGGAAGTGGGACAAGTCGTCTCATTGAACTTCTTAAATTTTGGGGTCTTGAACTTATAGGGATCTTCACATTCGGGACCAAACTGAGATCCCTAGCATTCAGGCCATAAGAACCTTCCTCATCCTCCTTCACCTGGAATTTTCTTCGAGATCTTTTTTTTTCTTCCAACTGTTTTGAGAATTCTGCCTTCACTTGGTTCAATTTTTCCAACTCATCAAAGTCTGGGATACTGTCTCTGACATTTTTTATAATTTCAAAGGTCACGCCTGGTTGAGCTTAGGCAGAGGCGCCGGCCTGATGTGATGAAGTCGCTCATTACGGAGGTTTTAAGGTAGGGTTGATAAAGATCGGGGAGTATGAAGGATCTCCCAAGTTCTGAGTGGGATTTTCAACAGTGCATTTTCCATTTGGGTTCTCACTTCGCTTGAGCTCTAACAACTGAGACAACTCATTCATCATATCTTGTTGGGATTTGGTTATGGTCTCTCTCAATTCTAATTGAGCCCGCTCTAATTGCCCCCTAAGATCAGCTTCTATCTTGGCAAAACTTTCTTCTATTTGCCTTTTTTTATGTCAAGTAAAGTGTGAGTGTGGAATCTTTGATTACTGGCACGGGATCCCCAACAGTTAAGTTTATTGTTTCATGTATGCGATGTATCATATGCATGATGATTACAAGCGAACACTTGAAAATGCATAACTGAATGCAAATATGAAGCACCAAAATTCTTTCATATGAAAACCTTTAATTAATTTCAAAATGTGATATAATGTAAACTGCATGAATGCAAAGAGAAACACTAATTCGGTAAATATCCTCGTCAAACAGCTTGCAATAATGGAGATGACATTCCATTACAACAATGAAAGAAAACCGCTGGACCTACGACCCATGCCAAGATGGCCTTTGCTCCTTTTTTGACTCTTCCTTTGCGTGTTTTTGAAGTCCGATAGTATCTCATGCTAGAAACTGAAGCCACTGGGCAATTCTTTGAGCCATCAAGTTCGTCGTCTCTTGTTTTTGCCCCCAAATATTCAAAGCGACATCTCAAAGTCGTCTTATCATCGATATCTAATACTCTTAGGTTGCCCCCTTTGTGGCTTGCAACTTGGTCCTTGAGCTTCTGAACCTACCCTTCAGCCAATCACTCTTTTGTGGGAATTTTTCTCATCATTGTTATGTACCGAATCTCTTATTGATCAAACTTTTAATTTCAGACTATTTCCCAATTAGTGTTTTCTTAATGATATGATAAGGTATAAATAAGAAAACAAAAGGAGATGTTAGTAATGGATAGAATAAATCAATCAATCAACTGAAAAATTTAGCGAAGCAAAGTAACCAACGAAGAAAAGCGAAAACCTAACCGCATGAATTCTAACTTGCTATGGTTGTCTGCATGGCTCTCATCGGGGTGGGCTTCCTAGATTCTCACGCATGTGGGTTCAGTTCTAATCAAGGGAACCCAAACCTATCTTGTCACCTACTAAGGCAACAAGAACCCCAATTCTGGCCCATTATAGGCTTGCAAATTGGATTCAGTTCGAGGGAACGCACGACCTAGTGACGTGGAGGGTTGCTTACATGTAAAAAGGCTTGGATTCTAGAAGTGAATTACCGACCCGTAAAGGGCTACTCACGTGGGTATTTGGCGTTTCACTCCCACTCAAGGGAAAAACTCGAGTATATAGCTTGATGATCATGATGCAACACATGTCGATGATTCCTTAGAAATTAAATGAGTAATTCATTCAAAATCACCAATTATCAAAGCCCATGTAATTAAAGTCATGTCTTCAAAAAGAACCAACTAATTAAAGTCGATTTACATTTCAAAATTTCCAAAGCAACATAGATTCTATTGGTTTAACTCTCTATTTTATTTTGTAAAAAACAAAAATTTTCCCTAACGGAGTCGCCAGCTGTAGCGACCTTTTTTCATAAAAGTCGCTAAAAATAAGTAATAGGGTTCCTTTTATTTTGAAAATATTTGAAAAAGTGGGGAAGTCCTTTAAAAATTGTGTTTTTGAAAACAAAAAGACTTAGAGTCGCCACCGGCCACTAAGGTAGGCCGGACACCATAAAAAACAGAGATTCGTTCAAAAACGGGTTCGATAGTTGGTTACGCGTGGGGAAGGATTAGCACCCCCATCGCGCCCGAAAATTGGTACCAAAATATATGTTGCTTTTAATTGATGGAAATTTAAATTGAATTTAATTAAAGTGTTTGTGGTTGAATATATGTTTTAATTATACGGGCTTGGTTAAATTGATGAATTCGAATTAATTAAACATTTAATTAATAAGGGTGACGATACCTCGGACCATAGATTAAACTGACATCGAATAAGCCTGATTGCTGTGTTAATTTATGGTTCGAACTTCGTTCATCACCTTTATGCATGATGCAAGCAGTTAAGTATGATGTTATGACTTTTCAAATTTTAATCCGAAATTACATTTACCTTTAGACGGTAAGAATTAATTCGAATATTTGGTCAACATCCATTGAGCCAGAACTGTTACGACACAAATACCAGAATTAATAACTACCTCCTTTTTATAAGTTAAGTTAATTAACCAAATGCATGTCCATTAAAATATTAGAGTCATATGAATGCCAATTAAAATGTATGGCATAAAACAAAACCTAAGTCCACTAAAGTCCTAACCTAAAAGAGGCCCAATTTATGGAAAATTAATTAGTGATCTAAGTATTTACTAGGTTAGTCTAATATTAACCCTAAATTAATTGAATCCTAAAAACTAGAAAATCCTAATAATTTATGGATTATCTTGAATCATAATAATTAATTTGATTAATTTTAAACTAGTGTCCCAATAGGCCAAAGATTCTATTTAAAACGAATCGAATTAATTAATTATGATTTTTATTAAATTTCCATCTAAGTCAATATCAAATTTATCCTAAAAGGTAATTAAGAGATGTTCAATTAATTTAATGAATTTAACATTTATCCCAATAAGTCAAGAATAAATTTAACTTAATTAAATTAATTCGAACCTTAAATCTAACAAAAGACTCCCAAAAAATCTAATCCTAAATTTAATTTAATTAATTTAGAAATTATGCCTCAATAAGCCGAGCACATAATTCTAATTAATTAAATTAAATTTTAAACACTAAACTAATCCTAAAAGGCTCAACTAACCCAAAAACCTAAACTAAATTCATTTTAATTAATTTAAACGCATACCCCAATAAGCCAGGGGCATGTTTTAAATTAATTAAAACAAATTCTAAAAAGCTAAACTATCGTAAGAACATATACAAGCAAATAATAAATCAAACCACATCGAACAAATAAAATAAAACATATATCACAAACAAATAATTTAAATAAAAACATACATAAAAAACTTAAATAAATAAAGAGGATCATCAACAAATCTCAACAATATTTCCATTAAACCATAAGAATAGGTTACACAATAATTTATAAGGGAAGAAAGTATTAAACCTTAAATATATGCTCGATCGATCAATCTATAAATCATTGTTGTTGGAGTTGAAAAGCTTGATTTAAGCGTTGGTGGTTCGAATGGGTGTGATTCGGTGAATGAAGCTAAGGAAAAAAATGTGGCAGTCGGTTAGTGAACTTTGGGGGCTGGGGAAATGAAAATAAAAATGGTCGTTCCTTTGTTTAGTGGATTGGGGGAAATTGAATGGGTGAATGATTTTGGGAATTTTGGGGTGCGGCTGTGGAGAAAATGGGGACAATGGGCAGTTTGGTTAAAAGGGGGTTAGTGATTTTCTTTTGGGTGAGTGCGGCAGAAGGGGGAATATAGAATGGCCACCATTTGCTTTAGGATAGGAAGTATATATAATTATTATATTTTTTATCCCATAAAATAGAACTAATGAGGTTCAAGATCCTACTCACTAAGTAGTGATTCATCAAATAGGATTCAAGCATCCATCCATCAATGGAAGTAAAGTCTTAATGAGGAAGGAGTTGAGATATTTATTTTTTTTGTATTTTTTTACTATGTAAAATCATATATAATGGGCCACGTAATTTTGGGCTTAGGGTATAAGATTTTGGGTATTAAAAGAGTAATGTTGATTGATCTTATTTTGAGCTTTTTTAATTTAAACTCGGACAAAATTTAGTGTCTACAATTATATTATGAATAAGTTCCTTTTTTTCCTTTTCTTTTCGTACATATGTATTAGTAATATTTTTTTGTACATATATATTTTTGTTTATATTATAGTATATATTAATATATATTAGGTATTATGTAGGTTAGCATGTTTATTATATATAGGGTAAAGTTCACAAATGGTCATTGAACTTTGTTAAAAAAATAAAAACAGTAACCAAGCTTTCAAATGTTACAAAATGACAATTAAAATTTATGTTTTGTAACAAAATGGTAACTCGGCCGTTAAGTACTTAATTTGGTTGTTATAAAACTTTGTATAATAGCACATTAATTCTATATATTTACACATTCAATCAATTTTGTTGTAACTGAAAAAAATTCACTAAATTTAACTCGTTATTTACACATTCTTTCAATTTGGTCCTTAAAGCAAAATTCCAAAGTGTCTAAGTGGTTAAGGACCGGACGGTAGCTTGAGTTTAACCATGTAAATTCTTCAATGTCCTGAACCTGTATAGCGACTTTCCCCGGTGAATTACGTAAAAACCACATCCTTATTGCTGCATAATTAAGCCTATCTGTAACAATGTGGAAAACATGCTTTGACGGGTGCTGCAAGGAATTAAGTGAACTTAATGAATTAAATATATCAACCAAAATCAGGTGGTTAAAATGTCATTATGTACATATCAATTTGTTTTGATCACACCCATGCACGCATGCTCCGACATTCACTTCCCAAGAAGAAGGGTTGAGTATTAAGATCAAAACGATGATGTCAATCTTAAGATTGAACGCAAAACCATTTCCTTTTTCACTGGAAACCAAAGAAAGTATGAGTTAAGCCTGAATAGGATAGTACATTTACCTTAGCATGGGAAAGAGTTGAGTTTACAACAGCAGCATCTGCTAATATATTATCAGAGAAAAGTGCATAATGGTACAGTCGAGGGTCTTCTAATTTCTCTTGATCTTAAACATTTTGGTCTGAAGAATTCAAGGTAAAATACTCGGTAGTTAGACGCAAATGCAGGCAATAAAGACCCTTGGGAAGGGTTTTTGAAGTTAACTGTTGCAAGAACGTGGTCTTTTTTCTGTGCACTCGGAGTAGCTCTTTAGTCGAGTGTAGCATAGCCCGAAGTCTTTTTACCAGAGGATCACATTTATCTTGATTGTGCTTACATTTTTCTAACGATTGTTCCATTGCTTTCATCTTATCGAAGGCACTGCAACAATAAGATCCATGTTAACAGATTAAAGCGATGTGGAAGGCACATTCTACACTTAAAATCCTTCGAAGACTTAAAAGAATGATTATAAAATAAGAGCAGCAGCCTTATTTCAGAAATATGTGTTACTTTCTTGGCAGATCACTATCCTTGACTGCATCACCAAGAGCACGTGAAACTTCCTTGATCCGCCCTCGAAGCTCCCTTGTATCATGTGGGTTGTTTTTGATGGCGGGACGGGAGATGTACACTTTTGCACGGGTAAGCAGGTCTTTGAGGTGACGTACCTGAGCATCTGCTGCTTCGGTCATTATATCAGATTCGTTAGCTGAATGCTCTTTTTTATTCATCTTGGTGGAGGTCTGAGTGTGTTGTTCCTCAAGGCTTATAGCCTATTGATAGAGTAAACACGGCAAATTAACTCTTAACTACATATACATTAAAGTGAAGAGTTTCCGTTCATTGTGAAACCTGGAAATGTATAAGACTAAGAAACTAGTTTTAGCTGTAGAGAAACAATTATTTGGAGACGGAAAGCAATTATCGGTAGACAAAGTAGAACGAAGTGGCATTTCCTTTGCAGTAAACAAGGTTTAATGCAGACTCAAATCCTTACAAATTTGGAATTTTGCTTTAAGGACCAAGTTGAAAGAATGTGTAAATAAATTTAGTGAACTTTTTCGAATTAGGATTAAATTAATAGAATTTGTAAATATAGAGGATCAAATGTGCTATTATACTAAGTTTTATAACAGCCACATTAAGTACTTAACGACCGAGTAACCATTTTGTTACAAAACATAAAGTTTAATTGTTATTTTATAATATTTGAAAGTTTAGTTACCGTTTTGTTTTTTTTTTAACAAAGTTCAGTGACCATTTGTGAACTTTACCCTTATATATATTACAATAGGTAATCTTCATATGTGTTACATGTATTATAGTATATAGTATTATAAATATTATATATTATAGTTCTTTTAATATATGTATATGTTTTGAATTTCATGTTTTTTATTTATTACGTGGTTGTATTTACTTTGTTCATCCACATATTAGTGGTATATAGTTTTAGGTCTCTTTGTTCCGGTATTCTAGTGGGAGTGACATCCCGGCCTTCAGGTGCCATCTTCTTTGGTACCGTGAATACCAAGGCAGTTTTATTTATGTTGTCATGCATGCATACATTTTTAGGGGTTAGTGATTAAATTAGATCGAACTTTAATTTTTTTCTTAATAATTACGATACGAACCCTTTAGGTACCGATTTTCGGGCATTGTAGAGTGTTAACCCTTCCCCATACGTAATCAGCTCCCGAACCCATTTTTAATCTTTGGTTTGTTTTTCGGTGTCCGGTCTACCTTTTTAAGTGATCGGTAGCGGCTCCAAAGTTTTTTTATAAAACACGAGCTTTTTTCCAAATTCCTCAAAATTAAATTTTTTTTCAAAGTGAGAGAAACATTCAAATTTAAAATTAGTCGCTAGAGGTGGTGGTACAGATTTGGTCGTTCAGGGTTCGGACAAAATCACAGTTTGGATTTGCCCTGGTCAAGGTTAGAGATGGGGAACAAGACTAATTCAAGACATCAATTTTGTAATAGCCCTAGGCTTGTAATGCATTGTATTCATCTTGTCCGGTATCCACATTCATTGCAAGGACCTGTCATGATCTTTAGATGCTAATCTAAGGATTTCACAAAGGAAGCTAAGGATTTGCAAGAATGAATTTGAGAATTCTCGAGTAAAAGATGGGAGATATATATATTAATGAGCACGACGCCGTTTTAACAGCATGATCAACGAGCATGAAGGAAGTTGGGCTGAAGTCTAACATGGTAAATGGTGATGACAAGCTAAATGAGAAACAAGTTCCCTGTAAGGATTACAATGAAGAAAAGCTCGAGTCTATCAATAACAGATTTGTTGATAAATTCCAAAGCTGTCATTTTATTACTTGTTAGTACAACAGCTATATAGATGAAAATGTTGAACTCGTGAATTTACAATCAATGAAATCAAGCATATTTGCTTCATTCTATAATCCTTTCTTCTTCGATCCATCCTTGCTACCAGCGGGGTCATGACAGGACAGTTGTTTCCTATCCTATGTGCTATTAACTTCCAGTGAAAGAATAACAAAGAAGTATTACAGAATTAATGATGCTTGCATATTACTTCTCAAAATTGAAAAATATTCTTAGAGAATGAGTATGTGTTCCCCCTACTTTATAAAGCAGATAAGGTGCATGAACGATTAAACTGCAGCAAGGGGTAACAACTAATCATAATTGTTTGTTAGTTGTTACTGGTATTAGTAATATAAATATTGTTTTGTTGGCCAATAATGTGCCTCTAACTGAAAGCATACAATACAATGCAATTTTTGAAACAGTGCAATATTCCTAAAAGATTCAGTTGAGTGGCCTTAAAACAGCACCCTTGAGAATAACTTCATTTTTTTCATTGGCCTCCATGTTCATACGGTTGAAACCAAATTTGTCTTGTTTCAAGACTAAGCTCCATCCATTGCCCTCTAGGCTTCTGCAACGAACTTTAGCTTGAAACACATGTTCCAATGAACGCCTTTCTTGTCCCATAATCAGCCCAGCGTCTTTGAAATTTAGCTTGAAACACATGTTCCAATGATCAAAGGGACTTAATCCTCAATGCTGTAGGTCAATGTAACATTGTAGCAGCCATGTAAACAAACACATCCCTGGGGTTTAGGACTTTGGTGATGAGATGAGACTCCCGTAGTCTGTTCGAACCAGAGATATGCCAAGAGTTTTAATGGCTGTTATGATTATGATTTGGTATGATTTTTTTCCAACTATGATGGGTGTTATATGATTTTTTTTATCAGTAATTCAATGATTGGGGCCTTTTTGGTGAAATAGAGTTCTTCACCAGGATTGGATGCCGTGTCTAGGTCGAGAGATGCAGAAAATGAGGTAAGTCCAGTGAATTTTCATTCAAGCCATAAACAAGTACATTTCATCACACTTTATCAAACAAAAGTTCATTACTTCTAACCATGTCAAATATACAATTAACACACACTAAAGGTGTGCTTATTCTATCTAATCGAACACATATATACGACTACATTACTCAGCCTAGCACTACAAAAGTGAGTCTGTACTTACTATTATGTTCTATGTCGTGCAACTATACAACACAGTATACAAACAAGGATGTGGTCGGCTCCAGCCACACCAACACTCTTAAGCCTCAAAGATCAAGATGGAGGACTATGCTTAAGATGTTGCTCATAGAAGTCGATCAACTGGCACAAAAGAAAAAGAGAAAAAAGAATTGCGAGGAGTGTCAGCTCTTGAGCAATGTTGATGGACTAAGAAAATGATCAGGCAACAAGACGACAATCAATTACCAGAAGGGGATTGTTAGCTTTAAGATATTTGTTGTCCACCATAACCTCTTTTCCATCAGATCTGTAAAAGAGGCAGAAAATTCATCGTTGCCAAAATAAACTTCAACTGAAACATAAATTTCAGTACTCTAAAGCATCACATCTAAGACTAGAAATTTCACTATTCTACTGGTTCATATGAAATGGGGAATTTCTTTCATGGGAAACGACAGTTTTAATGTTTGAAAACCAACCCGATTGCCAAGAAAGTTACTGACGCATCTTGATTGTTGTCTGATACAGAAGCTGCAAATCCAACAGGCTTGAGGATCTTTGTTACAATAGGTATATTTACAGAATTTTCAATCAGGGGTGTATTATTCAAACCATCAGCTGTTAAACAAAGATTCTCAATCCCTATCTGTGCATCTGTAGTTCCATAGCCAACACGGATGTTCGGCGGCGTTACACTTCGAGTCAAATTAGATCCAAAGGAAGATATATCTTGTTTAAACCTCTTCACTGAACCAGACTTCCTTCTTTTAGCCCCTGTGCGACGATCACTCTTAACTGATTCTACTCCATCAACAATTGGTAGCCCATCAGTGAGACCACCATTTCCAGAAGCGTTTCCTTCTTGGACCCGTATTGCACGCTTATCGGCATTGACCCCATTGGAAGATACTTTTAAGTCACTAAGTTTGGTATTATAATCATTTTCATCCTTCCTTCGATAAATGTGCTTTGAGCCACTTGTAGACCCATTTTCCTTCACAATATTACGTTTTTTGACATGGTTGGCATTTCTGCTATTCTCTCCCTCACGTGATGGCACTGCAGTTGGACTTGATGCAGGAAGACCGGCAGCATCTGAATTGTCAAGAGGAACAGAGGGAGACTTATAAACAACACCGACTTCAAGACCGGTCATATTAGATGTAAAAGCAGAGGAGTGTGGCTGCTTCTTCTTGGACTGAATTTGAGGACCCCCAGGCTTGCGTTTTCGCTTTCGATTGTGCTTCCCCAAATGCAAGCTTCAAACCAGAAACAAAATTAACTAACAAATTATATGGACATACACCTTATTTGCTGAAACTGTTATGTAACAGATTTATACTTATTTTCTTATCCAAGAAAAAGCACACGCAATTTAACTCGAACAAAAAGTTAATAAGACTTGAACTAATTCTATTGTTTGGTACTCAATGAACAAATATATTGTTAGCAAATAAAGCATGTTTTTCTTTAGCTTACCTAGCAACCATACGAAGCCAAGGAAGCTTCGAAAAATACAAAAAGGAAATCAAAGAATCCTACCTTTCCTCAAATGCATCTATAACATCACGGCAAGACTGAAGATTCTCCAATGGCTCCCATGTATTCGAAGATTCCGGCCATCCCCGCCTTTGAAACACATAAAAATACCCAAAATCGATAATGTGGCTAATACATCATACTGTTTAATGGGGAAAAAGGCATCAAAGATATAGACAAGAAAGTTTACTCACCATTTGATGAGATACTGCAACTCACCCTGTTACATACACAAGCATTCATGATTAGATGAAATATACAGAGAAAAATTAAAGTAAAAAGAAAAAACTCCCTAATCCCATTTCCTAAAGCTGCTCCATTTCCATCACAAACCCTCAAATTTGAGAAAAACCCAATTTAGAACCCATATTCCCCTTTATAATATCTGTTTGGTTCAAGAGAAAACTAGCCAAAAAGAAAAAAGAAAGAAAGATCCAACCTTTCGAACCCTTTTACGACGAATAGCTTCAATCTCATAAAATCCATCATCAAGCTTAGTCCTGTGTTCTTCTTCTTCTCCATCATCATTATCTTCTTCTTGTTCTTCTCCTTCTCCTTCATCATCATCATCGTCGTCCACTTGTTCCTCTTCGTTTTTCTCCCCAAGTCCTTCAACTTCAACTATTTGCTCTGCAGTCCCTCCACCCTGTACTATTACCCTTTTCCGCTCTCCTCCTTTCATTTCCCAAACAAAACCCAAAATTCCAAACAATAATTACAAGGAGAAAGGATCAGAAAGTGAAAGCGTCCACTTGATTTTGTTTATTATTTTCCCTACTCAATTTTGCAATGAATTTTGAGCTAATGTGCTGGGAACTGAGATTGTTGTCAGCGGGGAAACAAAAGGTAATCCGGGTGAGTCTTGCGTGAATCTTGAACAAATTTATCAAAAATCAGAAGAAAAAAAAATTAATCTAAAATGTTATCAAAAAATCTAACATTTTAAATTTTTGGGTGAGTTTTGAACAAATTTTAAAAATTGATATTTTTTAGTCGCATCCTACACCTGTCACATGCAGACTCACCCTTGTTTTACATGTGTTCATTAAGAGGTGATTTTAGGATATTAGATCAGATTCGATCTATAAAATATAGGCATTTAATTTTTGGTATAATACCGAAAAATGTTTCTAATGTTTGGTTAGATACTTATTTCGACTTCTATATTTTGAAGTGATTTAACACTCGGTGTTTTATTTTAAGTCAAAATGATTCCTCTATGGATGAAAATTGTTAATCAACTAACATTAATGAAAGTAGGTATACGACAAAAAAAGCTCATAATATCTGACTGAATAGCCATTACGGTTCATATTCTTTTTTAACCATTTTAACTCTAAACGTTTTATGTTGGATCAAAATGACTAATCCGTGGATGAAAATTATTAGTCAACTAACATTAAATGACTTAAAACAACGTGTCAAACTTATATAGTAGTGTACATTGACATAGCAATGTGATATAGACAAATACTGACTTTATAGAGTGATACACCAATAAAAATAATTTTATGAAATGGTATAAAATATAAAATTATTTTTTAATGGTGTGTCATTCTGCCAAGTCATTTCAAGCTGTTTATAATCAGTTAACTAACAGTTTTCATCCATGTATGAGATTTTTGACCCAAAATAAAATGTTGAGGTTAAAATATTTCTAAAAAAGAATATGAGGTCAAATAACTATCCAATCAAATATTAGAGGTATTTTTTGACATTATGTTATTTTAATTTAATTAAAATAATGTTAGCCGATACATGAGTAATTTAAGTAGTAAATGATGTCGTTGTTTCTCTTAGGTGATTCGGGTTCAAATAACGTAATCTATATGCGTGCATGAATTTATCCAGATTTGAAATATGACTAAACTACTACTTTGTAATTGAATTAGAGTACTAAGAAATATTGTTTGTTACATAATTTTAATTAAATGACTAAATAGTTATTTTTAGGAGAGAAATGATTTGTTTGTTATTAAATCTAGAGAAAACTATTTATTTAGTACCTGTAGCGACCTCTTTTTTTGAAATCCAAAATCGAAGTGATCGCTAAAAAGGAGTAGTAGATTTCTTTTTGTTTTTCGGGAAAATATTTAGAAAATGGGGAGTTCTTTAAAAATTCGTACTTTTTGAAAAATAATAAAAACTCGGAGTCGCCACCGGCCACAGAGGTAGGCCGGACACTATAAAATCAGAGACTCGTTTGAAAGTTGGTTTAGGAGTCGGTTACGAATGAGGAAGGTTTTGGCATCCACGCCACCCAAAAATTAGTACCAAAAGAAAAAATATAATTACCGCTTTGTTAATATCGGACTTTCCAAATTAAAGTGACGATCAAATTAAGATCTGGTTATACATGCGAGTAAATTTTAAGGACCCAATTATTCGAAAGTAAACCGCAAAATCACCATCACTACATTTGATACTGGCCGCGTTTACCCCCGAATAACAAGACACCGCATTAACAAATTTAAATTCCGAATATGCAACATACGATAACATGGTTAACAAACATGAAACAAAACACAAGATCACACGTCCAAATAATAACCATAACTCATATATAAACATATACACGTATAAAAGCGTAGCAGTAGCTATTGTCACGGGGCTAGATTTTGACTCTAGCTGATCCGTGCGGCCTTAGACACCTTCGACGCAAATCAGTCGATTCCTACGCCTAAGTCAGCCTTCAACCAGCCTTATGAGTACTCCTGCTCGACAACGGCTTCGACAAGCACTCCAGGTTTCGATGGATCTTGTCACAGACACCACTTGTGTCGCGGGCTAGACCTTTGCCAGACGAATCGTGCCGGACCTTAGTCGCTTTCTCGGTTGAAACGTCGACTAAGTCGCCCTAAAGTACCTTGTCACGATCTTAGGTGAAGATCTCTCGACAAACACCTAACTCAGCCAGGATTCTCGCTCTGGAAGATCAAACACTCCTCGAAGCCCTCGAACGAAAGATCGTTCTAAGCGAAAGCTAATCAAAGAACAACAGAAATAGATTGGCAGCTAGAACAACGAAGAACACTCAAGAACAACAAAGAACAATAAAGAACACTCAAAGAGTTTTAGAGTAAATGCTTCTTGTATTACTCAAAGTGAAGTGGTTGTGAAGTGATTTACAAGTGAGGGGGGAGCCTCTATTTATAGTTGAACTCCCCTACATCCAACGGCTCAGTTTAAATTACATCGACGGTCGAGATTGATCTTATCTTATCACATCTCAATTTCAAATCTCTAATTATCACAAACATTATCTACACATTATATTCAAATAAATGGATAATGCTTTGACCAAATTACCCTCCTGAATCCTCCATGGATTTGGCTAAGTCTTGTGGGCTTGCGCGCTTTCTAGCATTCTCCAAGTGCCGGGCCAAGTGTGATGGTCTTGGCAAGCCCGTTCCACCGCCAAACCTTCTTTAGCCGATTCTTGCGCTAACGCCTTGGTCCCAAAGGTATGGTCCTCGCCATTCTCCGAGTGCTGGGCCACATTTGGCAAGCCCGTTGCATTGTGCACAACCTTCCTATTTGTTGCTCGAGCTAATGTCTCGATCTGAAAAGTTTGGTCCGTGACATTCTCCCCCACTTGACTTAGCGACGCCCTCGTCGCTGCACTTGAACGATCCTGGGTAGGGTTAACTTGATTACTCGTCGATGTCTCGGTTTCATGCAATTCCCCCATATGAACTGCTCGCCTCGACTCAAACTGTCGTTGAACATCGCGTGCTAAATCGCCTCTTGATACATCTCCCTTGTAGGAGCACTCTCCCACAAACTCTGATTTACCTCGACTCAGACCCACTTGGTCCTGCGGCAAAGACTTGGAAGTCGTCACAACATTGAACACAGACTGAACTCTCAGATTCGTCGACAACTCTGGCTTGCCCCTTAAAACTCTGAAAGGTCTCTTCCAATCTTTTTTCCCCCGCACTGAAGACTAGGTCGTACTTGACCTACGCTTATCAACAATGGCAAATCAAAACCAAAAACACTAGGAATGTGTTTGAGATGTACCTTCTCCTCGATCACATTTACTCTAAAATGGGCCAGCCCTTCTTTCTCCTTGAAGTCCGGCCCCCTCTGCATTGAACCTTCTTCATCGAAGTTCTTTGCTTGCATCAGTACTTTCGCCACAAAGTCCGTTGCGATACTCTGCATCGGCCCTTCTTCCCTGAAGTCCGTTGCATCTGGTTGCACCCGCCCTTCTGACTTGAAGTTTGGTGCTCTCTTGCATCGATCATTCTTCCTTGAAGTTCGGTGCTTTCTCTTGCGTCGACACTTCCTACCTGAAGCTCGTTGCTTGTTTCCCACCTTGCCCATTGGTGGTGTCTCCACGGTTACTATGTCCCTTAACGGCTTGGCCCCCTTCGACTCTACAATGGTCTCAAAAGCGATGCTCTTACCCCGAACATCCTCGGCAAGCTCCTCGGTAGCCTTCTCAGACATGGTCACCTCTTTCTGCTTTTGGTCCCCCTTGGCATTGGC
This sequence comes from Hibiscus mutabilis, assembly GCA_019671005.1. Lineage (NCBI taxonomy): Eukaryota > Viridiplantae > Streptophyta > Magnoliopsida > Malvales > Malvaceae > Hibiscus > Hibiscus mutabilis. The sequence goes on from CM033744.1 coordinate 11,185,645, forward strand.
AGAACTCGACATTATCGGATCAAGCGATGCAGCCTCGCTCTCTTCGGGCTCACCCAACTCCTTGGATGGCTTGACTCGATCCAGACAATCTCGCAATTTGTGATGCCCCTTACACTGGTAGCACTCTAGTTGCTTAATCTTGCGTCGGCACTTCTTCCTCGAAGTCCTTCGCTTCTTTCCCACCTTGCCCATAGGTGGCATCTTAACGGTTACTATGTCCTTCGACGGCTCAGCCCCCTTCGACACTGTACTGGTCTCAAAAGTAATGTTCTTCACTCGAACATTCTCGGCAAGCTCTTTTCCAGCCTTCCCAGACATCTTCAACCCATTCTGCTCATGGTCTCCGCTTACCTTGGCAGAACTAGACAACTTGGAACCAAGTTTCACAGGCTCTTTACTCTTGGCCTTGTCTTGTCCCTCGGATCACTTGGCTCGAAACGGGCATCTCCGTAACTTATGAGGTCCCTTACATCGGTAGCACCTCAATCGCCTCGTCTTTACCCTCGGCTTGACAGCTTCCTCACTTGTTATCGCACCAAGTTTCATCGTTGGCTGGACTACTTTGGCACTCGTAGTCGAACCACGGCTCTCACTTTGCTTGGCGGCATTGACACTCACAATCCCCCCAAGTCTCATCGCTGGCTGGACTACTTTGACACTCGTAGTCGAACCACGGTTCTCACCTCGCTTGGCAACATTGACACACGCAATAGCCCCAAGTCTCGCTACTTCACCCTTTGACTCGTCTGCTGTCTTCACCATGACAGCTAGGTGGTTCTTCTCGGGACATCCCCTTATCAAATGAGGACCATCACAAAAGTAGCACTTCAACTTCTTGCTCCCCTTCTTTTCTGGCACGGACTTAGCCTCACCATTCCTCTTGTCTCTCGAACTGGGCCTGGTTGACTCAACACTCGCCTGCTTGCATTCTGCGGGCTCGGTCAGAGGTTCGGCAACAACAAAAGCCTCTAAAAGTCTCTGGACATCTCCTTGCTCTACTGCGAGCTTCGCCCCCGGTCTAAATCCCTCTAAGAATGTCTTGAGCGCATCACATTCACTCATTGCCGTCTTGCAACTGAGTAGCTCCTTCTTGAGCACATCCACTTCTTTTCGCAAAGCTTCCATCTCAGCTTCACTAGCATTACTCCCTCGAAATGTCACCAACTTGTTGAGAACTTCTCGTGTCTCATCCTTGAATCGTTCATCTATGGACTCTACCTCGTCAAGACGGGACTCGAAAACACCTTGGGTCTGCTTGGCCTCCTCCTCGGATTTCTCAAGTCTACAAACCCTCTTTCCCAACGACTCCAATTCCGCCTTCATTGCCTCCACTGCATCTTGAAGGGAATCATCTTGTTGGTTCAACTTCTCGTACACTGAGTTGAAAACTTCTTGGACCTCCTTCGCGGTTTTCTCCTTGGAAGAATCATCCGCTTTTTGCAAATCCACCATCTTGGCTTCACAAGCACAACTCTCTCGAACTACCTCCAACTCGTTGAGGATGCGTTGCGTCTCGTCATTGAACTTGCCCTCTATGGACTCTAACTTTTCAAGACGTGACTCTACAACACCTTGGATCTTTTTGGCCTCCTCTCTTAGAGTTTCCACTACAGCCTCTAAGGAATCGCCACGCTCAGATATCTTCACATCCAAGCCATTAACAGCCCATTGAACCTCCTCCTAGATCCCTTCCAGAGACTCTAACATCTCAAAATCCAACGAACCCAGCTTCTCAAGGTTTACTGACTCTAGTTGTTCCAACACCACCTTGGCCTCCTTCTCGAAGTCCAAGAGTTTATTGACCCAAGCCTCCACAACTGTTATGAATTCAAGATTCGAGTGTACCTTATTTTCAAGACGGTTACTCCTCTCGTCAAATTCCTTCAGAGTCTTGCTTACATCGTCCATTGTCAGTGTCTTCTTCTTTGGTGCCATCTCAATCACCACTTTGCCACGAACTAGTCTAATCCCTGATCACTTTGACTAACTCGAACGCAAACCACCACCACGCTTAACTGCAACTACAAGCTGGAACCCACCACACTTAACTGCACCTGCAAGCTGGAATCCACCACACTTGACTGCACCTGCAAGTTGGCTTGAACACAAGTCACTACCACGCTTGACTGCAACTGCGAGCTGGCTCGAACGCAAGTCCCTTCCTCGACTCACTCGGATAGAACTTAACACGGTACTTCTCTGATTCCACCTCTCGTGGCTCTCTCTGTTTCCAACTCTCACGGCTCGCTCTGATACCAACTATCACGGAACTGGCTCTGATACCAACTGTCACGGGGCTAGATTTTGACTCTAGCTGATCTTTGCGGCCTTAGACGCCTTCGACGTAAATCAGTCGATTCCTACGCCTAAGTCAGCCTTCAACCAGCCTTGTGAGTACTCCTGCTCGACAACGGCTTCGTCAAGCACTCCAGGTTTCGATGGATCTTGTCAGAGACACCACTTGTGTCGCGGGCTAGACCTTTGCCAGACGAATCGTGCAGGACCTTAGTCGCTTTCTCGGTTGAAACGTCGACTAAGTCGCCCTAAAGTACCTTGTCACGATGTTAGGTGAAGATCTCTCGACAAACACCTAACTCAGCCAGGATTCTCGCTCCAGAAGATCAAACACTCCTCGAAGCTCTCGAACGAAAGATCGTTCTAAGTGAAAGCTAATCAAAGAACAACAGAAAGAGATTGGCAGCTACAACAACGAAGAACACTCAAGAACAACAAAGAACAATAAAGAACACTCAAAGAGTTTTAGAGTAAATGCTTCTTGTATTACTCAAAGTGAAGTGGTTGTGAAGTGATTTACAAGTGAGGAGGGAGCCTCTATTTATAGTTGAACTCCCCTACATCCAACGGCTCAGTTTAAATTACATCGACGGTCGAGATTGATCTTATCTTATCACATCTCAATTTCAAATCTCTAATTATCACAAACATTATCTACACATTATATTCAAATAAATGGATAATGCTTTGACCAAATTACCCTCCTGAATCCTCCATGGATTTGGCTAAGTCTTGTGGGCTTTCTAGCATTCTCCAAGTGCCGGGCCAAGTGTGATGGTCTTGGCAAGCCCGTTCCACCGCGCAAACCTTCTTTAGCTGATTCTTGCGCTAACGCCTTGGTCCCAAAGGTATGGTCCTCGCCATTCTTCGAGTGCTGGGCCACATTTGGCAAGCCCGTTGCATTGCGCACAACCTCCCTATTTGTTGCTCGCGCTAATGTCTCGATCCGAAAAGTTTGGTCCGTGACACTATACAAACATGGCATTCTAGACCGATAAACTAACACATGTACACATGTAAGGTATACAACCTACGCATAAAGCACTATACATAAATATATGTACATACCTATATACATTAAAAAAGGTAGGCTATAGTTTATCTTGGCAGTAGCCATATATATATATATATATATATATATACTAACTTTACATATCATATGCTATATAAAAAATGTGTCGAATAGATTTTGTACAATATAAAAACTATATGCTTTATTATGTAAACATTTTGAACATATATATAATATATATATATACACATTAAAACTATATACTATGTATCATAAAATGCATAAAACATTTATTACACATATTATATACAAACTATATATTATACAAGACATATACTATATTAATATAACATATACATACCGAGGCTATATCACACATATACATGTACATCATGGAAATGCAATCATAACCAACATAAATAACAAAAGGACTAAAATATAAATATGCATGAAAAAAGGCGAAGAAAACAAAAAAAAACTGGATTTGGGACCAAATCAAACGAATCTGAAGCTTTAAGGACTAAACTGAGAATTAAACTGTTTTGAAATTAGATTAATCTCAGAAGAGGACGAAATTGCAAGTTTAAGTAAAAAAACTAGGGCCTACGGAGAGGATTTTGAAAGACGAAAGGGCCAAAGAGTTTTCTCAAAAACACGGAAATACCAAAGGGTAAAATCCCATTTTTAAAATTGCAAATCAATCGGATTTAAGGACCTAATTGATAGTTTTTGAAAACTATAAAGGACTGGGGAAATGATTTAGAAACGTGAAAACCCTGACGGGTGTAATTACGAAATAACAAAGGGACTTTAGGGAGATTAACCCATTTTTAAAAAATAAAACATATAAAAACCCCCAAATCCGACATTTTAAACCCTTTTGGCCATTTTCAGTTTAACCCTCCCAAAAACAGTTCATTATTTTTTTAGAACTCTCCCAAAGCTCTGATGAACGTTGTCGTTCATCGGGGCACAAGCCCAGAAACCACCACTCACTCCAGAATATGGCCACCGCAAACCTCCTCTGGCCGCCGTACATCGATGCCCGAGATCTAAAAACCCGTACCTAAAAACCTCCTCTCTTCTCTCCGAACCCAGAACCGACCTTAGTTTTACCCAAAAAACCTTACTGTTGTCTAGATCTAAGGAAACAAACTGGAAAGAAAAACCCCCTGTTTTCTTTCTCTTTTTTTAAAAAAATAACGGGCCATTCAAACTTTTTCGAAGACTGGATCCATGGTCGGCATCCTCCTAGTTCACCTTTAAAGGTACGAAGGTCGAAGGCTTGTCATTAGGAGAAAGGTGCGGTTACCAAAACCGAAAAGTAAAAAAACTCCTTAATCTTTGATTTTTATTTTATTTTTTATGTATGCATGCAAAAAGACTGAAAGAGATACCTCAAAAGGATCTTTTTTGTATTGTTTCTCTGTAAAAAAATCCGAATATACTACACTATTTAGGCTCATTTTCTTTTATAGACTTAGGAATTACAATTGTTTAAAATTGGAAAAACAAATCCCTAAAATGCTATTGGTTATTGATATGTTTGTTTGGCCGAATGCATGTGAACCACTGCATATTGTCTGATATCCGTCCTTTTTGTCCCTTTGCATATCGTGGCTGAATGACGAGGAGGGGATCGGAGAGAGAAACTTTGGCGGGCCAGCTGTATCGCCAGAGGGCGCGCGTGGAGATCTGAAATGTCAGGACATATAACACACGCGCACGTGAAAGAGCTGAGGGGTCAAGGCATGAGCGCGTGAGGCTTCAAAAGCTTCCCTTGCTTCATTCCTAGCTGTTAGATCTAACGGCCCTGGAGCGGCTGCGCCAAAATGGAAGGGCATTAGGGTTTTCATTATCTGATGTAATTAGGGTTTCTTAAAATGTTTGGGCTCTTAAATGGGCCGCTTGTAATATGTTTTGTATTTGTAATTGGACTGTAAAAGCTTAATAAATATTTGGGTTTTCTATTATTTATTTATCTGATTTTATGTTTTATTTGTTTCCATTTAATAATAATATGATAATATAATATAATAATAATAATAATAATAAATAATAAATAAATAAAATACTAATGATAGCCATAACCGAAAGTAATAACTAATAAATAAATATATAATACTAACAAAAAATAAATAATAATAGTAACATAGTAATATGTATAACAACTTAACTAAGTATACTAATAATATTTTTTGTTTTTTTAATTATATATATATAGTAGTAATGAAGAAATAATACTAATAGTATTTTTGGGATTTTTAAACATAATGACATATAGTATAGTAATACTAATAACAAATATAGTATAATAATAATAATATTTTTCTTTTTTCTTTTTTATTAATAAATAATAGATATGATATTAATTAATAATGTATAAAAGAAGATAATAATAATAATCAAAGCTTTTAAGATATTGGGTCAGGCCGAAATAGGCCTTGTAAATTACATTTTTGTGTTTTGTGTAATTTGGACTGAACATTAATTTATTTGGGTTTTATGATATATGTTTATTTGTATTTAATTTAAACTTAGCCCAACACTAATAATAATAATAATAGTAGTAGTAATAATAATAATAATAATAATAATATCGCATATGTACACACACATATATTATACGTACATACGAGTACACACATACATATATAGCATACTCATACATTCAAACATTAATATATGTAACACATTCTTAATTAATAATATACAAACATACATTCATATACAATCATACACATAATTAACATAAATATCCACATATTACACATACACACAATGCACACATAAAATATAAACATACATATGGCACCCATATACTATAATAAATATTAACACGTACACATACATAATATGTATAATATGCATGCACTCACGCATATCACACACATATTTTACACACACATTAATCACACATATATAATAAACATATAATACGCATACATGCAATAATAATATATTAATTATTAAACTAATATAGATTAGCACAATATTTATATACCGGATAAAGATGAGTGATTACAGTTTTCTGATTTAAAATTCTAAATTTCAAAACTATGTTAAAGCATAAAACCCTAAACACATTTTATTTATGGAAAATACTTTGATACACAAGCTTATGTAAACTTCAGTTTATACATGCCTTTCAATTTTAGGGTTTAAGGGTTTAGTGTTAGGGTGTAGAATTTAAGGTTTATTGTTAGAATTTAGAGTTTAAGGTTTAGATTTTAGGTTGTTAGGGTTTGGAATTTAGGTTTAAAATTTTATAAAAGGGTTGTGTAATTTTTTTACACAGCTTGTGTATCAAAATATAACCCTTTTATTTATTTTCTTTTAAATTTATGAAAATCACAATTAATCAACCACTGTAACGACCCAAATTTTGGAATTTAGGGGTTCGTTTAACCAGAGTCGTAGGCTTTGCATTTGGGCCGAGAGTTTGGGCCTTTGTGGGCTCATTTCCTTTTTGTTGGCATGGGCCTTGGGTTAGGAATGGGTTAGGAGGAAGATACGAGGGGTAAGGAGGTAAGTTTACCCCATTTTTGAAATGGTAAGGCTGCCTCTTTAATTGTTTCTACAAAATAGTTGGGGAATGATATCATATTGTTCCCTTGGTCGTTCTTCATCTTATTTCCTCATTTTCTTGCAAGAAAACCAAGTAAAGGTATAATCTTTTTTATTTCAAATAAGAATATTGAAATTATGGTTGAGAGGAAGTTGTTCATCACTCAAGGATCTACATTTCAAGTGAAAGAGTTTGGAGGACCCTTCAAAGGGCAAAGAAAGGAGAAAGCTTGAAATTGGAGCTAGGGGGTTGTATTACCAACTTTAGAAGAAGGTTAGCAGATCGGTGTGCATTGTTGAAGTACCATCGAAGTAGGACTTCAGCATCAACTTGTTCCAAGAACAGTACTTAGATTATATTGAGATATGTATTCGTAGGACTTTATGTTTGTATTGCAACTCTATTTTGGATTTTAAATCGTGAGTCGAATGATTTTAAACATGTATTTTAAATATAACTCACATGCAACATTTTTAACTATTTATCTATGTCGAAATATTTGAACTTAATGGATTTTATGAAAATAGATGTGGCTTGGGCTAAACTAGGTTAGAAATTTTATGGTAACGGGTTGAGCTTGAGGCCCAAATATGATATCTAGGTTGAGGTTGTTACATTTAGTGGTATCAGAGCCTAGGTTTAGCCAATTCTAGGAAAGCCTCGAGGGTTGTCTAGAGTGGTAAATATGTGTCTAACAAATAAGTTTCTCATAAGTCGAAGTTGTACACGTTTAAGCTTAATATTTGATGGTGTGACCTTATTTGTTTACTTGTGCAGAAAGTAATCATACCGAGGAGGCACAAGATCATGAGGAAAGTTAGGGCTCCTTTGAAGGGAGTTATGATAAGGATTATGTTCCTGACACAGAAAAGATGTCAGAAGATGAGATAGGCCAATTATATCTCTCATCTACATCTGGCCTTTCACCGATTGTGAGGGCCATACCAAAGCCTTTGGCTACCCCTCGTGAGGCACTAGTTGAGAGGATGTGTCACCATAGTGCAATGGATTTCCTTAAAATAAAACAAGACAATTCGTTTAAGGCAGATCATTTGTTGAGGGATATTCACTAGATCTTGTGGTAGATGCGGTTGGAACCCGAGGACAAGTTGACATGTGTCATTTCTCTGTTGAAAGAAAATACTTGAGAATGGAAAGAAATAGTGAAGTTGGGGTAGTTCCCTAACCGTCTTTCGTAGGACAATTTCTTGGATGAATTTGAGAAGAAATATGTGGGTAAGGCTCACATTTATAGTTTGAGGGACCAGTTCACTCATCTGGTCCAAGGAAACTAGTTAGTTTTTTAGTACGAGCAAGAGTTCCTACAGTTGAGCAGGTATGCCCCAAAATTGGTTGCTACGGAGAAGATGAGGTGTAAGAGGTTTCAGAAAGGTTTGAAGAAGGAGATCCAAATGTACTTGACAGCTGACCCACTAAATGTGTTTTTTAATATGACCGCTAGTGCCAAATCGTTTAAACAAGTTCAAGGCTTAACCTATAGCCAGGCTGGTGGGTAAGGAGGCCGAAGTGGAGGGAATTATACCTACTCCAATCGGTAACAGTCTCACTCTTGAAGGGGTAGAGTTTTTTAGAACTAGAATAGAGAATGTTTGAGTCAATCTGCTAGATCAAACCATAGGTCAAATTCTGCTAGCCGTAGGAGACCTTCATCATCTTCTTCTATGAGTTTGAAGGCCTCAAAAAAGAGTGCGGGCACACCAGTTTGTGATCAGTTTGGGCATAAGCATCGAGGCAAGATTTGGAAAATATCTAGAGTTTGCTATGGTTGTGGGTCACCAGATTATTATGTGAGGGATTATCTGACAGTTGCTGACACCACTCCAGTTCAGACTCAGATGACCTCTTATCCAGCTTAGAGGGATCGGGGCATTGCTAGAAGAGGAGCGAGCCACATATTTGGACATTAGAGTTAGGGTATGATCTAGTCCACTACGAGAGTGCCAGCGAGGTAATATGCAGTCAAGGCTCAAAAGGAATATGAGCCTACCGATGTTATCTTAGGTACGTTTACCTTATTTTTTGTTTTTATTGTTGCTTTTGTTGATTCAGGGTCTACCCATTCCTACTTTTTTAGTGGAATATCTTAGCAGCGTGGTATTTTTGCCAAGGATCTTGAGATAAGAGTTCGTGTGATTAGTCTTTTAGGGTATGATGTTTTAGTAGAAAAGGTGTATCAGAGGTGTCCGATTGAGGTCCAATGTTTGATATTTTTAACTGATCTGATGGTACTATCGTTTTAGGAGTTTGATTTTATATTAATGATAGATTGGTTGTTTGAGCATGATGCACGTTTGGGTTGTAGAGCGAAGGACCTTAAGCTTCATGGTTTGGATAGGGCAAAGATACTGGTGAAAGGTGAGGGGAATCCTTACTTTTCCAATATAGTGTCGGTCTTGAGGGCCTAAATGATGATCAACAAGGTTTTGAGGCCTTCTTGGCTCGCGTGGTCGATATAAGTGTTGAGAATCTGATGCTTGAAAGTCTTCAGATTATTAGAGAGTTTGCCGATGTGTTCCCAAAAGAGTTACTCGAGGCTACCTACAGATCGTGAGCTAGAGTTTTGGATAAATATGGTGCTAGAAAAGATATCAGTATCCATTGCCTCATATTACATGTCACCAACGGAGTTGAGAGAGTTAAAGAATCAGATTTAAGAGTTGTTGAAGAGGGGATTCATTCGACCAAGCATCTCACCTTTGGGTGCGTCGGTCTTGTTTGTCAAGAAGAATAATGGTTCAATAAGGATAAGCATTGACTATCGTCAGCTCAACAAGGTAACAGTGAAGAACCATTATCTCTTACCGAGGATAGATAACTTGTTTGACCAGTTAAAAAGTGTATGTATGTTCTTAAAGATCGATTTGAGATCGGGTTATAACCACTTAAAGATAGTAGAAGAGGATGTTCAAAAAACCGCTTTAGAATACGGTAGGGACATTATGAGTTCTTGGTAATGCCTTTTGGGCTTACCAATGCACCTGCGGCTTTAATGGACCTGATGAATCAGATATTCTAGCCCTACCTAGATTAGTCTGTGGTGGTCTTCATTGATGACATCTTAGTTTATTCGAGCTCAGAGGAGGAGCACGACTATCATAATCGTGTAGTCCTTCATAACTTGAGGGAAAGACAACTTTTTGCCAAGTTTAGAAAGTGTGAAATTTTACTCTCTAAGGTGGCATTCTTGGGCCACATTGTTGTGGCAAATGGGATCCATATCGATATGCAAAAGATTCAGGCAATGGTAGAGTGGAAACCACCTACGAATATTGCGGAGGTTCATAGTTTTCTTGGGCTTGCCAGATATTGCCGTTATTTTATCAAGGGTTTTTTTCTAGCATAGCAGCGCCTATGACCAAGTTGTTACAGAAAAGAGTTCTATTTGAGTAGAAAAATAGAAGACAACAAAGCTTCAAGCAGTTGAGGGCTTACCTAAAAAAGACCCCAGTTTTCACACAACCTGAGCCGAGAAGTGTTTAGTGATGCTTCGTTGAATGAGCTTGGTTGTGTTCTCATGCAACAGGGTAAGGTTGTTGCTTACACCTCGAGACAACTTAAGCCCCATGAACGAAATTACCTCACACATGATCTAGAGCTTGTTGCAATCGTCTTCGTATTGAAAATTTAGAGGCATTATCTGTATGGAGAAAAATATTATATCTGCATCAATCATAAGAATTTAAAATATATGCTCACCTAGAAGAAGTTGAATTTGAGGCAAAGATGATGGATTGAGTTGTTAAAAGATTATGATTGCATCATAGAGTATCATCCCGATAAAGCTAACGAGGTGGCCGATACTTTGAGCTAAAAATTTATGTCAGACTTGAGGATAATGTTTGCCCATTTGAGGATGATCGAGGATGAAGGATAGCTAACCGAGCTTAATGTGGAGCCTACCTTAGTTCAAGAGATCAAGAGAACGCAAGTGTTGGACGAAGAGTTGGTGGCAAAGATAGAGATGGTTTAAAAAGGCAAGACATGATTTTGAAGTACGAGATAGTGGGATCTTGTACTTCAAAGGTCAGTTATGTGTTCCAGTCTTAGAGGATTTACTGTACCGTATCCTTCGAGATGTGCACCGTAGTCCATTTTCTATTTATCCAGGTAGCAATAAGATGTACCAAGACCTTCATCCTTTTTATTGGTAGCCTAGTATGAAAAGAGATGTATCCGAGTTTGTGACCAGATGCTTAGCATGTCAGCAAGTTAAGGCCGAACACCAAGTTTCTTCAGGCTTGCTTCAGCTCATCCAGATTTCACAATAGAAGTAGGATCGAGTGACCATGTATTTTGTGATAGGTTTGTCGTTAACTCAAGAAAAACATGATGATATATGGGTAATAGTAGATCGGTTAACCAAGTCTGCTTATTTCTTGCCTATGTGTATGGATTTTACGCTTGAGGGGTTGGTGGAGGTGTACATCCAAAAGATTGTGAAGTTGCATAGAGTACCATCGTCAATCATATCAGATAGATATCCTAGGTTCACAACGAGGTTATGAAAGAAAATTTATGAAGCTTTAAACATAAGGTACATTTCAGCACTCATTTTCATCCTCATACTGGTGGTCAGTCTGAGCAAGTCCTCCAAATTTTGGAGGATATGCTTCGGTGTTATGTCATTGATTTCGAGAGGAGTTGGGAAGAGCATCTATCGTTTGTTGAGTTCGCCTATAATAATAGTTTCCAATCGAGCATTAAGATGGCTCATTTTGAGGCCTTGTAAGGACGTAAGTGTAGGACACCCTTGTGTTGGACCGAGCTCAATGAGAGAAAGATTATGGGGTTAGATTTGATTAGACAAACAGAGGAGAAAGTTCATATCAACAAGGAAAGATTGCAAGCGGCCTTTGATCGTTAAAAAAGCTTATGCGGATCAGAAGCGTAAGCACATCGAGTTTGAGGTTGGTGACAAAGTGTTCCTTAAGGTGTCATCGTGGAAAAGAGTAATCAACTCTGGGTAGAAGGACAAGTTGAGCTTAAGGTTTATTGGATAGTATGAGATTCTAGAGAGAGTTGGACACGTGACTTATCAGTTAGCCTTGCCTCCAGAGATGGTGCGTATTCATAATGTGTTCTATCTGTCTATATTAAGACGCTACCATTCCAACCCTCTGTATGTCATCCTGCTTGAAGATTTTGAGATCAATACCAATTTGTCCTATGAGAAAGATCGAATAAGAGTTTTGGCTAAAGGAGTCAAAGAGTTGCACAACAAGTGTATTCATCTAGTTAAGATGCTTTGGAGGAACCACTGAGTCGAGGAGGCTACATGGGAGATCGAAGAGGATATGAAGTTTCTCTATCTACATATGTTTCCATCAGGTAAATTTTGAGGACAAAATTTTCTTTAAGGAGATAAGAGTTGTAACGATTCAAATTTTAAAATTTGAGGGTTGGTTTAACCCGAGTCGTAGGCTATGCATTTAAGCTGGGCGTTTAGGCCTTTGAGAGCCTTTGTAGGTGAATTTCCTTTTTGTTCGCATGGGCCTTGGGATGGGAATAGGTTAGGAGAAAGATACAAGGGGCAAAGGGGTAAATTTACCCTATTTCTGAAGAGGTAAGGTTGTCTCCTTAATTGTTTCTGTAGAAAAGTTAGGGGAATGATACCATCTTATTCCATTGGTTGTTCTTTATCTCTTTCCCTCATTTTCTTGTAAGAAAACCAAGGTAACGTGTAATCTTTGTTCTTTCAAGTAAAAATCTCGAAATTATGGTTGAGAGGGAGTTGTTCATCACTCAAGGATCTACATTTCAAGTGAAAGAGTTTGGAGGACCTTCCAAAGGGCAAGGAAAGGAGAAAGCTTGAAGTTGGAGCTAGGGGGATACATTTCCAGCTTTGGAAGAAGGTTATTAGATTGGTGTGCATTGTTGGAGCACCATCAGAGTAGAACTTCAGCATCGACTTGTTCTGAGTATAGTACTTAGATTATATTGAGCTATGTATTCGTAGGACTTTATGTTGGTATTGTAACTCTATTTTGGATTTTAAATCGTGAGTCGAATGCTTTTAATCATGTATTTTAAATGGAGCTCTCATGTAACGTTTTTAACTATTTATCTATGTCAAAATATTTGAACTTAATGGCTTTTATGAAAATGGATGTGGCTTGGGCTAAACTAAGTTAGAAATTTTATGGTAATAGGTTAGGCTTGAGGCCCAAATGTGACATCCGGGTTGAGGGTGTTACAACCACTCTCTTTGATTAGCTAAAACATTTTGGACAGTTGATGCTACACCGTTAAACTGCACCGTTAGTCACTGAATTATTGTAATTTCTTTTATTTTGGTTACTAAACTATATTTTTTTGACAAAACCATCATTAACATTATTGAGCAATATGATGGGGACGCCAAATTATTGAGCAACTAAAATCAAAGAAAATAAAAGGTAGTTGAGCTTTGAATAGGGAATATCGAACTCCCAACCCTTTAGGTAGATGGCTAACATCTAGTCACTAAATTAGGCTAAATGTTTATTAAAGTTTTACTAAAACTTTTATATGTGTATATTGTGTCACGATCTCAAAAATTTATTAAAATACAAATGAAATATATGGAACTTAAAACCTCTCCAAAATAGATTGAATATTTAACTAATAAAATAAATAATACACTTGATATCTTTTTAACCAAACTAATATGTGACTTAAATTGTTATTAAAATTGAAGACTAGAATAAAATTATTTTCTCACTTTATTTATAAATAAAAATAAAGTAATTAAATAGTTTTTTTATAAAATTAATTAAATCATTATAAAAAATTAAATTTAAAATATTTATTTAGTACGGAATATAAACTTCACGTTTTTATTTTTGAAAAATTAGAATATTTAATTTTGAAATGATTTTATTTTACATTTTAGTTTATTATTTTCATAAAATAAATTTCATTGACCATTAGTATTAGTTTTATAAAAATTAAAAATAGCAATTAGTTTTGAGAGTAATTTAGTATTGATTTTACAAAAAATAAATGTTTTTTAATTAGTTTACTTTTATTCACAAATGAAGTGAAAAAATAATTCTAATTTGGGCTTCAATTTTAATTATAATTTAAATTAAATATTAGTTTGGTTAAAAATATATCAATTGTTATTTGTTTTATTAGTTAAATGTTCAGTCAATGTGAGCAAGCACATTTGGCTGGTTGATCAAGCTGCTCATCTTTGTCCTCTCATATTTCCTTAGGTCATAGGTTCTAGACCCACTAAAAGCATCATTTCCTTCCCCTAAAGTCCCCCTTCCCCTCTCCTCTAGGTAGGATTAAGATTATAATTATGATTTGTCAAAAAAAAGATTCAATCAATTTTGGAGAGATTTTAAGTTTAATTCACTTTATTTTCATTTTAATATAATTTTGAGGTTGTGAAACAATATACATTATATAAAAATTTTAGTAAAATTATAACAAATATTTAACATAGCTTAGTGGCTAGGCGTTGTCATTTAACCTAAGAGTAGAGATGGCAATGGGTCGGATCTGGATCGAATCTAGCTGGATCCAGATCCAGACCTATTTCAACATCATGGATCCAGACCTACCTCGGATCCGCGGGTCTAAAAAATTGAGACCCAGATCCAACGGATCTCATGGATCCGGATCCAAAATGGGTCTATTAAAAAAAGACCATTCGACCTAATTTTTAACTTAATAAAACTGTCATTGACTAATTTCACATCACATCTCCAATGGAGGAAAAATTAATTTTAATACAATTAGTAACAAAATAAAAAAAATGATAAACTAAAGTCTCAAAACAAACTCCAACACAATTACACAAATGTCTTTTGAATAACACAAACATTAAAAAATGTAGATCATGAATTCCATTGTCGCAAGCCGAGTACCGCACTTCTACCTCCTTAGAATGCTAGTCTTCATCACTACTTAAATCATCAACATCCTAAAACAAACAACAACCAACCAAAGAGAAAATTTTGTTTAATGAAAATAATATTTGTGAAATTTAAATATTAATATTTAAGGTGTGCTTTTCTATAAAGGGTCTAGGTCCGGATCTTAGTGTCAGATCTAGACCCAAATCCGTACTTTAATTAGAGGATTCAGATCCGGTCCGGATCCGTTAGGTCCAAAATTTTAGGATCCATACCCTATAAAACAAATATGAATCTACGGATACGGGTCGGGTCTAAGATCCATTGTCATCCCTACCTAAGAGTTTGGGTTTTTTCTTTTTTTTCTTTTTTGGCCAGAAAGAGTTGGGGTTGATTCCCGTTCTTAGCATTCAATCATCTTTTATATTTTTGTTTTAGTTTGCCATTAAGGTAGTTAGGAGTTGGTCATTTAACCTAAGGGCTGAGGATTGATTTCCCTTCTTAGCTTAGCGTTCAACTATCTTTTTCTTTTTTTTTAGTATGTTATTAGGCAGTGTTGCGTGTTAATACCGCATTGATCAAATAAAATAATTAAAAATGACATAAAATGATAATAAAGAAAGAGAATTTAACGTGAAAAAAATAAAAATAAAAAACATCAGCATCACTGGTGATCAAAATAATAATAAAATATTAGTGAAAATTTTGTCAAAAATTTTAGTTCGTAGACCAAAAATAAGAAAAATGCAATAGTCGGATAGTTAATAGGCTTAAATAAAAAATAAGCGCTCAAATAATACATCTTTTGAACTTCAAGCGCTTAAAATATTCTTTTATAAAAATAGGTGCTTAAAGTTTTAACCGTTACAATTTTAAGTGCCTGACCGTCAATGGCTGTTTCGAAAAACCATTGTCAAATCAAAACAAGACACATGGCATGGATATTAATTTTTTGAAAAAAAATTAAAAATTTTAATCTTTTTAAAAATCCTGAAATTCTTAAAAATCTTCAAATCAGTCATAAATCATTAAAAGTAATAAAATCTTGAATCCCTAAATTTTTACTGCTTTTGTCGGCGATCTTCGTCAACGATCCCACCATTTCAGTCGCTGAACCCATCCGACTATTTCCTCCAATATGTCGTTTGTCAAAAATCAGTGAACGGTGTGCCAATCGACCGACTATTTAACATTTGTCGTTTAATGTTCGACTAGCTCACGGTTCGCCGGTTTCCAGCGATGACACATTAGAGAAAATAATCGTCTGAGTCCGGCAACCGAAAAGTGGGGTCGACGACGACGACCGACGGTGGAAACGATGAAGATTTAAGGCTTTAGGGACTATTTTAAAATTTTTCAGAATTTCAATTTTTTTAAAAAACTATTAAATTATTAAAAAATTTAATTATAAATTAAAACATGAAATGTGTCAAATTTTTATTGGTTAACAAATTTTTTTAATGACAGTCAACTACTAGACACCTAAAAGTATAACAATCAAAATTTTAGACATCTAAACTTCAAGATATGTATAATTTAAACACTTATTTTTCATTTAAGCCTAACTAATACAATAAATAATTAACCTAAATAATTAAAAAAATCGAGTCGTGTAAGACTATTATTGGCATTGCCATGTATTCTTTGCCCAAAAATATTCCCCTCCTCATCCCTGTCTGCCCACAGTTCGAAAAATTATATCATAGGTTCGACTCGTCACGTCATTTATTATCTCAATCAATAAAAAGATAGACATAAAAAAATTTAATGGAATGATGCTTTTTATTAGTTAAGACTATAAATAACGGGCTATAATATAATTTATCTCATAAAACCCATAACCTTTTACCTTCCTTTGTGATTTTCAAGCTTCAATTCTTCTTCTTTTTTCCTCCAAAGCAATGGCGGCATTAAGAAGAAATGGCCATGTCGTTGTTTTCCCTTTCCCAGCACAAGGCCACATGATTCCTCTCTTAGATTTCACCCATCGTTTAGCTTTAGCAACCGTCGCCGCTGATCTAACCATTACCATCTTAGTCACCCCCAAAGAACCTCCCTTTCTTAATCCAACTCCTCTCTTCCCACCCACGGCGGGTTCAGCCCCTGGTCCTCCCTTTCCCACCCCACCCTTCCATCCCTTCCGGCGTTGAAAACTTCAAGGACCTCCCTCAACGGCGGTTAACCGCCCTCATACATACCCTCGTCCAACTCTACCACCCTTTGCTTTCGTGGTTCCAGTCCCATCCTTCACCGCCTTCTGCCATCGTCTCCGACATGTTCTTGGGTTGGACTTAACGTTTGGCTTCCCTTGTCGGCTCTAAACACGTCGTTTTCTCGCCGTCCGGTGCCATGGCGTTGTCTGTTTTGTACTCCCTGTGGACAGATCTTCCTATGCTCGACGGTGATAATCTGACGGCTTTCGTCTCGTTTGATAAGATTCCGAATTGTCCGAAATACCCCTGGTGGAAAATCTCCGGCACGTACCGAGCATGCGTTCGGGGGAGACCCGGTGAAGGAATTTATCAAAGATATGTTTCATGCAAACATCGAAAGCTGGGGGCTGGTGGTCAACTCTTTTAGTCAACTTGAAAGGCCTTATCTTGACCATTTGAAACAAGTGATGGGCAGCGATCGTGTGTGGGTGGTGGGGCCCTTGCTCGATCTTACCGTGGCTGTTGATAGGGGCGGGTCCAGCTCGGTGCCGATGGATCACCTGCTGACGTGGCTCGACGAGCGTGAAGATAGCGAGGTCGTGTACGTTTGCTTTGGGAGTCAAGTTGTGTTGACCAACGACCAGATGGTGCTCGTTGCATCCGTGCTGGAAAAGAGTGGCGTCCATTTCGTGTTGTCGATCAAGGAACCCACGGCGGGACAAGTGGTGGCGAACCACGGCTCAATGCCAAACGGGTTCGAAGATCGTGTGGCCGGTAGGGGTCTCATCATCAGGGGGTGGGCCCCACAAGTCGCGGTATTGAGCCACCGAGCGGTGGGCGCGTTCTTAACTCATTGCGGGTGGAACTCGGTTTTGGAAGCCGTGGTGGCCGGCGTAACAATGTTGACGTGGCCCTTCGGAGCCAACCAATTCGTGGACCAAACTTTGTTGGTGGAAGAGCTGAAGGTGGCTACGAGGGCATGTGAGGGAGCAGAGACCGTGCCGAACCCGGATGAGTTGGGAGGAGTGTTGGCGGAATCAGTGAGCCAGAAGAACCGAGTTGAGAGAAAAGGAGTGAGGGAACTGAGGAATGCAGCATTGGAAGCAACACGAGAGGGTGGCAGCTCCGCTAAGGACATGGAAGACTTGGTGAAGCATTTGTTTTCAATACAACCCAAAATCCAAACGAAAGAAAGATTCGAGTGTCGTTTTCACTACAAGATAATCCTTGTAATCGTATGTATAGGTCACCGCAATCGCATTTAAAATTATATTTTTGAGAAAATATTCATGACACAACATTCTCATCCGCAACATCACGATGCATCTACACTTTAATATTATGTTTGTAATTGCTGTCATCACAACGGTGTCTTTCTTCTGCGATATATATTTTAAAACACCTCAGTTGTACAAGTATGCTATGTGCTTAAACTATTTAAACCAAACAACTCAAGTATAATGGACCACAATAGTACACATGATGGAACAAAATTTGGAAGCCAAAAGTGGGAAACCAAATTCAAATCTTTATCTTAAGGTTCTATAATGGAATCACTCCTGCTGCTATGGACATGGAACAAAACAGGGGTGGAGCAGGGGTCATTTGCAGGGACTGTGATTGTTTTGTTCTAGCATCTACTGCAATCCATTTAGAACACGACAGCACGGGTCGGGAAGCTTTGCTTTTCGCAAGTCAAATGAGATACAATGAGACCTATAAGGTTCAAATCCATGACCACCCCTTGCTAGACTGAAGCAGAAAATACGTGTGTACACTAAGATATGGCCTGCCTACACAACTTTGTATGGTGACAATATGAATTTAAGCGAAACTAAGACCTTAACCCTTAAATACAGACCAAACACTCACTTGGGAGTCATTCACTTCCAGGCTGCAATACCTCCGGCACCATCCTCTAAAGAAAAGGATATCGGATTGTGGAAATTCAAAGAAAAAATAAAGTTTATCAATGGCATCAGAGCACATCAGGAGCTGAAGAGAAAGATAATCATTGGACAGATCTCTCCCCAGCAATGAGTCCAAACAAAGGTACCATGTCCTGCATCAAATATGCAAGCTGAAACACAAAAGTCAGCAAGCTTTACTGTATCTGTACCATCGTCAGTAATCAGTATGTTTCCAGCTTGTAATGCCAATTAAATAATACTTAAATCAAATAGCGATGAATTCATTTGGAGAACATTGTGTCAACTTCAGTGAGGCACCAACCTTAACATCCCGATGAATTTGTCCTTCTTGATGAAGATAATCAGAGGCTTAAGAGTTCCTTGATATGTCTGTAAATCAGCAAAAGAACACCGAAAAAAGAAATGAACCGCCCTGAAATATGCCTCACCGAGTTTAGCCCTTCAAAGTGATAATAACACCACAAAGTACTGATAAAAGAATTGAACCTTTTTAATTTCTATTTTTCCCAATGCGCATTTTCTTTGCTACCAAACATTAGGAAACTGA
The DNA here is from genome assembly GCA_019671005.1 of Hibiscus mutabilis. Taxonomy (NCBI): domain Eukaryota; kingdom Viridiplantae; phylum Streptophyta; class Magnoliopsida; order Malvales; family Malvaceae; genus Hibiscus; species Hibiscus mutabilis. The sequence goes on from CM033744.1 coordinate 11,205,016, forward strand.
CCTAATAATCGCCACTAAATTCCTCCTTAAAAGCAGCCTCATTAGGTTCAGTTGATGCTCTATGACTACCACCAGTATCAGTCATCAAAATCAGAACCTTTTGAAAAAGTTCAAGATTCTTGTTTTTCAAAAAAAGAGATTCAACATGATATGGAAATTTTTAAAGATTCTTCAAAAATATTAAAAAATTGTAAAAACTGCCACCTCCTGTCCCTTTAAACCCAAACTAATAAAATTAAACTTACATACAAAAGGAATTCCCCAATGATTCATGAGATACTGTCACTGGCATTGCCATGTATTCTTAGTCTGTTTTTCTCTCTCAAAAGTTTCATATGTAATCCCAGGTATTCTGCCATTTTGCATATCTCATCAGACTGCGGGTGGGATCTATCTCCTGATGAGAACCCGTGCAAAGACATTGAACTGTTGAAGGCACCAACATCCACCCAACTAAATCCCACTTCCTTCCTCACTCCCCTCTGTCTCATCATTTTCCTCAGTTTCACTACCTTCTCCCACTTCCCCTTCTCAGCATACAAGTTCGACATCAATACATATGGACCTGACTCATTGGGCTCCATTTCCATCAAAGCATCAGCTACCCTCTCACCCATCTCTACATTTCCATGTATAGTGCAAGCCCCGAGCAAGCTTTGCAGCATGGACAATCCTGGCCCTCCCAGAGTGCAACCCATTAGCATCTCTGCTTCCTCCAATCTACCTGCACGGCCCAACATATCCACCATACAAGAATAATGCTCTGGGGATGGTTCAATCAGATATTCTGCCAACATTGAATCAAAGAGTTGTTTACCAATATCAACCATTCCGTTTCTGCCACAAGCTGTTAGTATGGAAAGAAAGGTGATTGAGTCAGGTTTCACTCCTTCCCTTTTCATCTCTTTGAATGAAGCCATCACTGAATCATAGTTTCCATGCCTTGCATGAGCAGATATTAATGATGTCCAAGCAAATTGGCTCTTTTGAGGAATCTCACTGAAAACTTTCTGTGCCTCAGACATGCTCCCGCGCTTTGCATACATATCGAGAAGATCATTGGACACTATCGGATCAGCATTCAATCCAACCTTTATCAAATGCAAGTGGCACCACTGACCATGTTTCAGAGATAGGCGTTCACCAGAACCAATTGCATTCAAGACACTACCAAATGTGTATTGATTTGGTTTACATTCCCTAGGTGCCGAGAAAAATGTCCTCAAAGCTTCTAGGAACATTCCATTGAGCATATCCAGATATTAAGGCATTCTATGAGACAATCTCTCTAGATTCAAGTTCCTCAAAAACCTTAACAGAGTCTTGTATCAACTCAAACTTAGCATACATGGTGATAAGGCTGTTGCAAACATTTGATTCTGACAAAAAAGTTACCCTTCACACAACACGCATGAACCATTCGGCCTTCTTCCACTAATTTCCCAGTGGTTATGGCAGGGATCAATCCAACAAATGTAACATCATTAGGATGAACATAATTTGATCTCATTTCATTAAAGTGGTGAAAAGCATCATTTTCGTCAATAGAAATCATTGTACTCCATGAGATCACGTTACGCTCATGCATTCTTCTAAATACCAATTTTGCGTCTTCAACAACCTCACACTTTGCATACATTGACATCAAAACATTACAAACGGAAACATGTGTACCATATCCGCTTTTTATACACAGACCATGAACCCCCATAGAGAAAGGTTGAATCTTTGTTGTTTAGAGTTGGATTCCCGAATTTTGAGTTTGAGAAAAGTTCATCTTGCAAGGATCTATCTACCAAGGTATGAATGGTTGTGTTTGGTGAAAGTCGAAAAATATGTATTTTGTGGGGTTGAAGAGGAAGAACGAAATTGTGGGATTTGACCCCATTTCTTTTTGAGAATCATTCCCTTTTTTATCTTTTATTTTCCAGCAATATTGTGATGTGGTTTAAAATCTCTCTTTGTAGCCAAGGAGGTGAGAGAAGCCTCCAAGGACCAAGGGAAGAGGAAGGCTTGAGCTTGTGGAAGATGGGAGCTGCTTTCCAGCTTTAGAAGGAAGGTTAGTACACTACTAACTTCTATGTATTTCTGGAAATCATCAATGTGATGCTTGCTTGATTATATGATGTTTTCGGTTATGATAAGAACTTGTATTTGTTGGGCTCGATTTCCTTCAACCGGATTGCTTGCCAAGTGGTGGAGAAGTCGATTTTTGGGAGTTGGTGGTGGAAGCAAAAATATAGACAATGAACACAAGGATTTATAGTGGTTCGGCTTTCTAACCAAAGCCTACATCCACTACCTTAGCTTCCCACTAAGGATTTCCTAAATCTACTAAGATTTCTTCCCCTTTTAACAAGGCTTAGGAGGCAACCTTTACAATCCTAGACCCAATTACCAAGTCTAGCATCCAAAGCTTACAACCCAAGCTTTGGGAATCCTTACAAACAAAAAAATAAAGCAAACAAGAAATCCTCTCTACAAGGTATATGTTTGCACTATTTAAGCACTCACCTAAATCCTAAAACACTTGAGCATATAAAACATTTGAGCTCACAAGTGTTGTCTATACAAGAATGAGAAATTTAAGCACTAAGACAAATATTCATCGTAATATTGTTGACTTGAGGATCATTAGTTGTTGCTGAAGCTTGAAGGGTCCTTAAATAGTCCCAATTGAGTTCATAGCCGTTGAAGACCGTTGGGATTGATTTGGAGCCGTTGAAGGCTTTATTTCCCGCAATAAATGCCATTATGCAACTTTCTGTATTAGTACGCAGGTAGGCGTATCGGTACGGTAACTAGCCGTTATGCTCATCCTGGCTACCTGTATCGAAACATCTTGGGTCGTATCGATACGCCGTATCGGTACGCCTTGGTCTGTTTCGGTACGCCATGCAATTCAAATAGCCGTTGGGGAGGTTGAAACTGGATCGGTACGCCACGTGGCGTATCAAAACGATCCACTCCGTATCGATACTTTTAAGGGTGTATCGATACGGTTTTTGGTTACTGGAAAAATACTGTAGCTGAAACCCTTGTACCGTATCGATACTGGGTATACCGTATCGGCACGCCTGTGTTGAAAACGTTAGTTTGGCTACTTTAAAACATTTAAAACATTTCCAAAACTTCTGAAACTTATTTTCAAGTTGTTTGGACTTAAAACCATTTTTGAAACCTTTTTAAATTAGTCCAAAACTATTTTTCAATTATTATATCAAAACATAAATCCTAACAATCTCCCCCTTTTTGATATAATAAAACCAACTTAAAAAATTATTTTTGAGATTCTCCCCCTTGGTAAAAATAAAAATTGAATAAGATACCAATTGTTAAAAATCTTATAAGCTCCCCCTTATTCATTTGAAAAATCAAATTTTCAAAATATTCTCCCCCTTTTTATTATATCAAAAATAGTTGAAACTTTAAAAAATCAATAACAATGGAGAGTTTAAATTTTTTTTGGCAAAAATAAGTTTTTGTTTTAAAATTGGCTCCCCCTTACTCAAGCATCATTCAAATGTTAGTCCAACATATATGATAAACTAGTTAAATTAAGAAATAAATAAATCAAATTAAAATAAACAAAATTCAACTAATTTTACCATACTTGAATTAAAAGGGAGGATGTGAAGCCTTCCTTCTTCAAGTGTTCATCCTTTGTGTGTATAGAGCTCCCCCTCAATTTCATCACTTGTTGATCAAAGCTCCATCACACCTACAAAAGACAATCATTTAATTTTTTGTATCCAAATTGCTTTGGGTCCATAGGCATTAGTAGCACATAATTTAGTCCCCTTAGGAATCCATTTTTTTAATTTCATCATTTCTAGTTGAAGTAATTAGTCCTTTTGGGACCCAAATACTTCTAAAAACTTTTTCATTCAAAAATCTAAGGGCACTAGATTGTCTCACATAAAAATTTGATTTTCCCAAATTATTTTTCTTTTCAAGCTCTTTGGAAATCAAATTATTTTCTTTCTTAAGATCATCTACTTCCCTTTGATGATCTTTTTCTAAACTTTGAAGCAAATTTTGTAAATTTAAAACTTTAAGTTCAAAATCTTTGATTTTTGCTTCAAATTCCAAATTGGTTTTTAAAAGCAAGTCATTTTTTATTTTCAATTTTGAAATCATCTTTTTATTTTTCCAAAATGAGGCTTTAAATTTAAAAATCAATTTATCATAGGCATATTGCAACTCATCAAAAGTATAAGAATTGGAAATAGATGAGTTAAAAGCTACCTCTCCCTCTTGGAGGGCCATCATGCATAGGTGGGCTACTTCATCTTCATCGGTGAAGTCTTCATCACTCCATGTAGCCACGTATGATTTCTTTGATGATGATCCCTTTATGTTGGAACGAGGGCAGTCGAATTTGTTGTGCCTCGTTTCCTTGTACTTGGTGCACTTGGGGGGATCCACCATCTTCTTCTTCTTCTTCTCCAATTCATGTCTGGATTCTTCTTTGTTATTCTTCATGAATTGGGCAAATTCCTTGAAGAGATAGGCCATCTCTTCATCTTCATTTTCCTCATCACTTGATTTTTCTTGTTGGCTTGTGGAGGGTTGTAGAGCAATGATGTTGACATCGATTCCTTGCTCTTAGATTATCTTCTCATTCTCTCTTCTCAAGGGTAGAGACATCATCTCATGGGTGAAAAGAGATCCTATGAGCTCTTCAAGCTTGAGCTTCTTCAAGTATTTGACTTCAATAATAGCCGTCTTCTTACTCTCCCATGATTCGAGAAGTGAATAAATTAACTTTCGAACGAGTTTTTCTTCCGAAATCTCCTCTCTAAGTCCTTTTAGCTTGTTGTTGATTGTGGAGAACCGGTCGAACATACTCTTGATGTTTTCATATGGGTCTATCTTGAAGTTTTCATATTCGAGGTTGAGTATACCAAGCTTTGTCTCTTTCACCTCATTTGAACCTTCATGGATTGCTTCAAGCTTGTCCCATAACTCCTTGGCACTCTCACAAGAAGATACTTTGGCGTACTCATCCGGGCCCAATGCACAAAGTAAAATGTCCAAAGCCTTGAAATTGAGCTCCATCTTCTTGCGATCTTCCGCGCTTCATTCTGCCTTGCTTCAATTTGGCATGAACGGTTCATCTTCAACTAAATCCCAAAGATGATAGTCTTTGTTTTTCATGAAAAACATAATTCTATGCTTCCAAGAGGCATAGTTGTCACCGTTGAAGAAAGACGGTTTGTCGATAGATAGCGTCATAGAAGCCAATTAACTTGTTTGTTGGTTGAGCTTATCAGATCGCCTCAATAGAATGTTAATCCCTCTCGATTGAGCCTCGCTCTGATACCAATTGTTGGGCTTGATTTCCTTCAACCGAATTGCTTGCCATGTGGTGGGGAAGTCATTTTTTGGGTGTTGGTGGTGGAAGCAAAAATATAGACAATGAACACAAGGATTTATAGTGGTTCGACTTTCTAACCAAAGTCTACATCCACTACCTTAGCTTCCCACTAAGGATTTCCCAAATCCATTAAGATTTCTTCCCCTTTTAACAAGGCTTAGGAGGCAACCTTTACAATCTTAGACCCAATTACAAAGTCTAGCATCCAAAGCTTACAACCCAAGCTTTGGGAATACTTACAAACAAAAGAAATAAAGCAAACAAAAAATCCTCTCTACAAAGTATATGTTTGCACTCTTTAAGCACTCACCCAAATCCTAAAACACTTGAGCATATATAAACATTTGAGCTCACAAGTGTTGTCTATACAAGAATGAGAAATTTAAGCACTAAGACAAATTTTCATCATAATGTTGTTGACTTGAGGATCATTAGCTGTTGTTGAAGCTTGAAGGGTCCTTAAATAGTCCCAATTGAGTTCATAGCTGTTGAAGACCGTTGGGATTGATTTGGAGCCATTTGAGGCTTTATTTCCCACAATAAATGCCATTCTACAGCTTTCCATATCAGTACGTGAGTAGGCGTATCGGTACAGTAACTAGCCGTTATGCTCATAATGGCTACCCGTATCGAAACACCTTGGGCTGTATCGGTATGCTGTATCGGTACACCTTGGTCTGTTTTGGTACGCCCTGTAATTCAAATAGCCATTGGGAAATGGCCGTTGGGGAGGTTAAAAATTAGATTGGTATGCCACGTGGCGTATCGAAACGATCTACTCTATATCAATACGCCTAGGGGCATATCGATACAGTTTTTAGTTATTGGAAAAATATTGCAGCTGAAACCCTTGGACCGTATCGATACGGAGTATACCGTATCGGCATGCCTGTGTTGAAAACATTAGTTTGGCTAGTTTAAAACATTTCCAAAACCTCTAAAAAACTTCTCAAACCTATTTTCAATTTGTTTGGACTTAAAACCATCTTGTAAACCTTTTCAAATTAGTCCAAAACTATTTTTCAATTATTATATCAAAACATAAATCCTAACAGTGTTCATCCATGGTAAATCCTAAAGTTGGTGTTGAAAGGGTGTAAAATTGGTAGGAATCCACCTAATAGACCTTCCATAACTTGTAGAATTAATTCAGTGCTTTAATTCAAGGTTAAGGGGTGTTTAAAGAGGAGATTCGAGCTCCAGAATTCAAAACTTGGCACGCATACCGATATTGGAATGACTAGTATCGGCACCCCTTTTTGAAAGATAGCCTCTATCAGGCAAAATGCAAAAGGGTGTCGGTATGGATAAGGGCGTACTAGTACCATTATTTCATTGAAAATTTCAGTAGCCAAGACTAGTATCGATACGCTCAAGAGAGTATCAGTACGCCTTGGGCATCGATACACGGCCTAGTGTATCGGTACGGGCCTTGAGTTAAACTCTTTTTTTTCGGAAAGCCAGGTATCGAAACTCATAGGTAAGTATTGGTACCCATAGAGTAGTATCGATACCCTTATGTAGGTATCGGTACTCGCTGGACAATCTGCCCAAAAGTTATATTTTGAGTTTGGTGAACCAATAAATTGTGGACTAGGGTCCAATAGGCTTCTAGTGGAGTAAAATGAACAGTAAAACTAAAAAACAGAGAATTTAACCACATATACGAATATAATGAGTAATAACTTGATAAATATTAGGTGACTTGTTGTAATGGCAATCGTAGAGATCCTTGATGGATCATATTTTAGGTTACGTGCCAAGTAAGTGCATTTGTGTGGTTAAGTTATTTGATTATTGGGATCCAGATACCGAGTGAGAGTATTGCAACACCAAGATATGAGCTTCCCAATGTACTTCCCGAGGCTGTATGACACCAGGCCTCATCCGATGATACTCGATGAGAGATTTCAAGTACGAGTGTAAGCTTTCAAGGCTTTGTGACACCGGGTTTCACTTAGAGTGTACGTTCTCGAGGCTCTGTAACACCAGGCCTCACTCCATGTTTGTTGGTATGATGTATGTATGTTGTGTGTGATAATACATCTTTGCTGATATATGTTTAGGCGGTTATGGTAGCGTCATTGCTTATCTTACCATGATATCATAATTGTAGCATGCTCTTATTTATGACTTGCATGAATCATGGTTGAGTGGAAGTGTATCCACTGAGCTTCGTTAGCTTAGCGTTCATAATTGTTGTTTTCATTTGCAGGTTGACGTGCATCGTTGGAGCACCATCTGAGTAGGAGCACAGCATCGACTTGTGTCAGAGTATAGTACTTAGACTTATTTGGGCTATGTATTCGTATGACCCTATGTTGTATTGTAACTTCTATTTTGGATTTTAACTTACGAGTCGAATGCTTTTAATTATTTATTTTTAATTGGAGCTCTCATGTAACGTTTTTAACTATTTTGTTCATGACAAGTATTTGAACTTAAAGTATCTTATGGAATGATGGTGTTTGGGCTAAATCTAAAGGATAACTTCATGGCTTTTGGGTTGGGCTCGAGGCCCAATTGTGACATCTGGGTTGGGGATGTTATAGTTACAACACGTGTTAAATTAAAAAAAAAACTATTAAAGTTAACGGTCAACGTTGGTCAAATGGTCAAATTGATTTTTTTCTTGAGTTTGAGGGCTTAATTGGGTGCAAAAAAAAAGTATAAGGGCTTAATTGATTTTTTTTGCAAAAGTTTAAGGGCTTATTGAACCCTTAAGTCTTATTTATAATATAAAGAGTTAATGCACCATATCCCTAAACTATGGCTTACATTTTAAACCGCTCTCTGAATTTTTAAATGCTCTAATTTCATCCCTGAATTATTCTCCTATTCTTAGTTGATTTCCAAACTATTGAATGTTCCAGTTTAATCCATATACTATGACCCTCATTCTAAATTGGTCCTCAACTTTTTGAACATTCCAATTTCAACTTCAAATTGTCATTTATGTCTCCATCATAGTATCACATAATACACATCAGTGTTTATATGGAAATTAATATTTTTTAGAACGATATTAACATGGGATATAATTAACATATAATGATACTTTGATGATGAAATTAGAATGTTTAAAAGTTTAGGATCAATTTAAAATGATAGTTTGGGGGGAAAATTAGAACGTTCAAATTTAGGATCAATTTTGAATGATAGTCATAGTTTGGGGACAAAATTAGAACGTTCAATGTTTGGGATCAATTTTGAATGAATGTCATAATTTGATAATGCAATTAAAATGTTTAAAAATATAAAGATCAATTTAAAATGAGAGCCATAATTTAGAGACATGTGTAATTTTTATACCAACGTTACTCCTTAGATCAAAATAATAAATGTTTATGTTTCACAAATAAGAAATTGTACAAAAGATGCAAGCATAATTACAAAAGCAATAGTATTACCCTAAAGTAAAAAAGAATAATGAGTGAATTGTAGGGTTTAGATATCAAATCATTGCTAACCTCAATTAGAATTTGCTCATAATGGGTTTCGAACTCACAACTTAAGGAAGAGAGGAGGGTGTCAACTGAGAGCTTTAACTACTTGCTCTAGATATTATTGATTATTTAAAAATTAATTTTAATGATAGATGTGTTTGGTTGTATTCATTGATATTATTAATTCTAAGAGGAAGCGAAACATTATTGACGTATGTAGGGTGGTAATTTGACTCAGACCTAACGGGTTTCGACCCGACCCGATTCTTTAAGGTCGGGTCCTTTAAAAAAGTTTGGATTTGAATTGGATTTTCTTTAGAACTAGATTGGGTCGGGTTCGAGTTTATGATGAAAAATACCCAACTCTACCCGACCCAAAATAATAGTTTAATTTTATTCTATCTATTTAGATATAATTGCTATAATGCTTGTCTCTTTATATATTTGTCAATTAATTTCCTATTTTATCTAATAAAAATGGAGCAATTATTATAATGTTCTCTCTTTTTGTATTTTTTTTCAAATAACTCCCTATTTTATCAAATAAAAATAAAAAATATATTATTTTTGTCGGGCCGGGCGGGGTTGAGTTTGGGTTTTTACTTTAAAAATCGGGGAGGATAGAGCATCATAAAATATCGGGTTTGATTAAATTTGGGTAGATGTGTTAAATTTTCGGGTCGAGTACAAGACAACCAAAAACCCGACCATGACCATCTCTAGAGATATGGGAATCAACCTCAATTTAAAAAATTCTAAATAGAAAAATAAAATTTATATCCCATATCATGAACTTATTGCGCATTTAGGAATGATTGTTGAACGTGATAACTCATTCTCCCTCGTTTGATAATAAAGAAAATGGATAATTGTTCTACATCATTAGCCAATCATCCTTCTTAAATTCAAATAGAAAATAAAAAATATCAAGAATAATAAAATAAATACTTGTTTTGTGTCTCATAATATAGCAATGAAATTGTTATTTTGGCTACTTTATTTTCATCTATCTATCACTTTAGTAGTTTGTATTTTTATTAAAAAATATGTAATTCAAGAAAATATTGTCACACGTAATAAACATTTTAAAATTAGATTTGTTAGAATAATAATAATAAATTGGTTTAACGGGATGAGGTGTTTGGTCTTTTAAGAAAAGTCAAAAGTTTGAATTATGACGTTGTGAATGGAAAAAATTGAGTTGGGAGGGTCGCCCTCATATTGGGTCTTTGCAAAACTCAATCCAGATTAGCCGACCAATAAGTCGATACCAGTGATTAAACAAAAAATATTAAAAATACTAAAAAGTTTTAAAAGATGTAAAATATCTCAATTTCAGGAATTTTTTTTGGAAGTTATAGAAACCTATGTTTAATTTTAAAAAATAATTAAATCATTAAAAAAGTAGTTTTTTTTAATTATTGAAGTTATTTTTATAATTTTATGAATTTTTTATCTTTTAAAATAAATGGAGAATAATTCATTTTTATTATCAATTTTAAATTTTTCATGACAACGTCTCATTAAATATATTTTTTATTTTTTAACAGTATAAAGATAATTATAAAATAGTATTGTTCATACATATTCTTAATCATTTGACAATATACACATATTTTGCAGACAAAGTGATTGAACTCCAATTTTCTAAGATAAATATTTTTTTTACATAAAAATAAAAAGAGTTATCGTGCAACTGAACGAAGTAGATAAGCTTAGATCAAAGAATAGTAAAATAATCACAATAAGAATTTTTCTATAATATAAGAGTAGGGATGGTCATTTGATCCAAACTCAACGGGTTTTTACCCGAACCTAGAAGGTCGGACTTTAAAAACAACCGTGTTCGGGTTGGAATTTTTTGAAGATGTGAAAGGGCCGAGTTCAGGTTTAAGATAAAAATATTTGACCCGATTCGAAATAATAGTTTTATTTTATTTTAAATATTTATGTATAATTGTTATAATGTGCATTTCTTTATATATTTTTTAATATGTTATTATTTTGTCTTATAAAAATAGAATAATTATTATAATGCTCGCTCTCTATTTGTATCTTTTAATTAACTCCTTATTTTATCGAATAAAAATAAAAAAATATTTTTTAATTTATGTTGGGCTGGGTCAAGTTCAAATTTTTAATTTAAAATTTGGGTAGGTTCGGATCGGATGAAGCATTATAAAATATCGAATCAAATTTGAATGAAGGTGTTAAGTTTTGATTTAAGCACGAGTCAATTAAAAACCGGACTAACCAGACCCATAACCAAACAAACATTAAGTCATCGAATGAAAGAAAGTACAGCTAGCATAATCTTGACAGAAAAAATATGGGGATTTTGAAAATATAATCATTTTCTTAAAAGAGGAATCTTAAAAATTAAGAAATGAAAGAGAAAAAAATGTTGAGTCAAAGTCAAAATATCAATATATTACAATTATTTTTCTGTTTTAGAATAATACAATACAAATGCTGATAGGGTGCTCTTTCCCTTTCTTATCAACAGTTCAGGGTTATATTCTAGAGTTATCATCATCACCAACTACAAACAACCTACTCCATGTTCTTGTGTAGTGAAGATGGTAAGATTGGGGCCCAATTCCCTCATGCTTGCACATGCAATGGAGCTGTCCCTTTTACTTGAGTTCTATTCCATAATTTTGTAGATCAATATAAATAAAAAATTAAAGTACGATAAGATATAATCAACAATCAATTAGTATACCTGATGAGATATTATGTCTCTTAAGTAAGGTTAAAAACTTAAATTATTGTAAATTCTGTCAAATTTAATTCGGATTAGTCGACCAATAAGTCAGATAACGGTGATTAAAAAAATATGATATAAAAATAAAAAATATAATAATGTAATTTATATTATATGGACTATTAATCAATCAAATTTATGATATACTGATAAAATTATTTTCGTAGAAATAATATCCTGATTGACATTAAATTTTGGATTCTATTTTTGGACAACTTATTCTATTAAACATGAAAAAGTAGGGAAAAAACAGAATGGATGGTCAAAGTGTTTTGTTTGTTTTTTAACACAACATGTCGGTTGACAATGCCATTGCAAGTTATGTTCGAGATTCACCCTCTAAAGTAGCTTGAAATAGGGCATGGACAAAAAACTTTTTTTATGAATTTGGTTTTGTTTTCACATGAAAAAATCTTAAATAAAGGGTAAAATTGTGGAATTTACTATGTTCTCCTCGTGCAATTGCGTCACACGTGAGGTTATATGTATCTAAGCCTATTATTTATGTTCGTTTTTTTTTTTTTTTTTGCATTCTATTACTATTAGCTCTTGTTTTTCTTTTACTTCATTTTCGCTTTTTTTTTTTATCCAAAGAGAAAGTAAATGAACACAAAACATTAGTAGATGATTATTGATATCTTTTTATTGATGGAAATTGATAACTCAACAAATGATTTATTTTATTTGGAATTTGCATTTTAATATAAAAATATTATTATTCCGACTGAGTTTAGAAAATTTTAATGAGGTACTGACAATACTTTCCGTGTATGATTAAGTGATCAATGCAATCATACCCATTTCACCAAAAAATAAAAAATTATTATTATTTGATGCATGAAATTTTTAACTTCACAAATAGTTTTAATCTATCGTCATATGTTTTATTTATTTTTAAATATTAAATACAACACATGATGATGATTAAAGTTTTATGGAGAAAAACGTATATTACCTTGTAATCACCTTTAGACTATTAAAAAAAGTTTTATGGAGAAAAAATACGATGATCAATGTATCAAATAATTATTCTTATTTAAAACTCTAAATTTTATTTATTTTATAATTTTAATCAATTTATCTACAATGTTGTAAGAATCAGTTTGGTGGTTGAATTGATTAGGCCACTAGTTATTTTTGACAAATCCTAAATTTAATCCTAATCCTAACTAGAGGGGGAAAAGGGAGAACTCTAGTGTTAGGAAGGGGAGTGCTCTTAGTGGGTCTAGAACTCATGACCTAAAGAAATATGAGAGAACAAAGATGAGCAGCTTGGCGACGGCTAAATATGCATGCTCCAATTTTTAATTCAATTGGTTCAATAATAATTAAATAAAAACAAAAAAACATAAATTTTATTCGGTTCTAATAGCATTGTTTATTTACTAATAAAATAATATTCAACACTTAAAAGGTTTTCACTAATATTTTCTTTTACATATTTTCAATTAGAAATAATGTTAAACTAATATTAGCCAGTTTATACAAGGTAAAGAAGTACATAATTTTATTTTAAAAAACAATTAACAAATTTCCAAAAACTATGTAATAAACCATATTGTCAATTGTTTTTTTCCTAGAAAGGAAATGTAATGCCCTAAACTCGACGTCGTATTTGGGCCTCAAGCCCAATCAGTTACCCTAAAATTTCAACTTGGTTTAGCTCAAATCAAAGTTTCATATCTCACATATATAGTTAAGTTCAAAACCATCATAAATAATTTAAATTCAAAACATTTACATGAGAGCTCCATTTGAAAGTTCAACATTTAAAATATTCAACTCATTATTACAATCCCAAAATAAGAGTTACAAATACAAAATCAATAGGGTCCTATGAATACACATCCCAAAGATCTAAATATTGTACTTCGGATGAATCGATGCGCTGAAATTCTAAGCCGATGGTGCACTCCAAGCAACATATCAGCCTACTAACATGCGAACAGAAACAACGATTCTAAACACTAAGCTCATAAAACTCAGCGGTACACCTCTACTCTACCATGTTTCATGTAAATCATAAGTATGAACAGTTATCCAGAAATGATGCAATGGCAACTAAATCAACACATGACGCTACAATTAGCTGCCTATGCACATGCTAGAGCAAAACATACCACATAACATCATCAAGTAATCATGATAACATAACCACAAACTTGGAGCGAGGCCCGAGTCACACAGTATCGAGAACATACACTTACACTCAAAATCCCCCTCAAGTATCCTCGAATGAGTCCCGGGTCACACAACACCAGGATCGTACATTCGGTGTTCGCTTACCATTGTGTTGCAACACATTCACTGGTATCCAGATCTAATCAATCAAGGTGACTCTATCACATAAGTGCTCACACGGCACACATCAACATCATATTAAGTCACCCATCAATATTACCAGGTTGTTACATGTGATGTACTTGTACAAGAGTAGAATTTCAGTTTCTCAATTTTACAAGTTATTTTACCTCATTAGGAGTCTATTAGACCATAAACCTTGAATTATAGCCTCTCGAATTCAAAACAAACTTTTTTCTGACAAATTTTCCAGTCAGTATAGGTACTCACCCTTTGCGTACTGATACGCGGACACCATAGAGGGAGAAAATCAACATGCACTTAGTATTGGTACTCGAGCACAAGTCTCAGTACAGCTTCTCGGGTATCGATATGCTAACACGCGTACCGATACAAATTTTGCTCAATAGAATTTAATCAAATAGTGGGTATCAGTACGAGTCGACTCGTTTCGATACGGCTTGAACATTGTACCAGTACTGGTTGAAGCCCGTACCGGTACTACACTCACAGTTTATTTGTGTTCATCATTTTGAACATGGGGTACTAATACGGACCCCTCACGTACCTGTACTCGAGCCTAGAAATATCATTCTAAGGCTCAAAAATCTCTCTCAAGGCCCCCAAACCTTCATGATTAAGTCTAAGATAAATTCTACATATTATTGGAGTTATTTAGGGTGATGTACTACCAATTTTACTCTTTGATAACTTTCAATCTCGAATTTACCATTTATACAAATCTTGGCCCTAAAACACCCAAAAATAACCAAAACAACAAATCATGCATACCAAGCAATCATCCTTAGGATGTACACAAAATTAAAGGAGTTGGAGGTGTACAAACCTTACTCATACAGCTTAAATGAAGCTATTTTCCAATCTCTTCAAGCTTTCCCCCTTCCCTTGCTATATGGAAGATTCCCTAACCTTTTTCACTACACAAGCTGTAAAACGAATTACAACTTTGTAGAGGTTGAAAGGATAACTATAACATCAATATAAGGTTGGAAAATGAGATTAAATCTCCTTATACCCCATTTCCACAACCCCTTCCCCCCACAAAACCCATCACTTTTCTTTTCCACAAAAAAAGATGATCCTTACCTTGATTTGTAGATCCTTAAAGTGAGATTACAACACTCTCAAACTTGGATTCGAAATTTTCACTCAATGTGACAAAGATTTAACCTTTGTCTTTGAGTCTTTAAGAAAGATGAAAAGAGAGATAGGGAGGGCGGCAGAGACAAGAGTTAGATCATCTCCTTTTACTTGTTGTTCATAAATTAAATGAGCTAGCATTTCCCTCTATAAAATGAGATGATTTACCTTGTTACCTCTCCATCTTTCTCTCATCCCATATACAAACCCAAAACTCAAGCCCAAGATCAAGAAGAAGCCCACTAAGGTGTCCTTAAGCACCCAAATAGACAAAACACTTGGCCTAAAACACAAAACCTATGGCTCGGGAGAACCGACCCATAGATTATAAAATCTGGGTAGTTATAGGAAAAAATAACCTAAGTTAAGCCACAAAAGTCTCTTTTCATTTGTCATTATTTTTTTTAACTATCAGCATTCAACATATTGGTCGACTAATTCAGAGTAAGTTTTGTAAAGGTCCATTATGGGGCGACCCTCCCAATTCAGTTTTCTCCTTTCACAATGTCAAGATTCGACCAAATTCACTCTAACTTCATATAATAAATTGATACAACTCATTTCTTTTGCAACTACTTTCTACTTTTTTAGTTGCCCTCCCAGTTCACCAAGACTTTGCCCTGATTAATCTGAACCGACCTGTGTCGCACACCTAGCTTTGGTGGATGAGTCCCCCCTAGCGAAAATTTTCTACATACACATGGCCTCAAACTTAAGACATGCTTAAGTGATATCAAGTTGCTTACCACTTAGACCAACCCTTTGATTTTGCAACTATTTTATTACATCATATCTTAGACGAATATGTCTTTTTTCCATTAAAGGTTTTGTTTTTTGTAGTGTGGACACTAAATTTAGTCCGGATTTAAATTAAAAATGCTCGAAATAAGATCAATCCACATTATCCCTTTTAATACCCAAAACCTTATACCCTAAGCTCAAAATTACACGGCCCATTATATATGATATTACATATTAAAAAATACAAAAGAAATAAAAATCACAACTCCTTCCTCATTAATGCTTTACTCTCATTGGTTGGATGGATGCTTGAATCCTATTGGATGGAGAACTACTTAGTGAGTAGGGTCTTTAACCTTATTGGTTCTATTTTTATGGGATAAAAAAAATAAATAAAATAATAATATATAACCCTAAAACTCACGGCCATTAGGATGATATATTATTTTCCCCAAATCCATTCCTTTATTTCCCTAGCCATCTCTCCCTCCACTAACGTCATTGATTTCATTCCTAGAATCACACACTCATTTCCCTACCCTTTTCTACACGTTATCCTCCATCACCCAAATTCACACCGAATCACCAAGCCTCCAAACCGGCTGCTCTTTTTTTTACCATTAAACTTATACTCCACAGCCGAAACATCCAAGAAAAATTCCCTAGATCATTTGGCAACCAAAAAAAATTCCCAAAATTCTTCTTCATTTACCGAATCACTTTCCCATTCGAATCATCAACCCTTAAAATAAGCTTTTCAACCCCATCGGCAACTATATATAGATTGATCGATCGAGTATATATTTGAGTTTTGTATTTTCTTCCCTTGTTTACTTATGTGTAATCATTCTTATAATTTAATGAAAATGTGAAATTTGTTGATGATCTTCTTTATTCATTTAAGTTTTCTATATGTGCTTTTGTTTAATTTATTTGTTGGTATCATGTGTTTTATTTTGCTTGTTGATGTGGTTTAGTGTTTGCTTGTATGTGTTTTAGGATAGTTTAGCTTTTAGAGTTTGTTTTAATTAATTTAAAACATGCCCTTGGCTTATTGGGGTATGTGCTTAAATTAATTAACATGAATTTAGTTTACGTTTTTAGGTTGGTTTAAGCCTTAGTTAGTTTAGGGTTTAATCTAATCTAATTAATTTAAATTATGTGCTCGGTTTATTGGGGCATAATTTTAAATTAATTAAACTAAATTTAGGTTTTAGTTTAGTTTGAGGTTTAATTTATTTAATTAATCTAAATTATGCGCTCGGCTTATTGGGGCATAAGTTTTAAATTAATTAGATTAAATTTAGGTTTTTTTAAAAAACTATAGTTAGTTTTAATGTTCGAATTAATTTAATTAATTTAAATTTATCCTTGATTTATTGGGGTAAATGTTAAAATCATTAAATTAGTTGAACATCTCTTAATTACCTTTTAGGGTGGACACCTAATTAAGATCATGACTAATTAATTCGATTCGTTTTAAATAGAATCATTGGCTTATTGGGATACTAGTTTAAAATTAATCGAATTAATTATTATGATTCAAGATAATACATAAATTATTAAGATTTTCTAGTTTTTTTAGGATTTAATTAATTTAGGATTAATATTAGGCTAACCTAGTTAATAATTAGATCACTAATAGAATTTTCATAAATTGGGCCTCTTTTAGGTTAGTACTTTAGTGGGCCTAGGTTTTATTTTATGCACTTCTATGTCATACATTTTAATTGTCATTCATATGACTTTAATATTTTAATGGACATGCATATAGATAATTAATTTAACCTATAAAATGAGGTAGTTATTAATTCTGATATTTGTGTCGTAACAGTCATAGCTCACTGATGTTGACCAAATATTTGAATTAATTCTTACCGTCTGAAGGTAAATGTAATTCGAGATAAAATTTGGGCGAGTCATCACATCATTTTTAACTGTCTGCATCATGCATAAAGGTGATGAGCGAAGTTCGAACCATAAATTAACACGGCAGTCAGGCTTATTCGATGTCGGTTTAATCTATGGTCTGATGTATAGTCACCCTTATTAATCAAATGTTTAATTAATTTAAATTCACCAATTTGACCAAGCTCGTCTAATTAAAGTCTAAATTCAATTACGAACAATTTAATTAAACTCGATTTAAATTTCGATAATTTCTATCAATTAAATGCAACATATATTTTGGTACCGATTTCCGGGCGCGATGGGGGTGTTAATCCTTCCCCAAGCGTAACCAACTCCCAAACCCGTTTTTGAACGAATCTCTGGTTTCATGGTGCCTGGCCTACCTTGGTGGCCGGTGGCGACTCCAAGTTTTTTTTTTTGTTTTCAAAAACACAAATTTTAAAGGACTTCCCCACATTTTTAAACATTTCCAAAAAATCCAAAAGAAAACCTATTACTCCTTTTTAGCGATTTCATTTCAAAAAAGGTCGTTACAGCTGGTGACTCCACTGGGGACAATTTTGTTTTTTTATAAAACAAAAAGAGAGTTAGGCCAAGGAAATATATGTTGCTTTTAATGATGGAAATTTTGAAATTTAAATCGACTTTAATTAATTTATTCTTTTTTGAAGATGTTTCTCTAATTCGACGGGCTTTGATAATTGGTAGTTTCAAATTAATTGCTTATTTAATTTCTAATGAATCACTGACATGTTTTGCATCACGATCATCAAGCTCTATACCCGACCTTGTCCCTTGAGTGGAAGTGAAACGCCACATACCCACGTGAGTAGCCCTCCACGAGTTGGTAATTCATTTCCGGAATCTACGTCTTTTAACACGTGAACAACCCTCCACATCATTAGGTCGTGCATTCCCTCGAACCGAATCCAATTCCCAAGCATGTGATGGACCATAATTTGGGATCTTGTTGCCTTAGTAGGTAATAAGATAGGTTCGGGTATCCTTGATTAGAACTGAACCCACATGTGTGAGAATCTAAGAAGCCCACCCCGATTAGAGCCATGTGGACAGCCATAGTGAGCCAGAATTCATATGGTTAGGTTTTCGTTGGTTACTTTGCTTCGCTCCTTTTTCATTTGATTAATTTATTTGTTCTGTCCATTACTAACCTGTTTTCTTTATTTTTATCTTGTCATATCATAAAGAAAAACACTGATTTGGAAATAGTCTGAAATAAAAGCTTGATTAATGGGAGATTTGGTACATAACAACGATGAAAAGAGTTCTGAGGAATTCCCACAAAAGAGAGATTGGCCGAAGGTTAGATCCAAGGAACGAGAAACTGAGGTTCAGAAGCTCAAGGACCAAGTTGCAGGCCGCAAAGGGGCAATATAAGAATATCAGATAACGATGATGGAACGACTTCGAGATGTTGCTTAGAATATTCAGGGGCAAGGACAAGAGACGACAAATTTGATGGTTCAAGTACGAGAAATTGCCCAATGGCTCTAGTTCTTAGTATATGATGCTATCAAACTTTAGGAATACGCCAAAGAAGAGTCAGAAAAAAACAAAGGTCATCTTAGTGTGGGTCGTATGTCTAGCAATTTTCTTTCATTATTGTAATGGAACGATATCTCCATTAATACAAGTTGTTTAACGGGGATATTTGCCAAATCAGTGTTCTTCTTTGCATTCATGCATGTTTACATTATATCACATTTATCTGCAAAAATTATAAGATTATTGAAATCAATTACAAGATTTCATGTGTAAGAATTTTGGTGCTTCATTTGTGCATATTCATGGCATATTCATTTGAAGTGTTGATTCGAAAACAGTTCAAAATTAGAGGCTTTTGTAATGGAAGAAAGAGTTTCGAGGCCCGAGACCAATCAAGAAGTGAGACGAGGGCTAGTCCAGATTAACATTATATGATATCCCTCTTTCTCGTTGAAATGAGACTCAGTCTTCATTATGAAAAGTTGTTCAATGAGGACGTTCGTCGATCAACACTTCTTTGCATTAATTGCATGCATTTAAATTATTTCATTGTCCTACACATGATACATTACATACATTAATAAATCATCAAAATTAATTATAAAAAAAATCATGACAGAAAATATGCAATTATTCCGCATCCATATCGCAACAGTTTACAAACAAGGATAATGGAGGAAAGTTTTGCTAAGTTAGAAGCCGATTTGAGAAGCCAGTTGGAGCAAACTCAGAAAGACTTAAGGGAAACCATTGTTAAATTCTAACAAGATATGGTGAAGGAGATATCTCATATGCTATAGTCTAGTCTAAGACAAGACCTGAGAGGAAAATGTGCTGGCGAGAATCCTACTCAAGATTTGGGAGACCGTTTGGATGCCTCAATCTTTAAGAACCCTCTTTTTATCAACTATTCACCGAACCCTCCGCAAAGAGCATATTCTTCTCATCAGGCTGGTGCCTCTGCCCAAGCTCAACCGGGCGTGACCTTTTAAAATATCGAAATTGTCGGGGATAGTATCTCGAATTTTGATGAGTTGGAAAAACTGAACCAAGTGAAGGCAAAATTCTTAAAGTAGTTGGAAGACACCCAAAAAGATCTCGAAGAAAAAATTCGGGTGAAGGAAAATGAAGAAGGTTCCTATGGACTGAACGCTAGAGAGCTCAGTTTGGTCCCCGATGTAGAAATTCCATACAAGTTTAAGACCCCGGAGTTTGAGAAGTATGATGGGACGACATGCTCCACTACACACATAATCATGTTTTGTCGGAAGATGGTCGGATTCATCAACAATGAGAAGTTGCTAATTCATTGCTTTCAAGATAGCTTAGTGGGATTAGCCTCGAGGTGGTACAATCAGTTAACCCGAGCTCATATTAGGTTATGGAGAGATTTGGCCAAGGTTTTCACGAAACAGTATATGCACATAACCGATATGGTCCCAAACCGGCTCATGCTACAAGGTTTGGAGAAAAGGCACACTAAGAGCCTTCGTAAGTACTCCCAGCGTTGGCGAGATGTGGCGACACTAGTACAACCTCCACTTCGTGAGAGTGAGATTTCTCCCATGTTCGTGGATACTTTGAAGGGGACCCTCTATGACCGCATGATAAGCAATTCCATCAGCAACTTTGCAGATATGGTGGCAACGGGAGAGCGTATTGAAGATGTCATCCAAAAGGGGAAGATAAGAGACCCTTACAGCATAACCGCCCATAAGGGGAATGATTATCAGGTTCATATGGTGGGTTCGTGCCCAAACAATCAGTCTCGTGGTCGCTCCCATAATTAATCATCTTGGTTTGCAAAGCCTCCAAGGGCTCTTCATCTGGTTTTTATGTCGTACACCGATTTGCATCCAATGCTTATTGAGAAGAAACTTATGACTCCAGTTCAGTCCAAACCAAATGATCATCCTTATCCTGATGGTTATGATGTTAATGTCGTATGTGACTACCATATAGAAAGCACGTGGCACACCACGGAGAATTGTGGGGCTCTAAAGAACAAGGTTCAAAATCTGATTGAGAATGGTCTTTTGAAGTTTTGAACATGACTTTTAGGAGGTGTTGATTCCTAGTTTTCTTTTTAGGAGTTCATGTGTTTAAGTTTCCTTGCATGTTGCATTTTATCTTGAAGTAATACATGAACCAACTTTGCTGCCACTTGCCCGAAGATAGCAAGGATCTTTTTGTAAGGGCATATGTTATGTTTGCAGATTTTTTTCTAATGAAAATCACATTTTGCTTAACATGCAATGACCTTGAAATCATATATATGTATATCCTTTTCTTACCCCCGTAGGTCCGCGGATATCACATGCATGATGTGGCATTGATTCCAATAAATGATCAATCGAATGTTGTGATCACGATAAAGTATGATTTTCTGCTCAGTCTGCTCTAGTCGGTGAAGTGCGAGAAACAAGATTACTACTCATTCGATAATGTTCGATGATGATAAAAAAATCTCCTAGAAAAGTCCAATAAAGTTGATAGGATGTGAAAATATAAAAAGGAGGAAAGAAAA
This sequence comes from Hibiscus mutabilis, assembly GCA_019671005.1. Taxonomy (NCBI): domain Eukaryota; kingdom Viridiplantae; phylum Streptophyta; class Magnoliopsida; order Malvales; family Malvaceae; genus Hibiscus; species Hibiscus mutabilis. Next base: position 11,226,756 of record CM033744.1, read on the forward strand.
ACAAAGTGTTTTTAAAAGAGAAATTAAAATTCAAAAGAGTACTCCGCTATAGCGAAAAGGCTAAATAAGGATGCTTTGCTCCACTTACTCTGATTGAGTCCAAAGCCTTGGCTATATGAGTAAGTTTTCAAATCGTGACTATGCTGAGTAACTCGGGGTATTGTTGTTTGTTCCATCATTATTCTCGAGACAAAGGACTGTGATGAGTTGAATTCCCGAGAAGAAAGAGAACATTTTAAACATTAAAGAAATGAATGAACAATCAAATAAGTCTCGGAGCATCCTGATAGAGCTGTGGAGGGAGAACAAATCTAATAAGGAGCTATGCTTCACCTGTTCAATACCCTAGCGTTAGAGATGTCTTTTTGAAGGAACTGATACGATATTATAATTAGAAGAACATACTTGTATTAAAATTCTCAGACTGATTTTTTACACTCTATGTGTTAAACTAATTATAAAACCGTAACATATTTCGGAGAAAAACAATGAGAACTGGAAGGAGTAGTACTCGAACAGATCAAGCAAATATCATAATCATGAGGATGAACTGAGTGATATGTGTGGAATCTCACAACTTCAAATATCGCCACAACATTCAAAGTCTTCGTAAACATAAGTTATGCTTGAAATGATCACCGGAGGGTTGAATCTAAGACGCTATTGTATTTGATATCTGGGTATCTTATTCCATTTTTCTTTCCTTTTATTAAGATCTTGGTCTTAAGGTTCTGTATGTTAATCTAAAAAGGCATCCTTCATTAAAATGACAACCAACAAACTGATATATTTTACGCAAAGAGTTTTCTATGTATTACTTCGGAGATAAATGCATCAGGCCCAAAGTTAAGAGGCACCACTTGGGACAATGAAGAGCCTTTGGGGGTAGTTTACAGTGTTGGGGCATCACTGTCCGTGGGACAACAAAAGTTTTGGCATGAGAGATGAGAGATGGCACAAAGCTTGAAAGAACTTGATTAATGATTCTGATTACGACCGAGGTCGCTTAACTCGAAAATTTGAATAGAGAATGAACAACACAAGTTTGGGAGCAGATTTGATGAGTGGTTGTAGTCCCAAGATGACGACTATCGGCTCTAGAGAATGAAGACGAGCTAAATTCATGTATCTTTGCATCACGAAATACGCTCATGCATCTTGGCAGTTAGATATCCTATGTTAGGAGCATGCTAACTCATATCATCATAGCGTTTTGTTTATTTTAAAACAGGCATTTGAAGATTGATAAAAGGATGGATCTACACATAGAGGAGAAATAGATCTCATAGAACCAAGAGTCTTGTGACTTGCATAATTAGGATTTCTAAAGGTCTTCCAATCCCCGATTTCTACCCCTTTCAAAATGACGCTTTTCTAAAAATTCAAATTTCTCAATTCTATCTAAAAATCCAAATTTCTCAATTATATCCCTTCCAAAATGACGTTTTTCTAAAAATTCAAATTTCTCAATTATATCCCTTCCAAAAGGACTTTTTTTCTGAAAATCCAAATTTCTCAATTCTATCCCTTCCGAAAGAACGTTTTTCTCAAAATCCGAATTTCTCAATTCTATCCATTCCAAAAAGACGTTTTTCTCAAAATCCGAATTTCTCAATTCTATCCTTTCCAAAAGGATGTTTTTTCTCAAAATCCAAATTTCTCAATTCTATCCTTGCCAAAAGGAAAATTTTCTCAAAATTCAAAATTTTCAATTTTATCCGTTCTAAAAGGACGGTTTTTTTCTCAAAATCCAATTTTTTTCAATTTTATCCCTTCCAAAAGGAAGTTTTTTTCTCAAAATTCAAATTTCTTAATTCTATCCCTTCCAAAAGGACGTTTTTTCTCAAAATTCAAATTTCTTAATTTTATCCCTTCCAAAAGGACATTTTTCTAAAGATCCAAATTTCTCAATTCTATCCCTTCCAAAATGACGTTTTTCTAAAATCCAAATTTCTCAATTCTATCCCTTCCAAAACGACGTTTTTTCTCAAAATCCAAATTCCTCAATTTAATCTCTCCTTAAGGATGTTTCTTCTCAAAGCCCAAATTTCTCAATTTTATCCCTCCTTAAGAATATTTTTCTCAAAACCCAAAATTTACAATTTTAATCCCTCCTTCAGGATGTTTTCTTAAAATGCGGGTTTCTCGATTTTAAAAATCAAAAGATCCGAAACCTCAGGACTTCGGAGCAAAGGAGGCAGATACTTATAGCTCTAGACTTCAGGAAGAAGAAGGGTGAACAGTTCTATATAGGAGGAACTCGCAGCTTAGAATCTTCAGATAAGGAAATGGGACAAAATTTGTGACTTTAGTCTTTGCTCTATTCCCGTTTCACAGCAATGAGCAAAGATGGGCAGCTGTACACACTGAATTTTGTCAGGATTTAAATTAAAAATGCTCAAAATAAGATCAATCCACATTATCCCTTTTAATACTCAAAACCTTATACCCTAAGTCCAAAATTACATGGCCTATTATATATTATTTGACATATTAAAAAGATACAAAAGAAATAAAAATCACAACTCCTTCCTTATTAAGACTTTACTTTCATTGGTTGGATAGATGCTTGAATCCTATTAGATGAACAACTACTTAGTGAGTAAGGTCTTAAACCTTATTGGTTCTATTTTTATGAGATAAATAAATAAATAAAATAATAATATGTAACCCTAAAACTCACGGCCATTAGGATGATATATTATTTTCCCCAAATCCATTAATTTATTTCCCTAGCCATCTCTCCCTCCACTAACACCATTGATTTCATTCCCAAAATCACGCACTCATTTCACTACCCTTTCTACACGTTATCCTCCATCACCCAAATTCACACCGAATCACCAAGCCTCCAAACCGGCTGCTCTTTTTTTTACTATTAAACTTATACTCCACAGCCGCAACATCCAAGAAAAATTCCCTAGATCATTTGTCAACCCAAAAAAATTCCCAAAATTCTTCTTCATTTACCGAATCACTTCCTATTCAAATCATCAACCCTTAAATTAAACTTTTCAACCCTATCAACAACGATACGTGGATTAATCGATCAAGTATAATTTGGATTTTGTATTTTTTTTCCATTATTTACTTATGTATAATCATTCTTATGATTTAATGAAAATATAAAATTTATTGATGATCTTCTTTATTTATTTAAGTTTTCTATATGTGTTTTTGTTTAATTTATTAGTTGGTATCATGTGTTTTATTTTGTTTGCTGATGTGGTTTAGTGTTTGCTTGTATGTATTTTAGGATAGTTTAACTTTTAGAGTTTGTTTTAATTAATTTAAAACATTCCCTTGGCTTATTGGGGTATGTGCTTAAATTAATTAAATTGAATTTAGTTTAGGTTTTTAGGTTGGTTTAAGCCTTAGTTAGTTTAGGGTTTAATTTAATCTAATTAATTTAAATTATGTGCTCGGTTTATTGGGTTAAATTAATTAAACTAAATTTAGGTTTTAGTTTAGTTTGGGGTTTAATTTAATTTAATTAATCTAAATTATGCGCTCGGCTTATTGGGGCATAAGTTTTAAATTAATTAAATTAAATTTAGATTTTTTTAAAACTGTAGTTAGTTTTAATGTTTGAATTAATTTAATTAATTTAAATTTATCCTTGGCTTACTGGGGTAAATGTTAAATTCATTAAATTAGTTGAACATCTCTTAATTACCTTTTAGGGTGGACACCTAATTAAGATCATGACTAATTAATTCGATTCGTTTTAAATAGAATCCTTGGCTTATTAGGATACTAGTTTAAAATTAATCGAATTAATTATTATGATTCAAGATAATCCATAAATTATTAGGAATTTCTAGTTTTTTTAGGATTTAATTAATTTAGGATTAATATTAAGCTAACCTAGTTAATAATTAGATCACTAATTGAATTTTCATAATTTGGGTCTCTTTTTTGTTAGTACTTTAGTGGGCCTAGGTTTTATTTTATGCCTTTTTATGTCATACATTTTAATTGTCATTCATAGGACTTTAATATTTTAATGGACATGCATATGGCTAATTAATTTAACCTATAAAAGGAGGTAGTTATTAATTCTGATATTTGTGTCGTAATAGTCATGGCTCACTGATGTTGACCAAATATTCGAATTAATTCTTACCGTCTGAAGGTAAATGTAATTCGAGATAAAATTTGGACGAGTCATCACATCATTTTTAACTGTCTGCATCATGCATAAAGGTGATGAACGAAGTTCGAACCATAAATTAACGTGATAGTCGGGCTTATTCGATGTCGTTTAATCTATGGTCTAATGTACAGTCACCCTTATTAATTAAATGTTTAATTAATTTAAATTCACCAATTTGACCAAGCCCGTCTATTTAAAGTTAAATTCAATTACGAACAATTTAATTAAACTCGATTTAAATTTCGATAATTTCCATCAATTAAATGCAACATATATTTTGGTACCGATTTTCGGGCGCGATGGGGGTGCTAATCCTTCCCCACGCGTAACCAACTCCTGAACTCGTTTTTGAACGAATCTCTAGTTTCATGGTGTCTGGCCTACCTTAGTGGCCGGTGGCGAATCCAAGTTTTTTTTTTGTTTTCAAAAACACAAATTTTAAAGGACTTCCCCACATTTTCAAACATTTCCAAAAAAATCCAAAAGGAAACCTATTACTCATTTTTAGCGATTTCATTTCAAAAAAGGTCGTTACATGTATTGGCTATTGTCGTTTGGCAATCACAATGCATGAGTATTGAAGTGGTCAATTTTGAATCCAATAGAATACATGTTAAGAAATTTCATAACCACTTAGCTTCTGTTGGGATGCTCGAACGATCAATTGAATGCCAAGATGAGGTGAATTAGATTTTGGGTTTTTATGGTGGAAGCAATGGGAAACTAAAAATAGACACAAAGATTTATAGTGGTTCAAGCTTCTAACCAAGCTCTACATCCACTACCTTAGCTTCCACTAAGGATTTTCCCAAATTCACTATGAATTTCTTCCATTTTTCTAGGTTCAAGAGAAAACCTTTATAACCTCAAAGCTTATACCCCAAAGATTTGAGAAAATCCTCTCTTACAAGAGAAAAATAAATAGCAAACAAGAAAACCCTCACATGGTACAATGTTTGCACAATTAAGCTCTCACCCAAAACCTAACACTTGTGCATATATGACAATTAAGCTCACAAGTGTGGTCTACAAAGAAAATGACAATTAAAATCACGAAACACTTTTCATAATCATAGAATGTTGGCTTGATGTTTCTTGTATGTCCATGGCTACTTGATTGAGTCTTTTAAACCCTCTAATGTGTTCATGATCGTACTAGATGTTGAGGTTGTTTTGGAGCCGTTGGGATCTTTATTTCCCGCAATAAATGCAGTTCAGGACTCTTTGGTATCGATACGTGGGGACCGTTACCGTTACCTATTTTTAAGAAAAATAGCCGTTGGAACAATTATAACACATGGGTATTAGTACGCTATACAAACGATCAGTATACACCCTCTCGTAACGATACGACTAGGCCAGTATCGGTACAAAAATTGGCTACTGGAATTTGGAAAGCTTAGGGATGAAAAATTGTATCGGTACTTTTAGAACCGTATCGATACTAGGTCCTCTAGGTATCGGTACGAGTCAAATTGCATCGGTACTCAGGACTAGTTTTTGACACTTTAGCTATTTGAAATCATTTGGAACTTGTCAAAAACCCTTTGAAAACATTTCAAACATATTTATCAAGTTTGTTGACTTTTGAAATATTTTTGCAAATTAGTTTAAGTCAAAAAACATTTTTTATTAAGTTATATCAAAATCAAATGTCTCAACAATCTCCATCTTTTTGATATAACGAAACCACTTGAAAATTTATTTTTGTGAGAACTCTGAAAACTCCCTCTTAGAAAAATAATTTTAGAAATAGAGAAATATTTTTAGAAAATATTAAAGCTCACCCTTTTCCTTTTGAAATTGAATTTTTCAAAAACATCTCTTCCCCTTTTTGTTATATCAAAAATATTTTCAAAATAAAGTTTGAAACCACATTTTAGTTCAAGATAACAATGGAGAGTTTGACCAAAAAAATTGACAAATGAAAGAAATTTTAGAAAATGGCCCCCTTAATCAAGCATAAAATAAATTGTTAGTTCAACAATTCATGAGAAATAAAATTGAATTTCAACTAAATAGAACAAATAAACCAAGAAATTCAATTTAAACATGCCATTATATAAGAAAATCAAATAAACACATGAAGGCATGGCAAAAATGAGACAAAACTGTCCCTTTTTAGCTGCGTATACCGGTACGGTGGAAGCCTTATCGGTACAAGGTTGAAGGCCGTATCGGTACGGTATGGGCCGATAGCGAGGCATGAAAATTGGTGAAAATGTCGCAAAATCAACAGTAAAGGCCTTACAACTTAATTAAAAGTTCATACAAAGGCTCTATTAAGTCTTAGGTATGTATTTTGATCATTTTTGCTACAAAACAACAACATGATTCTCAAGATAACACAATTAAACATACAAAAGCATGAATTTCACCAAATTCAACCAATCATTACAAGTTTAAGGCCAAAAACATAAAAATCAAGCATAAAGGCCAAAAATATATAACTCATGCAATTTGAGACTCCCCAATCTATATGCAATTAGGCACAACATGGAGCCATACAAACATGCTTAGATCAACATGAAAATTAGTCATGGAGAACATGATCAAGCAATTGCATGAAATTTAAATTTTTCACTTGAACCAAGGTAGGATGTTAAGCCTTCCTTCTCCAAGAGTCTTTCCTCTGTGTGTCACGAGCTTCCAAAAATTTGAGATTTCAAATTTGATCATCAATGGCTCAAGCACACATACAAAAAGACAATTAAGTAATTTTTGGTATCCAAATTGCTTTGGATCCAATAGAGTTAGTCCTAAACAACTTAGTCCCCTTAGGAATCCATTTTTCAATGTTTTCCTTTTTTTCTTTAAAACAATGAGTCCTTTTGGGACCCAAATGTTTCGAACACATTTTCCATGTAAAAATCTAGGGAACTAGATTGTCTTTGATAGAAATTTATTTTAACAAAATTTGTTTTTGAGTTACCTCCAACTTCACATTTTTGAAAATCTTTGTTAAACAAATTCTTTTTGATGTCATCGATTTCCCATTGATGATCCTCTTGAACTTTAAAAAAAGTTTTGTAAATCAAAATTATTTGTTCAAACTCTTTGAGTTTTGCTTCAAGTTCATCTTTGGTTTTAGAAATCAAATCATTTTGAATTTTCAAATTTGAAACCATTTTTTATTTTTCAAAATGTGTTTTTTAAATTCTAAAACCAAATCGTCATAGGCATCTTGTAATTCATCAAAAGAATATGAAATAGAAGTAGATGAATTAGAAGTTACCCTTGAATCTTCTTCGATGGCCATGTGATAAATGTGAGCTACCTCATTTTCGGTGGAGTCCTCTTCATCATTCCATGTGGCCATAAATGTATTTTTCTTATGGCTTGATCCATTCTTGTTAAAACGAGGGCAATCATACTTGATATACATCGGCTTCTTGCACTTAAAGTATATGATAGAATAATTCCTCTTTATTCTCGATTCATATCTTGATTCTTCTTTTTGTTGCTTCATGAATCGGGTGAATTTCATGAAGAGCTTAGCCATCTCTTCTTCTTTACTATCCTCTCCACTTGAATCTTCTTGTTGGCTTATAGAGGATTTGAAAGCAACAACATTCATGTCAATGCCTTACTCTATTATCTTTTTCTTCTCTATCTTCTTCTCTTTCTTCTTATTTTCCTCTTCTTTTTCTTTCTTCATATTTTTATGAGTGAGAAGAGACCCCAAGAGAGCATCAAGCTTTAAGCTCTTGAGATCCTTGGCCTTGATGATGGTGGTTTTCTTTGAGTCACATGACTCAGGAAGAGAATAGATAAGCTTTCAAACAAGCTTATCTTCCTAAATGATTTCTCCATAACCTTTAAGTCTATTGACGATGATAGAGAATTTATCAAACATCTTGGTAACGTCTTCATTCGGTTCTATTTTGAATTTCTCATACTTATGGTTGAGAAGAACAATCTTGGTCTCCTTTACTTCATTGGTTCCTTCATGAGTGATTTCAAGCTTGTCCTAAATCTCCTTGGCACTCTCACAAGAAGAGACTTTAGCATATTATTCTAGGACAAGTGCACAAAGAGAATGTGCAAAGCCTTCACGTTTAGCTCCATCTTCTCGTGATCATCTCACTCTATTTCTTCTTGCTTCTTTGAGGAACGAACAGGCCATCAAGAACAATGTCCCAAAGACGGTAGTTTTTAGCTCTCATGAAGTACATCATCCCATTCTTCCAATAGGAGTAGTTGGTCCCGATGAAGAAAGTGACATATCGATAGATTGTGCCATGAACTCCGGTTGATGTAAAAATATTGAGCACTTCAAGGATCAACTCTAGAATGTTAATCCGGTGTAGAGATGAAGCTTTGACACCAATTGTTGGGATGCTCGAACGATCAACCAAATGCCAAGAGGGGGTGAATTAGATTTTGGGTGTTTATGGTGGAAGCAATGGGAAATTAAAATAGACACAAGGATTTATAGTGGTTCAAGCTTCTTACCAAGCACTACATCCACTACCTTAGCTTCCTACTAAGGATTTTCCCAAATTTATTATGGATTTCTTCCCTTTTTTAGATTCAAGAGAAAACCTTTACAACCTCAAAGCTTATACCCTAAAACTTTGAGAAAACCCTCTCTTACAAGAGAAAAACAAATAGCAAACAAGAAAACCCTCACAAGGTACAATGTTTGCACAATTAAGGTCTCACCCAAAACCTAACACTTGAACATATATGACAACTAAGCTCACAAGTGTGTTTTACAAAGAAAATGACAATTGAAAGGATAAAACACTTTTCTTAATCATAGAATGTTGGCTTGATGTTTCTTGTATGCCTATGGCTGTTTGATTGAGTCTTTTAAACCTTCTAATGTGTTCATGACCGTTACTAGCCGTTGGGGTCTTTATTTCTCGCAATAAATATAGTTCTGGACTCTTCGGTATAGGTATGCGAGAATCGGTATCTGTACTTGTTCTTAAAAAAATAGCCATTGGAACAATTATAACACATGGGTATCGGTACGCTATACAAGCGTATCGATATACACCCTCTCATATCAATATGGCTAGGCCAGTATCGGTACAAAAACTGGCTACTAGAATTTGGAAAACTTAGGGATGAAAAATCGTATCGGTACTCTTAGAACCGTATCGATACAGAGTCCTCTAGGTATCGGTACGGGTCAAACCGTATCGTACTCAGGACCAGTTTTTGACACTTTAGCTATTTGAAATCATTTGGAACTTGTCAAAAACCATTTGGAAACATTTCAAATATATTTTTCAAGTTTATGAACTTTTGAAATATTTTTGTAAATTAGTTTAAGTCCAAAAATATTTTTTATTAAGTTATATCAAAATCAAATATCTCAACAGCTTTATTACTAGCCAACTCTAAAGCAACAAGTTTTGATTACATAGAAAATCTTGCTATGATTGTTTGCTTGACTGATTTCCAAGATAATGTTTCATCTCTAAGGGTGAGGACATAACCACTTGTTAATTTGGTTTCATTTAAGTATTGATGAAGTATAAACGAATCAAAGAATTGATTTGAAGAAAAAATTTACAAGGAATTGTAGTTGAAGGATTAAATTGAATAAAATTTAAAGTTAATGAACTAAATTGTAAAAATAAAAAAATTATAGTAAAAAGAGAAATTGAAGTTACAAAATATTCTACCATGGTTAAAGAGCATATTGTTTATTTGGTGAAAAATAGACTTAAAACGTAAGGAGAATTAAAAAAATAAGACCATCAAGTTAAATCACGAATTAATCAAATCACTCAACTAAAATAAAAAAATTAATTTTGTTTTAATATTAAAATTTTCGATTATTCAAACTTAAAATTCGAATCATTAGTTCGACTTTAACTAAAATAACTTAAAATTCTAAAAAAATCATTTTTAATTGAATCAAATTTTACACACTCAATATAACACTGACTAATGAATAATTTGAATAATTATTGTCTTCCCACCTACACATTTATTTGTAATTTTGACCGACAGAGCATGTTGATTACCGTCTGAAATGAAACGGTGGAATAGATTTCTTATACTAGATTTAAAAATAAATAAAACAATTTAAAGATTATAATTATAATCCCAATACGGTTGTACGAAAATAATTAAAACTAATCCTATCATATAAATTAAATTATCACTGGTGTATTTATATAATTATAATAAAAATTAATTATTATAATGTGTACACAAAAAAAACTAATAACCAAAATATATGTAAAATTAGTAATATTTCTGATTTGGGTTGCGTTATGAATAAAAAAATTTGAGTTAGAAATGTCGTCTTTATAATAGGTTTCTATAGTATTTGATTTAGATTATTGATTAATGAATTAAACACCAGTAATTAAATAAAAATGTCTCTAATTCGAGTTAAAATATTAGACTAGCTTTTATATTATTAGTTTAAAAAATTACTTCTTTTTTCATTATAAAGTGACAAGTTTAACTATTTTATACTCTAAATTTAATTGAAAAATTGCTAGGATATTGATATTAAAAAAAATCAAAATAGGTTCGTCGGAACTTAGTCGTCGAAAAAATACAACTAGATTAAGAAAGAGTCTAGAAAGTACGACGACTTTGGTCATGCATGCTAAAAAGAGAAATTTTCAATTATTATAAAAAAAATTAAGTCAAAGTCGTCCTGCAAACACGGCAAGTTTTCCTTAATACTGTAGTAACATCCTTACTTCAGAAAATAATCTCTAACACATCATTTCGAATACTTTTCAACATCGATATCCTAACAAGTTCATATTAACCTCACCTTACGTGGATTCAAATAAAAACTGTTACCTTAAAAATATTGTACCTCTATATTTAATTAAAAAAATTGCCATAAATAAAAGTATATTCTGAAATGAAATAATAATAAATAAATAGATTGAGAAGACGAAGTCCGGCATATGTGTGCGAAAACGATACTTTCTTTGCTTTGCAAATCTACCCAACCCTTGCGTTGATTACAGCTGTATTCACCTCCTCTATTTTTCCTCTTTTTATTTTATATATTTCATAAAATATTTCTTATTATAAAAGACAAATTCTTTACTTTCTGCCTCTATTTCTTGACAATTATGCAAAAGGGGTTCTTTTTAATTAATTATTTAATCGCTACAATAATTTTAGAGAAAAAAGAAGAAAAAAGAGTTTATAAATGGAATAGAAATTAAAAGGAAAAAAGAGAGCTTCCTCCTGATCTGTGAATGAATCCTACGTGAAACCCCAGATTGTCTTCAAGCTCTTTAAAATGCCTTTTTTGGTTCCATCATCTTCTTTTTCAACATTGAACTCTAACCAGTGCTTACATTCCTAAAAACCCAATTTTTTTGGAGTAAAAACAATACCTTGTGTGAGGATTTTTCTGGGAATTTTGTTTCCTTCAACTTTTGTATGAAGAAAAAGCTTCATTCAAAGGTGGTTTCTTTTTTTTTTCTTTTAATTTAAATTCCTTTTTTCCTTCTTCTTGTGTTTCTGCTTAACTTTATGTATGTGAGTTAATAAAGTAAATTTGACTTTTGTTTGTTGGTTGGCTGCAGATTTTTTAGTTGGGTGTTAATGTGTTTTTTGTTTGGTTTGCAAGTAACCAATAAATATTTGTGAAATTCAATATGTGTATTCCAATTTAAGTTGGAATTATATGTGGGGTTTCTATTTAAAGTGGGAATTCTTGGTGGTTTTTCCATTTGAATTCAAGTTACAAGGCTTTTTCTTGTGTTGGTTGATGGAAAAAAAAGTAGGTTAAATGATAACAAGTTTGAATCCTGAGCTACAAGGTTCTTGTTTTAAAGTTTGGATTTTATTGAACTACATAGTGTGTCTCATGGAAGCTTAATTATGGTAACTTTTGATTTAGGTAAACCTCAATTGGCTGATAACCATGTATATAGTGAATATTTAGAGAAGATGGTGATGGGTTTTTTTAATTTATGTCATCGGTTTCGTGATCATAGAATGATAAATGAAAATTTAGTTAGGAAATTCGATCATCGATGACCGTCTTCTTTTCTTTACTGTTTGTAGGAGACCCTGAAGTTTAGTTTACTGGTCTTAGATACAGAAACCAGCACACAAGATTTCCTTGTGAAAGAAGTGGCAAACTGTGGAACTCGGTTCTTTTGATGGTTTCGATAATGTTAAATTTAGCCACTACTTTCTATGTCCCCCAGATATAGTTTCCATTGCAAGAGTTTCAGATCAATAGAGGGTTTACCCTTTTTCGAGTTTCTTTGACTTCTATGAGCTGGTTGAATTTTGATATTTTTTTAGTGATACTAGTGTTCTATTTGAATCTTCACTGTAAAGTTTTGAACTTACCGGAGAACAATCAGAAAATTAATAGAGGCGTATAGGCGAAAACGAAAACCTTTAAGAGGCTACTTGCTTAGCTTGGAAGTAACAGCCATTATGGTTTCGATTACTCCGGTATAGACATTTAATTTAATTTTAGGAGACCCTGGGGTGAATTTGTAACTGCTGACGATAAATTGATGATTCATTTATCACTGCTGAAAACATGTAGGGAAATTATGTAACTTTCGAGTGTGGAAATGATTCTAATTCGAATGTTTTTTTTTTCAAGTTATGAACATGTCAGATCATATAGCGATACGATAATTTTGCTACAACATGCGACTCAATTTGTTTTTGTGATCTAATCTTTACTTTCCTGCTGAAATGACAGGGTTGAGTAGCCAGAACTTAAAAGCATTTTATACAATGGGGAAATATTTGCGACTATAATGGATCCTCAGGCTTTCATCAGGTTGTCAATCGGCTCTCTGGGTCTGAGGATACCTGGATCAGCCCTGAATTCTTTAAAGGCTGGAATTCATGCATTCTCTTCCCAGTGTTCATGTGAGATACGACTCCGAGGTTTCCCCGTGCAAACTACATCAATTCCTTTAGTATCCTCACCCGAAGCCACACCTGATATTCACAATATTGCGTCTAGCTTTTATCTAGAGGACTCTGATGTGAAGGCTTTGCTGACCCCTGGCTGTTTCTATAACACCCATGCATTTCTGGAGATTACCGTCTTCACAGGGAGGAAGGGGTCGCATTGTGGTGTTGGAGTCAGGAGACAGCAGATCGGGACATTCAAGTTGGAGGTGGGTCCGGAATGGGGTGAAGGGAAGCCAGTGATTCTTTTCAATGGATGGATTGGCATTGGCAAAAGCAAGCAGGAGAGTGGAAAACCTGGTGCTGAACTTCATTTGAGAGTACAACTCGATCCTGATCCAAGATACGTGTTTCAGTTTGAAGATGTAACTATGCTGAGTCCTCAGATAGTACAGCTTCAAGGTTCCATCAAACAACCAATTTTTAGTTGCGAATTTAGTCGAGACAGGTGACGTAAAACTACGAGTTGCTTCATCCACCTTACATTTGTTGTTCAATTTAAAAAAAAAGTGGCGATTATTCGGTTTTTAAAATATATTTGGTCAGCTTTAGATGATTCTTTGTTATTTTCTATTCATTTGCTCACAGTTAATGAAACTCTTTGTGGTTGCTTTGAAATGGTAGGGTAGCAAAGGCCGACCCACTAGGCGCTTATTGGACAGGTTCTGCTGATAGTTCAGACATAGAGACTGAGAGGAGAGAGAGGAAAGGATGGAAGGTGAAGATACACGATCTCTCTGGCTCCGCTGTTGCGGCAGCCTTCATAACCACTCCTTTTGTGCCATCAACAGGTTGTGATTGGGTTGCCAAGTCCAACCCAGGAGCTTGGTTGATTGTTCGTCCTGATATCTCCAGGCCAGAGAGCTGGATGCCTTGGGGAAAGCTTGAGGTGTGGCGTGAGCGTGGCATCAGAGACTCTATCTGCTACCGGTTTCATTTGCTGTCTGAAGCCCAAGATGGAGCAGAGGTTCTCATGTCCGAGATACTCATCAATGCCGAAAAGGGTGGGGAGTTTTTCATCGACACTGACCGACAATTGTGGCAGGGACGAACTCCAATACCAAGTCCTCAAAGCAGTGGAGACTTTTCCGCATTAAGTGCGATTGCCGGTGGTTTCGTAATGAGCTGCAGAGTCCAAGGGGAAGGTAAGAGTAGCAAGCCATTAGTGCAACTTGCTATGCGGCACGTAACATGTGTGGAAGATGCCGCCATCTTCATGGCACTTGCAGCAGCTGTTGATCTCAGCATCGAGGCATGCAAGCCTTTCCGAAGAAAGATAAGGATAGGGCCCCGCCATTCTTTATGAGAAGAAGAATTAAGGTGATTTATTTCCATGAAAACAAAGAAAGATTGGCTCTTTATTTGTGTTTATTTGTGTAACATTTGCCACTGTGTATAGATCTTGTGGTTGATTAATTATTAGCTTTTAGACCTAACCAAACTCTTGTCTGCACCTTTGGCTGTCATTGGTACAAACTTACAAGACATGAAAAAACCCAGAAACAAATTACAAGAACAAATTTAACTTCTGGGAATTATATTTCCAGAATTTCTTTCAGTACACAACAGGGAAGACAAACTTGAAAAGACATCTTAGGGGCATTCCATACGCCTTACTCATGGCTAGCAGTGGAATCCGTACAAACTTACAACCATATCTCAAATCTTCCTGGTAACAGCCATTTATGGAAGCTGTCACTAAGCCTCTGTTGTCTGAAACAACTTTTCAACTTCTGTTATAGTGCTACGAGCATCTTCAAATTCCGGACCGACCTCATTTGCTTCCTCCATCAAACTTCATTTGTTTACATGATCTTCAATCTGATAAATCTAGGTGTCTATATAGGAAATTAGGAAATCCAAAAGCAACTAAATACAACAACAAAGATTATAATCCAAAAATCCCATAACAGAGAAACACTTCAATCTTTTCCAATTTAGTGTAAAGTATTTGGAGGTGAGTCATCAATCAATGAGAAGACTTGAGCTCTAATTAGCTTACTAGTACCAAATATATATCCAAGTTCATCTAAAATAGAAGTTAACTTCCTCGACTACAACCATGACCAATTTGTTATCCCTTAGAATGCAGCTTTCTAGGAGAGCAGAAGGTTTAGGGAAAGCCCTAAAGAATGGCTATGGGGACATATCTTAGTAAGAACTAAAAGATATTTCAACAATGGAGTAGCAAAGCATGTTTGATTGCCAGATCAGCATCTAGCCTTTGGTGCAAATACAAGCTCCAATACTGAAACAGAACAAATGAAACTGGATGTTGAATAATCATTCAGTCAGGACTAAATGGTCGATTGATATTACTAAAACCTGAATGGGGATAATCTCTGGGATTGAAGAACAAACAATGAAATCACAGCTCAATAACAGTGAGCTATGCAAGCACACTATCTTCATAAAATGCTATTGAAATAAGCAAGAGAGAAACATAATAATGGTAAAACTAATAATTAGTGTACAATACCAAAGTCCCTTTGAGGTCAGCCAACGAAGCTTCTAGCTGCTTGCGACAATCGGGGATCATCATCCTTGATTCAGCCAGCACATTTTCCTGTTCAAGCAGAGAAAAGTTCATATATAGAAATCAATTTAAATCAACTAGCTGAAATCATGGGCAATGGCATGGAAGAAAATGGTTTTCCTGAAAAATGGACTTATTTTCTAAAGAAAAAAGTTAACTTTCCAGTTGTTTGGTTAAATTCATCATAGAGCATTCTCCATTGTTTGGCTGTTTTCATAAAATCTGCTTTTTTCTTGCCAAACACCAGAAAATGTGAAAAAAAATTCCGGCAAAACGAATAGACCTAGCATACATTCTTCATTTTTACAAGGTGAAATAATATTACTAATGACAAATAACATTGGATTTCAAAAAAGGGGTTTCTCAACAATTGAATCAGTAAAAGTTGCACCATCCCAAATAAGCCCTAAAAAGCAGCCATTGGAAGCAGAAATACTAGTACCTGTTGCTTGAGGTCGTAAGGATCAGCTCCTCTCTCTTTCATGTCAGCTGTTTTCGCAGCTTCTCTCTCAACCTCTTTCTCATAAGAGAGCAGCTCTTTAACGATTCGTTTGCAACTCGATGTTTTGATTTTCAGATTTCTAACTGTCGCCATTCCTAAACCTGTAGAAAGAAAAAAAGGTTTCTCTATTACGGATGAAATGTCCCATATTCCTCAGGTTCCATAAATGGTATACTAATTATACTTTCGGCCCATTTGATCGGAATTCAAACAGATTATTTGGGATTTTTCCGGGAAAAAAGTTGGGTCAGTGGGAAATCATTTCAGGAAGCAGAAAACTGTAATTAATCAATTTAAAAATTGAAGAGTTGGGTTTGATCGGTGGCGTTTGATAAATTAAAACGAACATACCTTTGAAAATGAGAGAAGGATCGGAAGATGAGACGACTGAGGATTTTGGAGTAGAGTGCAGCTTCAACAAGTAAAAAGGAAGGCCAAAAGCGAGAGCATCTACAATTGAAATGCTAGTAGTTGATATGTTTTTGGCTTAATATTCAATTTAGCCCTCAAACAATACCATTTTCCCATAATTGGTACTTTTGGGATTGACTTTAATATAATAGCCTTGTTTGGTAAATAGCAGTTTGAGCCAAAATTAGAGGTTTGAGCTAAAATTAGAGGATTGATATGTAAAATTCGTTAATTTGGATGTTTGATGAATAGTCAATTAGAATAGCGAATTGAGAAGAAACTTTTAATTTTGAAAAAGTTACAATAAGAGCTTTTTCAAAGTAGAGGTTTTGACATAAGAATTATAAAGATCTTTCTACCCTTAACAATTATAAAAAATCTCCAAATAACTTAAATTTAACCTTTTTTATTTTAATTCATCCTCACGCATTTACATTATGACATTTTTAAACTAATACATTTTGTTTTCTTTCTTTTTATTCTCATACATTTATATTTATATTTAAAAACTAATTAAATTATATTAAAAATAATTATATAAATAATAAATTAATATATATATCTTCAAATATGCTTAGTAATATTATATTAAAAAATATTTTATAATCTAAATAATATTAATAGATACATAATATTGATGACTGATAAACTATTAAAACAAATATAAAATATAATCATGTTCCTATATGTCATTTTGCTTGTTTAAATAATCAAACAATTATTAGCTATTAGTTAATTTTACCAAACACTTTTATACAATTAGCTAATACAATCCGCTAGTCAAATCAGCTAATGCAATCAGCTATCACATAATGTAATTCGCTATCTGTTATCCGCTAATTGCCAAACAGAGCCATTAACTAATTCCTTTGTCTCGTATGAATTGTCACTTATTAAATTTTCATGTAATCATGTTTGATAAATAGCAGTTTGAGTTAAAATTAGAGGTTTAATCGTTCAAATCCGCTAATTTAGATGTTTGGTGAAGAGCGAATTAGGGTGAAATCTCAAATTTTGAAAAAGCTGCTAGTAGGAGCTTTTTAAAATCAGAAGTTTTGACATAAGAGTTGTAAAGACTGTTATACCCTTAATAATTATAAAAAATCTCCAATAACCTAAATTTAATTTTTTTTATTTTAATTATTCACACTCATGAATTTGCATTGTGACTTTTGTAAACTAATATTTTTTTTTATTTTTTTTATTCTCTTATTTATATTTGTATTTAAATTTAATAATTAATTAAATTTTATTAAAAATAATTATATGAATAATAAATGTATATTAAAAATATTTTTATAATCTAATTAATATTAATAGATACAAAATATTGATAATTAATAAACTATTCAAATAAGTATCGAATATAATTATATCCTTATGTCATTTTGCTTGTTTAAATAATCAAATAGCTATCAGCTACCAGTTAATTTTACCAAACATTTTTATATAATCAACTAATACAATTCGCTAGTCAAATAAGCTAATGCAATTAGCTATAAGCTATTAGCTAATTACCAAACAATTTCAAAGAATTTTTTTTGTAAAACAAGTGATGTAAAATAATTCAGGTGATAATTTAGTGATAGAAAAGTTGAATTTTGTTTGGAGAAATACTAAAAAATGTTAAAAAATATTAATTTTAAAAGTTGTTAAATTTTCGAAGTTACAATTTAAATAAAAATAATTTTAAATTTTAAAATGGAAAGGAAGGAATATCATATTTCTTTCGATTTTCCCTCCCGAAAAATAAAAACATAAAAAATGGCTTAATAATGCCATTGCCCCCAAATAATGTACGTATCGAGTTGTTCCCTAATAAATTTTTAGGGGTTTAACCTCCAAAACTTTAAATCGTGACTCTAGTTGTCTTTTATTGTTAACTCTTTTTAAAAAAATTATAGATCAATTAGAATGTGCCACAAGCCCCATTATTAACAAAAAAAAATAGTTGACTTTAATAAAAAAAAGTAAATTTTACATTAAGTCTGTTAAAATTTTATTTTTATTTAATTTAATCCTAAAAATTTTAATTAACCCAAAATTAACCCCAATTTCTTTCTAATTTTTATAATTTAGTCCAATAATTTAAATATAATTATTTTGTATTTAATTTAGTCCTAAAAATCTTTATTTAACCTGAAATTAACCCCAATTTCTTTCTAATCTTTATAGTTTAGTCCAATATTTTAAATATAATTATATTTTTGTTCAATTTAATCCTACATATCTTTATTTATTCTGAAATTAACCCCAATTTCTTTCTAATGTTTATATATGAGTCCAATATTTTTAATATGAAGATATTTTGTTTATTTTAGTCCTAAAAATATTTATTTAACCCAAAATTAACCCATATTTCTTTCTAATTTTTATATTTTAGTCTAATATTTTAACATAATTATATTTTTGTTCAATTTAGTCCTAAAAATCTCTATTTAACCCGAAATTAACCCTAATTTCTTTCTAATATTTATAGTTTAGTCCAATATTTTAAATATAATTATATTTTTGTTCAATTTAGTCCTACAAATCTTTATTTAACCCGAAATTAATCCTAATTTCTTTCTAATCTTTATAATTTAGTCCAATATTTTTTGATATAATTATATTTTTATTTATTTTAGTCCTAAAAAACTTTATTTAACCCAAAATTAACCCCGATTTCTTTCTAATATTTATTTTTTTCAATTTCTTTATTAGAAATTTACTATTATTGCTCCTAATGTATCATGAACAATTTATACACATAAAAACACACTTGTATGCTCGATTGGAAGATAAAAAAGCTCATTATAACAAGAATTTAACCCTAAAATCAAAAGCATGCAACTCATGTCACTTTTTAGAAACGTAAGAGGTCATTTTAAGCATTCAATGTTTCTAACCTATTTGGACAAACCTCATACGTCACATATCAACTTTCAAACTTGTTCAAAACATCAAAATAACCATATACTAACATTTGACCTTTAAACTCAAATTATGGACTTTAAAAACACCAATCATGTTTATACCTTTGCTCAAGGTTTCGAAACCTTATTGTATGGTTGAACTGGGGCATTCTGAAAATTCATAAAATAGTTTGTTTGTTAGCATTTTGGTTCAGGGATGTTTATATATCAATTAAATGAGTTATAGAAGTCCGTTTGGGTTGAATTTGACATGTGAGTTTTTTTTTTGCTTATATTACATGATGATACATTTTATTTTACATTAGTCTCTGTAATTTCAAATAATTGCAATTTAGTCCCTAAACGTGTATAGTTTACAATTGAGCATGCTAAAGGAGTCCGATTAGGGAGTAAATTCATATGCTACTTATATTGAGTGGGGGTGTTCATTGTTGGATATCAGATCGAATTCGGCCCGGTTTTTTCGGATATTCGATTTTTCATATCGACGATAAAATGACCCGTATCCAATCCGGAAAAAATCGGATATCAGGATATTCGGATAGCGGATAATCGGATCAGATATTTGGATATCCGGTTATCCGAAAATATATTTTGATTTCATTATTTTTTTTCAAATTTGAAGTTCGTATTTATGAAAATTTTGGAATTTCAAATATAACAAACAACGAATTGCTAAATATAACAAGATTCACATCTATGAAAATTTCGATTTTTTTAATTTTCGGTTATAACAAGCATTAAATTGTTAAAAATAACAAAAATAATATTCATAAAAATTAGTATTTTTGGATTTTCAGATGATCCAAAAATTGAAATATTGCGATCCGTATCCGATCCAAAAAATTTAAAATCGGATCGGATATCCGATCCGGAAATAAAAATCGAATCGGATATCTGAATTTTCGGATCGGGTCAACAGATAATGGGATCGGATAGATCAGATCGGATATTTTTGAACACCCCTAATATTGAGTGTGTAGAATCTTTTTATGCATGCATATGAAATTACGTTTTTACACTTGTGTGCTTTATGACTCATTCGGTGTTTGTAAAACATTTTGGGACTCCAGCCCATTTAGTTAATGTTTGTTATTCCGTTGTATGAATATATATTTAAAAGTTTTAAATTTATACGTGTTTTTATCATCGTTTAGTGTTAGGGTCACTTCAGTGATCTATGTGACGTCCGATATTCGAGTCTATTCATCTAGGCCAGGTACGGGTGTTGCACAATCTATGATTTATCCAACTTTAAATTCTACCACATTTGGGCATGCCGCATCTGCTGATGTTAGTCTAATGACCGAAATGAAAGTTTTTTTAACGACAATGACTTTAATAAATTTTTTTTGATTTTAGACCAAATTAAATGCACTTTAAAAGTTTAATGACCACCAATATAATTTGCCCAAAAATTAATTGTAGTTAGTTATGTTAAATATAATCATGAATTAGAATCAGTCATCTAACGTTCCTGAAATATATGTATGTCTTAAATTAGGAAAAATAAACGAATACATATAATAAATGACCACCACTTTTGGACTCCGTAATTTAGGATAGAATACTCTTTCCATGGTCGGTGTCCCTGTTTATGTATTAAAAATTAGGTTAAGGTTTAAGGTGTAAGGTTAGAGTTTAGGGTTAGGGTTTAGAGAATTAAGGGTATGGTGTTTTTTAGGATTTATGATTTAAAATTTATAACTAATACTTAAAAATTATTTTTTTAGTATCGTGGCATAGAAAGGAATATCGAAAAGGAGAAAAATATTTTTGTCCCAAAATTTATACTACCCTTTCGGTTTTTCTGATTTCTTTAATCTTAATTCCTGCTAGGGTTGTAGCCAAAATTTCTTTGTTAAAAAATTAGTCACCTAGGCTTTAAAAATTTAAGCTAAAATTCCTTTGAATTTCGTAAGATAAATAACAACATTTAAATTATGACTTTTATAGTTTCATAGCAAAACTACTAACCACGTTTATTAAACAATATACTAAGCAAGTTAAAAAGAGAGAAGATCTAAATATTTTTTTGACCGAAAGAGAGAAGAGTTTAATTTATTAATTTGGAATAATTAAAAAACAATTTTTCTGTAATATACATATTTATTCTTAATAAAAGGAACAGCCGAATCCATATAATAAATATGCTCTAATTTCCCATACCTCCTATTTACTATTAAATTGTTTTCAATATTACTTAAAACAAACCAGAACTAGGTTTAATTGTATAAATTACTATATAAGTAGAGTGTTAGTTGGTAGTGTACACCAAGCAAAGTATTAATCAAGAGCTTAGACATTGAAGGTATACTTTAAGTCCATCTCTTTCATTTTCTAAATTCAAACCCTAATTTGAGCTTTGATTTTCTTTCAATTTCTAGGTAATTTTTATTAGAAATTGATTATACTATAACGTTCATATGTTTCTATAAGTTTTTTTTTACGATCACATGTATTTTCATCCGTTTTATGATCCGAGGTAATTATGTGCTACTTAAATGAAGTTTTTTTAATAATAATGACTTCAAAGTTCGAACTTAATACGAATGTATTATAATGCTACTACCACTTTTTCTAATCACTTGTTGATAATTCGAGTTTAATATTTTTGACAATGGATTGCAGACAAAGCAAATGGATCCGAACTTGGTATTTTGGGTTATACTTGCAGTCCTTTTTACGATGATTATAATAAGGCTCGGCGTGGATTGGGTGCGTTGGCTTAAACGAAGAAATCAGTCCTCTGCATCTTCCTCATCAGCTGCATAATTCTGTGTTCTTATTTTTATTTTTCTTCTTTTAAAGAGACATGGTTAGAATATAATATTCTGTTTTTGTGTTTTCCGTTTTATTAGAATTTATAGTAATGTGATAATAATTGATTAAAGTAGTTTAATTTTAATTCGTTCAAAAAAATATTACAATTTCGTTTAGCTTTAATTGAGTGACATTTAATCTCTCTTTTATTTTCATTCATACTTCTCATTTAAGAACTTCTTAATTATTTTTTCCCCAAGGAAATATCGATCAAATTAAACCTTAATTCGTTAATACATTTGAATTTGTAAAATTTTAGTAAAATAATAAAGATGAAATATAAGTACAATAAGAGCCTACAAAATTAGGGTAGACTAATCATGAAAATAACCAAAAAAATTAGCCACTACAGTATAAAATCATCATCATACAAGGAAAACGTTAAAATCTAACCACATAACTCTGAAAAATGATAGAAAAAAAAAACACCATTGTCCTTGGTTAAGGATAAACACAATCAATACTAACATAAAAATGTATATAACAATGATAGCACATTAACAAAATTGGTTTTACCTTAACTCAATCATGACCTATTTTTTGTGATAGTTAGCGTCTATCAATACAAGAAAACTAATTTGAGGGTCCAAAAAAAAACACCATTGTCCTTGGTTAAGGATAAACATAATCAAATAACCGCTATTTAGAGATGGAACATCAAATCTAACCTTGAAAAAAAGGAGAAAAACATACTATAAAATAGAAAAAAAAGCGTGCTACAAAATTAAAAAAATAGTAAAGACTTAAAAACATAAAAAAAAACACACATCAATAATTATGGTTAACGTAAGTGACAACCGTTTAGCCAAAACAAACGGTGCCACCTCCTAAATCACCAAGAAGAAAAAATCTAAAAAAATCTTAAAAATTTAGGCGGCTAACATACATAGAATTTAAAAGCGAATTTAATGCAATTGATCATATATTCACTTTAATGCACATCCAAATTTCAATTTTAAAGGAATCAACATGGTAAAATTACGTTGATTATCCACACCAAGTAAAATAATAAAACTATTTTTTGGTATTATTTATATTCTTTTTTATAACTTATATTTACAACTTTTACTGTCTCTATAAACAATATCGTCACCAAAGTTTGTATTTACTTTTTGAGTGCAACTTAAATCGGCTTTAATTATACACTAGACATGCATAATAAAAGTGATATAAAGCATTTATCTCGTATTGGCATAGAATACATATATCATGTATATATGCATACTTTTTTAAAATGGATATAATTATAATTATAATAATAATTTGTATATCCAAAAACTAAATTACATTATAATCATCTTTAAACCATTACAAAAATACAATGATAATCAGAATCAACATAACAAGGTATGGTTGAATGTAAACCAAAAGTAATACATAATTAGAATAACAATTGTAGCGCAGTCGGATTAAAAACCAAACGCAACATAGACTCAGATCTAAACTAGAATAATATAAACAGAAACTCACACAAAGTGGTGGAATTAGAACCCACCCATGCATACGTTTTACACTTTACGAGACTCGAACCTAAAGAAAATGTACACATGTATTACTTTATATTTGTTTGAAAATAATACTTGTACATATTTTAGAATACCAATATAGTAAATTAAGGGTAAACTACATCCAATGTCACTTATTATGAGTTTAGTAACAAATATGCCACTAAATTAAAAAATGTTAAAAATTGATGACTCCACTTACAAAAATGTCACTCAATAAAAAAATTATTTCAAATAGATCACTCAATTAACATAATGTTACAAAAAACTCCTATTTCTTTTAATGCATCATGGTAACATTTTTAGTCTTCAAATCCTATATGGTCTATCAATTTGATCCTAATTCAAAATAATTCAATAAATTTAATTCTTAATATTTAAAAAAATCACCATTTTGATCTTTGTTCTTCTCCTAAATTGCTTGCTCTCATCCCATATATATTATCTTAATTTCTTGTTACATTCCTAGTATAATAACAATTTAACAGTAACTTGTTGCCGCTTTATGGCAAAATGCAATTATCAAACTACCGATTTGATCTGATGGTCTCGCTTGCTTTGGCACTATCGCAAAAAAAGAAGAAGACTAAATTGATGAAATTTTAAATGTGAAGGATTACATTTATTGAATTATTTCGAACTAGGACAAAATTAATGAGATGTATAAATTTTGGGACTAAAAATGCTATTATACCAAAGAAATGTGACATATTTGTATGCAGATTGACATGTTTTTAACAATGTTTTAATTGAGTGACATATTTGTAATAATATGCTAATCAAGTGATATGTGTGTACCATTTAAAAGAAAAGGGTCATGTTTGTTATACAACATATAATTAAATGACCTTGGGTGTAGTTTATTCTTCTCACTACACCAAACTAGGTATACAATGATACTTTTAGCGACGTTTTAAAAGTAAACGCCACTAATTTCAAATATAGTGGCGTTTATTCATACAACGCTAAAAAACAAAAAAATCACGGCGTTTATAGAAATACGCCGCAATATCCATGTATCTATAGTGGCATTTTTTTTACGAAAAATGACGCAATAGACACGCTTTTAGCGGCGTTTATTTTACAAGCTCCGTAATAGGGCCACAAATACTCCTACATTACTGGCGTAAAGCTACAATAGGTATTATTTTTAGTGGCATTTTTAATGAAAACGCTGCAATAGGGTATCCTATAGTGAATAAACTCACGTTTGATTTTCGAGAAATGCCTATTCTCACCCGATCCCCAAATCAAACCCCCATACAATCCTTAATCTTAGTCACCTCTTACCCTCTTATCTTAGTCGGCTCTCACTCCATCACCATTTTACATCGTCTTTATTCCAAACTATGGCTTTCCCCGACCGTTCGTCTCCAAGTTTTACCACAGCAAACTTTGGGTTTTCCCTGTTTGTCTCCAAGTTTTGTAGCAACAAAGTTCGAGTTTCCCTCATATCCAGGTATGTTTGATTCATATTTCTCTTTGGTGGGCAGGCTGAGATATTGTTCAAACTTAAGACAGAGAAAAAGCCATTAGTATTTAAGTGGAAAAAAGCTGTTGGAAACATTAACTCTGTCTTTAAAATTTTGGTTTCCTTGATTTGTAAGAGTGGGTTTGATTTCTTCTGTAACTAGACCAAACCTCATTACTGTATAAAAAAAGGTAGAGAAAATGTGTAACACCCTAAATTTTGTTAAACAGTGTTAAGGCCATTGGTACTATGTTAGTAGCTTAAAAGCAAACTTAGTGACTAAAATGACAAAAATGGAAAGTTAGGATTTCTTTAATTAGGAGCATTAGAAAAGGAATTTCTGCGGTTTAAAGGTATCATGAGATAAAGGATAAGCATATTAGAGTACATGCAAAATTTTGGTTGAAATCTGATAAAAATTGGAATGGGAATTGAAGGTTAAAATTTAGTGACCAAAAATGATAATTTTCAAATTTTGGTTACTAAATCATAAAGAAAGGAAAAGTTTAAATCCATAATAAAGGATTTGCTTAATAACTAATTTTATCCTGTAGATAGATAAATTTGATCGGTGAGTAAAATTTGATATAGGTCCCAAGAATGAAAATGCAGTATGAGGTATCGAATTTTGATCAAACCCTATTATTAAGCGTGCTTAGACTAGGGAAACACTAGGACGAGTAACTTTTGGGAATGTCCCATAAAAGTGTTTCT
The DNA here is from genome assembly GCA_019671005.1 of Hibiscus mutabilis. Classification (NCBI taxonomy): domain Eukaryota; kingdom Viridiplantae; phylum Streptophyta; class Magnoliopsida; order Malvales; family Malvaceae; genus Hibiscus; species Hibiscus mutabilis. The sequence continues at coordinate 11,252,678 of CM033744.1, forward strand.
GATCGATAATTTGGACTCAATAAGAGTAGAGAATATTCGTATAGATTTTCAATAAAGGATGTAACAACCTGAGTTTCAAAACTCGAGGGTCAGGTTAATCCGAGGCATGGGCTTCGCGTTTGGGCTTTGAGAGCCTTGTTGGGCTTGAAGGAAAGCTTTTGGGCTTGTGTTGTTGGGTTGTGATGGGCTAAGGTGAAAATAAGAAGGACAAATGGGTATAAGCATAATTGAAGGCAAAGAGAGCTGATGTGGGACATTATTTTCTGCAAAAAGTAGGGGGAGTGAGATCATCTTGGTCCTCTTATTCCCTCTCTCTCCCATTCCTACCTTCCACCCAAACTTATTTATGTTAAAGGTCACATCTTTAAGAGTTTGAGTAAGAATCTCGTTTGGGGCAAGAAGGGAAGCTTGTTCAGCTTTGAGAGATCTACTAATCAAGGCAATGATGGCTAGTTATAGTGGAGATTGAGGTTTGGTGGGGGTTAGTGTGGATGAACGAGAATGGTCTTTAAAGACTTATTCTTTAGCTCTAATTCGAGGTTAGTACACTACTAATTCCTATAGTTTCCTGGAAATCATAAAAGTAGGCTTTGATGCATGTATTGGTGTTTTTGGCTTAGTTATACCTTGAGTGGTTGTTAATGGTAAATCATGAGATAGATGTTGCTAAGGCTTAAAATTGGTAGAAACCCACTTAATACCTTCACAATAACTTGTAGGATCGAATTGGGACTTAACCATAGAGGTTAGGGTGGGATTGGTGAAATCTTGAGCTCTAGGTTTTGAAAATTGGGCTCGAGTATCGGTACATGGTGGCTGAGTACCAGTACTCCTTTGTAAATTTAGAGGAGGGTCGTGAAGGGAGTACTGGTACACCTTCCCGTGTATCGGTACCCCTTGCAAGGTAAGAAATCTAGTAGAGCTTTGGCATACCGGTACGCAAAAGGCATATCGGTACCCACTGTTACATCACCTAGAAAGGCTTTAAGTACCGGTATGGTACATAACGTATCGGTACGTCATTGAGTTAAATTCCTTCAAATCTAGTAAGGGTATCGGTACTCATTGGGTAGTATCGGTACACGCTGTTGCTTGCCTAAGAGAGGCTTAGCATACCGGTATGTGTATGTGAGGGTAATTCTAGTACCGATGATGAGTACTGATACGGTACATAGCGTATCGATATGGCTTGGGGTCTAATTTTTTCTAACCAAATTAGAGTATCAGTACTCATGTATGAGTACCAATACCTAGAGTGGAGTATCAATACTCATATTAGAGTATCAATACTCGCTGGGAAATCTACCCAATAATTTCGAGGTTGCATTCGGGGGTGCTATAATTCAAGGAAAAGGGCCCTATAGGTCCGTTAAGGTGTAAAATGAACATTAAAACTGAGAAATGGAGATTGTTAACCCCGAATGAGAATGATGGGCTAATAACATGATAAATATCGGGTAAACTATGTGTGATGGAAACCCATAGAGATCCTAGGTAGATCGTTGATGATGTATGGTAATTTAAGCCTTTGTTGTGTGCGGAAGGGGCGCCTATTAGGTTGAGTCTTACCGGATAATAAGACAAATTAATGAGAATGGCTAATGTGTACCTTCATAACATACTAATAAATAGATAAGCTCAGTAGGGTAGTTTAATAACTGATAAAAACCATAAGGCTATGGTAAATGTGTTAGAGCTGTGTGCGATATGACCCTTGTATCGAGGCTTAGAGTTGTGTGGTTGCTAGGGTCCTTACTATGTGTTGATGGGATGCCTAGATGGTCGAGTCATCCCTTGTTGTTGGGATTTGGATACCCAAAAGTGTGTTACAACACCTTGAAGACTCCCAAATGTTGGATCCCGATGCTATATGGACGCGGGCCTCATTCGAAGATGCTTGATGTGAGATTCCAGGCATGGATAAAGGATCCCGATGCTTGGTGGACGTAGGCTTCATCCCTTGAGTATAGGATCCCGATGCTTGGTGGACATGGGTCTTGCTCAGAGTATATGATCCTGATGCTTAGTGGACGCGAGCCTTACTCTGAATGTAAGATCCCTATGCTTAGTGGACGCAAGCCCTATTCTATATATATAATTATGATTATATGTGTAATGCTAGGTAAACGTATGAGTTACTTGTTTAAGTTGTGTACGTGATCATACATTCATAATACTATGTGTTTAGGCGGATATGGTGGCGCCATTGTTATCTTGCCAAGGTGTCATTCATGTTGCATTGCTTTATTTATGATTTCAATAAAGCATGGTTGCGTGGCGGTATATCCACTGAGCTTTTTTAGCTCAGCGTTCAGAATCGTTGTTCTCGTTCGCAGGTTAGTAGGTTTGGATTTTTCTTTGAGGAGTACCATCAATGAAGGATTCCAGTGCCTTGTCTCACCAAAGTATAGTATTTAGGTCCTTGGACTATGTATTCGTAAGAACCTATTGTATTTTGTAAATCGTATTTGAATTTTCAAATGATCGAGTCAAAAGTTTATAATGTAATTTTAAAGAAGCTCCATTGTATATGTTTTCAATAATTATTATGTTTATTGGGTTGTATTTAAATGGATTTTCATAATGGATTGTGGATTGGGCTAAACTAGGCCAAAGTTTCATGGTAATGGGTTGGGCTTGAGGCCCAAATGTGATATCCGAGTTGAGGGTGTTACATTTAGTGGTATCAGAGCCTATGTTTAGCCTGTTCTAGGAAAAACCCTAGGGTGGTTAGGAGTTGGGAATATATGTCTAGTGAATACGAGCCTGTGTGTCTAAGTTGTACTCTTCAAGACTGAAATCTAGATGGTGTACCCTATGTTTGCGTGTGTCGCTAGTTGCGACATTAAGATAGATTCGATCGCGGTCGTGAGGGATGTGATGTTGGCTGATTCCTTTGAGAATAATTTTGAGATCGGAGTTATCTCAGACGTTAAGCTTGGGTTTATGGAAGAATAGAGGAGTTGATGGTGTGCCCTCCTCCCATCGCTTGAGAAGTAATCATAGTAGTGAGGATCGTGTTAATGACTAATCTCTTAGAAGATGATTCTGAGGCCAGTGTAGTCTCAGACATTGAGCTTTAGATGGCATAAGGGATGTAAGAGTTGAGGATGTGTCATTATTTCATCATCGAGTAATAATCGTGGCTATGTACCGTAAGCTACCTTGGAGCCTTGAGTTCATAGCGAAAACCTCTAGTGGCGAGATTCCATATGTTGGTGGACAACCCTTATAAGACAGAACTAAGAGGACATTCCTTCGATCGATCAGTGGTAGAATGTTAACCGAGGGTCCATCCATCTATGGAAAATGGGTCCTTGATAGTAGGGTACCGTGTGATGGGGATGTAGCATGCATATGCGTTTTCGTCTAATATGGAGAACTACATGACGGTTGTGAGGTCTCAAGTACGATCTTAGTAAGCTGAATGCCCTGAGATCTCGAGTAAGGTATGCTTGTTGCAGTTGTTTATAGTAGTGGTTGGAAGGACATCGTGGGTTTTGCACGAGGTGTTGTTTGAGTAAAGCTTGAGAATACGTGGTTGACAGATACAACGAAGTTGTCTCCTAAATAAGTTGATATGATCTTGGCCACCGGTTGTTGTCCAGTCATGAGCTAGCTTGAGATGACAAGTGTAGTGTTAGAAGTTTTGAGGTTTCAGGGGAACCAAACCCAGGGTAGTGAGAAAGACAACTACCACCTTCTGAATGTGGTTCATACCAGTTAGGTCGACAGTGCGAGATTGACCAAGGAGAGTCGTGAAAGGAGCCATGTTCCCTTAAAGGGAAGAGCATTATTGTTACAAACCTAAGTATAGAAAAAGGGGTTGAGAAAGGATAACTTGATCAATCATATTGATGGTTAAGAAACAGTCAAAAGGGTCTGAGGATGACGTGGAATAGTCTTAAGGGAATTCTGACTGTGTCGTCTTTTTTTAAAGGTAATGCATAATAATGGTAAGAGACCATAGAGTCGGGTCTACAGTCTGCGCTCCCAATATGAGATATATTTGTGGATGAGTTTCGAAAAAAATAAAAAATACATTAGTAAGGTACACATAGATGAGCTGAGGACCAGTTTCTACATCTGATTCAAGGAGATCAAACAGTGTTTTCTTATGAGTAAGAGTTTTTGGATTTGAGCTGTTTTGCCCCAGAGTTGTTGTCACGAAAGAGTTTAGGTGCAAGAGGTTCAAACAAGACTTGAATGTTGACTTTCAGTTTCACGTGACAGTGAGCCCGCTTAGGGCATTCTCTGAGTTAGTCAATAGTGCGAAGGCACTTGAACGACTTTAGAGTTTAGCATTTAATCAGTTAGAAGATTCTAGAGGTTATAAGGTAGATATCCAGGATATCGTGATTTTTTCTCCCTATCTGCATGAGGGGTTTTGTGCTTCGAAAAGTTCAAAGAGAGTTGCTTCAGATCAGTCATCGAGAGTCGGTTCGGGATCTAGATCGAGGGTTCATAAAGACTCTTTGATTCCTCCTCCGGAAGGGAGTATTGATGGTTTTGTTGGGGCATTGCTTCAATCGGCATTCGAGCATTATGGCCGACATCACCTTGGAGTATGCTTTTTGCTTTGAAGGGTTCGCTATCGGTGCCGGGCACTAGGGCATATGGCAAGGGATTGCCCAGTTGTGGATAATGATAAATCAATTCAGTCTCAGAGATTGGCCACTTCCCGACATGATCAAAGTTTTGTTAAAGGCGGAGCTAGGGCACCGTCAGGACATTGGGGTAGAGGTCCTGTGAGATCCATAGCTAGGTTTGGCGCAAGAGGTGTTTCTAGGTAGTCTACTGCTCAAATTAGAGTTGATAGCGTTACTGAAGATATATCAGGTAATTAAGTTTTGTGTTGGTTTTAGTTGTTGTGGTAGTCGTTTAGCTCTTCGGCTGAGTAATAGACTGGTTCTTGCGAGGTGCATCTTGGTAAATCTTGGGTTGTTGTTACTTTAGATGGTAAATAGATTTACATTATTTGTTAGATAAGGTTTTATCGTAGACGGTTGTTGAGAGTGCATGGGTGCTATATGATGTGAGTGAGAAGTCGAGAAGTTTTAGATTGCTTGAATCTAATTGTTAGTGTTAGATGAGAAGAATCTTAACCTCTCTAAAGTGGATGTTGTACTCCATAGTGCTAGCTCGAGAAATGTTATGTATGTTGTAAGATATTTTTAGCTTGCATTGTAGACGCAAGGGTTGATCGTCCCTGGTCTTAGAGTTGTGGGTGTTTTGAGGGTATGAAGGTACCCTTGGTGAACGACCAATCTTATTGGTTGATTCTGGCTTAGAACGGTGTAAAGGTAAGGTTGAGTTTTTTGTTAATGTCCATCTTCATGTGGTATGGTACTTAACAAACTCTTTGTTGGAGGCACTCTTGGGCAAGCGACCGATTGGGTGTTGTTGCCAAGTGCTTCGTCGAGATCGCATCTGCGTGAGAATAACTTGTATGGTGCCTTTGGATTTGTTGGGCTGTAGTGTAACGGTAGGAGACCGTTGTCGGTTTCACGTAGGTTTGGCGACCTTGTTGTGGCCATAGAATATGAGAGCTTCACGTGTTGTTGTCAGAGTAAGGTACTTTAGAAAAGGGTAAATGAAGATTGTGATAAACATGGTTGAGGTCTTAAGGGTGAATCGCGATGATAGTTGTTCAACTTGTACACCTGTTGAGCTCGATCTCGGGAAGTTAGAGGATAGCCCAATTGAGTTCAACTAAGGTTATTATCGGTTAAGACAAACAAGGTGGAAGTTATCAGAGTAGCGCAATGGAAACGTGGATCAATGGCTATGTTGAGGGTAACCGAATGGTTGTGGTGCAAAGAAATATTTTTAGATGGGTCAGTTGGAGATCTTTAAGAACAGTCAGATGGCTCTTTGTGTCTGATTGTTTAGACCTAGTCAAGGATTAGAAGAAGGTGTTTAGACCTTTACAAATAGAATGGTTAGTTTTGGGTTGCTTGTGTGAGTTTGTAAGTGGCAGTGGCCATTTTTCGGAACTGAGTAGTTGAATCGTAAGTGGTTTTTGATCCTGTTAAAAGTAAGTTTGGATAAAGTGAAGTATTAGGTTCTGACTTGGTGGGTCAAATCCAGAGAAAGGAGCTGTTAGTTCAAGGTAGATTGATGTTAATAACCGATTGTTAGGGTTTTGCTTGTCCTTTTGTGGTTTGACTGAGATATGGTTGTTAGGCGTGATGCGTTCCCGACAATGTTTTGTGAATTTGGTGCAGTTTTTTAGATGTAGATAAAGTCTAAGTTTAGTTTTGGCTGATGGATGCTAATAGAAATATTGTTTAACCGAGATAGAATCCCTTGAAGGTGAGTGCTTTAAGTTAATGTTTGAACATCGTGGCTCGAGGTTGGTTGTGTTACCATGCTTAGCAGATCGTCGTAAGTGTCATTGGCTGTTACAAAAGAGTCGTGGGAAATCTCAAGAGAAGTGTTGAGAGCGTGTGGTTTAATGCTATGGTTCTGTTAAGGTAGATTGAGGGGGACTCTCCCTAATCAAGATGATCCTGTTTGAATGGTGATGTGGTTAGGTCTGTTTTGGTTCATCTCTCTTGCATTCATCTAAATTTCGAGGACAAAATTTTCTTTAAGGAGAAAAAAGTTGTAACAACTCGGGTTTCAAAACTCGAGGGTAGGGTTAACCCGAGGTATGGGCTTCGCATTTGGGCTAAGATATTGGGCTTTGAGAGCCTCGTTGGGCTTGAAGGAAAGCTTTTGGGCTTGTGTTGTTGGGTTGTGATGGGCTAAGGTGAAAATAAGAAGGGCAAATGGGTAAAAGCATAATTGAAGGCAAAGAAAGCTGATGTGGGACATTATTTTCTGTAGAAAATAAGGGGAGTGAGATCATCTTGGTCCCCTTTTTCCCTCTCTCTCCCATTCCTATCTTCTACCCAAACTTTTTTTTGTTAAATGTCAAATATTTAAGAGTTTGAGTAAGAATCTCGTTTGGGGCAAGAAGGGAAGCTTGTTCAGCTTTGAGAGATCTACCAATCAAGGTAATGATGGCAAGTTATGGTGGAGATTGAGGTTTTGGTGGGGGTTACTGTGGATGAACGAGAATGGTCTTTGAAGACTTTTTCCTCAGCTCTAATTCGAGGTTAGTACACTACTAACTCCTATAGTTTCCTGGAAATCATAAAATAGGCTTTGATGTATGTATTGGTGTTTTTGGCTTTGTTATACCTTGAGTGGTTGTTAATGGTAAATCATGAGATAGATGTTGCTTAGGCTTAAAATAGGTAGAAACACACTTAATACCTTCACAATAACTTGTAGGATCGATTTTGGACTTAACCATAGAGGTTAAGGGTGAGATTGGTGAAATCCCGAGCTCTAGGTTTTGAAATCTAGGCTCGAGTACCGGTACGAGGTGGATGCGTACCGATACTCCTTTGTAAATTTAAAGGAGGGTCGTGAGGGAGTACCGGTACGCCTCCCTGTGTATCGGTACCCCTTGCAAGGTAAGAAATCCAGTAGAGCTTTGGTGTACCGGTACACAAGGGGCGTATGGTACCCACTGTTACATCGCTTGGAAAGGCTTTGAGTACCGGTACGGTACGTAGCGTATCGGTACGTCTTTGGGTTAAATTCCTTCGAATCTAGTAAGGGTATCGGTACTCATTTGAGAGTATCAGTACACGCTGTTGCTTGCCTGAGAGAGGCTTAGCGTACCGGTACGCGTATGTAAGAGTACTAGTATGAGGTGGATCAGTACGGGGTAATCCTAGTACCGATGATGAGTATCGGTACGGTACGTAGCATATCGGTACGACTTGGGGTCTAATTCTTTCCAACCAAATTAGAGTATCGATACTCATATGAGAGTATCGATACCAAGAGAGAAGTACCGATACTCACCTTGGAGTATCGATACTCGTTGGACAATCTGCCCAATAATTTCGAGGTTATGTTCGGGGTGCTATAATTCGAGACAAAGGGCCCTATGGGTCCATTAAGGTGTAAAATGAACATTAAAACTAAGAAATTGAGATTGTTAACCCTGAATGAGAATAATAGGATAATAACTTGGTAAATATCGGGTAAACTGTGTGTGATGGAAATCTATAGAGATCCTAGGTGGATCGTTAATGCTGTGTGGTAATTTAGGCCCTTGCTGTGTGCGGAAAGGGCGCCTATAAGGTTGAGTCTTATCGGATAATAGGATAAGCTCAATAGGGCAGTTTAATAACTAATAAAAACCATAAGGCTATGGTAAAGGTGTTAGAGCTGTGTGTGGTATAACCCTTGTGTCGAGGTTTAGAGCTGTGTGGTTACTAGGGTCCTTGTTGTGTGTTGATGGGATGCCTAGATGGTCGAGTCATCCCTAGTTGTTAGGATTTGGATACCCTGAAGTGTGTTGCAACACCTTGAAGACTCCATAATGTTGGATCCCGATGCTATGTGAACGCGAGCCTCATTCGAAGATGCTTGATGTGAGATTCCAGCCATGGATATAGGATCCCAATGCTTAGTGGACACGGGCCTCATCCCTTGAGTGTAGGATCCGGATACTTAGTGGACGCGGGTCTTGCTCAGAGTATAGGATCTCGATCCTTAGTGGACGTGGGCCTTTCTCCGAATGTAGGATCCCTATGCTTAGTGGACGCGAGCCCCATTCTATATATATAATTATGATTATCTGTGTGATGCTAGGTAAACGTATGAGGTACTTGTTTTATCCGTGTGCGTTATCATACATTCATAATGCTATGTGTTTAGGCGGATATGGTAGCGCCATTGTAATCTTGCCATGATGTCATTCATGTTGCATTGCTTTATTTATGATTTGCATGAAGCATGGTTGAGTGGCGGTGTATCCACTGAGCTTTGTTAGCTCAGCGTTCAGAATCGTTGTTTTCGTTTGCAGGTTAGTAGGTTTGGATTGTTCTTGGAGGAGTACCATCAAGGAAGGATTCCAACGCATCGTCTCACCAGAGTACAGTATTTAGGCCATTGGGCTATGTATTCGTAGGAACCTATTGTATTTTGTAAATCGTAGGAACCTATTTGAATTTAGTAGGTTTGTATTATGTTTTATTGGGTTGTATTTAAATGGATTTTCATAATGGATTGTGGATTGGGCTAAACTAGGTCAAAGTTTCATGGTAATGGGCTGGGCTTGAGGCCCAAATATGATATCTGGGTCGAGGGTGTTAATTTAGTGGTATTAAAGCCTAGGTTTAGCCGGTTCTAGGAAAAACCCTGAGGTGGTTAGGAGTCGAGAATAGGTGTCTAGTGAATACGAGCCCGTGTGTCTAAGTTGTACTCTTCAAGACTGGAATCTAGATGGTGTACCCTGTGTCCGCGTGTGTTGCTGGTTGCGACATTAAGATAGATTCGATCGCGGTCGTGAGGGATGTGATGTTGGCTGATTCCTTTGAGAATAATTTTGAGTTCGGAGTTATCTCAGACGTTAAGCTTGGGTTTATAGAAGAATAGAGGAGTTGAGGGTGTGCCATCCTCTTATCGCTTGAGAAGTAATCATAGCAGTAAGGATCGTGTTAATGACTAATCTCTTAGAAGATGATTCTGAGGCTAGGGTGGTCCCAGACATTGAGCTTTAGATGGCATAATGGATGTAAGAGTTGAGGATGTGTCATTCTTTCATCATCGAGTAATAATCGTGGCTATGTACCGTAAGCTACCTTGGAGCCTTGAGTTCATAGGGAAAACCTCTAGTGGCGAGATTCCATATGTTGGTGGATGACCCTTATAAGACGGAACTAAGATGACCTGCGTTCGATCGACCAGTGGTAGAATGTTAACCGAGGGTCCCTCTACCTTGGAAAAAGGGTCTTTGATAGTAGGGTACCGTGTGTTGGGGATGTAGCATGCCTATGCATTTTCATCTAATATGGAGAAGTACATGATGGTTGTGAGTTCTCAAGTATGATCTTAGTAGGCTGAATGCCCTGAGATCTCGAGCAAGGTATGCTTGTTTCGGTTGTTTATAGTAGTGGTCGGAAGGATATTGCACGAGGTAATGTTTGAGTAATGCTTGAGAATACGTGGTTGACAGATACAACGAAGTTATCTCCTAAATGAGTTGATATGATCTTGGCCACCGATTGTCGTCCGGTCATGAGCCAGCTTGAGATGACAAGTGTAGTGTTAGAAGCTTCGAGGTTTCGGGGGAACCAAACCCAGGGTAGTGAGAAAGACAACTACCATCTTCTGAATGCGGTTCAGACTAGTTGGGTCGACGGCGCACGATTGACCAAGGAGAGTCGTGAAGGGAGCCATGTTTCTTTAAAAGGATGAGCATTATTGTTACAAATCTAAGTATAGAAAAAAGGGTTGAGAAAGGATAACTTGATCAATCGGATTGATGGTTAAGAAACACTCAATGAGATTTGAGGATAACTTGGAATAGTCTTAAGGGAATTCTAATAGTGTCGTATTTTTATTAAAGGTAATGCATACGAATGGTAAGAGACCGTAGAGTCGGGTCTACAGTCTGCGCTCCCAATATGAGATATTTTTATGGATGAGTTTCGAAAAAAAATAAAAAATACATCAGTAAGGTACACATGGATGAGGTGAGGACCAGTTTCTACATCTGATTCAAGGAGATCAAACAGTGTTTGCTTATTAGTAAGAGTTTTTGCATTTGAGCCGTTATGCCCAGAGTTGTTGTCACGAAAGAGTTGAGGTGTAAGAGGTTCAGATAAGGCTTGAATGTTGACTTTCAGTTGCGTGTGATAGCGAGCCCGCTTGGGGCATTCTCCGAGTTAGCCAATAGTGCAAAGGCACTTAAGCGACTGCAGAGTTCAGCATTTAATCGGTTCGAAGATTCTAGAGGTCATGATATAGAGATCTAGGATATCGTGAATTTCTCTCCCTATCTGCATGAGGGGTTTTGTGCTTCGAAGAGAGTTGCTTCAGATCAGTCACCGAGAGTCAGTTCGGGATCTAGATCGAGGGTTCGTAGAGAATTTTTGGTTCTTCCTCAAGAAGGGAGTATTGATGGTTTTATTGGAGCATCACTTCTATCGGCATGCGAGTATTATGGCCGACATCACCTTGGAGTATGCTTTTTTGCTTAAGAGGGTTTTCTATCGGTGCCGGGCACTAAGGCATATGGCAAGAGATTGCCCAGTTGTGGATAAGGATAAATCAATTCAGTCTCAGAGGTTGGCTACTTCCCGACATGATTAAAGTTTTGCTAAAGGCAGAGCTAGGCCACTGTCAGGACATTAAGGTAGAGGTTATATGAGATCCACTGCTAGGTTTGGTGCGAGAGGTGTTTCTAGGCAGTCTGCTACTCAGATTAGAGTTGATAGCGTTGCGACCAAAGATATATTAGGTAATTAAGCTTTGTGTTGGTTTCAGTTGTTGTGGTAGTCGTTTATCTCTTCGGTTGAGTAATAGACCGGTTCTTGTGAGGTGAATCTTGGTAAATCTTGGGTTGTTGTTACTTTAGATGGTAAATAGATTTGCATTCTTTGCTAGATAAGGTTTTATCATAGACGGTTGTTGAGAGTGCATGAGTGCCATATGATGTGAGTGAGAAGATGAGAAGTTTTAGATTGCTTGAATCTAATTTTTAGTGTTAGATGAGAAGAATCTTAACCTCTCTAGAGTGGATGTTGTTCTCTATAGTGCTAGCTCGAGAAAGGTTATGTATGTTGCAAGATGTTCTTAGCTTGCGTTGTATACGCAAGGGTTGAGAGTCCCTGGTCTTAGAGTTGTGGGTGTTTTGAGGGTATAGAGGTACCCTTGGTGAAAGAGCAATCTTATCAGTTGATTGTGGATTAGAACAGCGGTAAAGGTAAGGTTGAGTTTGTTGTTAATGTCCATCGCCCTGTGGTATGGTACTTAACGAACTCTTTGTTAGAGGCACTCTTGGTCAAGCGACCGATTGGGTATTGTTGCTAAGTTCTTCGTCAAGATCGCGTTTGCGTGAGAATAACTTGTATGGTGGCTTTGGATGTGTTGGGATGTAGTGTAACGGTAGGAGACCATTGTCGGTTTTGCGTGGGTTTGGTGACCCTGTTGTGGCCGTAGAATGTGAGAGCTTCTCGTGTTGTTGTCAGAGTAAGGTACCGTAGAAAAGGGTACATGAAGATTGTGATGAACATGGTTGAGGTTTTAAGGGTGAATCGCGATGATAGTTGTTCGGCTTGTACACATGTTTAGCTAGATCTCGGGGAGTTAGAGGATTGCCCAATTGAGTTCGACTAAGGTTATTATCGGTTAAGACAAACAAGGTAGAAGTTACCAGAGTAGCGCAACGGAAATATGGATCAATAGCTGTGTTGAGGGTAACCGAATAGTTGTGGTGCAAAAAAATATTTTTAGACGGGCCAATTGGAGATCCTTGAGAATAGTCAAATGACTATTCACATCTAATTGTTTAGACTGGTTCAATGGTTAGAAGAAGGTGTTCAGACCTTTACAGATAGAACGGTTAGTTTTGGGTTGCTTGTACGAGTTCGTAAGTGGCGGTGGCCATCTCTCGGAACTGAGTAGTTGAATTGTAAGTGGTTTTCGATCCTGTTAAAAGTAACTTTGGATAAAGTAGAGTTTTAGGTTCTGACTTGGTGGGTCAAATCTAGAGAAAGAAGTTGTTAGTTCAAGGTAGATTGATGTTAATGACTGATTGTTAGGGTTTTGCTTATCCTTTTGTGGTTTGGCCGGGATATGGTTGTTAGGCGTGATACGTTCTCGATAGTGTTTTGTGAATGTGGTACAGTGTTTTAGACACAGATAAAGTCTAAGTTTAGTTTTGGCTGACAGATGCTAATAGAAAGGATGGTTAACCGAGATAGAATCCCTTGAAGGTGAGTGCTTTAAGTTGATGTTTAAACAACGTGGCTCGAGGTTGGTGGTGTTACCATGCTTAGCGGATCGTCGTAAGTGTCATTGGCTATTGCAAAAGAGTCGTGGAAAATCTCAAGAGAAGTGTTGAGAGCGTGTGGCTTAATGCTATCGTTCTGTTTAAGGTAGATTGAGAGGGACTCTCCCTAATCAAGATGATCATGTTTGAATAGTGAGATTTTTAGGTCTATTTTGGTTCATCTCTCTTGTATCCATCTAAATTTTAAGGACAAAATTTTCTTTAAGGAGGGGAAAGTTGTAACGACATGGGTTTCAGAACTCGAGGGTTGGGTTAACCCAAGGCATGAGCTTCGCGTTTGGGCTGAGATATTGGTCCTTGAGAGCCTTGTTGGGCTTGAAGGAAAGCTTTTGGGCTTGTGTTGTTGGGTTGTGATAGGCTAAGGTGAAAATAAAAATGGCAAATGGGTAAAAGCATAATTGAAGGCAAAGAGAGCTGATGTGGGACATTATTTTCTGCAGAAAATAGGGGGAGTGAGATCATCTTGGTCCTCTTGTTCCCTCTCTCTCCCATTCTTATCTTCCACCCAAACTTCTTTATGTTAAAGGTTAAATCTTTAAGAGTTTGAGTAAGAATCTCGTTTGGGGCAAGAAGGGGAGCTTGTTCAGCTTTGAGAGATCTACCAATCAAGGTAAGGATAGCTATCTTGTTTGGGGCAATAAGGGAAGCTTGTTCAAATTTAAGAGATCTACCAATCAAGGTAAGGATAGCTAGTTATGGTGGAGATTGAGGTTTTGGTGGGGGTTAGTGTGGATGAACGAGAATGGTCTTCGAAAACTTCTTCCTCAGCTCTAATTCGAGGTTAGTACACTACTAACTCCTATAGTTTCCTGGAAATCATAAAAATAGGCTTTGATGTATGTATTGGTGTTCTTGGCTTGGTTATAACTTAAGTGGTTGTGAATGGTAAATCATGAGATAGATGTTGCTAAGGCTTAAAATTGGTAGAAACCCACTTAATACCTTCACAATAACTTTTAGGATCGATTTGGGACTTAACCATAGAGGTTAAGGGTGGGATTGGTGAAATCCCGAGCTTTAGGTTTTAAAATCTGGGCTCGAGTACCGGTACAGGGTAGCTGTGTACCTGTACTCCTTTGTAAATTTAGAGGAGGGTCGTGAGGGGAGTACCGGTATGCCTCCCCGTGTATCGGTACCCCTTGCAAGGTAAGAAATCTAATAGAGCTTTGGCGTACCGGTACACAAGGGGCGTATCGGTACCCACTATTACATTGCATAGAAAGGCTTTGAGTACCGGTACGGTACGTAGCGTATCAGTACGTCCTTGGGCTAAATTCCTTCAAATATAGTAATGGTATTGGTACTCATTTGAGAGTATTGGTATGCGTTGTTGCTTGCCTGAGAGAGGCTTAGCGTACTGGTACGCGTATGTGAGAGTACTGGAATGAGGTGGATTGGTACGAGGTGATCCTAGTACCGATGATGAGTACCAGTACAACATATAGTGTATCGATACGGCTTGGGGTCCAATTCTTTCCAACCAAATTAGAGTATCGGTACTCATGTTGGAATATTGATACCTAGAGTAGAGTACCGATACTTACCTTAGAGTATCGATACTCGCCGGGTAATCTGCCCAATAATTTTGAGGTTGCGTTCGGGGGTGCTATAATTCGAGGCAAAAGGCCCTATAGGTTCGTTAAGGTGTAAAATGAACATTAAAACTGATAAATGGAGATTGTTAACCTCGAATGAGAATAATAGGCTAATAATATGGTAAATATCGGGTAAACTATGTGTGATGGAAACCAATAGAGATCCTAGGTGGATCATTGATGTTGTGTGGTAATTTAGGCCCTTGCTGTGTGCGGAAGGGGAGCCTATAAGGTTGAGTCTTATCAGATAATAAGATAAATTAATGAGAATGGCTAATGTGTACCTTCATAACATAATAATAAATCAATAAGCTCAATAGGCCAGTTTAATAACTGATAAAAACCATAAGGCTATGGTAAAGGTGTTAGAGCTGTGTGCGGTATGACCCTTGTGTCGAGGTTTGGAGCTGTGTGGTAGCTAGGGTCCTTGATGTGTGCTGATGGGACGCCTAGATGGTCGAGTCATCCCTTGTTTTTGTGATTTAGATACCCTAAAGTGTGTTGCAACACCTTGAAGACTCCCAAATGTTGGATCCCGATGCTATGTGGACGCGGGCCTCATTCGAAGATGCTTGATGTGAGATTCCAGGAATGGATATAGGATCCCGATGCTTAGTGGACGCGAGCCTCATCCCTTGAGTATAGGATCCCGATGCTTAGTGGACGCGGGTCTTGCTCAGAGTATAGGATCCCGATGCTTAGTGGACGCTAGCCTTGCTCCTAATGTGGGACCTTGATGCTTAGTGGACGCGAGCCCCATTCCATATATATATAATTATGTTTATCTGTGTGATGCTAGGTAAACGTATGAGGTACTTGTTTAAGCTGTGTGCGTGGTCATACATTCATAATGCTATGTGTTTAGGCGGATACGGTAGCGCCATTGTTATCTTGCCATGATGTCATTCATGTTGCATTGCTTTATTTATGATTTTCATGAAGCATGGTTGAGTGGCGGTGTATTCACTGAGCTTTGTTAGCTCAGCGTTCGGAATCGTTGTTTCCGATCGCAGGTTAGTAGGTTTGGATTGTTCTTGGAGGAGTACCATCAAGGAAGGATTCCAGCGCCTCGTCTCACCAGAGTACAATATTGAGGTCCTTCGGCTATGTATTCGTAGGAACCTATTGTATTTTGTAAATCGTATTTGAATTTTCAAATGATCGAGTCAAAGGTTTATAATGTAATTTTAAAGGAGCTCCACTGTATATGTTTTCAATAATTATTATGTTTTATTGGGTTGTATTTAAATGGATTTTCATAATGGATTGTAGATTGGGCAAAACTAGGTCAAAGTTTCATGGTAATGGGTTAGGCTTGAGGCCCAAATGTGACATCCGGGTCGAGGGTGATACAAAGGATTTCTAAGAGAAATTTTATTCGATGAGGATTTTCGATAATTATCAGAATAATAGACTGAGTTAGGAAAATTCAGTATAAGTCCTTAGGAAAAGAAGTTTTTATGAGATAATAATATTAATTTTCCGAATATGGAAATATAAACTTTTTGAAATAAATCCAATAGCTCGGTAAAGGTAAAATCGCAGTCAAAGTTTAAGTGGAATTCAGGTATCCGGATCGAACTGGAAAACTATGAAATTTTACTATATGATAGAAGAAGGATATAAAAATCATTCCCAAGTTTTGGAAATATTTTTAGTTCGATCCAGGATGAATCCTATGATTTATTTTGATTAATGAATTTATTTAGTAACTGATAAAATTCTCGGTAATTATCGGTACATCGAATCAAACTAGAATTTTCAAGACAATTCCAAAAGTTATGGAAAATTCATAAAATATTATTTTATGAATATTTTAATATGTCTAGTTAGAATTCAACAAGATTTAGTTGAATTTTTACAAAAATGGCAAACTAGATGAAATTGTGAATAGTTGAGGACAAGTTAGTCAATTTGCCTCCAATGGCAATTTTGAAATATTTAGGAAGTGGCATGGGCATTTTAGTAATTTCCCATCTTAAGATTTAATCCTAGCCATTGATTGATGATAGGATCAATTTGAGCCCTTGGATTTAAGATTAATTAATTAAATGAAATTAAAATTTAATTGATTACAATTGACAATATTGGATTAAATTCAATAAAAAAAGAAAGTCAAAGATGAACAAAAAATTGCTCATCTTTTTCTCTCTATTTCGTGAGATTAAGAAAGCTTGGGGGAGGATAAAAAACATTTCTTTGGCAATTTTGAAGGATTTTAAGCAAGATTCAAGGTATGATCCTTTAGAATAATTTGTTCTACATTCAATTCTCTACATTTTGGTAGTAATATTGCATGGTGTTGTGAAGAGCTGTTTGAGTTATTGATGAGAAAGAATTAGGGAATTGATGTGCTAAGTTGAAGTTAGGACTTGAATTACATGAATTCAATATTGTTTTGATGAAATTAAACTTGGATTTTGTTTAATTTCATGATGAAGTTAAGAACCCTAACCCTAAAATTTAGGGATTTATTTAGGGAATTGAAATTAAAGGATGTTTATGAAAGATTAAGGCTTGTACATGCTTGATTTAGTGATTGGAATGAAGAATTATGTTGAATTGCATTAAGTGACCAAAACAAAAATTAGGTAAAGTTGGGGGGCTGATCTGTTATGGCTGGAAATGATATGAACTTGGATTGAATTGATGAATAGCATGCTTAAATTGCTTAGATTTAAAAGTTGGGAGCTTGTATCTTTAAGTGACCATTTCGGCCAAGTAAGAAAAATTGAAGGACCAATTCGGATTTGGCTTAAATGAAGGGGAAAATTATGAGGAAAATATAGTTTGAGTATATTTCATTGAATTGAATATAGAAAGTTTAATTTTGATGTTTGGATCAAAATAAAGTTCTAGAACGATAGAATGACCAAAATGGCAAGCATGAAGAAGTTTAGGGATTGAATTGTGATACTGAAAATTTATGAGTACTTAATTTAGATTATTGATTTAAGTACTTGAATTGAATAAAGGAAGGGAAAAGTAGCTTAATTACTTAAAGGACTAATTCAGCCAAGTATGAAAGTTTAGGGACCAATTCGGCAATATAGCTATTGATGGAGACTAATTTTGATTTTTGGTTAAATAATTGTTTAAGCCTATTTTGATGAAGGATGTAAAGAGAACTTATGAATACACGTTTCATTTAGTTATTTGAAGTAAAATGATAGGACTAAATTGATAAGTAAAGAAATAAGGAGAAGTTATGGTAAATTTAGAAACTAAATATGGAAAGTTAGGTAGAATTTAAATTATGGCAGTAAGTTTAGAAATTCACCATAAATTCTATAAAAATGGTTAGATGATGAATTTTATTCCGATATAAAGGTATGTTAGTCTAGTTTAGTTTCCAACAAACGAAAGCTGATTTCGAGTTCCGAGTTAAAATATATGAATTTTTATTCGAATGAAGGTCAGAAAAATTATAGAGCAGTTTTCTGCCTAAACAATCTGTGATGTGAATTCAATGATTTTTCATAATTTGTTGTAGATTTTATTAATTTATGATGCTTATACCGTTAGAACCGTTATCAGATCTAGTTTCTCCAATATAAAGTAAATTAAAATCCAGTATGTATTCTGCCCTATTCAAGTAAATCTTTGAAGGTAGCGCATGCTGTCAGAAAATAGAATTTGAAACATTCTGTATTTAAAGGTTAGATAGCAAGCTCGGAAGAATTATTGGAAGTTCAAATTAGTCATTAAGGACCATAACGAGTTTTCGAAAAGTACAAAGAAGAAAGGAAAATATTGGAAATTTTATATTAGGATGATTATGTTAAAAAGCAAGTTTAAGGTATTGTTAGATTTGAGTCTAACGAATATTTTATTGTATTTATATGATTAATCAAGTCGAGTCCGAATCAGACAAGGTTCGAGGGATTATGAAAGAAAGGATTGAACTAGGACCTAGAGAGGCATCATGTTAAGTGGCCAATGTGAGTGCATTTTACTTATTTATTATATATGTGTGATATGAGTGAGTGCATTATATGTATTTATGACATGTTATTAAATATGATGACTTGCGATGAGTCAGTCTTGGTATAAATAAAAATGCATGATGGCTTATTTATGCAAATAGCATAAAATATTAAATGGCATATTGATACTATGATTGTAGCATAATGATTTACCCAAGGTAAATCGAATATCAGATATTGGGTATAAACGGCCATTATTGAATTATGCATGATATTACTCATGGATTGGATATTAAATGTGAAAAATACTACATTGATATGCCGAAGTACTAGTGTGAGAGTCTTTGGTATAATTGGATATCCAAAAAGTCATACCAATTGCAATCCAGCACTACGGTGAGATCCAGACACTACGGTGTTGTTTAGACATTACGGTGTCGATTAGCACAATAAGATGCTATAATGAGTAGCAAATGGCGTCCTCGAGTATGTACTCATCATCAGACGCTACGGCGTTGCAGACACTACGGTGTCGTTATGATGACTCGTATACCATAGGTTCACATAAAATTGTACTTTGGGCTATAATTCATGAAAAAGCTTTTATGCAGGAGGATAAGCCATTGAATGCCCAAGTATTACAACATGAGAATCTTTGGTATAGTTGAATATCCATAGAGTCCTAGCAACTGCGTCATAGCACTACGGTGCGAGATAGACCCTTCGGGGTCGAGTTAGACTCTACAGAGTCGGTTCAAACACTACGGTGTTACATAACACAAAATGTGCGAGTATGAGGAGCAAAGAGCGTCATCGAGTACGTACTCATCTCAGTCGCTTCGGCAATGCAGACGTTACGACGTCGTAGACACTATGGTGTTGTGATGACTTGCGTACCATGACATTACATGATTTTGTACTTTGAGCTATAATACATAAAATGCATTTTATGCAAGCAGTTAAGCTAAAAAATGCTTAACGTATACTTGATTTATAAAATAGAGGTTTGATGTTATGATATAAACTGCAATTGGGACTCACTTACTATTATGCAGGAAATGTATTGCACTGTTATATGAAAGAGGAATGACTTCGATAAGTCTATTTTATATGATTTTATACATTGAAATGATTTATTTTAAATTATAGTTGCCTCATTAAGTTGTTACTTAGCGTGTGCTGTTTCACATGTAGGTTATTGGAAACTTACTGGAAGAGGAGTCAAGCATGTTGATCAAGCTGCAGTTTGCCAAACATCAGTAAGATATTCTAATTCATGATATTCTCTAGTGGGCATGTATCAATTTATTAGTTGGTTGTTTTAAAGGATTATTTTAAAAAAATTACAAGTATAGAATTATATTAAATAATATTGTGACATCCTTAATGTGTATTTGTACTACGAGTATACGTTAAGGGTGTTATAAAACGCCAGGCAATACGTCATTTTTGGTGTTCTTCTCAGCTTCATAGCTCAAAACAAGGTTGTACCTTGATTTATGCTAAAGTTTGGGTTTTGCTGTCCAAAAACTTGTCTTTAGTGTAGTTTGGGCGTTTTAGGTTGAAATGGGAAGTACCCTTTTCATCCTTGTTATTGATTCAAGCGTTCATAACACTCATTCAACAATCAAAACTTTGCATCAATTCCTCACATAGGTCATGGCGTAGAATGCACGATTTTATAAAAACTAACGACCCAAAACCAATTTCTTCAAGAACAAGATCAATCTCCAAATCGTACAATTGATTCTGACTACACCTTGTGTCAAAAGATGTCTAGAGGGGATAAAATAAACAACCGTTACGTCAATCTCAATATAAACTTATACTGTATCAAACAAATAATGTCTTTATACTACTATTACCTTCTTCGGAAAGTCTGATTTCTAGTCTTTGTATGCCTCATTCTCCTTCTGAGTTTCATCAATGTAATGTTGTTTGTCTTCCTTCGACATGTTCCCCAATTTCTTGCCTAACTTTTTCCTAACCTACGAATGACAAATTTAAATTCATTTAACATTTTACATACGCCTTTAACAAACATCATAAACCACTGAAACCTACCATATTAGTCATTTTTTTCTCAGTTTGCTTCATCCTCTTACATTCACCTTGACTGTAAAACATTAAAATAACGAAGGTATACATTCAATCATTCATTATGAGAAGAAATAAGAATATATATTTTTTGTGCGTACGACCTATCACATATGGCCAACATCTCAGCACCAGCTTCCTTAGCAACTTCATTATGAACTTCATCAGCAACTGTATCAGCAACTTCGTCAAAAACGGGATTCAAATTTAAAGTTGTCATCCTAAAAAATAAATCTTCACATGAAACAGTGTAGAAACAAACCAACTCACTCATAAATAAACTTTTCATCATTACAAACAAATCTAACATTTTTAGGTTCAAAGAGATAGAAACATTTTAAAAAATGAAACAGAAAAAACTTTTTATCCCGAATCGATGAAAAATATTCAATTTAAACAGATTTCCTCCAACAATAAATGCAATTCCATACCAAAATTCCAAAGCACAACCTTAGATTTCAAATATTTCGCAAATAAACAAACTTAGGGTTTTGATTGTTACCTTTGCTTTGTTCGAAATGGACACGATTGCACAGATTCAGTTGCAAACCTAAATTAAGGTTTCTATCATTTACACTAGCCAAACGTTTTTTACAAATGAAGAGGATTCTCCAGATTTTCAGCGGGAAAATGAGTTCTAACCCTAAAATGTTATTAAACAAATGAAGGTTCGATTCCCATTCTAGGGAGGGCTTTAATCGCTACGAGTACCGAAATGACTAAGTACTTTGCGAGACCTACAAAAAATGGAAATATGAATCTTTAAACTAAAAATATTATAATCATCTAGTTTAGGTTGCGATACTCGTTGATGAATTCCGATACTTGGTGATTCAATCTAATATGTTATCTACTTCCTTTACTTTTACGATTTCAACGTCTAATTTTATCCATTCAACATACTATACGACAGATTTTGGTACTAATATTTAAGTTCCGAAACTTACTATACAAACATGTATTGTTAAAGGGACTTTAAACATTTATAGTTTACACATACAATAACAGGTTTCAGTACATGCACAAAAATTCTAATATCAGGAGAATAACGTTAAATGTTACGTGTTAACCCTAAAATGTTACTTTTATAGCTGAAATTTTGGTACCCTATATTAAATTTCGAAACATCTTTTGCCGACGTTTATTGTCAGAAACTTTACTAACAATTTAGGTTTAAACTTTTATCTTCTAATTTTGGTACATATCTTAGAGTTTCGAAATTGTACCATTCATCTTAAAAGTTATATGTTATTGTAATATTTTACGTTGCAAGAAGAATTTTATCCCCCATAAAGATTCAGTACAACTTACGAAGTATCTAAACTTACCGGCAGTGTTTTTGTTGAGAATTCAAATTTAAGACCAAAATATTTATTAGGCAAATATTATACTCGCCCCCAGATTTTAGGCAAATATTTAATTAAACTCAAAAGATATGGCGGTAAAGAGTTCCAAAGAACTCAAACTGATGGCAGCCGCAACTTGTAATGCCTTCTTGAGGAATCTAATACACTTTTCGGCCTTCCTCGAGTTTTGCATGATGTCTTACAAAAAAAAACATCATCCATATGTAATGACGCATAGTGAGCAGCACAACCTTAGCTGTTCTTGAAGCTTCGGGAAGGCGAAAGGAGTGAGGATAGAGACAACATGAGATTCCATGGGAGCTCCACTTTTTAGGCAAATATTTTGAAGATTTTGCTGCATTGTCCCAAAACTCTTGTTTTAGTTTTTAATTGCTTATTTAATTATTTATTATTTACATATTTATTATATTTAAGGGTTTAGAGTTTTAAGTTTAAAGTTTAGGGTTAAATTATTTTTAATTAAAAATGACCAAATTGAAATAATGTGTAAATAATAATGGTTAAATTTATTATTTTTTTCATATTATGAATAAGTTATTTGAATGTGCAAACGTGGAGGACTAAAAGTATTATTATACAAAATATTTAACTGCCATGTTACCCTTTTAATTATTGTTAACAAAGTCCGTGCCAAATTGGAACAAAACTAAAAGTTTTATAGTAGCATTGAAGCAATTGGAAGTTTGGTACCAAATTAAATAATTGATCAAAGTTTAGAGATAATTTGTGAATTTTACCTTAAATTTGTTATTATATATAAAAATTGAGCAAAGACATTTAGTCAGTTGGTTAAACTGCTCATATTTATTCCCTAATATTCTCTTAGTTATGAATTTTAGACCCTCTAAGAGCACTCATTCTTTTTTTAGTGTCCTCTTTTTTCTTCTCTCTAAATAAAATTAAAATTATCTAAAAAATTTAAAATTCACACGACAAACCTTATGGTTAAGACTGAAAATTAAATTCAGCAACATTTTAGTTACAACTATTCGGATTTTATGTAACGTGATTGTAGTACATCAAATATCATTGTAAAATCTAATTATTGAATCCCATTTTTCTTGTAGTGGTCGTTAAAGTCCCATAGACAATGCCATGTCCAATTAAATAGTAAACAGCACACTTTCAACCCTATATTACAATATATACTACTCATTCCTATTAAGCATCCATTGGACTCTCATTATCATCTGCAGCTGGTTTCAATAACCATCGATTCAGACGTTCTGATGCTTTCCTTACCTGCCACAGCAACTCAAATGGCTCTGGTATTTTTTATAATAAAATAATGCCTTTATTATTGGATAATTATTAATTAATATTTGAGGAAATGTACCTGTTCTTCCCAATCTGTTCTCCATACAAAGCAACCAAGAATAAGCGACTGCATTACTACCCCACTCATTAATCCAATCCATAGCCCCTAATTAAAATTACAGAATTAAAACTTGTAAGATATATAAATAGATGTTTTAAATATGTTAAAAAATAATAAAATATTTTTAATATTATATATACATATAGTTTGTTACCTTAACTTGAAGATTGGCAACATATCCAAGCAAAATTCCTATAGGTATTCCTATTGCATAATAGCATCCCAAGTTCACATATGCTACTGTGCTTTGCAAACCAGCTCCTGTGGCAATACCTGCATTATATATACATATATATGAATTTAAGCTTGGTATATTTAAACATACATGTATACTAAATTTACATAAAATAAATCAATGTAAACAAAGGCAACAGCTTACCTGAGAGTACCGGTTGAACACTGTTGATTAAAATTGCAAAAGCGAAGAAAATGGAGAGACTTGACACTGTTTCTGCAACTGCTTCATCGTCCGAAAACAAGTATGCGATTTGGTTTCTGAAAACCATACATAATATCCACAACACAATTCCTATACTTGTTGAGGTCCCAAGTATTGTTTTTATTGCAAATTTCACTGCCTTGGCTCTTCCTCTCCCCATTTCGTTCGACACTCGCACGCTGCCGAAAAAGATCGAATTCAGTTTAATCAGTTCGTATAATCATTTTTAAGAGACGGTTTTCAAAAATATCCGAGATCATATACCTTGCTGCAACTAGGAAGCCTAAACAGACCATAAATTCCCATCCGTAGATGTTCAGGCTGCAGTAACAGATTTCTTGGATGTAAAAGCAGTTGATGTTACTAAATTGAAGTACAAAAAGAAAATCAACCACTTGATTACCAGATGGAGAAAGAAGCAATGGCAATGGTTGCATTTTTCGCGTATCCGGCCATTAAGACGAGGATGGAAAAATACCAGAGTTCCAAGCTATTCAACAATCAATTTCAGACAAAGTAAAATTATTAATAATAGCTATTGAAATCAATGTAGAGTTTAAAATAAATGAAAAGAAATGAAATTAGGATTGTTACCAAATCATGACACCAGAGGATATGGAGAGCTTTATAACAGGCCATAGATCAAAGAAAGCAGCTTTAGAGAATCCTCTCCATGTATTAGGGCACCATCCTCCAAACACATACACCAATTGTCCCACAACCATTATCCAACCGGACATGGTCATGGCTGCCATTGCTCCATTCACTCCCCAATTAAACTTGTTCACAAACATCCACGACAAGAACACATGAACGACGAACGACGTGGTTGATAGCCATCCGACAATCAGATTCTTGAGCTGTGCTTGTAAGAACATTGAGATAGTCATGGAAACAACGAAGCTATAGATCATCGGGATGAACCACAGAGCAATTGGCCCTGCTGCAACCGCAAGCTCCTCCTCCTGGCCGAGAAGCCGGAGGATCGGGGTCGCGAAAATGAAGAGAGGCACTAGTATTGTTGCTGTAATGCCGTCAACGATCCATGATCGCTGCAGGTAAATTCCCATCATGTGGTGGTGCCCTGCCCCGAATGCTTGCCCGCATAGAGTTTCAGTTGCACTTGACATGCCGATCTTCCATTTATGGACAACAAGGTATTACACAAGCTAAACATGAAAAGATGAAAAATAAAAGAAGAATGGAATAACATGTTACCAGTATCCCATACATGAACCTCAGAATAATGGTTTGTATGATTGCATAAGAGGCGAGCTCAACGTCGCCAATGTGACCAAGGAATGACTGTGTCACCACTACCATTCCGAATGAAGTTACCCTCGACAATATCGAAGGGAATGCGATTCTCCATATCGTCTTCGATTCAATCAAAATTCTTGTTTTCAAATCATCTTCTTTTTCTGCAACCAACCTCTCCTCCAACTGCTTGTTATCCATAAATAAACTCTGCTCGTTTGAAGATACGAGTCAATTTGGAAATACTTCTTTTAGCCTACATGTATTCCATAAGAACACACCATAACAGAGAGAGGGAAACTTACTAGATACGATAACAGGAGACTGCAGCCAAGCCAGGCAGTTGAATTGCTGTTGCAGAGGCTGTTTTATTAGCCTAGACTAATTCGGATCCGGTTTTGCAGGGACGTCCATTACAAGGTGACAATCCTAATCTAATTTTTCTCATTTACAACGCCAGGATTCGAACTCTAAACATTGCTTAGGGAATTTAGCGTCTCATCCTACTAAACCAACTGTTTGTTTGTAGGATAGCGGCATGCGAATTTTAGACAATAAAATTGCCGCATGAAAGGTATATTTTCTAGTAGTTGGAGAGCGAAAGCAGATTTTAGAATTAGAGTATGAAATTGTAGGTAGCCTGGAGGGATTTTATTTCATAATTTTGTGTATGCTATACCGGCTGTTAGTGACTATTTTATTTGTTATAATTGATATGAAACTTGGAAGGAAGCTAGGGAAGAATCCACCCGGGACCAGTGAAGAATAGGAATATGAGTAGATACTAATAAGTCCAAATATTCACAAAACATTCATTTGTACATTTAATGCATGTACGAAATATATTAAAATTTTACTTTTAATTTTTTAAATTCCAAACTCCTAATTATATACCAATTATATTCCATCAATCATATGATCTAAACTATGTTAGTGTTCATCGACAAATACGAAATGTTGAAGTATTTGTTTTTAGGCTTAATTACAAAATAAATACCCAAACTATATCTCTTTTTTAATATGTGCCTGAAGTATTTTTTGGCTGAAATATGTGCTTAAAGCTTCATTTTTTTGCTGAAATATGTGCCTAAAGTATATTTTGGCTGAAATATGTGCATAAAATTTCATTTTTTGGCTTATTTTAAAGTCAACCGAGACACCTACTTTGACACATATTTCAACCAAAAATAAAACTTCAGGCACCTATTTCAGCCAAAAATAAAACTTTAGGCACCTATTTCGACTAAAAAATACTTTAAACACATATTGTAAAAAAAAGACATAATTTGAGTTCTTATTTTATAGTTAAGCCTTATTTT
This sequence comes from Hibiscus mutabilis, assembly GCA_019671005.1. NCBI lineage: Eukaryota > Viridiplantae > Streptophyta > Magnoliopsida > Malvales > Malvaceae > Hibiscus > Hibiscus mutabilis. The sequence continues at coordinate 11,278,921 of CM033744.1, forward strand.
TATTTTCATTGTCATTGTACTATTGTAGTACATAATATATTTAAATTTGACATTTTAATAATTTGTGTATAGGTATATTTTCTAGTAGTTAGGAGGGAAAGCGGATTTTATAATGAGAATGTGATATCGTAGGTAGCCCGGAGGGATTTTATTTCATAATTTTGTGTTTGGAATGGCTGTTGGTAACTATTTTATTTTGTTGTAATTGATATGAAACTTGGAAGGAAGCTAGGGAAGAATCCACCCGGGACCAGTGAAAAATAGGAATATGAGTAGATAGTAATAAGTCCAAATATTCACAACACATTCATTCATGTACGATATATATTAAAATTTTACTTTGTAGTTTTTTTAAGTTTAACTATAAAATACCTGCCCCATGTCACGGAAATGCCCCTTTTACTCGGTTGGCAAGCCGTGCGGCACTTGAAATAGGTGTTACCCAAACAAGTCAGCCTTTCTCATGCCCCCTTGGTCTAAGGAGTTATCTCGGTCTACCTTTCTCAGGGTCACAATGTGCTAGGGGCTTTAGAGTTTCGAATCCCGCAGGGCCTAGCGATAGCTACACCCCAACCTCGTACTTTAGCCATGAGAGCGATATGGGGCCCTATGGCCCCAAACCGTCCCTAGGTATTTCTCCCAAGGAGATAGTGCGCCAACCACTAGGCCCCATTGCCCCCACACTTAGGCCCCATATGGGCCTAGGAGTAGGTCACTTACACCAAGGAAGCTCGGTCGCTAGCCCAGGCGAGGGGGATGGTAGAGACCCGACACCAGACCACTTCCCCTAAAGAGCTAAATAAACTTACCAAGAATGTCGCGAGTAGACGTTGCCTCGTCCCAAACGAGGACACTTACTGGATAGAGCCTTTATCGCCTTCCCAAAGCATCTTAACTTGCATCCTTGACTTGGTAACTCCTCAGGGATTGCTCTTCTCATCGCTCGGTCCACCTTTGCTCGCTCTGAAATGGGCTTGTCAAGGCAGGATCGTAATACAACAAGGGATGGCCTTGACATTCTCCCCCACTTCCTCTATCAATGCCCTAATCGATGTAGTCCAAGAAGTGATGGTTCTGACATTCTCCCTCACTTCCTATATCGATGCCCTCATCGATGTAGTCCAAGAATGGATGGTTCTCATAGACGTTGACAAAAATTCTTCATCACTTGATGAGCTGATATGGACATCTGTGGTAGCATATCTTTGATTCGTGCTCGATTGATACGCTTTTCTAGTCCCACCATTTGAACATTCAAGCACATAATTATAGCCTCGATCCTGGGTTATTTCTATCTCTTTTTTGACTATGTTGCACATCCGAGACCATCTAGACCGATCATGAACTAGTTCCACTTCTTCCCTGTAGAGTGTTAGATTCATGCTCCCCCACTTATACTCTAATTGTGGCTCGAGCAAAGAGACAAGTAACAAACCATTGATCCACTCAAACACGTGCCTTGTAGTTTCTTTGTGCTCCAGGATCTGCCCATTAACCTACACAAATACAAAAGTAACATAACTGGGCAAGAGCAAGCGAGTTACGATTCGTCATTGAATGGCTTGCTCTTCGGCATTAAGTATCTTCACCAACTTTGTCTCATCTCGTATCGAGACCTTCAAATTTCTGAATGTGTCACCATACATTCATCATCATATTAACCCAAGTTTGCTAGTACATGTTCGCATTGCATATGGTTGCTTAATAATGCAAAGATGATCTTTAGTTGCCAACACCGTATAGAATTGTACTTGTCTTTTGTCCTTCTCAATACACCCTGTATTACAAGATATACAAACAATTTTATCAATGATAACATATTCACACAAGTCTCGTATGATACATGGTTGGCACACATTGCCTTACGCTACCACCAATCATGGTATGCCTTTGTATTTATACCTCACGTGTTTTGACTATTTGAGAACACAACCCATACGACAAGCTCATATCATCTACTCGCGAGGCTTTCTTTCTACCCGATTATACCTGTACCATTCACCACGTGAATGCACACCAATGTTCACTCGAGCAACCTTGTCCTTGTTCCAGTAGCAAGTAGATGGTCACATGCCCTCACTAGAGCTTCTCAATGGTCTCCAATGGCCCGTGTAATAGCCAATCAAGTTGCACCTTATTTCATTTCTCCTTCACTCCCTTCGTAAAAGAATGAACCGTTGATTAAGTACAAAAAAAAACAAATCGATCTCTGGGCACAACTGGCTTGTACACTATAGATAAGTTAACTTTTCCCCATCTACTGATGTTTCCCCACTATCCACTTATTAGGAAAGTTTATCTTGTTGTCACGCCAGCAAAGTGTACCTGTATCGGCACCCTCACAAACATCATATCACATTAGTCTCCTGCTGTGGACGTCAAAAATGATGCCTCCCTTGTGCCCTCTATATGTGACTTAAATTTTCATAGAATACCAAACTCTTCCCCATATTCCCACGACATCTAGTCAGTAAAGCATTCTCACGCAGGATCAAGTCCTCTATATTCTCTTACATAATATCTAATAGAACTTGTATGTGCCAAATCCCTTAGCTTCTTCTGGGCATTATACTCTACATTTTCAGAAAAAAAGAGCTCATTAACTCTTTCTTCAGCTTTTCCCATATCTTGATAGAACAAACACCATTAATAAACTTGGACCGCCACCACAACTTGGCGTCCCTTGTTAGATACATCGAGGCCACCGAGACCTTGATCTTATATAGTTCGAACTTCATATGACTTAATGATTCTTTGGCTTCATTACCAAATCTTTGATAGCATGGGTCAACTCTTGTTGTGTTTCCTCAATTGCTCGAAGCCAATCATTTGATGCCACAACTTACATGGCAGCCACTGCGGCCTCAAGTTCCTTAAACCGACTCGGGTCTATCGACCCACCACCCTGTGTCGATATCCTAGCACCTGGGTGCATTCCCTCCCTAGGAGCAGTACTCGCTCCACGCTTTCATGTTGTCAACATTTTTGTCGACACATACAGAATTATTGTGCCTGCACATACATCATCTTTCACAAACATGTGTGATATTTGTGCCATGTCATTCTTTGTTGCATGAAGCTGACATTTATCTCTATTACATAGACTAGGGCTTTTTTTGACACCTGCCTTCATAACACACACAAAAGAGAAAACTGACCACGACACTGGTTAGTTCAATTACATAACAATAAAATGAAATGTACCTTACATGTTACCGTGAGACTTTCTAGTATGCCCCCCACTGCAATTCACGCTCCGTATTGCCAAACTCTGGATGTGCTTTATAAACTCCTTGACCACCACATTTCTCTTTTTGGGTAACACTGACATATCCGTGGTAAACGGGTTTTGCTTCCGGTCTCTCGGTCCATACATCAGTTTTGACCTAAGCCATGACTTTATTAGCTCGCCCCACCAAATAACTTGTCGGTAGTAGCCCATATCACCACTGCCCAAATTGGGGATTTTGTAACACTTGGGTGAAATCCGAATTGTACTTGAACCATCACTACATACCCATCGAGCTTGTCTGTCCCACACTCACTTTTTGGCTCTACTTGTGAAGGAACTTCTAAAGAGAGCTTTTCTCAGATGCACCCACATTACCAAGTTGTACCACTCTTGTGTTTCTCACCCAAACGGGTAGCTTTACAAATAGCATTCTACCTTACCATAGCCACCATCCCCATCAAAAGAAGATTTTTGTACCAAATGAGTTTTTCCCTATCCAAGATAAAACCGTATTGACTCACACAACCTTTGTCATCCCATATTTGCAATCTATTGTCGAAGAATCTGGTCCAAACTACCACATCGCAACACATTCCTTTTTACCTTAAGATCCAATGTGTCTTGAGAAAATTGCTATTTACAGTTAAATTATTAGCTATGGGAAGCATTCCCCTTAGGCTCATTGATTTTATTTGACAATGTAACAGATTTTTCCATCAAGAACCCATGGTGTGTCTACCGCTAAAAGAGTCCACATCAACAGGAGAGAGCATACCAATAACTCAGCACTTCCTTTTACCTCATTATGTTTCGATGAGGCAACTCATTTCAGCATACTGCGATCGCCGCGATCCTTTGGCCACTTCACTAGATAGTTCGAGGTCATAAGAGTCTTGTCCTGCACATTTAGACGATCACGTTGTACCAAAGTACTTCCATAATAAACGAGCTTTATCATAATCCTTTGATTTTTTTATCAATGAGCGAATCTACAGCCTTGAGGAACACGACTCTACCGCATTGATCCTCCAAACACAAAGCAACTATAGAACTGTCTCAAGTTGTCTCCAACTCTTCCCTCTAGGGTTAGTTTGCGAACCCATGACTACCCATTGTATCAATCTATATCCATCTGTACACACTTCTCTTTTCACCTAGAAAAAGATAGTTAAGCAACAACCAAGCACCACAGTGCCAAGATAAACAATATTTCCATTAACTTCCATCAGTCAATAAATTATTACATTACCCTGGAAACGACAAGCACTAATATGTTAGATTAACAAAAATAAGCACATTTTATGTTTCGGGCTGCACACGTCCTTGTGCTAACAAGACAAAACAAACATCAATAAGCAAAGGTTACTAACACAAGGCACTGTATCAAAATAAGCATTACTATTACCGATAGCCACCATAGGGAATGACTCTCCTCTCGAGTGGCGCATAAGCATCCCTATATTGCCAGAATTCGTGTCACCGTGCTACGAGGAAAACACACTTCATCATGTCTCATAGACAACCATCAACGAGCCTTTAAAGCAACCAGAAATATTGCTTGTGTCCCAAATCACGGACAAACACTATTGTGCAAATGTCATTCTCGTCCACCAAAAGTTCTCGCGCTTCTTTGCGCCTCAACTTGATCACTTTTCCGATCGGTCAACAATAATGCTACACCTGTAACGAACAAATGAGCCCCACTGTGCTCTAATTCACACACGCCACTACGCTAATGTAACACATCGGCACTACCTTGCCAAAACCCACCATTAGACATCTTTGCGCCTTGACTAGGTCTTGATCAATTAGTATCATAGGGAGTCACCCTGCCTACTCCACTCGCAGAAGCACTTGACGTAGGTTCTAGCCACCCTACCTACCCTCACAGGGCGCTTAGCGTGAAACTAGACCACCATGTCTACTCCACTGATAGATGCATTTGGCGTGACATTACACCATCCTACCTACTCCTTGAAGAGAATCGCTTGGCGTAGGATTCGACCACCCTGCCTACTCCCCACATGGGAGCGCTTGGTGTAGTCCACCACATTTCCTACTCTAGTCTAAAGAGCGCTTGGTTTACTGTCATTTGACCCTGCCTACTCCATTTACTGGAGCGCTTGGCGTAGAATCCACAATCCAACACCTCTGTGCACAGAAAAAGTCTCATTTTTTGTCTATCATGATGATCCACCCTGACTACTCCACTTGTGGGGGCGCTTGGCGTGAGAACAACTGATCCACAAATAGTCTAACTCTTATTTTGCTACACATCCATCTGGCGTCACCACGCATCACAGCCACTGAATAAAGCTTCACAATGTTCAAGTTGACACATGAGCACTATGGCATTTGGTTAACAAATACGCACCACTGTATCAAAAGTCATAACCAAACACCATCGTCACATGACTACATTGTCCCATCATTTTCTCGCTCTGATACCACGTGTCACGGACATGCCCTTTTTACTCGGTTGGCAAGCCGTGCGACACTTGAAATGGGTGTTACCTAGACAAGTTAGCCTTTCACATGCCTCTTTGGTCCAAAGAGTTATCTCGGTCTAGCCTTCTCAGGGTCACAATGTGCTAGGGGCAGGGCCTAGCGATAGCAACACTCCAACCTCATACTTCAGCCACGAGCGCGATATGAGGCCCTAGCCCCAAACCGTCCTTAGGTATTTATCCCAAGGAGACAGTGCGCCAACCACTAAGCCTCACTGCCCGCACACCTAGGCCCCACATGGGCCTAGGAGTAGGTCGCTAGCCCAAGCGAGGGGGATGGTGGAGACCTGACACCAGACCACTTCCCCCTAAAGAGCTAAATAAACTCACCAGGAATGTCGCGGGTAGATGTTGCTTTGTCCCAAACGAGGACACTTACTGAATAGAGCCTTCCTCACCTTCCCAAAGCATCTTAACTTGCATCCTTGACTTGGTAACTCCTCAGGGATTGCTCATCTCATCGCTCAGTCCACATTTGCTCGCTCTAAAATGGGCTTGTCAAGGCAGGATCACAATACAACAAGGGATGGCCTTAACACCCGACATATACTCATTTTTTGAGATTGGTGTGTAAACTGTTTTTGGTTGAAATGTGCCTAAATTTTTTTTCTTGGCCAAAGTAGGTGACTCAGTTAACTTTAAAACAAGCAAAAAAATGAAATTTTAGGCACCTATTTTAGCCATAAAATACTTTAGGCATTTATTGCAAAAAAAGTAGATTTTAGGCACTTCTTTTGTAGTTAAGCATTTTTTTAATCCCAAAACTCCTAATTATACCCGCTTGTATTCTGTTGATGCCGATTTTGGTCGACACCAAACGAGGAGGTGGAGACGATTGGCAAAGGGTGGTTGGACGACGAGGATTAGTGGTTCACTTGTCGTGGGAAGAGCCGAGAGCCATAGGGGACCATAGTTGGTCATTGAGTCAAGCGGTTCACCCTTGGTTGACTTGAGGCTGAAAACCACGAATAGTGTAGAATCGGTGGCCGGAGCCATTTGGGAGAGGAGAAAAGGTGATCAGCGTAGAATGGGCGATGGTAGCCCTTGTGGAGAACTTGGGGCCTCATGATGTCTTCGATCTTGGGGGTATTTATATCTTTTTGGAGTTGTAGATGGAGTGATGCTTGATAGGATGGTTCTAGTCCTAGTGATGGCTATTGATGGACTGCCAGGCTGTAGCTCGGTTGTCAGGTTGCGAGCTCAATTGAACTTGATGATTGTCTTGTCTTGGCGTAGAGGTCTTCGTAGCTTCATGAGTCTGAAGGTGTAGGAGACTTTCGGAGGAGGGGTTTCTGACTCCGCGATGCTTAGAGCGTTGAGTAAAGGCGAGTTTTTGTAGTTCACTGCTGTGAGACAGGCGAAGAGCCACAATAGTTCTCCGGGGGAGTTTGGCGATGGTACAACACTAGTCCCTCACTTAGTTGAAGGAATGTCATAAAGCGGCACTCAACTAAGACCTGATTTGACGTTTTGATTTTTCTTCGAGGTAGGGATGCACATTGGGAACCGGTGTGGCAATAATTAGGGTTTCAAGTGTTGTATTCGTTGCATCTTGCGAGTGGTTCGGAGGGTTGGGCTCGAATCTTGGCTTTTGGGTGATGACATCTTTGTTGTGCTATAAATTGCGAGAAATAGCTAAGTTTTCGGCTCAATTTTTTCCTCTTGTTGCAGGGAGAGCTTGTGGTTTCTTTATCTTTTTCTTTCAATTTTTGTACTTGTTCAACACCGATTTAGGATGACCAAAGGAGAAAGGCCAATAACGAAAATGGTTGAGGTGGACCGTACTGTAGATGTCATCGGAGTAAAAGTGGAGTCCAAGGCATGACATAATGAGGCGAAAAAATTGTTGGAGTGTCGTGGTTTGCGCTGGTCCAACTTCTAATTTTCCTTCAGCATTTCGAAGGGAAAACTATAACCCTAAATCTAGCCTAGAAGAAAAGACAAAATTTAGGAAGTTATAATTGAAACTTAACCCTCAAGAAAACCAATTTTAAAAATTTATATTTTAATTTTAATTTAAATAATATATATAACAATAATTTATTAAATCACTTGAAATAAATAAAACACAAATGTCATTATTAAAATTTGAATATTTAATAAAAATCCTTGAATATACGTAAATAGTCTTAGAGTATGAAATTACATCAATGTCTCAAATATAATAAATAATAGTCTAAATAACTAAAAATAATTTCGTACTGAATAATAAAATAATCATATAAAATGTGAGATCCTCTAAGTACCACGTCTCCTAAATTCTAAGGATATATGTAAGAGAAAATTATGGGGACTAAGCTAAAGAGCTTAGTGTGTCTCTAAAGTGCAAGAAAAGCCATAATCGTAAAATATAATATTATTTTCTTAAAATCCTTTAAAATCATAGCACAAATATTACAAACACTATGCAATGCACCCAACTACAACCGCCAAGAGAAGAGGAAAGTTCTCCATAACTCCTCAATACAACCACCATCGAAAGTGGAATTCAGCCTGAAGGGTGAAACCACTGAACTTTCCCGTACAAATTCCAACCCATGTTCATACATACATGATGTTTAAAATTCAAATTTCATAAGCACAGTTTCATAAATCCATAAAACATACTTCATAAATCGTAGTTCATAAATCTGTAAACCATAGTTCCGTAAATTTGATATTTTATAAATCATAGTTAATATGAAAAAATATGCATATGATGACAAACATACAAACTATAGTGCAAATCATAATCAAGCAAAGTGTAAAACATCAACTCACATAACAATAATTTATATATGTTAAGGAATGTTACGATTCGCACTATCCAAAGTTATGGCTTAGCTGTATCGGTGGAAGAGGCAATAAATCGTAAGACTTGAGAATAGGGGAGTCGTGGTCACCCAAATTTACGCGTGCACAGCTTGAAAATACAACTTAGTTATGGCTTAAAGATGGCTTTGTTGAGGGTCCCACCATAGCATTTGTTAACGATAAACATAGGGGAATTGTTGGTGTAAGAAATCTAATTCAATTAATAATTGAATTGTTTTGTAAAAGATACCAAATAATCAAAGGGTGAAAGTTGCAATAGTGATCGACAGATACAATGGAGAAGGGTTGTTGATGGTGAAAAGAATAGAGGAATTCTGGGGTAAGATGAATATATATAAAGGTTAAAATTGAATAGGATTTTAATTTGGGATTAGTCCCGATATTTTTTTTTTGGAGTTAAAAAAAACAACTTTATAAAATACTAAAACAGTCTCTCTAAACCTTTTAAAAATAAAATTACCGTTTGACTTAGAAATCCAATTCCTCATAATTTAATTCAGAGTTTAGGAATTTTAAAATTAAAATTAAGATGTTTTCAGAAATTACGATAAGAACTAGAAAAAATTAAAATGTGCAAGTTGGTCTCAAAGTTTGATTTTCAAAGTTTAACAAATCGTTTCAAAATTCCTCAAAAATTAGGAATTTAGAATTTGATAATTTAAAATTAGGATTTTTAATTTAGGAGAAAATTCTAGGTGTTACAAAATTTCTGTTTGAGCTACCACGACGATCGGACGGATGGTTCATTGGTGTGGTTCTACTTGTCTTTTTACTAGCTGGAGGCAGGGTTTCATTTGCCGCTTCATCCTTTTGTTTGTGATGTGCTGAGGGAGTACAACGTAGCTTCGGGGCAGTTGGCTGGCGTGTCGTGGTGGATCGTCATCAGTTATTTGCTATATGCGCTGAGAAGAAGTGGCAGCCTTTCGTTGCAGTGTTGCGGAGGCTCTTTACATTTAGTCCGATGGATTTAAAATCTCTATCAGGGATGGTGAGCATTGTAAGGATTGCGTAGTGGAGGAGGCCATTATGGGGTGGAGTGGAACTAAGAATCTGGGTCTGGATCGTTCTAAGTGCATAAGGATAGAGCGAAAGCTAGCGGGAGGTTTTGGCTTTCCTTTAAAGTGAAAAGTTCCTGGAGATTCTGCGCGGAGCTGAACGAGAGAGAGCTGGGTCAATTCACCATCCTGAAGGGGGAATGGAGGGTCGATGTCGAGAGGGACATCACTTTGCGGTGAGTGTTCAAGGTTGGCCTTGACGGGCTGAGCTCTAATAGTTACAAGGCTTCCTATGTGTAAATGAGCTTTAAGCCAATTTCGAGGATAATATCGTACGAGACGGCTTGGCCTCATAGTAGTTTGGAGGATATGGCCCAAGAACTTGTTGGAGTGGTAGAGGAGGAAGGTAGCTGGTTGATTACCTATAGAGGCTGTTGTCGTAGACTGTGGCGTTCTGACGGTACGCCAAATTGGGTGAAGAGAAACAAAGGGTTGGTTTTGGAGATTAACTTATTAGGTTCGAGGACTGGGCCGGAGATCGCACAACAGAGGAGCGAGTGGGGGTTCCTCGCAGTGGTGACGATGCTCCTAGTGCTCTGAATGGAGATTTAGTGCCTATGGGTGGTGCTTCCGCATGGCCACAGGTTGTGGTGAGAGTTCCTTGTGACTTATTTTCGTTGTTGCATGCATTGGTGGTTCCTTTAAGTGTATTTTTTCTCTTTTCAGGCGCAGATAGTCCTGGGGGATCGGGGGAGTTGGTGAGGAGGTCCAAGTTGGTGTATCGGCCTCTTCGAGTAGGCTTTGCACCGCGGCCGACTTTCTTGGAAATAGAAAAATAAACTCCCTTTGTTGGAGGATTTGTAGAGGGAAATTCTCTTTGTGTGGAAAAAAAAGAAGAAAATTCCAGAGGGACTTTCGGTCGCGACTGCTCCTAAGAAGAGCAAGTCTTTCGAGACCATTACATCTGTCAAGGGTGCTAAGGTTGCTTTTGTGGTTGCGCCCGTGGCTCCAAGAGTTACGACAGGTGTACTAGGAGTGCCTTCTAGCATGGTGGCTCAAGAGAAATGAAAGGAGGAGATCGCTGACCGCTCAGTTTTAGTTGGGAGTAAGTTTGTGTCTTTATGTTAGTTGCCTTGTATATTATGAGGAATATCGCTTTTTATGCGTGTTTTCTGCAGGGCTATCAGCAACGAAGGCAGCTGTGCCTTCTTTGTCTCACTTTCAAAGGGTTTTTGGCCTCGTAGAGTCAGCTCTTATTGAGGCTGAGGCAGCGTATAATGGTCAGCGGGTAACATCGGTGGCCAAAGAAGAAGAACTATTCAAAACCAATAACAAGGTTGTCTCCATGATTGGAGAGATCGTGGCCTTAAAGCGACACCTAGTGGATGCCCAAGATCTTCAAAGGAGAGACGAGGCTGAGGTTGAGTCGTAGAGGAAGGCGACTTCAGAGATGACTGTTGATCTAAAGAAAAAAGAGGAAGAAGTAGATCTGGCTTTAGAGGAGAAGTAAAAACTTGTGGGGGCCCTGGTGTGTGAAAAGACAGTCAGATTGGCTGTGGAAGAAAAACTCAAAGAGTTCGTTGGCTATGCGGATAGGTGTGAGCGTAGTTTGATTTGTGGTATCCAGGTCGCTGTTGGCTTCTTAGTCTTGACCGGCCTAGATCTTCGTTACTGTTGGGAAGTCGTATAGGGAGATATAGGTTTTGATCTTTACAACCCCTCTAGGAAGCCTGGGAGGCAACCCGCCTTGGGTTATCGCCCTATGTTCGTGGGGAGAAATGCGATGATGGCGATACTTCTAGTCTTGCGACGGCTATCTTTGGGGTTCCCCTAGGTACTGGGGCTAGTGTAGATAGTCCTACTCAATCTCACGCGGGTGGGAAGAATAGGTTGAGGTTTTTAGGACGGATAACCCCACAGAGCCAAGCGTAAAGGATCCTCTGATGGTTGCAATTAAAAATTCCTCGGTGACAAGCGATCAGCTGGAAGGCGAAGTTGTGGACCCGTTTATCTCTGAATTGAAGGATTTTGTAAAGTATTGATCCAACCTGCCTGTGTAAAATATGATGGGGCCTTGTAACTTTTACCTGTATTAATGAAATTGTAGTCTTGATAAGTAGCTTCTCGTGTGTTGCTTTTATGTTTGTGTCGCATTTTAAGACATGCCATCCACGACTTTCATACTTAGGCAAGTTGACGAGTGTGTAAGTAACCTGTTTTGCATACCCTTTTAGCTTAGCTTTTGCATGTGTTTAAGCTCTTTTAGTTGCATTTAGGAGTAGTTTGTATATAGTTTGCATGTAATTAGGGAGTTACATTGCATGTGCTTAATTGTTATATAATTTGGTGGTTTTAATGGGAAAATGTAGTGTTTTATGGTGCATGCGCAGGACCTATTGGAACTAGAGGAATATTGGAGCGAAAGAATATCATATCTCTCGGTTGGAGCTGACGAGGCAAGAATAGTTGGAGATAAATCTACCTTTGGCTTATGTGTACTCTCCTTAGATACGAAACTCATTAAAGAAGGGGGAAAGCAAGGTTCTCTTAAAGGAGGCTGTGCACGCTTTAGGATTACAAAACCCTAGCTATAAAGATGACTTGGACTACAATTAAAGAGAGCTCGATCATAGATGATAGTCCTTAGTCTTCAACTATCGGAGAACCACCAGAGTCAAAGTGCTAGAGGAGTCTCCACACGACGAAAGCCATCAAGAGAGGCTAAATGACTACGGGACCTGCAACAACTGTTAAAAAGCTTGGAGGAGATTATCGATGATGCTTGACCCTTTTCTATTCATTGCTTGATAAACTACTATGTTTTAATTTTTTTAGGGTAAACTACACAGAAAACCACTTAACTATGGGGTTGGTGTCAATTTGACCACTATACTTTCAATTTTGGCAATTATACCACGTAACTATTTAAGTGGTTCTAATCAAGCCACCAACCATTAAAACTAACGAAAAAGCTGACGTGGCTGTTAAATAAAATTGGTATAATTACACATTTGGTCTCTGTTATTTACACAATCTATCAATTTGGCCATAATTTTAATTTAATAAAATAAATTAATTATTTAATTAGGTGGTGACATGTGTCACCACCTTATTGGAGGAATTTAGCTATTTTTATTTAATTTAATAAATTTATTTTCCTCCTCTAATCAGGTGATGACATATTTCACCTAATTAGAGAATGAAAATAAATGCAAAGCAATTTGGCTTTGGGAGAATTTAAAACAAGGCAAGCTTGGAGGAAGTGGTACACCTTTGCCACTAGGTCAACAACAACTTTGTGATAAGGAATAAAAAATTATATATATATATATATATATATATATATGTCTTTACCACAAACCATTTCAAACTTTCAATTCCAAGCCTTCAACAATGGTAGCCAACTTGCAGGAACCTACAATCTAGGTATTCAACCCATTTAAAGCTTGAATGGAGGAGGCACACCATAATCAGCCTTTCAAAACCTATACAGACGTAAGGTTCTATCTGATCTTGTGGCGGTCAAAAGGGAAATTAACGAAATAAACAAGTCTACTAATTTTATACAACAAATTCTGAACAAGTGTCATTCACTGCTACTAGAAGCCAATCCTATCAAACTCTATTGCATGTTGTAGCAAGGTATGGTTCCCAGGTGTGGTGAAAGAATTACTGGAGTCTGAAGATCCTAATTTTCCGTATTCTATCAATAGAAAGCAAGATAGTTCACTTTACATAAACACTGTTCATCCTCCATTCAAGCTTTAAATGGGTTGAATACCTAGATTTGGGTGCCTGTAAGTTGGCTGCCATTGTTGAAGGCTTGGAATGAAAAGCTTGAAACTGTTTGTGACAAAGACATATATATAATTTTGTATTCTTTATCACAAAGTTACTGTTGCTAGTGGTAAAGGTGTGGTAATTGCTCCAAGCTTGCCTTGGTTTGAACCCCTAAAGCCAAATTACTTTGTATTTATTTTATTTCTCTAATTATGTGACACGTGTCATAACCTGATTAGAGGAGGAAAATAAATTTATTAAATTAAATAAAAATAACTAAAGTCCTCCAATAAATAATTAATTTACTTTATTAAATTAAAATTATGACCAAATTGATAAATTGTGTAAATAACGGGACCAAATATGTAATTATACCAGTTTTATTTTGTAACACCCCGAATTTGGGTCTAGTAGTTAGATAGGTCAGTTAGACGGTTCGGGAGAACCAGATTAGGCAATTCGGGTTAGTTTCGGGAATTAAATGTTTAAGAAATTGTCTTTGGGTAAAATAAAATATAGAAAATGCTAGAAAATATTTAATTAATATTATAAAGGTATTGGTAAATTTAATTTGAAGGAATTAAATCGGAGTTTGAGACATTTTGGTCAGCTGACTAAAATGTAAAGATTTCAAAACTATTTTTGGTGACTAAATCTTAAAAGGGTCAAAACTTAGAATCTTTAAGGAGCTAATTAACCAAACTTTTTCATCAAATTTCCCCTTAATTTATGCCATTTTTAAAAGGTTTTTAAATGGTTTTAATATTAAAATAAAATAGAAATGATAAAAGGATTTTTATTAACCAACTTTATTTTCTTACATAACTAATTTTGATCTCAACTTTTCTCACAACTTTCTCGGCAGCCAAATTATCAATTCCTTTCTAAAATTCTTAGGAATCAATCTCTTCTCATTTCCTATTTGATTTCTTTGATTCCTACAACAAAATCTACTTGGTTTCTTGAAGTTTTGTCCAATCTTTGCCAATTAAGGGAGAAATCAGCAATTAGAGGCAATTTCATTTCTCCCCTCTAATTAAAGGTTCTTCAATGAAATTCCCAAGTTTTTGATCCTTTACAAGTGATTTTTGTTACGTGTTAATGATTTAATCAAGATTTAGTGGATTAAATTGAGTTTTGATGAGAAATTGGAGGAATATTATTATGGATCTGTTTTGCCTTGATTCTAATTGTTTTAGAACACTTGAGATATGTGTTTTAATGTTAAAAGAAAAGATCAATAAAAGAAATATAGAAACTATGTGAATTGCTAATTTTCTAGGTTGTAAATAGTTAGATTTTGAAGTGATCTTGGTGTTATAAAGTTGATTCTAATTGTTTTGGATGTTAATTAATATTTTTAAGATGTTAAAATCAATGGGTTTTGGCCGAGCTTTGTTTGGATGAGGCTGGGTGATGATTTCGGCTGTTTTAGAGAGACGTTTGATGGTTTTAGTGAGGCAAAGTTGTATTTGTTGGTTGCTAGAGATTAAAGATGCATGGAAGTGCATTAATCCTCTGTTTTTGTTTGGGTAAAGCAGTGGAGTTGAACCCTTTAGCTTTTGGAGAGGTTTCGAAGGTTTTGGAAGCTTGATTGTACAATGACAAGTGGAACATTTGGTTGTTGGTGAGTGGGAATACATTTTATTGCTTTTAAAAGGTTTGACGAAAGGTTTTTTTGGGAGTTTAGATTAAGTTTGAAATGCTTATCTAAGCTCGGAAGTAAGTATTGGTTGATCTCTCTCTCGTTTTTGGTTTTGCAAAATACTATCTCATGCACATGTTTATGATTTTGATTACCTACTATTATATGCATGTTTTAGAAATGAAAGATGTTGCAAATGATCTTATATTATGATTATTAAGAATTGAAAATGATTTATGAAAGGATGTTGAGAATCCTATAATACATGGTTAAATGTATTGGAAATTGATTTGATTTGATGCATATGTAAAACAGTGAGGTAATTTGGTTTTATTGAATATATTGGCAAGTGGCTGAGATTAAATGTTATCAGATATAGTTGGCTAGCCATAGGGTTTAAAGTGCACTATAATAAGTCGTCTCATGTGCGTCGAGGGGTTAGTTGTGCCATTTTCTCCACTATAAGAACTGAATCGGCCGAGGGGTTAATTGTTTTGTATTCTCCTGCTGGTGGATTTATACGTTATAATCGTTGAGGGCTGTTCCGGTTTGAGGACGCATGTGAAGTGGTCGAAGGAACCACTTGGGAAATATGTGTATCTGACGTGTTTTGTAAAATGGAATAGAACTTAGTTTTGAGTCACTTGATTGCCAATATATGAGATAATGTATCATGAGAAATGAATTATGTTTTGTATAATAGGTTTTATATATGTGATGCTCTTTAAGCTTGCTACTTAGAGAATTTGGCATATGAAGCTTAAATTGAGGTTTGTGATTGAAATCCATGATACATGTGTTGTAAATGATTTAAGAGTGCATTTTTGGAAAGATTATAGAAGCATGAGATGATTTTGGCATGAACATGATAAACTTGGTTTGAAATTAAATGGTTTAAATGCATTGATGAGTGTTTTCGAGATTTCCTCGCTAAGCTTATAGCTTACGCTCTTTTTTCTCATCAATGCAGAGAAATATGGTTTTGGGGATAGCAAGCAAGCAAGGGCAATCCAAGGTTGAAGCATTTTACAAAGTACGATTTTATAAATACTAAGAAGTAATAAGAGGCAATGTGGCCAAGTTGTAATTGAGAGGGTTATTTGGTTACTCCCTGGTTTGTATAAGTTGTATTTGATGTTTTGGACTTGTATGGTGCTTTATATTCTGATTTGAGGGGTTGAGAACCAATATGCATGCTTGGGTAGAGATCATGCCTATAGAAATTTGGTTTGGATATGATATGATGTGAATGGTCTTTCACCATGGTCATATGTGTTTGGAAATATGGTTTAGAATGTTATATGATGATTGGATGTTGATTGGAGTATGTTAGATTGAACCAAAGTGTCATATGTTCGACCAAGATGTCATTATAGGTCTGTCCGTACCGATACAGGTCTTTAGGGATCGGTACGTGGGGACCTATCTCGGCTCAATCTGGGCAAAAATGCATAGGTGTACCGTTACGCCTGGTAACCGTATCAGTATGCATAGCTAAAAAATTAGCTGGGTTTTGGTACATGGGCAACCGTACCAGCACGCCTTTTGGCTACTGAAATTCCTATTTTGAATATTGAACATCCGTATCGATACGCTTGAGGAGCGTATAGGTACACCTTTGAAAAATATACCCGTATCAATTTTGGAGTGCTAGTGTATCGACACATTGTTAGTTAATTATGTTAAAATGCTATCTAAGGTTTGATTTTTTTATAGTTTAGTTATTTTTTCTTAATCATAGAATTAAATGAGTTTGGATGATTTTTTTTAAGATAAAATTTGATTAGTATGCTTAAAACCTGACTAATTAAGGATTGGTAACTTTAATTTCATGGAAGTCTTCATAATTATCTAAATTTACAATTTGGTCTCTAAAAGGCAATTTTGTACAATTGAATGCCAATTCGACGACCGATTGAGTTGTAATCTTCATTGCTGCCAGCATGATCACCTAAGGACTTAATAATGCATTTAGATAAGATAAAATGAAAAATGGACTATTTTCTAAAGTAAATCTTTTGGGTTTATTTTGGCAAACTCAATGTAGCTCGCTCAGTTCGGTATGGCGCCTAGGCCGGGTCAATGAGGTTACATTTGGTGGTGTTAGAGCCAGGTTATGATTGTTGGGAGGTGGGTTATAGTTTTTTTATTGATTGTTGTTACATGAATATGTTGATTAACAAGCACGATTTTTGATTTTGTATGATTTCAATTGAAATATGATATGTTTGAGGTATAAGCTTAGGGACACATTGCCTTATTTCTACTAGTGCAAAATGGTTTTGTTTTGAAACATGTGCGACTTGGATTCTTGCTACAAGCTGACCTAATTATTTTTTTATTGCATTATCATGTTTTAGACTCATATTTTTGCAAAATGGGACTGAGACGAGAGACGAGAGCTTATATGGGAGTGTTGTGGATGGAAAAAATGATGAGTTGCCTCCTCCTCCACCAATTCCTCCTATTGGTGTTGGAGTCGAGGGTGGTGCGCCTCAAGCACCACTAGGACCAATTTACGGGGATATGACACCGTAGATCCAGGCGATGACTGAAGCATTTTAAACATCCATAGCTGGAATGCAAGTACCTGCACCGGCGCCTGTAGCTGTTAATACTAGGCTTTCATTGGAGCGTCTGCGTAGCTTGAGCGGTACTGAGTTTAGAGGTTTGGCTCCTAAAGCGACTGATGAGTGGTTTGCTAGTACGGAGAGGATCTTTGGCCAGATAGAGTGTACAAATATCCGCAAGTTAGGTTGCATAGCGTCATTACTTTAGGGTGATACTTATAGTTGGTGGACGACATCTATGGCGGGTGTGGCACTAGTTGATATGACGTGGGTGTTCTTTTGTGCTTCTTTTTGGAAGAAGTATCTAGTTTTACAATACCAGGATGAGAAAAAATGAAAGTTCATGGTGTTAGAGCAGAGAAGCATGTCTGTGTCTGAGTATGAGATCTAGTTTGTTCGGTTGAGTCAGTATGCTCTTGAGCTGGTTCCTAATGAGCGGCAGCAATGTGATCATTTTTGGTATGGGTTGGTTAAGGAGGTAAAGACCTATATGTTGGCTACCGATTATACAGAGTTTGATGTCCTGGTTTTCTAAGCTAAGGACATTAAGCAAAACCTGGGGCTATCTTCTCTGTTAGGGAGTTCTTCTGCTAGGAAGAGGTATACTGAGTCTGATGTTGGTAGAGATCAATAGAAGAAACATTAGAATAAGAGGTATCGTCCTGATTAGAGACATAGTGGGAGTAATGCTAGGCATGGATAGTAAGGTCAGAATACCAACGCTGGAGTACCAGAGTGTAGGCGTTGTGGTAAGTGACATTCATGAGAGTGTTGGGGCACCTTTGGAACATGCTGGGGTTGTGGTTTGTGGGATCACATTAGGCATGATTATCTACAGTTGGCTAGGGAAGGACAAGCTGTTGCACCTGCTGTTGTACCTCAAAGAGGTCGTGGGCACAGTTGAGGTCATTTTCAGCGTAGAAAGGATGGGCAGAAGATAGTTGCTCACACTGTAGCTGTTCAACTTAAGGGTGGTGGATCGGCGAGGGTTTTTGTGCATCGTGTGCGAAAGAATGATTCGGATATGATTGTAGGTACATTTTCTTTGCAGTCTATACCATTGCTTTCTTTGATAGATTCTGGTTATACACATCATACATCCTGCATGAACATGCTTGCTTGCTTGATATACCTGTAGAAGTGTTAGATGTGGTATACGGGTAACTAGTCCATTTGGTGAGACGATAATAACTAGTCCATTTAATGTGATTTTAAGAATAGATTGGTTATTTGAACATAGGGCCATGGTTGAGTTTGAGACCAAACGAGTTTTGTTGAAACTTGCTAAGGATTACGAAGTAGTGGTTGTGGGCGAGAATGTTAAATTCTTGTTCAACGTGGTTTCGGCATTAGAGGCGCGAAAGTTGTTAGAATCTAGGAGTCAGACATACCAACTTTATGTCATGAATCTATATATGAAAGAGGTTCGTGCCCAGGATATCCGCACTGTTTGTGATTTTCTAAGAGTGTTTTTAGAAGAGTTATCTGGATTACCACCGGATAAGGAGGTAAAGTTTTACATTAAGACATGCTCGGATACAGCTATGGTGTCGATTGCACCGCATCGTATGGCACCGAATGAATTAAAGGAGTTAAAGATGTAGCTTCAGGAGTTATTGGATCATGGTTTCATTCAGCCTAGTGTATCACCGTGGAGAGCACCAGTGTTGTTTGTGAAAAAGAAGGATGGCACAATAAGAATGTGTATTGATTATTTGCAACTGAACAAGTTGACGATTAAGAACAAGTATCTATGTCGAGGATTGATGATCTATTTGATCAGTTTGGGGAGCTTCGGTGTTTTCCAAGATTGATCTGAGGTTTGGATATTATTAGTTAAAGGTGAAGGATAAAGACATGCCAAAGACAGCTTTTCGTACAAGCTACGAGTATTATGAGTTCGTAGTGATGCCGTTTAGGTTGACAAATACGCCTGCAGCTTTTATGGATATGATGAATCGGGTATTCCATAAATTCTTAGATCAATTTGTGGTAGTGTTTGTCAATGACATTCTCGTTGACTCTCGTAATGAGAAATATCACGATCGACACCTATAGATTATGTTGAAGGTTTTGTTGGATAATAAGCTTTATGCTAAGTTGAGCAAGTATGAGTTTTGGATCAAGCAAGTAGTTTTTATTGGTCGCGTTATTTCAGCTAAAGGAATCCGGGTAGATCCGTATAAGATTGAAGCAGTTGTGAATTATAAGCAACCCAAGTTTTTAATAGAGGTTTGTAGTTTCTTAAGGTTAGTAGGATATTATCGATACTTCGTGGATGGTTTCTCAAAGATTGTTGCTCTTTTGATAAAGTTGTTGCAAAAAGATGTAAGCTTTGAGTGGATGGAGAGTAGACAACAAGCTTTTGATAAGTTGAAGAAAGCTTTGACGCAAGGTCCAATCTTTATTCAGCTTGAGTCTGGAAAGAAGTTTGTAGTTTATAGTGATGCATCCTATGTGGGTTTGGGGTATGTGTTGATGCAATGAGGAAAGGTTGTGGCTTATGCATCTTGGCGGTTAAAGGTGCACAGGCACAATTATCCTACGCATGATATAGAGCTTGCTGTGGTGGTGTTTGCATTAAAGATTTAGAGGTAATACCTTTATGGTGAGAAACGTATCGTGTACACGAATCACAAGAGTTCGAAATATCTGATGTCGCAAAAGAAGTTGAATATTAGGCAACAAAGATGGATAGAGTTGCTCAAGGATTATGATTTGACGATCGAGTATCATCCGGGTAAGGCTAATGTTGTACCTGATGCTTTGAGTAGAAAGGTTGCAGTTGAGTTAAGGGCAATGTTTGCTCGGTTGAGTGTAACACGAGATGGTGTTTTGTTGGCTGAGTTGCAAGTGAAGCCATCGTTGTTGTAGTTGATCAAGGACAAACAACCTTATGATGATTCTTTAGTATCTCATTTTAAGGATATTATGGATGGTGATCAGACAGATTTCTATTTTAGTGAGGAATGTGTTTTGTGCTATAAGGATCGGGTAGTGGTGCTAAAAGATAAAGAGTTTCAGTACACTATCTTAGATGAGGCTCATTCGAGTCCTTTTGCTATGCATGCTGGAAGTACGAAGATGTACCAGGATTTAAAAAAGAAGTATTTTTGGGTTGGTTTGAAGAAGGATGTAGTGAATTTTATTGCTCGATGTATAGTATGTCAACGTGTTAAAGCTGAGCATCAGTTTCCTTATGGGTTGTTACAATCGTTGAAGATTCTGGAATAGAAGTGGGAGAGGATTACCATGGATTTTGTGTCCGGTTTGCCTTTGACGCCAGCAAAGAAGAATTTTGTTTGGGTGATTGTGGATAGGTTTACGAAGTGTGCACATTTCCTGGCTGTGTATACGACGTATACTTTGGATAAGTTGGTGGAGTTGTATATTGCAGAGATCATGAGGCTACATGGGGTGCCTAAGTTTATAGTATCGGATAAAGATTCGAGCTTTACAGTGAGCTTTTGAGAGTGTTTGCATAGGGCTTTGGGTACGCGGTTGAATTTCAGTATTTCGTATCATCCTTAAACGGATGGTCAGTCTGAACGCGTTATCCAAGTGTTGGAAGATATGTTGCGGTGTTGCATCATTGATTTCTAAGGATCATGGGAGAAGAAGGTACCTTTGGTGGAGCTTGCCTATAACAATAGTTATCTGGCTAGTATTCAAATAGCTTTGTACGAGGCTTTGTATGGCAGAAGGTGTTGCACGCCACTTTGTTGGGCAAAGACAAGTGAGAAGTTTGTTTTCTTGCCCGATGTGATGAAGGACACCAATGAGAAGGTGAAGCTTATCTATGACCGGCTAAAGGCGACTTCGGATCGACAAAAGTCATATACTGACTTGAAGCATTGCGAGATCGAGTTTGCTGTTCGGGATCGAGTATTCCTTAAAGTTTCGCCTTGGAAGAAGGTGATGAGGTTTGGACGTAAAGGAAAACTAAGTCCGAGGTTCATTGGGCCTTATGAGGTGTTGGAGCTCGTTGGTCCAATTGTGTATAATTTGAAGTTGCCCGCGGAGTTAGAGAAGATACACGATGTTTTTCATGTATCGATGCTTCGGAGGTATAGATCGAATCCTTCACATGTGATTCCTGTTGGGGAAATTGAGTTGAATCTGAATTTGACCTATGATGAAGAGCCGGTGGAAATTCTGGATTCTAGCAGCAAGGTTCAACGTGGCAAGACCATAGAGTTGGTGAAAGTGTTGTGGCGACATCGTGGTGTCGAAGAAGCCACATGGGAAAGTAATGAGGGCATGAAGAAGCAGTTTCCTTACCATTTTTTGCCAGGTAAATTTCGAGGAAGAAATTTCTTAAGAGAGGAAGAGTTGTAATGCCCCGAATTTGGGCCTAGTTGTTAGATAGGTTGGTTAGACGGTTTGGGAGAACCGAATTAGGAAATTCGGGTTAGTTTAGGTAATTAAATTTTTAATAAATTATTTTTGGGTAAAATAAAATATGGAAAATGCTATAAAATATTTAATTAATATTATAAAGGTAGTAGTAAATTCAATTTGAAGGAATTGAATCGGATTTTGAGACATTTCTTTTCGGTGACAAAAATGTAGAGATTTCAAAACTATTTTTGGTGACTAAATCGTAAAAAGGATAAAACTTATAATCTTTAAGGAGCTAATTAACCAAATTTTTTCATCAGATTTTCCCTTAATTTAGGCTATTTTTAAATGGTTTTAATATTAAAATAAAATAGAAATGATAAAAGGATTTTTATTAACCAACTTTATTTTCTTACGTAACTAATTTTGATCTCAACTTTCTCAGCAGTTAAACTATCAATTCTTTTCCAAAATTCTCATGAATCAATCTCTTTTGATTTCTTTGATTCCTACAACAGAATCTACTTGGTTTCTTGAAGTTTTCATCCAATATTTGCCAATTAAGGGAGAAATCAGCAATTAGAGCTGATTTTCGTTTCTCTCCTCTAACTAAAGGTTCTTTAATGAAATTCTCAAGTTCTTGATCCTTTACAACTGATTTTTGTTATTTGTTTATGATTTAATGAAGATTTTATGGATTAAATTGAGTTTTGATGAGAAATTGGAGGAATATTGGTATGGATCTGTTTTTCCTTGATTCTAATTGTTTTAAAACACTTTAGATATGTGTTTTAATGTTAAAAGAAAAGATTAATAAAAGAAATCCCGAAACTATATGAATTGCTAATTTTTTAGGTTGTAAATAGTTAGATTTTGAAGTGATCTTGGTGTTATAAAGTTACTGGAGGTATAAGGACATTATAAGGATGTTTTTGGATGTTAATCGATGTTGTTAAGATGTTAAAATCAATAGGTTTTGTCTGGTCTTTGTTTAGATGAGGTTTGGTGATAATTTTGGTTGTTTTAGAGAGACGTTTGATGGTTTTAGTGAGGCGAAGTTGTGTTTGTTGGTTGCTGGAGATTAGAGATGCATAGAAGTGCATCAATCCTCTATTTTTTTTGGAGAGGAGTTGAATCATTTAGCTTTTGGAGAGGTTTTGAAGGTTCTGGAAGCTTGATGGTGCAACGACAAGTGGAGCGTTGGGTTGTCGGTGAGTGGAAATGCGTTTTACTACTTTAAAAAGGTTTGGCAAAGGTTGTTGGGAGTTCAGATTAAGTTTGAAATGCTTGTCTAAGCTTGAAAATAGGTATTGATTGATCTCTATTTCGTTTTCAGTTTTGCAAAATACTATCTTATGCACATGTTTAAGATTTTTAATATCTAATGTTATATGCATGTTTTAGAAATGAAAGATGTTGCAAATGATCTTATATGATGATTATTGAGAATTGAAAATGATTTATGACAGGATGTTGAGAATCCTAGAATACATGGTTAAATGTATTTGAAATTGATTTGATTTGATGCATACGTAAAACGGTGAGGTAATGTGGTTTTATTGAATATATTGGCAAATGGCTGAGATTAAATGTTATCAGATGTAGTTGGCTAGCCATAGGATTTAAATTGCATTATAATAAGTCACCTCATATGTGTCGATGAGTTAAATGTGTCGTATTCTCCGCTGGTGGATTTATACATTATAATCGTTGAAGGCTGCTCCGGTTTGAGGGCATGTGAAGTGGTCAAAGGAACCACTTGGGAAATCTATGTATCCGACGTGTTTTGTAAAATGGAATGGAACTTGGTTTTGAGTCACTTGAATGCCAATATATGAGATAATGCATCATGAGAAATGGATTATGTTTTGTACAAT
This sequence comes from Hibiscus mutabilis, assembly GCA_019671005.1. Classification (NCBI taxonomy): domain Eukaryota; kingdom Viridiplantae; phylum Streptophyta; class Magnoliopsida; order Malvales; family Malvaceae; genus Hibiscus; species Hibiscus mutabilis. Next base: position 11,302,682 of record CM033744.1, read on the forward strand.
ATGATTTATACATGTGATGCTCTTTAAGCTTGCTACTTAGAGAATTTGGCATATGAAGCTTAAATTGAGGTTTGTGATATAAAGCCATGATACATATGTTGCAAATGATTTAAGAGTGCATTTTTGGAAAGATTATAGAAGCATGAGATGATTTGGCATGAACATGATAAACTTGGTTTGAAATTAAATGGTTTAAATGCATTCATGAGTGTTTTGAGATTCCCTCACTTAGCTTATAGCTTATGCTCTTCTTTCTCATCAATGTAGAGAAATAGGCTTTTTGGGACAGCAAACAAGCAACGATAATCCAAGGGTGAAGCATTTTACAAAGTATGGTTTTATAAATACTAAGTAGTAATAAGAGGCAACGTGACCAAGTTGTAATTGAGAGGGTTATTTGGTTATTCTCTGGTTTGTATAAGTTGTATTTGATGTTTTTGACTTGTATGGTGCTTTATATTCTAATTTGAGGGGTTAGGAACCAATATGCATGCTTGGGTAGAGATCTTGCCTATAGGAATTTGGTTTGGATAGGATATGATGTGAATGGTCTTTTACCATGCTCATATGTTTGTGGAAGTATGGTTTAAAATGTTATATGATGATTGGATGTTGATTGGAGTATGTTAGATTGAACCAAAGTGTCATATGTTCGACCAAGAGGTCATTACATGTTTGTCCATACCGGTACGGGTCCTCATGGATCGGTATGCGGGGACCTGTCTCGGCTTAATCTGGGCAAAAACTCCTAGGTATATCGATACGCCTAGTAACCGTACTGGTACGCATAGCTAAAAAATTAGCTGGGTTTCTGTACACGGGCAACCGTACTAGTACGCCTTTTGGCTACTTGTATTCATATTTCCAATATTGAATATCCATACCAATACACTTGAGGACCGTATCGGTAAGCCTTTGAAAAATATACCCGTATCATTATGGGGTGTTAGTGTACCAATACACAGTTAGTCAATTCTGTTAAAATACTATCTGAGGTTTGATTCTTTACAGTTTAGTCCCTATTTCTTAATCATACAATTAATTGAGTTTGGATGATTATTTTGAGTTGAAATTTGATCAGTATGCTTAAAACCTAACTAATTAAGGATTGGTAACTTTAATTTCAATAAGTCCTCATAATTATCTAAATTTACAATTTGGTCCATAAAATGCAATTTTGTGCAATTGATGTCAATTCGATGCCCAATTGAGTTGTACTCTTCACCGCTGCCAGCATGATCAACTTAGGACTTAATAATGCATTTAGATAAGATAAAATGAAAAAATAGACTCTTTTTTAAAGTAAATCTTTCGGTTTTGTTTCGGCAAACCTAATATAGCTCGCTCGGTCCGGTCTAACGCCTATGCGGGGTCAAAAGGGTTACAAATTAACAGCCCCGTCAGCCTCTCTATTATGTTTTAATGGTTGGTGGCTTGATTGTAACCATTTAAATAGTTACATTCTATAATTGGCAAAATTGAAAGTATAGAGGTCAAATTGACACCAACCCTATAGTTAAGTGGTCATCTGTGTAGTTTACTCTTGTTTTTATTATGAATGTTCTAGGCTCAGACATGAGCTAAATACTTCTAGTTGGGTTTATTGCTTTATAGGATTTTATGTTTTGAATACTTTGTTTTAATGTTATAGTTCTTTTCCTTTATCTATTATGTTCATCATTCTTCATGCGTAGTTATTGTAAGAGCTATCGAGAGAGGCATTTTAACTATTGATCTGTGGCTTATTATCAATATAGTTAGGTTAAACAAATGTGAACAGTGAGGCTAAGCTGTTAACTTAGTCTTAATTAAGCTTAGACATAAGTTTAGGGTTCTAATGACTAATAGGGAGAACTTGAATAGAAAATAAAGTTGTTAGGGTTTACGTAGACATGTATTACCTTAGCTTCATTGTTATCAACTTCTAGGCATCGATAGAGTCATAAGTTCATTAGAAAATCTTGTCGAGTAGATAAAGATCTTAATAGTTTACGCAGACATGTATTGCCAGTCGCTATAGCATTGAAATAAGTAATCAAACATAATTCCTAGGCAATAAACCCATCTTCTATAATTATTTGATATTTTTCGCAGCATCTGTTTGTCTTGATCATAGCTACTTTACTTTCTTTGCATTTAGTTTTGATAAATCACCATCAAATCAATGCTTTCTCAACCCTTATTAAGTACGATAACTTCGTATTTATTGATATAATCCTCGTGGGTTCGACACTCTACTCTATCACTTTATTACTTGACCGAGGAGTATACTTGCTCTAAAGTGCATCACTATTCGACAAGCATCACAAGTTCACCTTTCTATTTATTTTGGAGGTGTTATTTCCCCTTTTTTTACTCTTTAAAGAGTTTTTCTAAGAAAAGCAGGGTTGCCCCCTTAGGGGTGGCCGTATGACTGTAGGTTTCGCGTGCTCCTTTCTGATAAAACATGAGCTTTTTATTTTTGCAAATTTGTTGGGTTCATGGTGTTGGTGAGACAGAGGCATCTCTTTGAAGATGCATCTCATACCCTTGAAGAGATTGTCGTCTATTGGGTTAAGTTATTTCACACCCTTGTAGAATCGATCGCTATAGAATATAGTTTTTTCTTAACACTCTTGTAGCATCGAGAGCTATAGGTGAATGCATCTCTTTTTGAAGGTGTTTCATTCACTCAAAGAGGCTAGTTTAGTGTATAGTTGAAACATCTTGCACCCTTGTAGAGCTAAGCGCTAAAGAGTGAATTTTTTTCGACACTCTTGTAGCATCAAGCGCTATGGGTGGAGGCATCTCCTTTTATACCATCAGAGGGTTTTTCTTAAGAAACGCAGAGGTATTCTCTTAGGGGTACCCGCGTATTTGTAGAAATATTATATGTGGACATCTCCCTTAGGAGTTAATTGTTCATTCATAAAAGCCCACATACTCTTGTGGCATGGGATATATAAACTTCTTCGTCATTTTAGAATTGTGATGCTTTAGGCATCAATGGGACGAAGGTATTTCTCGTAGCAGGTGGTCGTGTATCCGTAGAATTTGGATGCCTTGGTCAGCATAGAATTCATAGCCTTCTCCAACCTTATAGAATCACAATGCCCTGAGTATTGATGGGACAGAGGCATCCTTTATTTTCGTAGAATTAGTTAAAATTTGGGGTTCAAATGTGACACTTGGAGAGATAGACGCGAACTTGGTAGAGGTATTCTGAGATACGTAAAGATAGTCATTGCTCGAAGGAAGCCCCTCGTACTTTTGTAGAAATAGACTCAGGCTGGGTGGAGTTATATTTGCGCCCTTTCTAGGGACGATCGAATATTCAAGGATGTTATTTTTGCGGAGGGTGTCCCCTGAAGCCTATATGTAAATACTTAAAGAGGGTTCAAATTTTCCCCTAAGATTGTACCAAGTTTTTGGGTGCTCAAACAGAATGGGTTTCCCCAATACCTAAGGTTTTGGAGAAATGTTCATTTGAAGTGGAGATCATCATTCGCAGAAGACTTTGTTAAGGAGTGGCCATAGAAGACTTCTTATAATGTAAATTCCTCATTTATTTCGTTTGTTGGGGGTCCTTCGAACTTTCTTTAGTCCTGCACGCATGGAAGCAGCTAGAAAGTGTAGGTTACCCTATAATTCACATATTTTTACAAATACAAATTGGAGGGTGCTTTCCCTCTAGAAATATACTAGTCCTAAGCCACCTTCAGTGGCACACTATCTATATGTGCATGGGCGCTGTGACATAGAGGCCCTCGGGCTCTGCTTCTTCTTGCGCTTGTGGAGCTATACCGGCTATAATTCTTCCCCTATGAAGTGTGCTTCCTCAATATGAGAAGCTGCTTCATGGACTGGCCAGAGATAGTGACCTCTGGTACCTGTAGGGAGCATCTCAGTTACTTCATCTTTGTTGTCTTGCTAGGGAGAAGGTTTGAAGATCGCCAAATGGTGCCTAGGGAGCCCGATTCTTCTCTTCACGGTAGTTTTCGTGGCTCCCTTTGGTGGTAAGATGGGCCCTCGGTCTCCCCTTGGGAGGCGAAGCCACTACCTTACGGCGTTAGGTTTTTGCTTTAGTCGATCCCATGGCAGCACCCTTGGAAGTTAGTGGTGAGATGTTATTGACCCATACTATCTTTTTCCTTCTCTTTTGCAGACAGAACGGTTCAAAGTCGGAAAGATTTCGTGACTAATTCTCTTGGTCAGAAAGCATCCACGTTCATCGCACCAATTATTGATGTCGATTTTGGGCGACGCCTCGAACAAGGAGGTAGAGACGGTTGCTGAAGAGTGGTCGGACAACAAGGATTGATGGTTTACCCATCGTGGGACGAGCCGAGAGCCATAAGATACCTTAATTGGTCGTTAACTCAGGCAATTCACACCTGGTTGACTTGGGTCCTAGGGCCGCAAATAGTGTAGAACCGATGGCCAAAGCCATTTGGGAGATGAAAGAAGGTGATCGGCGTAGAATGGGCGATGGTAGCCCTTGTGGGGAACTTAGAACCTCATGATGTCTTCGATTCTGGGGGTATTTATATCCCCTTAGAGCTGTAGATGGAGTGATGCTTGATGGGATGGTTCTAGGCCTAGTGATTGCTATTGATGGGCTGGCATGCTATAGCTCGGCTATTAGGCTGCGAGCTCAATCGAACTTGATGGTTGTCTTGTCTTGGCGTAGAGGTCTTCATAGCTTCATGAGTCCAAAAGTGTAGAAAACTTCCGGAAAAAAAGTTTCGGACTCCGCGATGTTTGGAGTGTTGAGCGAAGGCGAGTTTTTATGGTACACCCGCGGCAATATAGGTGAAGAGCCGCAATAGTTCTCCGGGGGAGTTTGTCGGTAATACAACATATTCCATCAATCATCTTTAATGATGTAAACTAAGTTAGTGTTCATCGACGAATTCGAAATGTTGAAGAAAGTATTTGTTTTTATTTCCAATATCATTGTAGTGTAGTATATAATATATATAATCTTTTTTACATACTATGTTGATGATGAGGTCCTGTCCCCAATTTTTTCTTGCTAGTATGAAATTAAGCCTTACACCCAATGATTTCTTTGATTTAATTACTTTTAGCTCTTTTACAATTTTGAAATTAAACAAATTAAATTCTAGCCTCCTTTATTTAATTTAAATATTTCTTAAGTTTACGTAAATTTTGAAATTGAACAATTTGTCCCTCATGATTTCATTCTAATTTTGTCTATAATAATACTAGTATCATAAAATATTCCATATTGCAATGTAATTATTTTTAAAAACAATCATGGGGGAAAACATCATATTTCCAAAGTAATAAAATATAGAGTTACAGAGCCAAAAATACATAGTAAGGATGTATGGATACATAGCTCAGAAAAGAATTAATGTATTGTTCTATGAAGTAACGAAGGTGCTAGAATCCCTTGTCAGCGATATTCCTCGTACAAGTTCAATCTACCAACCTACAAACGAAATCATCTAAACTTTAAATTTTACAAATTCAATAGGATATTTCTGCTCTAAAATACTTCATGCAATTCTTTAAATATAAGCATACATTCAACTACAAGCAATGCAGCGCAACTATGATCACACGACAAATATGATTGGGTATCCATTCTCACCATGATATGACCGCCACCACATTGATTTTCACACATGTAAAATCATATAACATCCACACAACTCACCCCGTGAGAGAAACCTGGTCTCACACAGAGTTAATATGCACTGCATAAAACATACATGATATCATACAACATCAAACATCAGCATATGAATTATATCTAATATCACACGTTATTAAATGTTAACGAATGAGTCCTGGTATTACACAACGTCAGACACCTACATCCAGTTAGCTTATTTCTAGTGCTGCAGCACAGTTATCAGATATCTAGATCTCATACCACACATAGACACATAATCAAGCAATGCCATAAGGCCATACATAATTATTACACATTACACGTTGATTGAAACACATGCCAGATTACCACACAACTTATTGTTAATAACACATTATTCAAGCATACTTGGTCAATTGTAGATTTTCGAGAGTCGATTAATCATTTCGAAAAATTTATCAGTTTATTAAGGAAGTCATTACCAAATTATTTCAGTGAGTATCATACTCTCTTATGAGTATCGGTACTGAAATATGAGTATCAATACTCTTTTTGAATATCATACTCGAATATAGCTTGATATTTTTATAAATGCAACAGCACTAATACCAGACTTTGAGTATTGATACTGGACTCTATAGGTATCGGTACTCGCTCTGAGTACCACTACTGAAAAATCACTTGAAGTTTTCTTAAGACCAAAAAGTATCGATACTCACCCCTAAGTATCGATACTGGATGATCCATATCGTTATACCATAAATGTGACATCGATATTTGCTAGTCAATATATGCACTTTAGCCTATGTTCATTTAATCTTGGTACTGTTGTAATCACTCATTTTTATCTGGTCTGTAAATACATAATAGTATAATTATTAGTATATTAGCGTTGCATGTATACATTGTATTATATTATTATGCTATATGTTCATTATGTGCATGAGTGTTATTAATATATGTAAAGTGTGTAGTGTGTGCATGTATATTATAAAATATGTATGTATACGTATTAATAAGTAACACGGTGTATGTGTGTCACGCATGTATCTACATTTAGTACGAGCGTATTGTTTTTACGGATAACGTGTGTAGATGTTATGTTAATTATGTGTATGATTATATATGCATGTATGCTAGTATGTTATATTAATTAATGTTTGCATGTGTGTTGTACGTATGTGTGTACATACGTATGTATTATCGTATGTGTATTATTATTATTAATTGTTGTTATAACTAATAATAATGTTATTATTATTAGGCTAATATAAGATGAAATCCAAAAAAAAGCATATTAAACCCCAAATGAATAATTACCAGTCCAAGTCCATTACATATTATAGGGTCTGAAAATATTAATATTATTACAAGGCCTGATCAGGCCCAAACCGGCCAGCCCACATCCTAAGAAACCCTAACCCACATCAGATAATAGAGTCTTGACGCCATCCTTTTATCTTGCGCAGCTGAACAAGGGCCCTTGGATCAGATATGGATGCAACGGCCACGATTGAAGCATAAGGACGCCTCATCTACCGCGTGAAGTCCAAGCGCAGGCTGTTGGGTTCCCCACTCGCGCGTGTGAGAAATGCAAGAGCGTATATCTTCTTCAGGCCACGTGGCGTGATCCCAGGCCACTGCATTATTTCCGAGGCCTCATCTCAGCCACCTGATCATCGAGCAGTCCTAGCCGTTGGATCAGATCTGATCCAACGGATAGGAACGATTCTGGCGATAATAATCACCTCGCCTCCCGAGACGCCAGTCTGCGCAGACAAATGGTCACTTCCACCACGCCGCTCCCCATGCCGGCCGTACCAACCACCAAGTATGGCCGGGCATGCCAAAGACGCAAACACAAAAAGGCATCAGAAAATTAGATCAAAATAAGAGATATTATGTACTAGTCTAAAAAGAGAGAGGTAGAGAGGATATATGTAACAAAGAAAAAACGAAAGAAGTCAGTTCAGTTGTAACCCACTTTTTTAGAAATACAAAAAAGTTTCACCCTTTCGTTATTTCTCTAAAAAAACTTACAGAGATCATACAAAGGTATCCATCCATCTTGAATATTGCATGCATGCATGTATTCTAAAAGTAAGGAAGGGAAAGGAGAGTGAGGTTTTACCTTCGGTGGTCAGTTCCTCTACCGGCAACAAGCCTTAATCTGGTGAGCCGGCTAAAAGGGGAAGGTGTTCCTTCGGTCTAAAAAGAAAAAAACATATACGGTTTTCGTTTTTCTTTTCTTAGATCTAGGACGAAGAGGGGCTTTTTCTCCAAATCCAAGTTCGGATTCGAGTTTAGGGTGAAGTAAGGTTCATTTTGGTGTTTTTTTGGGGCTCGCCGGCGCCGGCTAGCAGTGGCCGGCGGTGGAGAAGACGGCGGTTGGCCACCGGTTTCTGGGTTCATCTTAGGTTCATGGGGTGAGTTGAGAGCAAAGAGAGGGGGAGAGTTATTATAAAACGGACCGAAATGAAAAATGGGGAAAATTTGAGATAAAGCCAAAAAAAGAGTTTTTATAGGTGTTTTTATTTCGAGAAATGGTCAAATTCTGTAATAAATCCCCCCGCGTTTTCGATATTTTCATTTTTGTCTCGCCGCAGGGGATATTTACAACTCTGGTCCCCCTCGTATTTTGAAATCTTGCAATCCAGTCCCTAAATTAAATTGAATCTGATTTCAAATGGCAAAATTACCTCACTAGTCCCACCGCGTTTTTGAATTTTTCACTTCGGGTCTGCCCCTTGGTCCAATTACAAATTTAATCCTTTTAGGTTCTGGTTAACTTGCAATTGCGTCCCTAAATCGCACTTTATTACCTTTTAATTTCTGTTCTTATGTTTGTTTCTTTTCATTTCAGTCTTGTTCCATATTTAAATATTCATGTTCGTTTATTACGATCGTATATGTTTGCCTTCTCACATGTCCCTCGTACATGCTTCGTATTTTCATGTTTATATGTATATATGTGTTCAGTTTATGGTGATTATGTATTTTTATGCGTTTGTTCAGTCATTCGTATCACACATACTCGATTGATATTCTAGTTGGCTCGTACACAACATGTTTTGTATTTTAGCATGTATTGTATGTTCTCTCTGCTTTTAGGTTACGTGTTAGTATATTTTCTTTTTCATGTATAATACCTTGTTCTACATATGTTGAAATGTGTTTTATTTCTAATATGTATGTCTTCTTGAAATATGTGTTTTTGTTCCCACATGTATTTATTCATGCCTTGTTATTGTGATATGTTAAATTTGTTTTTATTTACTATTAAGATTAATATGTATGTATGTATGTTTTAGATTAGTATTTTATTTACGTTAGATTAGCATTCTATTATGTTAATATTATTGTATTTAAATTATTTGCCATGTTTTATATTTTGCTCACTAAGTTTGCATAATGGAATATATAATGCGGTGCCCTTTTATCCGAGCGTAAACGGGGCCAGTATCAGGCGTAGTGATAGTGGTTGGGCGTTTACTCTCGGATAACGGGGCCTTTAAAATTTATTCGCAATTATAACCGAATTTTAAATTAATCATCACTTTAATCTAAAAAATCTAATATTAATAAAGCGGTAATTATTAAAGTACCAATTTTGGGCGATGTGGGGGTGTTAATCCTTCCCCACCCGTAACCGACTCCCGAATCCAATAGTCTTCAAATCTCTGGTTTTTTATGGTGTCCGGCCTACCTAAGTGGCCGGTGGCGACTCCAATTTTTAAATAAAATGCGGTTTTTCTAAAAAAAAACCCCACGGGATAAATATTTTATATCCGAAAAGTCACAAACATCTCGAAAAAACCATGATTTTTTGGCGAAAAAAGACATCGCTACAGATGGCGACTCCGCTGGGGAGAATTTTTTGTTTTTCGAAAACAAGAAGAGAGTCAAGCTTTTTAAAATAATTATCGCTTTATTAATATTAGAAATTCCGGGTTAAAGTGACTATTAAATTAACATTTGGTTTTAATTGCGCGTTTATCTTAACGCATTTAAAATATGGCATATAAACCCGTTTTTAAGTGGGGGAAAACGCTAATGCTTTCGTGGAGATATCGTTCTCCCGTATGGGCCTAGCAAGTACCTTCGGGGCTCGAGTACCTTATGCTTTCGTAAGGATATCGTTCCTTCGTATGGGCATAAGCAAATGGGTCCCCCTGAATTGAACTCGGTTGAAAGGAGCCTATAATGGGTGATGATCGGGGGCCTTGCTACTCTTAGTAGAGGACAGCAAGGACAATTCGGGTACCTCCTAGAACCAAGACTGCATGTAGAGAATACATAGAAACCTACCTATTTAGAGCCATGCGGATAACCTTAGGTTTTAGACGGGATAAATAGGGTTGTTTTGTGTGTTTATTCTATTTAATTTTGTCCTTTTATTTATATATTTATTAATTTTATCTAGTACTGACTTGTTTTCGTTTCGCTTTTGTTTTTTTCATACATCATACATTTGCATCACATAAAGGTACTGAATCAAGTGGTTTGCCTGATTAGAAAGTCTTTCACCATGGAAAAAAGGTGTCTTAGGAAAGAAGAGCTTAATTTGTCAGTCAGACATTGGTCAAAGGTCAACCAGAAAACCCAAGGGGACAGTTCGCCGAACGAACGCGTAATAGCAGGGTACACCTATGTGAGTCTCCAGTAGAACAACTCATGGGATCTTCAAAGCATTTGGGAAAGATGAGACCGAAGACTACAAGACTTGTTCTGCGATAGTTATGGCGACATTGCACAACTGTTATATGTTCGGGTTAACCAGCCCCTGCTCCGAGCTATTGTCTAGTTCTGGAATTTGGCCTTTTGTTGTTTCACCTTCAATGGGCAGGACATGATGCCTACAGTAAAAGAATACACTGGTTTACTTAACCAGAAGAACATTCAGGAAGATTGGATCTACGCGAAGCCTCCGAGGAATCAGAATTACACTGCGAAGCTCAAAACCTTTGCAGGAGTGAGTGACGATTGGGTTAATGGCCTGCTTCAGCTCCGAGGAGACAATACAATTTTTGCATGGGAAAGTATTCGGGACATCATACCGACACATCCAGACGAGGCAAAGAAGATGGACCTATTCGCCTTAGGAATATATGGCTTGGTGATCTTTCCAAGAGTACTCGGGAACATTGACATAGCCATTCTGGACTTGTTTGAGCGGGTGAAACGGAAAGTAAACCCAGTACCAGCAATCTTGGCCGAGACTTTCATTTCCTTAAATGCTAGCCGGAAACATGAAGAATGACGTTTTTGAGGATGCGCACAGCTATTACAGGTATGGATTCAGAGTCATATGTGGAAGACACCGACGAGGGTCTTGCCAGGGATATTATTCCAAGGTTTTTCGCCTTTACGGGAGTACTTAGCACAAGAATGGCGAGAGGACTTGAAAACAAAAATGTGGACTAGCTTCTTCAGGAACATTCAAGACGAAGACATAGCGTGGAGGGTCTCATGGCTCGGTAAAGTTAATTACTTTCTATATAGTTGTGGCGATTTCAACTAGTTAATGATGTTGGGATTGCATGGAGGGATCGCTTGTGCTCCGCTTTTAGTGTCTCGACAGTTTGGATCACGATAGTTCATTCCCAATACCGCCGGGTTAAGCCAAACTGAATTTCTCTTCAAAGGGGAGTTCAAAGGAAAAATTCAGACCATCATAAGGGCCTGGGACCATTGTTACCGGATCAGGGTGGAAGGAGATACCGAGCACATGACTACCCCAGACTACGATCTTTGGAGACGTTTGAGGGTTAATAATGTGATTCCTGAATCTGATCAAGGACCAGCAGTGTCACTCGAGGAGCTTACAAGGATGGTACCGTCTGAGACTGACATCTTACGGAATGAACTCGAAGAAATTAAAAGGAAAATGGACATCCAGCAGACTCAACATGCGAGCGAGCTCTATAAGGCAAGCTTAGAGGTTGATGAACGGGACGGGATCATTAGGCAGTTGAAGAAATTAAATGCAGACTTGAGCGACAAGAACGCTCTTTATCAAAAAGATGTCCTTTTACTACAAGCAAAAATAAAGAAGGCCGACCGAAGTCAATTCATAGCTGTGGAAAAAGAAAGAATGAATGGTACACGTTTGGTGGAAGAAGAACGAGAAATCAGCAAGAGACGATCGAGAAGGAGATAGAAAGCTACCGGTTGGCTATGGAGGAAGAAAAAACTGTCCTCCAAGAAGGCCATTGACCATGAAAAGGAAAGACTCAGGCAAGAAATCAACAAGGGAAAACAAGTTGTCCATCATGAGAGAGAAAACGCCGCCGTATGGAAAAGAAAGTCCATGAGTAGCCGGAATAGACTGTTAGAGATGCAAAAGTTGTACGATGACACTATTCAAAATCTGGAGCGAAGTCAAAGTCAGAATGGCGAATTAAAAGGAAAGGTGGTGGAAGTTGAACACTCCCTTCGAACGTACTGCCAGAGAAATGGTTTCGCTGAGCTACAAGAAAGAGAGCGCGAAGTAGGCATGTTGCGAGCACGAATTAAGTCCCTCGATGCAACTGTTGAGGATTACAAGGAAAAAATTACTGTGTTCGAGGAGGCTGCAGCCGGAGGGTACACCTATTGGCAAAAGAGACTGCGTGACGCTGTCCGGATGGTACATGATAGAGACCAATATTACGCAAACTTGATGGTGGACATACAGCGAGTCGCCAGGCATGTAAATGATTTGGCCGTCGAGGCAGAAACACTCCGACCTTTCATAGTCCCAGAAATGGAAGAAGCTCCCAGGTTCATCAAGTTGCTCAAGGCAATTGGAAAATTAGGAGATAGAGCTAGAGCTTATCTATAGGGCTTTGTGTTGTATTTAGCTCTTTTGTATTAGGAATCTTCATTTTGTAATACGAACTCTGCTGTAATTTAGACCCTTTAATTCCCGTGGAAGTAGTTCAAAAGGGTGATTACCAGCGGAATCAGTACCATATCTGCATACATTCTCGCATTGCATCATGACATTCGCATCATTATACATGCATTTATCTTTCTTGCAACCATATTAATGTTGTGAATATTGTTTCAGAGTGTGTGTGTGAAAATAGAAGCTAACCTGCAATCATTCATCATCCATACCTTACCCGATTACAATGCAAGCTCATGGAAGACAGGATAATCAGTCTAGAAAAAGGACAAAGAGAGCTCGAGGCTAGGCTTGAAGAGGCTCCAAGAAGCCTCAGTGACCAGATTGCTCAGTCGCAAGCATCGATAGTATCCGACATAACCGTATTGCTGGCTAAGAGTCTTGGAAAAAGAATGGAAGGAGAAACCGTTCAAGAACCGGAGGGTACCCCAGTTCACTACAAGGTTCAACCAACTGCACCAAACCCGGCTAGAAATGTGTATATCGACCCAACAGGAATGTCATCTAGTTTTCAAATAGGGGTACCTGAAACTCAACCCCTCGACGCTAAAGCACTCTATGAAGAGGAGGTGCCAGATCTGAATGTGGTCGAAAGGATCAGGACAGAGGTAGAGAAAAAGTGAGAGGAGAGGTTTCGCCTCATGGAGGAAAAATTTAAAATGTTACAATCTATGGAAGAATCAGGAAATGACGCTAGCGACTTAAGTCTGGTGTCCGATCTTGTCATACCGCCAAAATTTAAAATGCCAGAGTTCGACAAATACGATGGAACCACGTGTCCTTCCGCACACATAACAATGTACTGTCGAAAGATGGCGGCCTACCTTAAGGACGAAAAGCTACTGATCATTGTTTCCAGGACAACCTAACTGGAGCGGCGTTACGGTGGTACACCCAGTTGAGCAAGGCAAATGTTAAGACATGGAAAGATCTGTCAAGAGCATTTACTGAGCAATATAAGCATGTAACAGATATGACCCCCAGTAGAATTATGTTGGAAAATATGGGGCAGAAGTCCAACGAAAGTCTACGGCAATACGTGCAAAGGTGGCGGGAAGTGGCCGCCCAAATTCAGCCACCCCTCCCGGAACATGAAATTACGCCGTTATTTGTTAATACCTTGAAAGGGGCACTATTTGATCGCCTCATTAATAACACAACACAGTGTTTTGCTGACTTAATCAGGACTGGGGAGTCCCTTGAATTGGCAATTAAGAGTGGTAGAATTGATAGCGGGGAAGGGTCTCGGAAATATAGTAAGAGGAATGAAGTAAACGCCACCAGTATTTATACCACCCCGAAGAACTTCACAGTCTCACAGCCACAATCACCTTTGGGAAAAACACAAAACTCGAATCAAAGAGAGGAGAGAATCTCCAGGAAAGGGAAAGAGAAAGAGAGGAAAACTTTCACTCCCCTACCTATTTCGTACTCGGAACTTTATTCCCAGTTGTATGAAGCGGACCTGGTCCGTCCATACATCGTTACTCCTTTCAAGCCGCCATTCCCTTCTTGGTATAATCCGAATGCGCATTGCGACTATCACGGCGGTGCCCCTGGACATCCCACTGAGAACTGCCTTGCCTTCAAAAAACTTGTGCAGAATTTAATCGATTCTGGGATATTGAAGTTTGAAGAACCAAGTGTAGCTACTAACCTGTTGCCTAATCATGGAAGCAGAGGAGTAAATGTTATTGAAGAATACTTTACCAGGAGGATTAATGATGATGTGTCAGAAATCAAATCTCCTTTATGGTGGGTATTTCAACAGTTATGCATGGCCCGTGTGATTGACAAAGGTATGATAATAAGGCAGAAGGGATGTGGAGTGTATTGCGAATTCCACCAGAATGAAGGGCATGACATCCAAGAGTGTGATGAGTTCAAGACATTGGTACAACAATTGATGAATGAAAAGCAAATAGAATTCTTCGAGGAGCCCGGGGGAAAGAAGGGGTCGGACGTACATATGACGGATAGCCCCAAATCTAAATACGGGAAGGATAGACCTTTTATCATCTCTCCCAGGCCAGGGAATGCAAGTGCCTCCCAAGGAGAAACCAACAAGATAAGTCCCAGGATCATCATTTCAGCACCATCCCCGTTCCCATTCAAGGATATACGGCAAACCCCCTGGAATTATGCTATAAATGTGACCACGCCAGAAAAACTAGAACATGGTCAGGTAAAAGAGCCTACGCTAAAAGACCAACAAAGCCAGAGTGATGTAAATGTTGGTGAGGCAGGCCATTTCACATGGAGCGGTAGATGTTATTCCTCTGAGGCTTTGAAAGCAGCTGAAACAGATAAGGGGAAGAATACAGCAGTTAGCCCCACGCAGATATTCGGAGAAGAACCTCCCCCAAAGATGAATGAGCCAGTAACTGAGGCCCAAGCCAAATAATTTCTGAAGTTCTTGAGACATAGCGAGTACAACGTAGTGGAACAACTACAAAAGAAACCGGCTAGGATCACAGTACTGGAATTACTCTTGAGTTCAGAAAGGCACCGAGAGACGCTATTAAAAGTACTAAATCAAACTTTTGTGCCCCAGGATATTTCTGTGACAAATCTGGACAGGATAGTGGGACATATCACTGCCTATAATCATATAACATTCAGTGATGATGAGATCCCTGAGGGAGGAATAGGGTCCACCAAAGCCCTTAACATCACAACTCACTGCAAAGGGTATGTAGTACCTGGCGTACTAATTAACAACGGGTCAGCATTGAACGTCCTGCCTATGGTGACCCTGCAGAAACTACCAATAGATGGTTCTCACCTAAAGCCCTGCCACAATTCAGTAAGAGCCTTTGACGGTACGCAAAGAGGAACAATGGGGAAAATTGAGGTGCCTCTATTGATCGGACCGACTGAGTATGTGATCGATTTTGTGGTAATGGACATAAAACCATCTTACAACTGCTTATTGGGAAGACCATGGATCCACTCCGCAGGACTTGTCCCCTCATCATTGCATCAGAAATTAAAATTTGTAGTCGAAGGCAAATTGGTCACAGTAGAGGCTGAGCAGGAGATTGTTGCTTCAGTGACATCGGACGCCCCCTATATTCAAAATGACGAAGATGCTGCAGAATGCTCATTCCGAGCATTAGAACTAGTGAATGCCACGTTCGTTTCGGAGGGAAGTCGGATCCCCTATCCTAGGTTATCTAATTGTACTAAGATGACCATCGCAGAGACTTTGGGCCGAGGAGCCAAAGTAGGAAAGGGGTTGGGGAAGAAATTACAAGGAAACATGAGAGCCAAAAGTATGATAACCAAGAAAGATCGTTTTGGGCTGGGTTACAAACCAAGTGTCCAACAAAGAAAAGAAAAATACAAGAGAAAAGAAGAGCAAAGAAAAGCCAGATTTAAAAGAGAAGACATTCCGTGGAGACCAATGTCTTTTCCTAGTTTGAAAACCATTTTTGTCTCCGGAGGATTCTACTGGCCAGGTCAGGAAGTTGAAGAGGCAATAAAGGAAAATGACGTACTCAACCAGGAGGAGATATTCAATGAATCATTTGAAGGGATGTACATCAACATGATAGATGGAAATGACCGAGGCAGCAAAATGTTGACCAACATCCGCCTCTGCTGTCCCGGGGAAACACTCGATAACTGGAGCTGCATTGATCTACCCGTGATTTTTAGGAATAGACCAGAGTAATGCTCCGAATCAACCTTTTGTTTTTGCCCGTAAACAATGAGGATCTCTTGTATAGGGCACCTATGTTAACCTTTTGATTGAAATGAAAATATCCCCACTTTCCTGAATGACCAAAGTTTCATTTATTTCATTCATGCATTCTTCATGTTCATTCCCTTCATATAAAGTCGTCTTCTTCCCAATACAATTCATTCTCATTTAATGTAGGTCGCTCATGATTGACGATATGAATGATATCGGATCCAATTCTGGAGTGAATTTTGAATGCCCTAAGGTCTCAGAGGGAATTGAGGAAGGATATGATGAGATAGAAGGTGAGGTCCCGGAATAGTTGAAGAGAATGGTGGCCAACGAAGAAAGGCAGATCATGCCCCACCAAGAAGAAACAAAAGTTGTAAACTTGGGGACTGAAGAAGAGAGAAAAGAAATAAAAGTAGGAACGACGATTTCCTCAAAAACCAAGCACGAACTGATAACCCTACTTCAGGAATTCAAGGATGTTTTTCGCCTGGACTTATCAAGATATGCCAGGGTTGAATACTGACATAGTGGTGCACAAATTGCCAACAAAACCGGAGTGCAAAACAATACAGCAAAAACTTCAGAGAATGAGACCAGACATGTTATTAAAAATCTAAGAAGAAGTAAAAAAACAGTTTGATGCTGGTTTCTTGGAGGTAGCCAAATACCCCGAATGGGTTGCAAACATTGTATCGGTACCAAAGAAGGACGGGAAAGTTCGTATGTGTGTAGATTATAGGGATCTAAACCGAGCCAACCCTAAAGACAACTTCTCCTTACCACATATTGACACTCTGGTTGACAACACTGTAGGACACTCATGGTTTTCATTCATGGACGGCTTCTCGGGGTACAACCAAATAAAGATGGACTCTAACGACATGGAGAAAACTACTTTCATAACCATGTGGGGCACTTTTTGTTATCGGGTGATGCCATTTGGGCTAAAGAACGCAGGGGCAACATACCAAAGAGCAATGATGACTCTTTTCCATGACATGATGCACAAAGAAATAGAAGTATACGTGGACGACATGATTGCCAAATCCCGAACCGAGGAGGAGCACCTACAGAACTCGAGAAAACTATTCCAAAGACTACGGAAGTACCAGCTGAGGCTCAACCTGCCAAGTGTACCTTCGCCGTTAGCCCTGGAAAACTCCTAGGGTTCGTGGTAAGCAGAAGAGGGATTGAGATCGATCCGGATAAAGTGAAGGTCATTCAGGATCTCTCACCACCCCACACTCAGAAGGAAGTTCGCGGCTTCCTGGGGAGGTTGAATTATATTTCTAGTTTCATTTCCCAATTAACCGACCGATGTGACCCGGTCTTCAGACTTCTTAGAAAAAATAATCCTGGTGTGTGGGATGAGGAATGTCAAAAAGCCTTAGAAAAGATCAAAAAGTACCTGACAAATGCTCCAATTTTAGTCGCACCAGTACCAAATCGACCATTAATTCTCTACCTGACAGTCTTTGAGAATTCAAAAGGATGCGTATTGGGGCAACACGATGAGCAAGAAAAAGGGAGCAAGCCATCTATTACCTAAGCAGGAAATTTAATGATTGTGAAACGCGGTACCCGCCAGTGCAGAAGCTGTGTTGTGCTCTAGTTTGGGCTACCAAGCGACTTAGGCAGTATATGCTGTACCATACTACTTGGTTGATATCCAAGCTAGACCCGTTGAAGTTCTTAATGGAAGCGCCAGCACTAATAGGAAGAATGGCCCGATGGCAGATGCTCTTATCCGAATTCGATATTGTATACGTGAGCCAGAAAGTCGTAAAGGGGAGTGCCGTAGCAGATTTTCTAGCTAGTCGTGTTTCGGACGACTATGAGGCATTGAACTTTAATTTCCCAGACGAAGACTTGATGTGCATTACAACCGAGGAAGAGGTTTCAGATGATAAATCATGGAAGCTTTACTTCGATGGAGCCTCTAATGCCCTCGGACATGGGATAGGAGCCGTGCTAATTTCTCCTGAGGATGTCTATTATCCTTTCACCAGTAGATTAGAATTCTTTTGTTGCAACAATATAGCTAAATACGAAGCTTGCGTTATGGGACTAAATTCAGCTATTGAAAGAAAGGTTAAAGAACTTCGAGTATTCGGAGATTCATCCTTAGTAATTTACCAATTGCGTGGAGAATGGGAAACCAGGGACCCGAAGTTGGTCAAATATTATGAATTGATTCAAGAGCTCACCAAGGAGTTCGAAAGGGTCAGCTTCAATTACCTTCCTCGAGAAGAAAATCAGATGGCAGAAGCCTTAACGACCCTAGCATCCATGTTCAAAACAAACACTGGGGCAGAAATGAAGCCCATTGAGATGCAGACGTTTGAAAGGCCTGCTCATTGTTGTAATGTACAGGAAGAGAGTGATGGAAACCCAATGGTACTATGACATCTTGCAATATGTCAGGCTTCGAAAATATCCAGAAGGGGCAAATGACAATGACAGAAAAACACTCAGAAAAATGGCAACAAGATATGTCCTAGATGGGGAGATCCTATATAGGAGAAGTCATGATCAGACATTGTTGAGATGTGTGGATGCCTGGGAGGCGAAGGAGATTTTAGCCGAGGTACATGATGGGCTCTGTGGAACGCACGCCAACGGGCTGTCTATAGCCCGAAAAATTATGAGATATGGTTATTTCTAGTTGACCATGGAGGGAGATTGTATCGATTACGCCAGGAAATGCCACAAATGCCAAATTTACGCTGACAAGATTCACGCACCCCCATCGCCTTTGCGGCGTGGGGCATGGACGTCATCGAGCAGATTCATCCGAAAGCTTCCAATGGACACCGTTTCATTTTGGTCGCCATAGACTATTTCACTAAATGGGTAGAGGCAGCGTCTTACGCCAACATCACAAGGACTACAGTATGTAAGTTCTTAAAGAAGGAGATTATTTGTCGATACGGATTGCCAGAAAGGGTCATCACCGACAACGCTTCCAATCTGAATAACAAAATGATGACGGACGTGTGCACTCAATTCAAGATAACACACCATAATTCCACAGTCTATCGTCCTAAAATGAATAGGGCAGTGGAAGCAGCAAACAAGAACATAAAGAAGATCATAGTAAAGATGACGGATACCTACAGGGATTGGCATGAGAAGTTGCCATTTGCCCTTTTTGCCTATAGGACGTCCTTTCGCACATCAACGGGGGTAACACCCTACTACTTGGTGTATGGTACCGAAGCAGTACTCCCCATCGAGATAGAGATCCCGTCTCTTCGGGTCTTAAATGAAGTAAAATTGGAAGAAGCCGAATGGGTGCAGGCCAGACTCGACCAGCTAAATCTCATTGATGAAAAGAGACTAAAGGTCATTTGTCATGGTCAGATGTACCAAAAGTGGATGATGCAGGCATACAACAAAAACGTGTGCCCAAGAGAATTCAAAGAAGGGGATCTGGTGCTCAAGAAAATCCTCCCGATTCAAAAAGATTCTCGAGAAAAGTGGATGCCCAACTGGGAAGGGTCGTACGTGGTAAAAAAGGCCTTCTCAAGAGGAGCCCTAATCCTAACAGAAATGGATGGAGACGAGCTGAAAAGCCCTATAAATTCTGATGCTGTTAAGAAATACTATCTTTGAAAAAAAAATTAAAAAAAGAGAAAAAAAGAGAAAAGAAAAAGAAATAAAAAGAAGAAAAGAACAAAAATGGAGAGCTCAGGGTGAAAACCCGAAATAAGGCGTCTTGAAGCAGAGGGAGGACCCGAGTTGAAAACCCATAAAGGGCGGTTCGGGTAAATTGAAAAGTTGGATATCCGAAGAGAAGGGTATCCCCATGAACACCGTGAAGAGGGAGCTTCAGGCAAAAAAATTCTACGCCGGTTGACAGGATCATGTATCATTCATACCGAAGATAATGAGGGATTTTATATTTTATACTTAATTTTTCTTCTTTCTCATGTGTGCCATACCTCTTTTAAGATATCATAAGCCCTTAATCGTAATAAAATCGTGTTTTTGAGCATCCATTCCTTGCCTTCTTGTTAATTTCAGGCAAATAAGCTAACATAGGCTTATGGTAAAACAAGAGATTTCTGAGCATTACTATGATCTAACCTTAAAAATGCAGGTGATTAAAGAAAACGATGTTAACTTCGCCCTCTAGCTCCCTACATAACGGTTGTTGATAGGGAAGGCGGAAAGCTTCAAACAACCGGATAGGATGACCAATGGTGTGCGTCATACTCATTCAAGGAAAGCATGCGAGATAACAAGAGAGATCTCCCAGGTGAAAACCCAGAAGGGCACCCCTCAAAAAAAACTCTAAAGTGAAAACCCGAAAGGGCACTTTAGAATCCCAAGTCGTAAATTGAGAAAAAGAAAGGTTGGAATGGTTGAACCCGACAGTGAAGTGGGGTATCGCCGCCCGTGAAAAGGGAGAAAGTGAACAACGAGATCGAATTAGGACTAAAGCAAGCCCACCAAGATATTGACACTCATGCATCATAAATAGTCAGACATCAGTAGGATTAGGAGCATGTCAATTCATTTGTCATAGCATTTCGTTTTATCTTAGACAAGTATCTATGGATCCAAAGAGACATCGGTAGCCATCGTGGTGTGAATCCCAAATGTGAAGACAATGGTTCTACATACGAAAGGCCTATGTTTCCAAGCGCCTGTAGAGAGAGGTTCTATATAGGAAGAATCCGCAGCTCCGAGGCTTCAGAAGCTGAAAGTTTTGTATAGGAAGGACTTAGAGCTCCAGGGTGATGACTAGCAGTTCTATATAGGAAGATCTCCCAGCTGAAGGAATTCACCCATGACACACAAGGTTATATAGGAAAACCTATTGTGTTGAAAGCGAAGAGTCTTATATAGGAAGGGCTCCGAGCTTCACTGTCTTAGAGTAAAAGATTCTATATAGGAAGAATCCATAGCTCCAAGATTTCAGAAGCTGAAAGTTTTATATAGGAAGGACTTACAGCTCTAGGGTGAAGACTAGCAGTTCTATATAGGAAGAACTCACAGCTGAAGGAATTCACCCATGATACACAAGGTTTTATATAGGGAAAACCTGTTGTGTTGAAAGCGAAAAGTCCTATATAGGAAGGGCTCCGAGCTTTACTGTCTTAGAGTGAAAGGTTCTATATAGGAAGGACTGACGGCTCCAGGGTTTGAAGACTAGCAGTTCTATACAGGAGGAACTCCTAGTCGGAAGAATCCATCAGCGACGCAAAATGTTTTATATAGGAGAAACCAGTGTTGAAGGCGAAGAGTTCTATATAGGAAGGACCCCAAGCTTCACCGTCTCAGAATGAAAGGCTCTATATAGGAGGGACTCATAACTTGAGGCTTCAGAGCGAAGGGTTCTATATAGGAAGAGCTTGTAGCTCCAAGATCGGAGGGGGAAGAAGTTATATATAGGAAGGACTTACGAGCCCGAAGATTCAGCCGAGGAAAAACGGAGAGTTCCAGAAGAACACGTGTTTCCAAAGCTACAAACAGGGAAGTCGGATAAAAATGAGTGTTTATGAATCTTTGCTTTGTTCCCATTCCACGAGAACAAGCAAAGAGGGGCAACTGTAATCACTCATTTTTATCTGGTCTGTAAATACATATTAGTATATTAGCGTTTCATGTATACATTGTATTATATTATTATGCTATATGTTCATTATGTGCATGAGTGTTATTAATATTTGTAAAGTGTGTAGTGTGTGCATGTATATTATAAAATATGTATGTATATGTATTAATAAGTAATACGGTGTATGTGTGTCACGCATGTATCTACATTTAGTACGAGCATATTGTTTTTACAGATAACGTGTGTAGATGTTATGTTAATTATGTGTATGATTATATATGCATGTATGCTAGTATGTTATATTAATTAATGTTTGCATGTGTGTTGTACGTATGTGTGTACATACGTACATACGTATGCATTATTGTATGTGTATTATTATTATTAATTGTTGTTATAACTAATATTAATGTTATTATTATTAGGCTAATATAAGATGAAATCCAAAAAAACATATTAAACCCCAAATGAATAATTACCAGTCCAAGTCCATTACATATTACAGGGTCTGAAAATATTAATATTATTACAAGGCCTGATCAGGCCCAAACCGGCCAGCCCACATCCTAAGAAACCCTAACCCACATCAGATAATAGAGTCTTGACGCCATCCTTTTATCTTGCGCAGCTGAACGAGGGCCCTTGGATCAGATCTGGATCCAACGGCCACGATTGAAGCATGAGGACGCCTCATCTACCGCGTGAAGTCCACGCGTGGGCTGTTGGGTTCCCCACTCGCACGTGTGAGAAGTGCAAGAGCGTATATCTTCTTCAGGCCACGTGGCGTGATCCTAGGCCAGTGCATTATTTCTGAAGCCTCATCTCAGCCACCCGATCATCGAGCAGTCCTCTGATCCAATGGATAGGAACGATTCTGGCGATAATAATCGCCTCGCCTCCCGAGATGCCAGTCTGCGCAGACAAACGGTCACTTCCACCACGCCGCTCCCCATGCCGGCCATAACAACCACCAAGTTTGGTCGGGCATGACAAAGACGCAAACACAGAAAGGCATCAGAAAATCAGATCAAAATAAGAGATATTATGTACTAGTCTAAAAAGAGAGAGGCAGAGAGGATATATGTAACAAAGAAAAAATAAAAGAAGTCAGTTCAGTTGTAACCCACTTTTTCAGAAATACAAACAAGTTTCACCCTTTCGTTATTTCTCTAAAAAAAACTTACAGAGATCATACAAAGGTATCCATCCATCTTGAATATTGCATGCATGCATGTATTCTAAAAGTAAGGAAGGGAAAGGAGAGTGAGGTTTTACCTTCGGTGGTCAGTTCCTCTACCGGCAACAAGCCTTAATCTGGTGAGCCGGCTAAAAGGGAAAGGTGTCCCTTCGGTCTAAAAAGAAAAAAACATATACGGTTTTCATTTTTCTTTTCTTAGATCTAGGACGAAGAGGGGCTTTTTCTCTAAATCCAAGTTCGGATTCGAGTTTAGGGTGAAGTAAGGTTCATTTTGGTGTTTTTTTAGGGCTCGCAGGCGCCGGCCGGCGGCGAAGAAGACGACGGTTGGCCGCCGGTTTCTGTGTTCATCTTAGGTTCATGGGGTGAGTTGAGAGCAAAGAGAGGGGGGAGAGTTATTATAAAACGGACCGAAATGAAAAATGGGGAAAATTTGAGATAAAGCCGAAAAAAGAGTTTTTATAGGTGTTTTTATTTCAAGAAATTGTCAAATTCTGTAATAAATCCCCCGCGTTTTCGATATTTTCGTTTTTGTCTCACCGCAGGGGATATTTACAACTCTAGTCCCCCTCGTATTTCGAAATCTTGCAATCCAGTCCCTAAATTAAATTGAATCTGTTTTCAAATGGCAAAATTACCTCACTAGTCCCACCGCGTTTTTGAATTTTTCACTTCGAGTCTGCCCCTTGGTCCAATTACAGATTTAGTCGTTTTAGGTTCTGGTTAACTTGCAATTGCGTCCATAAATCGCACTTTATTACCTTTTAATTTATGTTCTTATGTTTGTTTCTTTTCATTTCAGTCATGTTCCATATTTAAATATTCATGTTCGTTTATTATGATCGTATATGTTTGCCTTCTCACATGTCCCTCGTACATGCTTCGTATTTTCATGTTTATATGTATATATGTGTTCAGTTTATGGTGATTATGTATTTTTAGGCGTTTGTTCGGTCATTCGTATCACACATACTCGATTGATATTCTAGTTGGCTCGTACACAACATGTTTTGTATTTTAGCATGTATTGTATGTTCTCTATGCTTTTAGGTTACGTGTTAGTATATTTTCTTTTTCATGTATAATACCTTGTTCTACATATGTTGAAATGTATTTTATTTCTAATATGTATGTCTTCTTGAAATATGTGTTTTTGTTCCCACATGTATTTATTCATGCCTTGTTATTGTGATATGTTAAATTTGTTTTTATTTACTATTAAGATTAATATGTATGTATGTATGTTTTAGATTAGTATTTTATTTACGTTAGATTAGCATTCTATTATGTTAATATTATTGTATTTAAATTATTTGCCATGTTTTATATTTTGCTCACTAAGTTTGCATAATGGAATATATAATGCGGTGCCCTTTTATCCGAGCGTAAACGGGGCCAGTATCAGGCGTAGTGATAGTGGTTGGGCGTTTACTCTCGGATAACGGGGCCTTTAAAATTTATTCGCAATTATAACCGAATTTTAAATTAATCGTCACTTTAATCCGGAAAATCTAATATTAATAAAGCGGTAATTATTAAAGTACCAATTTTGGGCGGTGTGGGGGTGCTAATCATTCCCCATCCGTAACCGACTCCCGAACCCAATAGTTTTCGAATCTCTGGTTTTTTATGGTGTCCGGCCTACCTAAGTGGCCGGTGGCGACTCCAATTTTTAAATAAAATGCGGTTTTTCTAAAAAACCCCACGGAATAAATATTTTATATCCGAAAAGTCACAAACACTTCGAAAAAACCACGTTTTTAGCGAAAACAGACATAGCTACAACTGTATGAATGAGTATCGATATTGGACCCGGAAAAATATATGTTAGGCCCGAAATTCACTTTTCAATCCACACTAAACACATGTAACATGATTCTAATAGATTCCCAAAGTTCCTAGAAGTTGTAGGGTTCATTTAGTACCATTTACACCTCTTTCCATCGACAATTACTCTATTTAAATCATCAAACGTGATTCCAATCAAAATCACCCAACATGCATCAAACTCAACAAGCAAGCATTATATCGATGAATGACAAGTATTTTAGGGGTTTAAATGTACTATCTCAGCAAAATACGAAAAGAACCTCTCGGGTCCATTAGTGCTCACTTTATCCTTTCCTTTGATAAAAGAAGGTTCTTCAACCTCTTTCACTGAATCACACAAAGCACAAGTGGGTTACTAAGTTGGACAACATCTAAAAGGAAATAAAGAAACACATTGGAAGATAAAGAAAATGAGATGGAATATCTTGAGAGGCCCTCCAGAGTAAACTCCTCCAAACCCCAAGAATGGTCTTCCATATCCAAAACACGAAGATATAAATCTTCCCTTGTAGATCAACAATTGAAATTTGATAATCTCGCCTTTAATTAACTCGACCCAATTATCAAAATGAAATGATTGACTTGAGCAAAATTTGAAGGAGAAAGAGTGTGTGAGAGGGAGAGCAAAATTAAAGCATTCTTACTAATATTATGCAATATAACTAAAGTAAAATCTAACTAATGGTAATCCAACAATATCTTTAGGTAGTGCCCTCGACATGATTTTTTTATAGTCTCATTTGATTCTCGGTTGATAACAGTGGTTCTGCTTTTCAACGTAGTGGGCTGCCATTCTTCAACAAATGGGACCTCCCAAGCCCCTCCATTTCCACACTCTTATTCCCAAACCCCAAACTTCAACCACCAAGGCCCAAATCTAAGCCCAATGAATCCAAACGTCTTACTAACCCACATTTACAAACCCGGGTCATTTCGGGTCATTTTCATCGTTTCAAGGATAGAGCCTTCGGATGTAGAGATCGTTGGTGATGCATCTCTTCATC
The DNA here is from genome assembly GCA_019671005.1 of Hibiscus mutabilis. Lineage (NCBI taxonomy): Eukaryota > Viridiplantae > Streptophyta > Magnoliopsida > Malvales > Malvaceae > Hibiscus > Hibiscus mutabilis. Next base: position 11,328,462 of record CM033744.1, read on the forward strand.
ATATATTTTAGCAAGAGAACCCCACTCATGTTGATCCCTCCATCCTCTTCATCGAAAGGAAAATGAAAAAGAACATAGATTCATTTTGCTAATGTGGTGGGCAAAAAATTAACTTTCCTTGGATGATGTCATTATTTTGTGGGAGAATTTTATACCATGAGAAAACAATAAATTATGAGCTCGTTCAATTAAATTATTATACTCATTTTCCAAGATAAACCGATATATGTTATTAAGCACGGATACTTCAATTCAATTTCGTACCACGTACCTGATTTTACACATTTGACCTTAAATTATAAAATCTTTGCAATTTGGTCTAGATTATGCTATAACTCACAATTTAACCCTCACATTTCTAGATTTTTTTTAGAATATATTTATAAAATAAATTATAAAATTTTAGAATCTAAATACATATTAATATTTGTATTTGATGTAATATAAATAAATAATATTCAGATTAGATTATGATGAATAATTTAATATTAATTTTATTTATTTTATTAAAAATATAAATTGTAAATAATGTTATAAAAGTAATATATTTTAATTGATTTTATAATTGATGTTAACAAAATATTTTTATACTATTTTATAAATATATATATGTTATTATTAATATAATTTTATAAGATAAATGAAATTAATTATACCAAAACCCTTGTTTAGCTTAGTGGATAGTTGTTGCATATCCTTCTCAGAAAGTCTCTCTTTATGAAAATTCTAGACTCTCAACGAATACTGTTGAACACTATTAACGCTAAACACTGTTGAACACTATTAACGCTAAACACTGTTGAACACTATTAAATTGATTAATAAAGATAAAAAAGATCAAGGACTCAATATATAATTATAAATTATTTAAAATAAAATATTAATTAAATTGTTTTCCATATATATAATATTTTTTTGATCTTTTTTAAAAATAATAAGATCAAGTACTAATCCTAATTGGATCAAACCTAAACCCTAAACTCTAAATGGAAAATAATTGCACCACTGGGGAGTTGTATCTGAATCTTGACTTTGTGTGCAATTCGGCGGCTGATTCTTCATCTTTAACTCCATCTCCGATAGCCATTTTTTCTTATCGGTCAAAGGATCAGAACGGCAAGAAAAATTTGGGGATTGGATTCAGGGTGCAAGTCGCCTTGATAAGCCTAAATTATTTTTCATTTAGGGGTTTAAGGTTTAGGGTTTATAATTTAGGGTTTAGAGCTTAAGATTTTAAGGTTGGTATTTGATCCAATTATTTTTTAAAAAATCAAAAAATAATATATATAGAAAATAATTTAATTAATATTTTGTTTTAAATAATTTATAATTATACGTTGAGTTCTTAAAATTTTTAATCTTTATTAACCAATTTAATGATGTTCATCGGTGTTCAACGTTAGTGGTGTTCAACGATGTTCGTCGAGCGTGATAGACTCATCATTCTCTTTATTCAATAAAGTCAATTGTTTTTTTCCCCTAAAAATTCAATGACTGCCACTATAGTTTGCCTTAAAATTACTTGTAGTTAGTTATGTGAAATATAATTATGAATTAAAATCATTCATCTAATATTCTTAAAATATAGAACTCGGTCCACTCAAATAATCTATAGTTCTAAAATATTTTATTTTTCTCTGCTCCAGTAGCAGGCTTTCCTCCTACAATTATCTTTTCTTTTGGCTTTTCCCTACTATTGTTCATGGCTGGTGTTGAATCTACTCTCGCGGGTCTGTCCATCGATGATGGTGAAGAAAAGGGTAATTCGTATGATCCGTCTGTGTATGCACAACCACAATCTCTTGATCACTGTTTTGTAGGGTCTTTCTTAAGTGTAATCCATTTCCAGGCTAGGCTATGCGTTCTACAATAAAGAATGTATGGCATCCGATCGGGGGCATTTCTATTTTTGATCTGGGTGAAGGGAGGTATCTCTTCCGTCTTTACCATATTGTTGATGCTGATAGGATTGCAAGAGGTGGTACTTGGAATTTTAACTCCCATCTCTTAGTTCTCTATAGATTGCAAGAGGGTGATGCTCCTCTCACTGTTCCTTTATCCCATGTGGATTTCTGGGTGTTTGTCCATAAATGTTCCTCATGGTTTTATGTCTGATCAAGTGGCGAAGGTGCTTGGTAATTTTATGGGTTCCTTTCTTGAATATGATTCATATGCAATATCCCTGGGCTACAAGAGAATCGTGAAAATCAGAGTGCAGATTGACATTCGCATGCCTTTGAAGCGGTGAAAGAAATTTATTTTGGCTAATGGAAATCATGAATATGTTCGTTTTAAATACGATAAGTTGACATTACTTTGTTTCATCTGTGACAAGCTAGGTCATGGTGAAAGTTTTGCCCATTACGTTTTACTCATGATCCTCAATATCTAGTTTTTGGTTGGGATGCTTCCCTCCGTGCAACTTCCAGACGAGCAGCTCCTCGGGCAAGCCGATGGCTACGTGATGAAGTCAACGCGACAACCGAATTTATGGCAGCTGCAAAATTTAAGGGACATGAGTTAGAAAAAAGATTCCCACGGTCCTCTCCTATAATTCCTCCAGGCAATCTTCAGCAGGCTATTGTTCTGCCCGGAATGCTCCAAATATGTCTAATATTTATAAGGAAAGTCCGACTTCCGAGGGGATTTCGAATTTACCCGGTAAATTACCTGTGGGCCAGTCCTCTAACACTGAGCTGGCAGTCCATGAATCTGGCCCAAATCATTATGGCATTTATGTTTCGTCGGTAGGCCTTGCTCAGCAAGCCAGCCGGGCCCAATGAAAATCTTAAGTTGGAACGTTCGAGGGCTAGAGAAACCTCGAACAGTTCGACGTTTTCAGCAGATGTTGCGAGACATTAATCCCTCTGCAGTTTTTCTCATTGAAACAAAGCTACAGTCTTCTAAGATGGAAATAATACGGAAGCTATGTGGTTTCGACAATGGCATTGAAGTCAGTTCTGTAGGCCATAGTGGAGGCCTCTCTCTTGGCTGGAAGGACTCTAGATATTTCTTTCCTGTCCTCTTCTGTTAGGTACATTGACGTGTTTATTGAGAACGATTCTAATGACAGCTCTTGGAGGTTTACAGGGTTCTATGGGCCCCCCAGAAGTCTCAAACCAAAGGGATTCTTGGCAGATTCTTCGTGAATTAGATGATTGCTCGGATATCTCATGGTGTGTAATGGGCGATTTTAACGAAATCTTATGTTCATCCAAGAAACAAGAAGGCTTATTGCATTCTGTAGAGCCAATGGATGATTTTCGCTCAACCCTCTCTGACTGCTCTCTGAATGATTTGGGTTACCATGGCACATGGTTCACTTGGAAATCGAGGCGTACTAGTGCAAATAACATTCGTGAATGCATTGCTAGGGGTGTGGCTACTACGAATTGGCTCGACTTGTTCCCCTCATTTCGTTTAGATCACTTGACACATTCATTCTCGGACCACTATCCCCTTCTTATCGACACTTTATTCTCAGCAAACTCATCGTGTAAGTATTGGCATTTTAAATTTGATGCAGCTTGGCTGCTTGAGGAGTCTTGTAAGGATGAAGTTCATTCTATATGGCACTATGCTACTAGCTCTATTACAGAGAGATTGCGTCTTATTTGCCATGGTTTGGATACTTGTTTTGCTAAGATAGAAAGAGAAAAGAAGCTTTCGATTCAAGACCTCCAACGTAGAATTGAAGATTTGAATGGTCAGGCAAACACGGATGAGGTCCTCGGCGATTTGATTGAAGCTAAACTTGCTCTGAATGTTGAACTTGACAATGAGGAACTATATTGTGAGCAAAGGGCACGGGCGAACTTGTTAAAGAACAGCGACCGTAACACCAGTTTCTTTCATAAATTTGCCTCTCAACTGTGCCGGGTTAATCGTATTGAAGGTCTGTACTCAGCTGATGGCTTGTTTTATGATGATGAACAAGATATCAGATGCATAGCAGTTAACTATTTTTAGGACCTGTTTACTTCGAATGGTATGGCAGATCCAAGTGATATTCTGAGTGGTGTTGTCTAGGAGTGTTCATTGCCGGGGACCCAATTTTCGGGTACCCGAAATACCGAGTATCCGGTTCTCCCGGGTACTACATATGCCGGCCGTATTTTGGTACGCTTTAACGGGTACCTGTTATTTGAGTACCCGAAAAATTAAGTAACGGGTACCCGGTTCATATTTTTATTTATTTTTTTTTTAAATTTAAAAGTTTTAAAAAATTACATAGTAAAAACATAAAATTTAAAAATTCATAATACATAATCCATACACAAAAATTAGTGATTTAAAGTTAGTTTTAAGATTAAATATTTGGATATATTTATATATTAAAGTATATAAAAAAAACATTAAAAATATTAATCTCATTTTTTCTTTCGAATCTTGGTATGGTACTGTAATAACTCTCTATTTAATAAAAAAAATATAATTGAAAATTTTAAAACGTAAAAGTACATAATACAAACATAGAAATAATTTAGAGATTTAAATTTAGTTTTAGGTAAAAATATTAAAGAACCTAGAATGAAAATATAATTTAAAACTAAAAAAAATAAATATATTAAAAGTATCGGGTCGGGTACCCGGTTACCAAAACATTCGTCCTAAACCCTACCCAACTACCTAGAAAAAAACTCGGGTCGGGTACCCGATCCGGTCGGATAATTTTTTTAAAGAATTATCTAACTTTTTAAAGTTCAGATCGTCAGATCATCAGATTAGGTCAATTGGATCGGGTATTTTTGAATACCCAGTGTTGTCACATGTATCTCTTCTAATATTAATGCTGATTTATTACGCCCATTTACTACTAATGAGTTTCTTTTGGCATTGCTTTCTATGCACCGTCTTAAGGCCTCGGGAGAGGATGGTCTAGGCGCTATTTTCTATCAGCGCTTTCGTCACATTATTGGTGAGGATATTGCTCATTTTTTTCATTGAAGTTCTTAATGGTGCTTTTTTGATGTCTGAGATCAATCTTACACATATCGTTCTTGTCCCTAGAGTGACCAATCCTCGCAATATGTCTTAATTTAGGCCTATTAACCTATGTAACGTGTTTTTTTTTAAATCATCTCTAAGGTGCTTGTCAATAGATTTCAAACAGTGCTGCATTTATGCGTTAACGAAGCTCAAAGCGCGTTTGTGCCAGGACGTCTAATCACAGACAACGTCATCGCTGCTTATTAAGTGTTGTATTCACTTCAAAAGAAGCGTACTGGTCGTAAGGGCTCTTTCACCTTAAAACTTGACATAAGTAAGACGTATGACCATGTTGAATAGGAATTTGTAAAAGTCATGCTTCGCAGAATGGGTTTTTCAGAAGTTTGGATTTCTCGAGTGATGGGTTGTGTATCTTCTATATCGTACTCAATTGTGGCCAATGGTTCGGAAAGTGAAAGATTTTGGGCATTAAGAGGCCTTCGTCAAGGCGAACCATTAAGCCCCTATCTCTTTCTTATTTGCAGTGAAGGGCTTTCTTCGCTCTTTCACACGACTTGCACGAATGGCACTTTGACAGGAGTGTGCATTTTCCTCTCATTACCCACCTGTTGTTCACCGATGATAGTATAGTATTTTGTGAAGCAACTAGCTTGGGTGCTCAAAATTTAAAAATCTTCTAGACCAGTATGGGTTCTGCTCGGGACAATTAATTAACATGGATAAATCTGGAGTTTTCTTCGGTTCTAGTATTACAACCAGGAGTAAATCTGATTTCTGTCGGATCATGGGTGTAACCGAGACTACTGATCCTGCTATGTATCTCGGTTTACCTTCCATTGTGGGGCGCAATAAAAGGAGGGCATTTGTATATTGAAAAAAAAAAACATATTTTCGACTAAGTCACAATGCTGGAATACTATTGCCAGCAGTCGATTAACTTCAGAAGAAGTATAAATTGTTTGACGTTTTTCCCCATAGCTTGTCCAGGATAGATTCTTTGGTTTCCAACACGGGTACACTGATCGGATTCATAGTAGAATTGGATACAATCACATCTATGCCTTACGAGATTACAGATTGAATAATAATAATTTGTTATTGAATTCAGAGGAGATCGAAATTTTTAAAAGACCTGCTTACGAGAGGAGATGATGATGGGAGCACCTTTCAAAGCAATGGGCTCTGCGATGCCAGAATCGATGTCTTGAGTCGAAGCAGTCACAATTGCGATTTTCCCTTCAAATCTTCTTGCTATTACCTTGTTCTCTATTTTCGTTAATTCAAAAACAACGATGATGAAGAAAAAAGAAAAAATAGAGTGAAAGATAAATTATGGTGGGATTCATGGTTTACTGGGATAGGGTTTTTAGATAATGAATTTTGGAGAAAAAGGGTGGGTGGGTGCGTTGGTTTTTAAATTTTTAATTATTATTTTTTAAAATTATATGGGGTGAATTTTTTAGTGAAATTTCTTTTATTATTATAATATTTATAAAATATTTTTCAAGTTAAAAGTGAGAATAATATAGTTAGATTTTTTATTAAGACATATATTAGGGGTATATAGATAAATGAGTATATGTTTTTTAAAATATCTTGTAAAATATCAGGATACTTATGGATATTTTCAGAGATCCTCATGGTTATTTATATGATTACGGTTCGGTTCTTTCCACGGTTCAAATATAGCAATCTCCGTCTCCATCCCCATTTGAACTTCAATGATAAAACTTCCCTCGTTCTTGTGGGTAAAGATTTCGGTTATTCTCCATCCCATCAGTTTGAATCCCCACTATTTTCAGATATTCTCCACCCGATTCCCACCCTTATCATTAAAGAGGGAAACAATTATGACACTATATTTTTTCATTATAATTAAAATATATAATTTCGACGTAATTTATCACAAAAACTTGAATTTTATTATTTGTTGTGATAATTGTTTTCTGTAACAATAACTTATACTTACAAAACTTGTCACTTATTGACTTATTTTATATCAAAAAATGGAGGGAAACATATGTGACAATATATTTTGTCACTATAATTAAAATATATAACTACAAACAGAATTTGTCACAAAAACTTGAATCTCATTATTTGTTGTAACAATTTTTTTTATAACAATACTTATAACTTATAGTTGCAAAACTTATCATTATATGACTTATTTTGCGCCAAAAAATGGAAGAAAACATTTGTGACTATACATTTTGTCACTATAACTAAAATATGTAACTACAAACATAATTAGTTACAAAAAATTTGAATCGCATTATTTGTTTTTTATCAAAAGAATCTCATTATTTATTGTGGCAATTTTTTTTGTAATAATTATTAAAACTTATAGTTACAAAACTTATCACTATATGACATTTTTGGTGCCAAAAAATGGAGGGAAACATTTGTGAAAAAATGGTAACAAAAATATATTTTGTCACCATATGTTACACAAGTTTGCTAATTGTGACAAAATATTACGATGATTTTAGTTTTTGTCACAATTTTATATGTTTTTCAAATTTAAAGTGACACTTATTTATTTTGTCACAATAAAGCTACTAATAGTGACAAAAATAATTTTGTCAAAATTAAATTTGTCACAACAATATGAATTTCTTGTAGTGGTAGATCAACTACTGAGAGTTGCTTCAGATCAACAACCGAGAGTTGGTTAAGGATCTAGATCGAGGGTTCATAGGGGTTCCTTGAATTCTACTCTAGAAGGGAGTACTGATGGTCTAGCCAGAGCGTCGCTTCCACCGAATTGTGAGCATTGTGGTCTACATCACCTTGGGTGTGCTTCTTTCTTCGGAGGGTTTGCTATAGGTGTTGGGCACCAGGTCATATGGCGAAGGGCTGTCGAGTTTTGGATGATGGTACATTTGTTCAGTCTCAAAGGTTGACTCCATCTCGACATGGTCAGATTTTTGCTAGGGGCAGTGCTAGAGCACCGTCTAGACATTAGGGTGGAGGTACTGTGAAACCCACTATTAGAGTCGACACTCAAGCCATTTTTAGACAATCCGCCATTCAAGCTAGAGATGACAGCTTTGCCACCAATGATATGTCAAGTACCTATGTTCCGTTTTGGTTTCAGTTATTGCTTTAATGGAGATTTAATTTCTTGTTCATATAGCGGTAGTGATTCTCATTGGATAAGTATTGTGGTAAGATCTATGGTTTGATGTTGGATTGATTAATTTATCAAATTTGTAAGTGCTGGTAGGTAAGGTTTTTACCGGAGACAGTGAGTGGGGATTAAGAGTAACAGTCCCCATAGGCTTGTTAGATTTACTCCCTCCCTAGTTAGAGGATGTTACCCTTGGTATGGGCTATTCGTATGAGTATGATGTGTGTCTTGGTTCTCAAACAAGAATCTCAAAGTTTGGAGTTCAGAATGAATCAATTCTTTGGTAATAGTCACGAGGAACCATTATCTCTCTTACGTGAATATCGTGTCATGTGATGTTAGTTCAAGAGAGTCTTATGGTTTGCAAGATATTCTTAGCCCACATTTTAAATAGGAGGTTGGAGAGCCCAATGCTTTAGAGTTGTGAACGTTTAAGAGGATGTTGAGGTGCTCTTTGAGGGTTAAGCGGGCTTATCTTTTGATCGTGGATTAGAACCTATAATAGAAGTAATGTCGAGTTTGGTGTTAGTGTCCATCACCTTGTAGTATGGCACTAAACAAACTTCTAGAGTAGGAACTCATTTGTGCAAATAAGTGAATACGGGTGTCGTTGCCAAGTGGTTCACCTTGGGACATGTCTGTGTTGGTATAGAAAGGAGTAGTAACATTGGTTGTTGTGATCTGATGTATAACGTTGAAGGACCGTTACTTATTTCTTGGGGTTGATGATCTTATAAATGGTTGAAGAGTTTTGAAGCTTTCGTATGATTATTCAGAATTTAAGTATCGTAAGTTGAAGGTTAAAGAGAAATGGTGATAAGGCTTGTGTTTGAGGTGATGTTTGGACTGTAAGGACAAGTCGTGAAGTGGTTTGGGTTCAGGAGTGCATCAATATAATCATGAGCTTGATGATTTGAGTGTTTTCTCTATCGAATCTTTAGAAGGTTTGACTGCATAGATGGTAAGACAATGTGAAGATTGTTAGAGTAACACAACAGAAGCGTGGTTTATCGGTTATGGTTATGTGGAATCGAGATTCTTGTGTTACAACAAATCTTGTTGAAAGAACCATTTGAAAAATCCTTGAGGGCTTGTTAGAGTTTTAATACTACTGCCTGTTGGAATTAAGCGATTTGGTTGGAAGAACATATTCAAACCTTCGAGGATAGTTAGGTGAGTGTTGATCTATAGTAATAGTTCCTAAGTAGAAACAGTTTTGGTTGGAAACAAATGGCTCGAGTAATAAAATTGCATAATCATGAGTTAGCTTTCGTTCGAGCTGGGGGGCGAGTTCTAGTAAAGTGAAGTGGTAAGTTCTGTCTTAGTTGGCAAAGCTGGGAAGAAGGGTTGTTAATTCAAGATAGATCAACGGTAGAGTTTGATTGTTAGAGTTTCGTTTGTTCTTGAAAATGGTTGGTCATAGTGTTAATGATAGATGAATAAGTGTTCCAAATAGTTTTTCTTCGACGAAGTGTCTCATTCTGGGTACAAATGAGGTTTGAGTTTAAGGGTATGAGCTACGAATGATGGTAGAAATAATTTTTAATCAAGATAAAACTCATCTAAAATGAGTTCCTTGAGTTGATGTTTGGACAGTATTGTTTGAGACTATTCTACGTTGATCTACTTTGAGGTTTGATGTGAGTATTGTTCGATTGTTGGAAAATGAATCGTGGGGGATTCATGAGATGGGTGTTGAGGAGTCCAGTGTTATGAGCTTTGGTTGAGGAAGGTTTAGAGAGGAATTTCAAAAAATCATAGAAAACGTATGTGAGTTGGGAAATGGTTGGATCTATGATGGTTGCATCTTCTTCCTTCATTTAATTTCGATAATGAAAATTTTTTTTAGGAGGAGAGAGTTGTAACGACCCAAATTTCTAAGTCAACGTATAAGCGTTGACCCGAGTTATGAAATTTCGTGTTGGATTGAATAATTAGACCTGTTGGCTAAGTTTGGGGCGTATTGGATGAGTTTTGGACCTTCTGTGCTAGAAAGGTGATCGTTTTGTAAAAGGATAAAATCTTGTATCATTTATGTTGAGATGATACTTTTTTAAAACTATGGGCTGACCACCCCTTTAATGCTTCTTGTCTCACATTGGGAAATGGGATACAATATTACCTCACACTTCCTCTTCATCTTTTTCATCTTCTCCATCATTTTATCTTCTTCCTCTTTCAAGACCCACTTTCTTCACCTAAAAATCCCACCTTTATGCATCATTTCTTCTTTTTAAGGTCCAAGGTTTGAATATGTTGCTCTCCTCATCAAGGGCTTCAAGAAAAGTATAATTTTGGTGATAAAGGAAGTAAGTTTCCATTGATAGGATTTTGGGTTTAAAGCTTGATTAATCTTTTGTTTGAGGTTTAAGGTTATGAATTCAGAGCTAAGCTTATCCCTAGTGGTTACCTTAAGACTTGATTCGTTTTTCATGTTGTTATGGCAATAAGAGGTGTTTTGGGAGTTTCTCCAAGCTTGGGTCAAGAGAGAAAGTTGAAGGTGTCGACTTTTGCTAACACTTGGCAAACTAATGAATATTTAGTGTAAAAGTGCAATAAAACAATGCAAATGTGAGTCTTATGCGTACAAGTATACACAGTCAGTAAGTAATACAACAGTAAGCTGAGTATCAAATCCACAAGGATTGACCAAGAACTTATTTACTTAATGTTTACTTGTTTGCAAGAAAAAAGAAAGTGTTGGAAATATTTGGGTTTTTGATCGAAAGATAACAAAACAAAGTAGTGAAAAATGAAAACAGTCTGGCAACTAAAGTGTTCAATTGAATGATGATCATTGGCAAGAGATGCCTGGATTTCACGCTACTTATAGCAGCCTTTAATAATGTCTTGCCTTAGTTTTATTGTCAAGCAGATTAAAGGTGGTATTGCCTCTATCGATGACAATACCCTAAGTTAACCATGATAAAACCCCTATATGTCTATAGTGAAGCTTTTTATTAATTAACTCGATTAAGTGTCAACCTTTACTCCTCAGGGGTAGACTCACTTCTTAAGTAAGTTCCTCTACTTTAACATCTTCTGTCGAAGCTTCTCACCTTAGTATCTAGCAACTGATCGTTGCCCTTTAAGTCTGTTAAGATATTAAGGTGCAATAAGCACACTATGCCAACTGTTATATGGCAAAGGATTTGATAAAATTAAGTACTAGCGGATAGAAAATAATGCCAAGGCATTTTAAATTATTAAAAACCGAACATAAATTTAACGTTCATCGCAAACATCCCCAACCAACTATAAAATCTTAGTTTATGGTTTAGGGGTCCATCAACAAAATATGATCGTATCTTAACATCACCATTCAAATAAAATTAAAACTAAGAGAATTGGCAAGAAGGAGATCCGTCGATGCGGCCCTTCGATTGATCTATAGCTCTCAATCTTAGCTGGTCAGACCACAACATCTCTCGGTTCACCAAGATACAACCTCTCTTCCGATTCAATCCCCTCAAGTGGTGGCTTGAGCTCCTTTAAATAGGCTTGCGTGGAAACCCTAGTATAAGCTTTAGAGTTTAAAATTTGAATGCGCGGATGGATAAGATGTGGTATTCTCTTGTCTTGATTTGAATGTTAGGGCTGATATGTACAAGGGTTAATTTATTCAATTGCTTTGCAGAGAACCATCAAAGGCTTGCGTGGTATCATTTGCCAGCCGAGTTTGGCATTGCTTGGTCCATCTATGCCAACTGCTACTTGGCAATTCTCTTGCTTCTTTTTCTGCGTTCTCTGCCAGCGCCTCTCCGCCATGCATGCCTACTTGTCTTCTGCATCAAAACCAGTAAAATAACCCTTCACACTGGCAATAAAACAACTCATAACTCTTATGCAAATGCATGAATTTTAATAACTAAATGCAAACATATCTACTTAAAGGCAAGCAAAAGCATTGCGAATTAAGCATAAAAGTTAGTACTTTTGAGGAGTTAACAAAAGGTGTTGCTTGGAAGCTTAAATCTGAGATTTGTTGCTAAAGGTCAGTACATCTCTGACTTCTACTATTCTTGAAGATCATAAAATGATTGTTTTGCTTGATATTTTGGTGTATGATTGCTAGTTTTGGCTCAAGGTAGCTTAAAGCCTTATTAATGGTAAATCCCGAATTAAATGTTAATAATGTGTAAAAAAGGTAGCAAACTACCCGAATTAACTCCCATAAATGTATGATTAAGTTAGAGGGTTAAAGGTTATATTCTAGGGACTTAGGAAGTGATTTCCCGATCCTTGGAAACCATTACTGGCTTCAGTATCGGTACTCGGAGAGCCCCTACTGATACCATATATTCTGGGCAAAGAACACAAGCAAAATTTACAATGAGTATTGGTACCCTTGGGTAGGTATCGATACCACATACTCCATCAAGAATTCTAGTAGCAGAAAATGGTACCTAGGTATTGATACCCTATCGACTAACTACTGCTTGGAAAAAGATTGAGGATTCGTTGTAACTATGCACGTAAATAATGCTAAGAATATGTCTTTTTAATTTCAAGTATACACGGTCAATAAGTAATATAGTAGTGAGTTGAGTATCGTATCCACAAGGATTGTCCAAGAATTAAATACAACAATAAATGCTTGTGAATTGAAACAATTAAGATGGCAATTGATTTTGGATTTAATTAAGAAAGTGATTAAAGGAAAATGAAGTAAGAATTGAGGCAAATTGGCAAACACTTCTGCCAAGATGATTGATGAGCTTGGCAAGGGATGTTTGGGTTTCACGCTAGAGATGACAGCAATTAATAATGTTCAACCTTGGTTTTATTATTGAGCAGATTTTAAATTAGCATTGCCTTCATCGATGGCAATCCTCTAAGTTAATTACGTTTAACACATATCTGTCTATAGTGATGTTTTCCAATAATTAACTTGGCAAAGTTTTAATCTTTACTCTTAAGGGGTAGATTCACTTCAGAAGTAAGCTCATCTACTTGAACATATTATGTCAAAGTTTCTCTCCTTAGTATCTGGCAATTAATCCTTATCTCCTAAGTCTATTAAGATATTAGGGGATAATGCGTATTTAATGGCAACTGTCGTATGGCATAAAATATGATAAATTTAAGCACAAGCAAAACAAAATTTAATGCCAAGGTATTTAACTGTTAAAAACCTTAACTAGGCGTTCATCGCAAACACCCCTAGCCAACTTAAAATATTAGTTCATGGTTGAGGAAACCAACAAAATATTATCTTTTTTAAACATCATCATCAACGTCAAAATTAAATCTAATAGATATGGACTAAAGAAGATGATCCGTTGATGCAACCCTTCAATGGATCCACAGTTCAATGAAAGTGTTGGAATTATTTGGGTTTTTGATCGAAAGATAACAAAACAAAGTAGTGAAAAATGAAAACAGTCTGGCAACTAAAGTGTTCAAATGAATGATGACTGTTGGCAAGAGATGCCTGGATTTCACGCTACTTATGCCAGCCTTTAATAATGTTCTGCCTTAGTTTTAATGTCAAGCAGATTAAAGGTGGTATTGCCTCTGTCGATGACAATACCCTAAGTTAACCATGATAAAACCCCTATATGTCTATAGTGAAGCTTTTTATTAATTAACTCGATTAAGTATCAACCTTTACTCCTCAGGGGTAAACTCACTTCTGAAATAAGTTCATTTACTTTAACATCTTCTGTCGAAGCTTCTCGCCTTAGTATCTAGCAACTGATCATTTCCCTTTAAGTCTGTTAAGATATTAAGGTGCAATAAGCACACTATGCCAACTGTTGTATGGCAAAGGATTTGAGAAAATTAAGTACTAGCGTATAGAAAATAATGCCAAGGCATTTTAAATTATTAAAAACCAAACATAAATTTAGCGTTCATCGCAAACATCCCCAACAACTATAAAAGCTTAGTTTATGGTTTAGGGGTCCATAAACAAAATATGATCGTATCTTAACATCATCATTCAAATAAAATTAAAACTTCGAGAATTGGAAAGAAGGAGATCCGTCGATGCAGTCATTTGATTGATCTATAGCTCTCATTCTTAGCTGGTCGGACCATGTCATCTCTCGATTCACCATGATGCAGCCTCTCTTCCAATTCAATCCCCTCAAGTGGTGGCTTGAGCTCCTTTAAATAGGCTTGCGTGGAAACCCTAGTATAAGCTTTAGAGTTTAAAATTTGAATGTGTGGATGGATAAGATGTGGTATCCTCTTATCTTGATTTGAATCCTAGGGCTGATATGTACAAGGTCCAACGGCTACTTTGACCGATCATCGAACATCAATCCTTTGCCAGCCAAGCTTGGCATTGCCTGGTCCATCTATGCCAACTGCTACTCGTCAATTCTCTTGCTTCTTTTTTTGCGTTCTCTGCCATGCATGCCTGTCTGTCTTCTGCATCAAAACCAGTAAAATAACCCTTCACACTGGCAATAAAACAACTCATAACTCTTATGCAAATGCATGAATTTTAATAACTAAATGCAAACATATCTACTTAAAGGCAATCAAAAGCATTGTGAATTAAGCATAAAAATTAGTACTTTTGAGGAGTTAACAAAAGGTGTTGCTTGGAAGCTTAAATCCTAGATTTGTTGCTAAAGGTCAGTACATCTCTAACTTCTACTATTCTTGAAGATAATAAAATGATTGTTTTGCTTGATATTTTGGTGTATGATTGCTAGTTTTGGCTTAAGGTAGCTTAAAGCCTTATTAATGGTAAATCCCGAATTAAATGTTAATAATGTGTAAAAAAGGTAGAAAACTACCCGAATTAACTCCCATAAATGTATGATTAAGTTAGAGGCTTAAAGGTTACATTTTGGGGACTTAGGAAGTGATTTTCCGATCCTTGGAAGCCATTACTGGGCTTCAGTATCGGTACTCGGGGAGCCCCTACTGATACCATGTATTCTGGGCAAAGAACACAAGCAAAATTTACAAGGAGTATCGGTACCCTTAGGTAGGTATCGATACCACATGCTCCATCAAGAATTCTAGTAGCGAAAAATGGTATCGATACCTAGGTATGGATACCCTATCGACTAACTACTGCTTGGCAAAAGATTGAGGATTCGGTGTAACTATGCACGTAAATAATGCTAAGAATATGTCTTTTTACGTGCAAGTATACACGATCAACAAGTAATATAGTAGTGAGTTGAGTATCATATCCACAAGGATTGTCCAAGAATTAAATACAACAATAAATGCTTGTGAATTGAAACAATTAAGATGGCAATTGATTTTGGATTTAATTAAGAAAGCGATTAAAGGAAAATGAAGTAAGAATTGAGGCAAATTGGCAAACACTTCTGCCAAGATGATTGATGAGCTTGGCAAGGGATGTTTGGATATCACGCTAGAGATGACAGCAATTAATAATGTTCAACCTTGGTTTTATTACTGAGCAGCTTTTAAATTAGCATTGCCTCCGTCGATGGCAATCCTCTAAGTTAATTACGTTTAACACCTATCTGTCTATAGTGATGTTTTCCAATAATTAACTTGGCAAAGTTTTAATCTTTACTCCTAAGGGGTAGATTCACTTCAGAAGTAAGCTTATCTACTTGAACATATTCTGTCGAAGTTTCTCTCCTTAGTATCTGGCAATTAATCCTTATCTCCTAAGTCTGTTAAGATATTATGGGATAATGTGTATTTAATGGCAACTGTCGTATGGTATAAAATATGATAAATGTAAGCACAAGCAAAAGAAACATTAATGCCAAGGTATTTAACTGTTAAAAACCTAAACTAGGCGTTCATCGCAAACACCCCTTGCCAACTTAAAAGATTAGTTCATGGTTGAGGAAACCAACAAAATATTATCTTTTTTAAACACCATCATCAACGTCAAAATTAAATCTAATAGAAATGGACTAAAGAAGAAGATCCGTTGATGCAACCTTTCAATTGATCCACAGTTCTCACCTAGACTGCCTGGTTGAAGCTTGGTTCTCCTCTACCCTCACTTTCTCCTCACGACGCAGCCCCCTTGCTCAATTGATGGACTTCTTTATACAGGTGCTCATGGAAACCCTAATTAGGGTTAGGTTTTTGAAAGTTTGTGATGCACCATTGTAGGCGTGTTATCTTCTTTTTTGAATTAGGGCTGACCTGGCTCTAACTCACGGCTATTTGACCTGTCATCGAACTTTCTTCCTACTTTTTCCATCTGCGCTTGGCATTCTTCCTTCTTGCTTTTGCCAACTACGCTCGACATTCTTCATTATTGGTTTTACCAACTGCACTCGACATTCTTCCTTCTACTCTACATGTTCTTGACCTACCAAACCTGCTCACCACAGTAAGAAAATATCCCTCACTCTGGCAAAGAAAACTATGCATTTCTCAACTCCTAGATACAAATGCATGAATCTAATGGCAAAATGCACAAATATGTACCCAAAGTCAAGCAATAACATGGCAATATAATCGTGAAAAATAGATCTTTTGAGGAGTTAACACTTCCCCAAACCTAGCTCTTTGCTTGTCCTCAAGTAATGCAATATTATAAAAGTATTAAAAAGTAAAGTAAAATGCCTCAGCAAAATTTTTCTGATTAGCAACACAAGCTAGCAAGCAAAATTTGGCCCTATTTCTGTTCTCAGCTATCTCTAAATAGAAATGCCAATAGATAAGCAAATTCAAGTGTAGCAATATAACTCTAACCTAAGGTCATGAAGTGTGCATGAAGTGCAAGTGGTTTGCATCAACTATCATTCAACTCCCTTATTGAAACTTTGCTATCCAAACTCAGAAAATATTTTTTTATTCACCAAAGTTTTTTTTCTGGCATTAAATTTAGGTTCACGTCATAATGTTGTTTGGTGTGAGAAGTAAGAGGGAGCATACCACAAACCCCCACGTTAATCCATATTTCATCACTAAGTTAACCCATTACACTCATACCCTAAAGATTTTGTTGTCCTGAGAACTAAAATGGAGCAAACCACGAAGCCCCAAGTTACTTATTGTCTCTAAGGTAGAGGAGTTTTCTAAAAATTTATTTTAGATTTTGGCAAAACATTGTTTCCTTATTCATTACTTGTACATATTTTTTTGTTTTTTTTATTATTCTGAGTTTAGTTTCAAAAATCCTAAGTTTGTCTTGAGAACTAGATACATACTACGTGTTTAAGTGAAAATTAATTTCTCAATTACTTTAATGCCCCAAATTTGGGCCTAGGAGTTAGCTAGGGCGGTTAGACGGTTTGGGTGAACTAGGTTAGTGTTTGAGTTAGTTTCAGGGAATTTAATCAGATAAAATGTTTTTGGCTAAAATAAAATATGAAAAAAATTATCTAAAATGTTTAATTAATATACTG
This sequence comes from Hibiscus mutabilis, assembly GCA_019671005.1. Classification (NCBI taxonomy): domain Eukaryota; kingdom Viridiplantae; phylum Streptophyta; class Magnoliopsida; order Malvales; family Malvaceae; genus Hibiscus; species Hibiscus mutabilis. The sequence goes on from CM033744.1 coordinate 11,345,859, forward strand.
AACATATGTGAGTTGTTAATTTGATGAAATTAATTTGGATTAAAAGAAATTTTGGGTTGGTGACCAAAATGTAAAGTTTTCAAAACTATTTTGGTGACTAAATCGTAAAAGGGTCAAAACTTAGAATCTTTAAGGAGCTATTAAACCCAATTGTTTTATTAGACTTTTCCTTAATTGTGGCTATTTTTAAATAGTTTTTAAGGAATTAATAAATGTTATAAAAAGAGTTTATTTGGTTTAATTAAAACTAATTCAAATAGTTTTCTCATGTAACTAACTTTCTCCAAACTTTTTCTCTCAAATTCTCAGAAACTAAACTACTATTTTCTCTCCAAATATTCAATGGATTCATCTTTTTAATTCTACATTTTATTTCAACAATGATTCTTCATTAAACTTCTATTTCTACATTGGATTTCTCTTAAAATCAAGCCAATTAAGGAAGAAGTCAACTATTAGAAGTGATTTTTGTTTTTCTTCTCTAATCAAAGGTTCTTTACTGAAATTCTCAAGTTCTTGATCGCTTACAATTGATTTTTGTTATGTGTTGATGATTGATTAAGAAATTAAGGTTTTATATTGATTTTGTTAAGGAAATTGATTGGGCTTGTTATGGATCTGATTTGTTGTGATCTTGATTGAGTTAGATCATATTTAAAGTGTATAATAATATTATGAGATGTGATTTGCAAAAGAAATCCAAAACCTAATAGAATTGTTAATTTCCTAGGTTGATTGAAGTTAGTTTTTGGGTTGTTTATGGTGTTAAATGATTGTTGGAGGTATAAGGATGTTTAGAAAGTGTTTTTTGATGGGTTTTGATAAGAATAAGATGTTAAATTCGTAGGTTTGTTGATTAGTGTTGGGTGGATGATGTTTGAGATGGACTTTGGTAGTTCCGGCTTGGTTTTAGAAGGTTTATGTTATGGATGCAGGGGATTGTGTTTGGCAGTGAGTTTGAAAGCATATTGACGCATTTTCCTCTGGTTTTATGTGTTTAAAATAAGGAACAATCGAGGAAAGGTTGCCTAGTGGTGTACGTCGCGTTCCGGAGGCTTAATTTGCTTTGACGAGCAATAAAAAGTGTCTCGGTAAGTGAGTATTCATGTTAAGCTTTTTAATAGTTTGATTGATGGATCATGGGAGTTTAGTTTAAGCCTAAAAAGCTGAACTAAGCTCAAGCATATGTGGTTCTTACTTCGCTTGATTAATGGTTTTATTATGAGCTTTCGGATTCATGTTGGTTTGAAACATGGTGTGGTTTTCATGATTTGGTTTAAAGCATGGAATAATTTACTTACTGTAAATGCATGGTTTTGAGAGTAATATGCAATGTATACTGAGGTAAATGAATGCCTATGGGCATTGAGTTTTATTCCTAAAGGAATAAGAGGTTGCCTAAGGCAATATGGTTTTGCATATGAAATGGTTTTGAGAGTTGCATTGAAAACAATAAGTAAATGTGTTTAAAAGGGGTATATTGGCTATGTTACGTAATGAGAAATTATCGGATATAATTGGCATGCCATAGGGTTAAAGTGCAATATAATATAAACAAGTCGATCGCACCATAGTCCTTGAGGAAAAGCAGTTTAACTAGGCTACTCAGACTATTGGGTTGTCACTTTGGGTATGCGGTTCAACTAGGCAGCCCAAGTGATGGTACCTTGCAGTTTAACTAGGTAAGATATGAAATTGGGTGGAGGTGAGACCACTGGAATCCGTGTATCCGATGTGTAATTATAATGTTCCACTATTATGGATGTGTGGGTAGAGGTGAGACTATCCGGGTCACTAAAAAACCAATATATGAGATTTTAATGATTCATGAAATGAATTTAAATGTATATAGATGCTATGCATGATATGTTTTGTGGAAACATATGAGAAAATGGTTTTATGTGAATCATGAAATGGATTTAAATGTATATGGTTGTTATGCATGATATGTTTTGTGGAAACATATGAAAAGAGGTTTTATGAGAATCATAAAATGGATTTAAATGAATATGGTTATTATGCAAGATATGTTTTGTTGAAACATATGAGAAAAAGCTTATTTTGACTTTTGACATATGGTCACTCAAGTGTGACAAGGTTTTAAAATGAGTTTTACATTGCATCAATGTTTTATTCTAGAGCATTCTCATTAAGCAAGTGTGCTTACGCTCTCTTTTACCCTTTGATGCAGAGCAAAAAAGTTGAAGGGTTGTTGTTTAGCGAGAAGAAATCCAAGAGCGAGGCAATTGTTTGAGAATGAAACTTAGTTTTAAATTTGGTTAATAAGACAATGTGTTTACCATATTTTGAGGGATTTGTAATCTGGTTTTCATTGATGTTGATGATGTTGTTTGCTATGGTTGATAGCTTATATTGATGTTTGATTGAAGTATGTTTAATAGGAGATTGCTCGTTGTTTAAAGTTCATTGATAGCTATGTCATTAGTATGTTACTTGAATGCTTATATCTAGGGCCATTGTGATGCAAGCATGTTTTAATTGATGTTAGTAATTCAATGGTTTTATGCTTAAGGTGAGATATGCCTTGATTCCTAGTTTGGATGTAGAGTTGGGTGAGTTTAGGAAGCATGCCTTAGATTTTGGGACGTTGGTGCATAATGTTTTACTTAGTTGTGTTTGCCATGTTTTGTGACATGTTTTACCTCTTCTAATTGATGGTACAAGTATATGATATTGGAACATGTTTGGGTTGTTAATTGGATGAAAAATAGCTAAATTGGATATTACAAGTCCAAGGGTATCAATACTCGAGGCCATGTATCGATATCAGTAGGCAAAATTTAGTTTGGGTATTGATACTCGGGAATGTGTAACGATACGGGTGCATATAATTTGGTTGGGGTATCGGTACTCGAGATAAGGATTTAATACCAATTTTGGCTACTTGAATCTAAGATTTTACAATCTGTACGCATGTATCGATACTCAGGATAGGGGTACCAATACCCTTTAAAAATTAGGCCAGGTATCAATACTCAAGCTCAGGTATCGATGCCACTGAAAGGTAATTCAGTTATTTTATGTTCTGGTTTTTTTATTCTTACATTTTAGTTCATGGATTGTTATGTATGCAATTCAATGAGTACGGAAGATCAGATTGAGTCAAAATTGGACATGTAAGCATGCAATCTCCTTAATTGAAGATTGGTAAATTTAAAATTAAGAAATCCTCACAGTTTTCAAGATTTATAATTTGGTCCCTAATTACGACTACGTGTAATTGAATGTCGTTTCGATGCTCGATTCAGTCAAGAATTTATCCTCTATTAGCATGCACACCTTAGGTTTAAAAGATTCATCTAGACAGGATGAAAGAAAAAATAGACCTAATTCGTGTTAATTTTCTCTAGGTTTGTTTTTGGCAAACCCTATATAGCTCGCTCAGTTCGATTTGGAGTCTAGGTCGGGTCAAATAGGTTATATTTTTGGTATCAAAGCCAAGTTTGCGATTGTTGGGTGATATTGTCATTTGTAATTTGCTATTCCGTTAATTGTACATTATGGTTAGTGTATTGTTGAGCGTGTTGTTGTGTTGGGGGTATCATTGGGAATACATTACCTATTACCGTGGCTTTAAAAATGATTTTTAAGGTTGCCTTAGATTCTTCATTGAATACTAGTCTGACTTTATTGTGTTCTGAATGTGTGCTTTAGGCTTTAATAAGTATGGGTCTAAGATGTGAGACGCGATCGTCTGCTGGTAATGCTGGAAATAGACAGAACCGAGAGAAGGGATTGGTTCCTCGTAATCCTTTACCTCACCCTCCCTTTATTTCTCTTATTGGGTTGGGGTTGGGGGTATACTTCAGGCTCTGTAGGGACCAGTTTTAGGTGATATGACACCAATAATTCAAGCGATAATGGGAGCTTTCCAGGCTACAATAGATAGAATACATGTGTAAGCATCGGCGCCTGTTGTGGTCATTAATCACGGGTTACTGTTAGAGCATCTTCGTAGTCTGAGAGGTGTGGAGTTTAGAGGATTGAATCCTGAGAAGGCTGAGGAGTGGTTGGAGAGTACCATACGTATTTTGAGTCAAATGGGGTACAATGATGAGAGTAACCTAGGCTGTACTGTGTCCTTGTTATACGGTGATGCTTACCACTGGTGGGTAACTATAGTTATGGGTGTTCCAAACGCTAATGTGAATTGGGAGTTTTTCCAGGGAGCTTTCAAAAAGAAGTATCTTGTTCTGCAATATCAGGATGCCAGAAAGCAAGAGTTCATGTCCCTAGTGTAAGGGGACATGACAATGTCTGAGTATGAAGTGAACTTTAGTTGTTTGAGTCAATATGCTCTTGAGTTGGTCCCGGATGATCGACATATATGTGACAGGTTCCGCTATGGACTTGTTAAGGATATTAAGATGTATTTGTTGGCCACTGACTATGCAGATTTTGATGTGATGGTCAACATGGCTAAGGATATTGAGTCATCTTTGGGTGGTTTGGTGCAAGCTATGAGTGGAGACAAGGAAAAGAGAACAGTCGAGTCTAGGTATGCTAGAAGGCAGTTCAAGAGGTCCTGTGATAAGCGATATAAACTGGGCCACAAGCGTGCTAGCAATGGTGGTTGTGGTCAAGATGTACGTATTGCAACTGATTGTGAGAATTGTAAAAGACGCCATGTTGGAGTGTGTTGGGGGAGAACCTAGAGCTTGTTGGAAATATAGATCGACTGGTCATCAGCAGCGTGATTCTTCACTTATGGCGCGAGATACGCTGGTAACTGTTGCACCTGTCATAGGCTGAGGCCGTAGTAGGGGTAATTTTCTAGAGACATAAGGATGGTCTGAGGACTGTAGATCATACAACTGCTGTACAATCAAAAATTGGTGGACCGACTCGGATCTATACTCATCATGAAGGTTATAATAACACCTATGTGATTGTAGGTGCCTTCACCTTGCAATCTTTATCATTATTTTCTTTGATCGATTCGGGGTCCACTCATTCTTACATCTTAAGTGAGCATGCATATTTATTAGATGCACCTCTGGAAATCTTGAATGTGGGAATGTTAGTTGCTAGTTCTTTTGGTGAGACAGTTACGGTTAGGAGGTTGTATAAGAGATGCTTGTTGGTTGTTCAAGGCCATGAGTTTTCCACAGATTTGATGGAGTTGCCATTTCACGATTTTGATGTTATCTTGGGAATGGATTGGTTGAGTGAGCATAAGGCAGTTGTGGACTTTCAATCTAAAAAGATCTCTTTAAAGTTTGTCGAAGAATATGAGGTTGTTGTGGTTGGCGAAAATGTAAAGTTTATGTCCAATATTATGTCGGCCATACAAGCTAAAAAGATGATGCAAAAAGGTTGTCAAGGGTATCTTGCCATTGTGATGAATTCGGATACGAAAAGGGTTCGAGTGCAGGATATTTGGACTGTATGTGAATTTTTGAAGGTATTGCTTGAGGAGTTGCATGGGTTACCACCGGATAGAGATGTGGAATTCAGTATTGAGACGTACGAGGGTAAGATTCTTATTTTCACTACCCCGTATCATATGGGGCCAAAAGAATTAAAGGAGTTAAAACCTCAACTTCAGGAGTTGTTGGATTGAGGGTTTATCTGCCCTAGTGTTTCACCTTGGGGTGCACTGGTTCTTTTTGTTAAAAAGAAGGATGGAACGATGCGTATGTGCATTGATTACCGGCAATTGAATAAATTAACAGTTAAAAACAAGTATCAATTATCACAGATAGATGATTTGTTCGATCGATTTCGTGAGGTGGTGGTGTTTTCAAAAATTGACCTGAGGTTGGGGTATTATCAATTAAAGGTTAAGGACGCGGATGTGCCGAAAACTATTTTTTGCACAAGGTATGGGCATTATGAATTTTTCGTGATGCTGTTTGGCTTGACAAATTCCACGACGACTTTCAAGGACATGATGAATAAGGTGTTCCATGAGTATCTTGACCAATTTGTGGTTGTGTTTATTGATGACATCCTTGTGTACTCTTGTACTGAGGAGGATCATGATCAAAATTTGCGAATTATGTTGCAAAATTTGAAGGAAAATCAGTTGTATGCTAAGCTAATTAACTGCGAGTTTTTTGCTTAAGGAAGTAATGTTTATTAGTCATTTAGTTTCGACAGAGGGTATTCGTGTTGATCCACAGAAGATTAAGGCTATCCTTAATTGGAAACAGCTTAAGTCGATATTTGAGGATCATAGTTTCCTTGGATTAGCTGGGTATTATCATCGTTTCATGATGGGTTTTCTAGTATTACTGCTCTATTGATAAAGATGTTGAAAAAGAATATTCCTTATGTATGGATGGAGTGTCAGCAACGTAGTTTTGAGAAGTTGAAGGAGGTGTTGACTCATGCTCCTATCCTGATTCAACCCAAGTCTAGTAAGAAGTTCATGGTCTATAGTGATGCATCTTATGTTGAGTTTGGATGTATGTTGATGCAAGACGGAAAAGTGGTGGCTTATGCGTTAAGACAACTAAAAGTTCATGAGCGCAACTTCCCAACCCATGATTTAGACCTTGCGGCGGTGGTATTTGCTTTGAAAAATTTAAAGACATTACCTTTATGGTGAGAAATGTACTATTTACACTGGTGGCTTGAGTTGCTTAAAGATTACGATTTGAAAATTGAGTATCATCCCAGGAAATCCAATGTGGTGGTAGATGCGTTAAGTCATAAAGTTGTCGTTGAGCTTAGAGCGATGTTTGCGAGGTTAAGCATGACACGAGAAGGTGGCTTGTTAGATGAGTTTCAAGTTAAGCCTACATTGTCACAACTGATTAAAAAGAGGTAGTCGTATGATGTTTCCTTGGTTTCGCATGTTAAAGACATTTCGGATGGAAGTCCCACTGATTTTTATTTCAATGATGATGGGTTGTTGTGCTTTAAGGGTCGAATAGTCGTGCTTGAAGATTCAAAGTTGAAGCGCACTATTTTGGCAGAAGCTCACTCTAGTCCATTTGTGATGCATCCTAATGGTGCAAGTATATGATTGATTGGAACATGTTTGGTTTGTTAATTGAATGAAAAACTAGCTAAATTGGACATTACAGGTCTAGGGGTATCGATACTCGAGGCCAGTAGGAAAAATTTAGCATGGGTATCGATACTCAGGAAGGTGTATCGATATGGGTCGTGCATACAATTTGGCTGGGGTATCGGTACTTGGATGAGGTATAGATACCGGTTTTAGCTACTAGAATCTGAGATTTTGGAATTTGTACGCAGGTATTGATACTCTGGATAGGGGTATCGATACCTTTTAAAAATTAGGCCAGTTATTGATACCCAAGCTCAGGTATCGATACCACTAATAGGTAATTTAGTTATTTTGATGTTCTGGTTTTTTAATCTTATATTTTAGTCCCTAGATTGTTATGTATGTAATTGAATGAGTATGAATGATTAGATTGAGTCAAAATTAGACATGTAAGCATGTAATATGATTAATTGAAGATTGGTAACTTTAAAATCAATGAAGTCTTCACAGTTTTCTAAATTTACAATATGGTCCCTAAATTGTGACTATGCATAATTGGATGTCGTTTTGACGCCCGATTCAGTGAAGAATTTATCCACTGTTAGCATGCATACCTTAGGTTTAAAAGATGCATCTAACAAGATAAAAGAAAAAAATAAACCTAATTCATGTTAATTTTCTTCAGGTTTGTTTTGACAAACCCTTTTGTAGCTCGCTCAGTTCAGTCTGGTGTCTAGGGGGTACAATTATCAGGCAACCTGACATTACTAAATCTTCTAGCTCATGCTAGACTAGAGATTCTAAATTCATCATCGAACAGGGGCATACTAGGACAAAATATACTATGCTAGCAATATGTTTAGCAAAATTATCAGGTCAAAATTAAGCCTTGGCAAAACAATTTTTAATGGTTTGGTATGCATAGTTTTACCTAATCTACATGGCAATAATAGAATGCAAACAAAAACATAAAAATGAATGTATGCAATAAATGTGAGGCAACACATACCCCCGAACCAAAGGTATGAATTGTCCTCAATGCACGAGAACACATATATACAAATGCAATGAATGCTAAAAATGAAAAATATGAAACCAAGGAGTTAAAAGGATGAGGACTTCCCTTCGAAATATTCTGGGCGAGAGACACGAGTCCTTTTCTTGATGTATAATCCTCGATTTGGTGCCACCAACTTTTTTCTTTTCAGTTGTGGCTTTGGGGTAGCAATAGAGATATTCACTTCTTGCAAGACCTTTTCAATTACCCTTGCTATATCAGATATGGTAGGAGAAACAGGGGCGACTGAAGAGGCTAGAGCCACTGGTGGCAAATCAGTCTTGGTAGGCACATCATCACCAGACTTATGCTGAGTCTCAATTCTGGTAGAATTTACGTGGGTAAGTGATATTGATACAATAACATCAGATTGCTGGGCTAGAGTATGGGCAGACTTAGGGCTGGCTGGCATTCTTTCTAGTGCATATAGCTCAGTTGGGAACTCTAGATACGATGGCAAAGGAATGGTAGACATGTCCGCATAAATTGTCCTTAGGGCACAACCTCTGGCCACAATATAATGCCAGAGAGCTGGGTTTTGTTCCTCGACTTTTTGTAACTTTTGAAAAAAGAGCTCATGACATTGATAGATCTGGGAGAGCAATGCCACCACATCAGCTGGTATTTGTGTAGAAGGTTCAGCCTTAGGCGTCTTGGCAGCAGATATAGGGTGTGCACCTTTTCCTTTTCACTTCTCTCGTGCCTCCATGGTAATTAATTACCCCTAAAGAGCCAGAGCGATAACTCTCTTGTATTACTGGACGCTGTCAGTGTCAAGCATGGACACCTTATGCTGGATGTAGATGGTGGAAATGATGGAAGGGAAAATCAAACTACCACAATTACGCCCGGCACACTTATAAGTCTCGTCGATGATAAGCTGGCTGGCATTAATCTTTCTCTCAGTCATGATAGAGTGAAGCAATGTCATTCTGTCCTCTGACATCGTCTCATTATGAGTGGTTGGCATTATGAGGGCCTTCAAGAAATAATTCCACCTCTATGGTTGTGGTCTTAAGGAAAACCTCTTCACAATCCTCTTTCTCTTAGAGGATACATTCCACTTCGTGCCTGGCTTGTACAAATCCTTTAAGAGAAGCTGGCACCTTGGCATCATCAATAGATTCGACGAATGTTGAGTACTCTTCCCCTGCACCATCCAAACTAAACATGCGATTAACATACCCTTCATCAAATTAAACACACTTGCCCCATACGAACACAAAGGGCGAGACCTTGGTGGTGAGGTGAGCATAAAATTCCCGGATGATGGTTGAGTGGACCTCCTCGGGCTGAAGACAAAAAACCTCCCAGTTGTGTTTATTGACGATGGTAGCTACCTCTGTTGAATACCCCATGTTAGGCTCGTCCCTAAATTTTAACCCTTTTTCATAGCAAAATGTTCACGCCGACTAGTTCTCCTCATACTTCTTCGTGTTATCGTTGAAGAAGATTTGCAGCGGGGTTAATGAAAATGCCATTGAAGAATGTTGAAAAAAAGGGTTAATCAATGTAGGTGATGAAAGGAATTTTGGTTCTTGCTTGTATCTTGTCGGCTTGAAAGAAAGGGAAGAGCTCTTAATTAAAGGGAAATGGGAATTAAATAGGGTTAAATGAGGCGGTTGGGATGGCTTAAAGTGGAGTTAGTGGGAATAATGATGAGTTTGGGCAGTTAAGAAAAATTAAAATAATTAAACTAAAATACAAAAAAGAAAATGTTTGTTAAAATAAAATATTTATTTTGCAATAAATATTACTTATTAGAACAAAATATTTATTAAAATAAAATATTTATTTTTGTGACAACAATCCTAAAGTCGTTCGTATAAAACAGGATGCCAAGCTGTATCTTCTTGTAGCCTACAAATGTTAATAAAGAAAAAAGTACAAATCACTAATAAAAGAAGTGCAAGAAAGAGAAAAGGATATTGAAATTTGTGGTGGCTGAACTAAAATCCAAAGTATACGTCCCAAAGAAACAATATCAAACAACTTGGGTAGAAACTCAAGTGGATGTATAAGGGTAACATGATAGGAGTGAGCTAATCATCTAATGTTAAATATTACAAGGGAAAAACTGTAACATGCTAAAGTGCAAGTGCTTCTAGGACAAATAAGCCAAAGTGATCTTGATGATGGTGTAGATCAGTGGAGATGAAGTGTGTTGTTAGCCAACAATATTGAATTGAAAATTCGATGGGTATACACATTAAGGTATGTAACCGAATGGTGTCTCGATGACCAGGAGAAAGCCTTGAATCAGTAAAGGAATGAGGGTGCGAGACATGTGCACTAGGGTGCAACCATGACACTCTACTATGATAGTTGAGGGTGTTGGGCGGTGCTGGCAAGGGCACGGCAAGGCGTGTTTGGTGCTGGCCGCGCTGAGGACTAAGACGGTTGGCTTGGCACAGACGGCATGGGCTATTGCGCATCTTTTAGATGTGAAGAAAGAGAGCAACACTTAATCTGCCATTGGCACACAAATCAAAGCGAACAGAGGAAAGCATCACTACTTCTTGCAAGGCAAAAGAACAAATTGACGACGTTGGGACAATGACGAACTGAGAATTCGAATATCGCCTTTGAGTGGTTTCAAGGTTTGATTTTGTAAAAAGGTAAATGTTTTGTCATGGCGAGCAAGCAGTTCGAAGATGTAAAAAATAAACAATAATAATTTGTTGTGGTGGTGTAATCGAAACGAAAATGAGATAGTTGGAGAGGAAAAGAGAGTTGGCGGCTAGAAACTGAAAAATGACCATCATCCTCCATTTTTTGGTTGAAAGATACAGATTTATAGTCTAACTTTTGGGGAAATTGTAAACATAACCCCACACTTAACTAGGGTTCACGAACAAGCCATACAAGTTTGTCAGGTTTTCACTTTTATCCCCATATTTCCAAAACATCTTAATTAAGCTACCAAATTACTTTTAGGGTTATTTTTCATTTAACTCCTGTCGTCTTTTAAGAGTCTTTATTTAGGCCCTCAATTAGTCTTTTAGGTTTAGATCTAAAACAATTTAGTCATATTTAATTTTAATTTGATTGATTTTTAGCATGTAGGTTTAATTTTCTTTCAATTAGGTCCTAAATATTAGCTACTTAGTTTTTAATTGATCCTTAAAAATTAGTTTATTTTGCATTTAGGCCACTGTTTTGCATGTTTGTTTACTAAATTGACTATATGATTAGTTTCATTCAATTAAGTCCCTTTTCACTAAATTAACTAGTAATTAAGCCTTTTCAATTTGATTCTTAGTAATTTCAATTGAGGTAATCTTTTATTAAAAATATGTTATTTATTCAAATTAATTATGATTATTTGCATGTTTCTAAATGGAATTACTTTTGATTTGTTCAATTGTGCATATTGATAGGTTTTCAAATATTGTGATCACTATGGAGTACGAGGGTAATGTGTGGATCATTTTTATCATCATTATAGAGGGAAACATTTGTGACAACATTTTTTGTCACTATAATTAAAATATATAACTACAAACATAATTTATCATAAAAAAACTCGAATCTTATTATTTGTTGTGACAATTTTTCTGTAACAATAACTATAACTTATAGTTACAAAACTTATCACTTATGACCTTTTTCTGGCACCAAAAAATGGAGAGAAACATATGTGACTATATTTTGTCAGTATAATTAAAATATATATCTACAAATATAAGTTGTCACAAAAAAATTAAATCTCATTATTTGTTATGAAAATATTTTCTGTGATAATAACTATAACTTATTGTTGCAAAACTTGTCACTATATGATTTTTTTGCCAAATAATAGAGGGAAAATTTTGTGACTATACATTTTGTCACTATAATTAAAATATATAACTACAAATCTCATCATTTTTATCCTAAAAATCTCATTATTTGTTGCGAGAACTTTTTTCTGTGATAGTTATTAAAACTTATAATTACAAAACTTGTCACTATATGACTTTTTTGGCGCCAAAAAATGAGGGAATTATTTGTGACAAAAAATGGTAACAAATTATATTTTGCCACCATATATTACACAAGTTTGTTAATTGTGGCAAAATATTACGACAGTTTTAGTTTTTGTCGTAATTGTATATGTTTTTTAATTTAAACTGACACTTATTTATTTTGTCACCATAAAGCTACAAATAGTGACAAATTTTTTTTGTCAAAGTTAAATTTGTCACAACAATAGAAATTTCTTGTAGTGTGGCCATTCACTTTGAATGTAGTCTCCATTTTTAAGTCATTGATATCTACTACTCCATGAGCATAGGGTTTGACTACTTCAAAGGGTCCAGACCACCTAGATTTGAGTTTACATGGAAACAACTTGAGCCTTGAATTAAAAAACACTTTTTGCCTAACTTCAAACTGTCTTGGCAATATTTTGTTGCCACGCCACCTCTTTGTTTTTTTATAAAGCTTGGCATTTTTATATGCATGTGCTCTAAACTCCTCCAACTTATTCAGATCTAACAACCGCTTCTCACATGTGGCCTTTCATTCCATGTTCAACTGTTTGGTTGCCCAATACGCTCGATGCTCTAGCTCCACTCGAAGATGGCATGACCTCTCAAACACAAGCTTGTATAGGGAAGTCCCTAATGGTGTCTTGAAAGCTGTTATGTATGCTCACAAGGAATCATCAACCTCAATGAAAGTCTTTTCGGGTTGGATTCATGGTCTTCTCTAGAATGTTCTTGATCTTCTTGTTTAAAATTTATGCATGGTCATTTGTTTGAGGATGGTAGGCAGTAGCAATTCTTTGCCGGATTCTATACATACGCAGAGCTTTAGTGATTAAATGGCTTTTAAAATGTGTACTTTCATCATGTATAATGGATCGGGGGGCACTGAATCTGGTAAAAATGTGCTTGTGCAGGAACTTGGCAACTACCTTGACATCATTTGTTGGGAGAGCAATGGCTTTAACCCACTTCGAGACATAATCTACTACCACAAGTATGTATAAATTGCCAAACGATGGGGGAAAAGACCCATAAAGTCTATCCCCCACACATCAAACAACTCAACAACCATGATATTTTTGAAGTGGCAATTGATGTCTGTTAGAAATGTTTCCAGTTTGTTGGCACCTATCACATACAATGGCGAATGACTTGGTCGGCATAGTATTTGAACAAGAATGACTCATCCTAATAGTATTACCGAATATTTCTTTTTGTTAAGTATGGCTCATATACTAGAAAAGATAGATGCTGGAGCGGGAGTGAGCGAGCAAAGTGAGAGCATCTGTCCATTAAAGGAGTTCTCGAGTTAGTCTGCGGGCGCCCCCACGGTACGGTATGGGGTATATTGGTAATTGTACTGGGGTTACTCTTATATATGTATTTGTAACCTAATTGTATTATCAGTCTTATAGTAAGAAAATAGCAGCTCATCGCTCCTGAAGACGTAAGCATATTGCCGAACCTCGTTAAAATCCTATGTTCTTGTTTGTTTAATTCCTTGCGATTATTCCTGATTCTCAACATTCTTAGTAAACGCTTTCTGGCATTACTTAACAAGTTTGGTGGCATAATATTACTGACTGAGTAGTTGACTATGTCAGCATACCATAGAATGGTATTGATTACAAGAAAATGTTTATTAGGGAAATCATCCCTGATCGCGGTGGTTTTGACATCCTCATGGTGGTGCTCTAATCAAGCCAAATGATAAGCCACTAGGTTCTCACTCCCCTTCTTATCCTATACTCCGAGATCAAACTCCTCTAATAAGAGTGTCCATCAAATCAGTCTGGGATTAGCATCCTTCTTGGCTATGAGGTATTTGATTGGCGAATGGTCTGTGTATACCACAACTTTACTATCTACAAGGTAAGATCTGAATTTGTCAAATGCAAAGACAATTGCAAGGAACTCCTTCTCAGTTGTTGTGTATTTAAGTTGGGCTTCATTCAACGTTCGACTGGCATAATAGATGGTATGAAAAATTTTCCACGCCTTTGTCCTAACACAGCTCTAATGGCGTAGTCGCTAGGATCGCACATGAGCCCGAATGGCTCATTCCAATCTGGTGCCACAACTATGGAGGCATTGACTAACCTATCTTTCAATTCCTAAAAAGATTTCAAACAAGAATGATCAAACACAAAAACAATATTCTGTTCCAAAAGTAAGCATAAAAGTGTAGAAATCTTTTAAAAATCCTTAATAAAACGACGATAAAAACTTCCATGTCCCAAGAAACTTCTAATGCCTTTGACACTAGTGGGTGGTAACTATGCAAGTAAATAATGCCAAGAATATGTCTTTTTGTGTGCAAGTATACACAGTCAACAAGTAATGTAGTAGTGAGTTGAGTTGAGTTGAGTATCTACAGGGATTGTCCAGAAATTAAAAGCCATGATAAATACTTGTGAATTGAAACAATTAAGATGGCAATTGATTTCGAATTTAATTAAGAAGGTGATTAAAAGAAAATTAAGTAAGAATTCAGGCAGATTGTCAAACACTTGTGTCAAGATAATTGATGAGATTGGCAAGGGATGTTTGGATTTCACGCTAGCAATGACAATAATTAATAATGGTCAACCTTGGTTTTATTGCTGAGTAAATTTTAAATTAGCATTGCCTCCGTCGATGGCAATCCTCTAAGTTAATTACGTTTAACACCTATATGTCTATAGTGATGTTTTCCAATAATTAACTTGGCAAAGTTTTAATCTTTACTGCTAAGGGGTAAATTCACTTCAGAAGTAAGCTCATCTACGTGAACATCTTCTGTCAAAGTTTCCCTCCTTAATAATTGCCAATTAATCATTATCTCCCAAGTCTGTTAAGATATTAGGGGACAATGAGCATTTAATGCCAACTATCGTATGTCATAAAATATGATAAATTTAAGTGCAAGAAAAATAAACAATAATGCCAAGGTATTCAATTATTAAAAACCTAAACTAAGCATTCATCGCAAACACCCCTAGCCAACTCAAAATATAAGTTCATGAAAGGGGAAACCAACAAAATATTATCGGTTTTAAACACCGTCATCAACATTAGAATTAAATCTAAGAGAAATAGACTAAAGAAGAAGATCTGTTGATGCAACCCTTCAATGGATCTAGAGCTCTAAGCTAGACTGTCTGGTTGAACCTTGGTTTGCCTCTACCATCACTTTTTCCTTATAGTGTAGTCTCATTGCTCAATCGATAGGCTTATTTATATAGGCGCTCGTGGAAACCCTAATTAGGGTTGAGTTTTTGAAAGTTTGTTATGCACCATTATAGGCGTGTTATCTTCTTTTTTGAAGGGTTGACCTGGCTTTGACTTACGACTATCTAATCAGGCATCGAACTTCCTTTTTTTGCCAACCGAGCTTCGCATTCATTCTTCTTACTTTTGCAACTGTGCTCGACATTCTTCCTTTCTATTTTTGCCAACTGCACTCGGCATTCTTCCTGACCTGGCAAACCTACTTCTGACCTACCAAACCTGCTCACCACAGTAAGAAAATGCCCCTCACTTTGGCAAAGAAAACTATACATTCATTAACTCGTAAATGCAAATGCATGAATGTACTGGTAAAATGTACAAATATGTATGCAAATTCAAGCAATAGTATGACAATATACGCGTAAAAAGTAGATCTTTTGAGGAGTTAACACTAGTTATCGATACTCAAGGGGTATTGATATCCTCTTGGCAATCTGACCGTAAAAGTTGAGAATGATTTTGGGGGCTTGATAATTCAAGGGCTATGGCCCAATGGGCTTCTAAGGCGTTAAAATGAATAGTAAAACTGAGAAACTTGAATTTAATCTTCATGAATAAGCATAATGTGTATTAATCCGATAATTACAAAAGGGGAGAATTATTATGATAGCAATCCTAGAGATGTTTGGTATCATGCCTTGGTGGCATTTGCTTGATGGCTTGGCTTAGACCCACTTACCTATTGGTGAGGTATAAGAATGCTCAAGGAGCATGTGTTATCTTATGATTGTGGTAAAGGAATCCAGATGTCCTAGAGTCAGTACTACAATGCTTATATAAAGGGATGTGTACTTCGGGCAGAGTGATCAAGTATATCTGATGTACCCATAGGCTGAGTGATCTAGGTGTGGTTAGAAACCTATCCGTGGCTATGGTGATCCAGATAAGGTAATACACTCGATAGGCTGAGTGAGCTCGAGTAACTTAATAGGTTGAGTGAGCTCGAGTAACCTGATAGGCTAAGTAACCTCAAGTAGTGACTACTTGATGCTAATGTGATCCAAGTATATCTAGGACGTATCTGTGACTATGGTGATCTAGATATGGTCCATTTACGGCTATGTGAACACGGGTAGCCCGACTGCTATATAAATACGGGTAACTCGACGACTATGTGAGCACGGGTAAAGTAGGGCTTCGTTGGCCATTATATAGATGATGTATGGATGCATTTATGTATGCTGTGTGGATACTATAGATGATAGCTTATGTACCCGATGACTAAGTGATCAGGGTACGATATGAACTATCTCAATGGGCTGAGTGAGCTCGAGTAACTCGATAGGATATGTGACCTCGACTATAATGAAGCATTATGGAAACATGTAAGACTTGTTGTAGACTTAATGATGCCTTGAGATAGGTGATCTAAGAACTATAGCTAGTGTAGGCTAGATGATAACTCATAGATAATAAAGCCTTATTTATACTCTCCAGATTGTATTTATCTTGCATGCTTATTTTATGACAATCACTAATTATGGTAGAGTAGAAATGTACCACTGAGCTTTGTAAGATCAGCGTTCGAAATTATTGTTTCCGTTCGCAAGTTAGTAGGTGGATCGTGGCCAAGGATCACATCAAGAAGGGATTTCTCAGCACCGTTTTGCTTCAGAGTACAATGCTTAGTATTTAGTTTTGGGCTTATGTATTCATAGGACCTTATGCGTTACTGAGTCTGTAAACTCTATTGAAATGTTAATTTTGTTATACAGTGTTTTAAAACTTGGAGCTCCTGTTTTGTAAACTTATTTTAAATGCTTATTTAATCACATGGATTTATGGATAATTTGATATCTAGAAATGGCTAAACTTACCGCTTTAGATGGAAAATTTGATGGGTAGGTTTTCGGGTGACCTGAATGTAGTACTTCGAATCCAGATGTGGGTGTTACAAGTTGGGAGGGGTTTTTGCCCCTCCCAAAATATTTTGGTATAATAGTATTTGAGGACCTTTTAAGTTTAAATATTAATCAAATAAGGACTTTGTCCCTCTCAACTTTTAGTTTTAAAGGCTTAATAAAGTCTTGCCCCTCCCAATGTTTGATCTTAGCTCCGACCTTGACTTAGACCAACCCCGTTGGTAATCTGAATAGAATAGTACTTGTTTGGGAGCAGGAACTGATGTGTGTTTCTACTTATTTGAAGAGTAAATCCTTACCCACTTTCATAGCTTAGAATGTTTCCATTTACTTCATTTGAGAGAAGATGAACATAAGACTATTTAGGGGTCAATCAAGGAATGAAGAAATTTTAGGTTCTATTAGAGAGTGAGTGAAAATTAAGCTTTAAGAAAAATGTATAGATAGGTTCGATTTTGTAAATCTTCATCTTTGTACATGTTGAGAAATTCTTGTTTAGAGTTTTTAATTTTAAGGAAACTCTTTTATTTCTGCAACAGATTTTTGCTTCTCTGAATAATGACACATATAAATTATCTAAAATATATATTACAAAATTGATCCCTAAATATATTACATAAATGGATCCCACCAAAAATTTTAAAAACAATTCACCATAAAAATTAATTTGTAAAAATAAGTTTATCTTTTTTTTTGCTCATTAAATTCTAAAAAAATTATAATTCTGTATTCTTTTTCCTCAAGAGCGTTGGTGGTTGCCTTAGTGTCCTCGTTTAGTTTTTTTCTTTTTGTTTTTTTATTAAATAGAAAGATTACATTTTCATGTCAGGATTCAAACTCATACAAAATAGGGTAATATGAGCATCTTTAATTACTATGCCAATTAGCGGATCTTAGTTTTTTCTTTTTAGTTTCAAATAAGAAATATCACTTTCTTTTTGACAAATAACCAACTTCCATAAAAAAGACAAGATTACAACAAAGGTGCAAACCCTGAAGAAATGGATGAAATCCAATCTAGGGGGCAACCATTAAGCCTAACGGCTTTAGAAATCCAATCTGCAGCACATGTACATCCTCTATTAACAAAAGAAAAAAGACATGAAGAAAAGGAAGCTGCAATATCACGGATATCATGTTCAATAGATGCCGATTCCCATTAGTAGAGTGATACAGACAAAAGTCTTGACACAAGATCTGCATTGTTTGTTTCCACATAAACATTGCGAAAACCTGCAGACAGAGCAGTAGAAGACCCAAGACAAACTGCCACAGATTCGGCCACACTTTTCGAAGAAGCCATCAAAGCCTTTGTAACTCCACCGACGATAACGCCATTATTATTACGAATGATAGCAGCTGCTGCTGCACTTTCAGAAGATGCATCACAGTTCACCTTGACAAAACTCGAAGGAGGTGGACACCATCTTTGAGTCTGATTCAAAAATGGGACATACATGGTTTCAGGTTGAGAATGAGAAGTGGAAAACTCAGCGAAGGCAACTTCTGCATGGTGCCAGACATCAATGAGAGAATCGTGGAAACCTGAGAAAATAAAGTTGTTCTTAGATTTCCAAATAAACCAGCATACAAAGGCGATAAGAGAGACATTCAAAGGAGCCATTTACATTCAGTCTAGACAATTTATACCACCACTTACAAAATTCGGGAAAGCCAAAAAGAGAAGGGAAATAACTAAATTCGGAGGCACACCAAGTTGCTTGGTCAAATGGAAAGAAGAAAAGAACATGCTCGATATTTTCTTTATCTGCTACACATCAAGGGCAATCCTCCGAGCCTTTCTTCATACGAGCTCGTAAGTTGCTTTTAGAAGCCAGAGCATTGTGGCATGCTCTCCATAGGTGGAATAGTTTCTTTTAGAAGCCAGAAGCAATGGTGGTAAAGGTGGAAAGAAAGTGATAATCCAATTTGACTGAATACTCAGCATTCTTAACCCCAGGCCACCATATAAGCTCATTATCAACATTGACACCTCCAATGGGAATGGCTTGGATTCTCTCACAATCTGCGACAGAAAATAATTCTTTGAGCAAACCAAGGTTTCATTCCCTCGAA
This sequence comes from Hibiscus mutabilis, assembly GCA_019671005.1. NCBI lineage: Eukaryota > Viridiplantae > Streptophyta > Magnoliopsida > Malvales > Malvaceae > Hibiscus > Hibiscus mutabilis. The sequence continues at coordinate 11,365,077 of CM033744.1, forward strand.
GAGGAGTCGATTAACATGGAAATAAGGGACTTGACACAAGACTCTGGTCGTGGAGTGGAAATTTAAAGATGCGAAGTTGAAGAAATCTATTTATCATCCTAAATCAAGATATGACGACCATTTCTGACTTTCTATAACGACCCTTTTTTAATTGTTTCAATTCCGTTTTTTGAGACTTGTCCTTACCCAAGAGGGGTTGGAAGCCTTATGAGCATTGAAAATATTGTCATTTGGAAAATACTTCTCTCGAAAGATACGAGCCACAAGGGAGTTAGAATTTTTTATGATCCTCCAAGCTTGCTTAGCTACAAGAGCTTTGTTGAAAGTATAAAGATCTCTAAATCCGAGACCTCCATCATCCCAAGAAAGACACAACTTGTTCCAACTTATCCAATAGATGCCTTTGTTCTCTTCTTTAAACCCGTTCCACCAAAAATTACCCATTAACGAGTTGAGATCATCACATAGATCTTTGGTAACAAGAAAGATTGCATGACATATGTTGGAATCGCGGTTGCCACTGCCTTGATAAGAACCTCTCTCCCCACTTATGAAAGAAATTTGGATTTTCAACCTTTGAGTTTGGCTCTAACACAGTCCAGAATGAATCTCAGAGCCTCTTTTTTGCTTCTCCCCCATCTCAACGGTAGTCCAAGGTATTTATTGCCTTCTTCCATTTGACAAAAAAATAAGGATGTTTGTCAAGTGTTGCCTTAAATTAGGGCTAGTGTTTGGAGAGAAAAAAAAAACAGATTTACCATAGTTAACCGACTGTCCTGTAGCTTCTTGGAAAATCTTAAGAATCTTTTTCATACATTCACAATTTGATTGGTCAATTTTTGTAAAGATCAAGCCACCATCCGCAAATATCAAATGACCGATAACTGGGTATTTCCTAGCAATCTTGAACCTTGAAAATGATACATTTTCTTGTTCTCTCTCAATCAACCACGTCATATTGGAGATAAAGAGGAAAAGGTACAGAGAAAGAGGATCTCCTTACATCAAACCTCTCCCAGACTGAAACTTGTTTCTTCTTTCACTATTTATCACCAAGGAAAAGGAGTGGAAGAAACACATTCAATAACTCTACTAATCCACCATTGGCAAAACCCTAATTTTTCCATAATCAGTTCAAGAATTCTCCAATCCATCTTATTATAAGCTTTTTCCAAGTCAATTTTTAGAGCTAAGATATTGTCAGACCCTTTTTTTCTCCTTTTGATATCATGGAAAGCCTCGTGAGCAATAATGATGTTGTCCTGAATAATCCTTCCATTAACGAAGGCCGATTGTGTCGATGAGACAAGATCAGGAAGAAGAGGCTTGATTCTGGAAACCGAGATTTTAGAGATGACCTTGTAGTAGAAATCACAAAGACTGATAGGCCTGAAGTTGTTCACTTCGCTTGGATTAGAAGTCTTTGGGATGAGGACGATGTTTGTTTTATTGATATCCCTAACTAAGGATCCATTAGCAAAGAACTCCTTAACCATTTCTATCAACTCTGGTTTGATTGTTTCCTAAAAAGAGTGGTAGAAACATCCATAATGACCATCTAGGTCGGGAGAGGATACTTCCTTACTCAACTCTTTGTTCATGACTTCAAACACTGAAACAGGGATACAATCGGCAATCACTTGGAAATTGATTGAGTTGTCCCTAATGAACAAAGATTTGAAATAATTTTCCAAAAGGTCAACAACCCTAGGTTCATCATCAATCTATTTTTTGTCTTGAGATTTGAGCCGACAGGTGGTATTTTTGACGTCTATTTTGAAGAGTCGTGGCATGGAAAATTTAGTATTCTTGTCCCTATACTTTAGCCAGTTAACTCTAGCCCGTTGATGCCAGAATCTTTCTTCACTTTTAAGAATCTTATTCAACTGTGTATTTAGCCTCTCAATTTCCTTAGAAGATTCCACAGTGACAGGGATGTTTTGCAGATTTAAGATCTTTTTGTGAATATCTTCCATCAACACTTTCTCTTGTCTATACTTTTTTCTACTCCCAAGCAAAGGAGACTGGATTGGCCCTCTTAAATTACCCGACCAGGAAATTTGAACATTTCCCTTGCATTCTTCTTCAATTAACCATCTAGACTTGAATTTGAAGTTATTCTTCCATTTTTTAACGCCCTAAGGAAGGAGAATCATAAGGCAATGATCTGACCCAATAGCAGCTTCAAAAATACTCGAGGCTCTAGGAAAACATTCACTCCATTCAGACGAAAACAGAATCATGTCTAATTTTTCAAGGATATTGTTTTCTTCACATCACTTATTGAACCAAGAAAAAGACCCTCCTTTAAGAGGGAGCTCAATCAAATGGCACTCATCTAAGAAATTGAGAAACCAATTTGTTTGGGTAAGACCATATGGCAGCCCTCCTAGTTTTTCTTCCAGCTAAGCTACAATATTACAGTCCTCAATAATGCACCATTTACAATTGGGATTACTTTTGATTTTAGCCAGATAAGTGCAAAAATCACTCTTATCTTCCCTAATGGGAGGACCGTAGATAAAAGAACAAAACCAGTTAGGTTTACCCTAGAAAAAACGCTAGTGTCAATACAATTCTTGTCAGAGCTAAGGATAGAGACATCAACGTCGTTCGTCCACCACAAAGCTAGTCCTCCTGCTATCCCAATTGGATCAATGTAAAAACTAAAATCAAACCTAAATCTCTTTCTAATCTTTACTAGAAAAAATTGTTTCTGTTTAGTTTCGCTGAGAAAGATAATACAAGGATTATACTTATTGATCATAAGTTTGAGGGACCGAACTGTATCTTTCTGGCCTAATCCATAGACATTCCAGGAGAAGATAGCCATTGAAAAAAAAGAAAGAACAAGGAAGGTAAAAGCTGAAACTAAGAAACAAGCCCTCAAAATCAGAAACCCAGAACCTTAATCACAGATTCACCTCAATCACATACATAGCAATCGTGAGAATAGAAAAATCAAACAGTGACACCATGGGAACATCAGTTCTTAGAGGAAAAGCACACAAGAGAAAGAAAACATCACAGCCAGAACACACGTATACACTAGTAGCACAGAGCAAAGAGGAAAGGTACCTCCACAGCAAAAGCCACAAGAACCGCGCGCTGCAAAAATCTAGGGACCGAAGCCGACGATAGGGCCAAAACAACCAGATACGAGCCTCAGTATCCAAGAAGGGACACCACAACAGCCACTAAACTTGAAGCAAAAAACCCCAGGAAGAAAGAATCGCACCAAAAAGAAGCACCTTCCTCCGATTCTCACTTCACAGCTCCACTAACACCAAAGCTGGCAGGGAAAGCAATAGCGATGGACAAGGAGAGACCTGGAATACACAAAATCAAACCAAAGGAACCAAGCAGAGTATCGCATAACAAAAACTCAAGAATTAGGGGATTTGCGAAAGAAAAAAGGGGGAAAAGGAGGTGTGTTAATTCGACATAACAATCATGAAATATCACTGTTTTGGATCCTCTTTTTCTCATATTTTGATGTGTTTATTTTTTTACCTTTGTGCCACAATTTTCATCTCTATTCATTGTAAGTTGACATTTGTGTGGCAACGTCGATCAAGGGAAAAAATGACATTTTAGTATGGTTAGATTTTATTTTGTGGTAGTTTATCGTTGAATCATAACAGTTGACGAAATAATTTATAAAATTAATTTTATCGATTTTTATTTTTACATCAGTATAGCTTTTACTTAGATAGAAATATAAAAATTTTGATGATGGTTGTTGGGTTTATGTGGAAGATGAACGTAGTTAGGAGAAGTTTCCATCATGCTTCTTATGTTTACATATTTAGTTTTTCTTATTTATGAGTTTTCTTGGTGGGTTTAATCTCTATATTCTTTTTTTGATAAATTGTATTGTATTTGTTATACTTTTTATTATTGTGATGAAACTCAACTTCTTTCTTGTTATAAAAAAAAAATTCATAATCTTCTATGTTCATTCACATATATTATTGTTATCTCAGATTTGTTTCACTCTCGTTCTCTCTAGAACGTCTTTATAAGATATGTGTACAATCTTTCAAGACCTATATCTTCTAATTTGGTAAAGAAATTATCATTTCAAGACTGAAGTAAAAAAATTATTTTCAGAGAGAAAATTATACTAAAATTTTGAAAGATCAATCGGTGCATAAAATTCTTTTGATTATCAAATTAATTTTTGATAAAATCTCCACTAATTTTAATTTTTTTTCGTCACTAGTCGTCAAAAATTTACAAGATATACAACTACTTGGGCTAAGCAGAAACTTGAACCATAGACTATTTGCACAAAGGTCCAACACCTAGCCACGTGAACTAGGGTAAATGCTTGTTAAATTTTCTTTAAAGTTTATATTTAAAATATTTTTTGCTGAAAAAAAAACTATGTTACCATTTCAAAATTATGTCAAAATGTAAATAAGATAGATCGGACTTGAGACCCCTATAAAAATTAATTTTAACCACAAATCCAAATTATATAATTGTTATATTAATCAAACAAATATTTAACTTGAACTAACTGTTTAACCAAACCAATAATTAAACTATTAGTTAAATATTTAACTTATATTCAACTAATAGTTCATGTCAAACTTCATCAAGAATTAAAGGGAATTTCAAGAAATGTTATTCTTGCATGATTTATGAGATGAGGCATGACTCTGTGCAGAACGCATGAACAGCGGTGGATCCACTGCATTCTCGAACAAAAATCCTTTTACCTTTTTTTATGTCACTTTCTACACCTAACATTAAAAGATTAAATTTTATGTCATAACTCTACATTTTAAATCTTAAATTCTAAATTATACACTCTAAAAATACACCCTACATCTAACTTCCTAAACCTAATATTTTAGATAGGGCATTATTTTTATTCCTACATTCTCATGGTAGACAAGTGCACATGGCGGAGTCACCTTAGTTAAAGGAGTTTCACATGACACCCAAACATTTTGGAGTTTTTTTTTCTTTATAAATTTAGTATAAAATAATATTAAAAGTAAAATTAACATATGTTTAAAAAAATATTGACACTCTATTTAAAAAAATTAATTCATACAAATTTTAAATTTTGACCCCAAACTAAATTTTTTGGTTCTACCCATGCATATGCGCATCCTGAAATCTTATTTTTTTTGTATCTACTTGCATATAAACTATAATCAAAGGCCAACTAAAAATTTTATTATTAATATCTATATATTTACTCTCGAAAATATTTCTGGACAATTCACTGCGCATGAGGATCTTGTGGACCAGCTGTGTTTTATAGTTTGGATATGTGTATACAAGCTCATTTGTGTACAAAGGAATGCTTCCTTATTGGAAATATTGATAAATTTTAATCGTGGTATTTGGTGGCTTATGTAACCTATATGATTCAGAGAATTCGTTTGGATAGTTCTATGTTTGACCCATGTTGAAAAATCATAACTCATCACAAGTTTTATTACTCGACACTTATATACTCAATCAATTAGGTTGTAATTCAAAATGATTAAATAAATTCAATTCATTTAATTTTTTATGGTTCTATCAAACTAAGTGAGTTTATCGAATAAAAGCAATAGTTAAATAGTTACATTCTGTCATAAAGACTTTACTTGGTAGAGAGAAAAGAAAATTAAAATGATAAAAATTTGAAATGATGAAAAATATATTTTTTTCGTTTCATCGGTGTGCATGGTTGAAAGGATGAAAAACTAGAACGAAAATAAGTTTCTTTCCTCTCTATTACTTGGTACAATGTAAAAGTGAGAGGAAAGAAAATTAAGCTTTGAAAACTATAATTTATTTTTAATCTTTATAGTTTAATCCAATATTTTTAATATGATTATTTTTATTCAATTTAGTCTCTAAAAATTTTTAATCTAAAATTGATCCCTATTTGTTTCTAATTTTTATAATGTAATCTAATATTTTTAATATAGTTTTATTTTTTCATTTTAATCCTTGAAATTTTTATTTAATTAAAAATTGACCCATATGTATTTATATTTTTTTATAATTGAGTCCAATATTTTTAATATGGTTTTATTTTTTTCTAGTTTAGTCCATAAAATTTGTACTTAATCCGAAATTGACCTCTACTCATTTCTATTTTTTAAAATTTAGTATAATATTTGTATAATTTAATCTCGAGAGTTTGATTGTCAATGTAACACCTAATACCAGATCTAGACGAATCCAACCTGAATATCAAATGCTACAAATGGCCCATTTGTGGATTAAAACAGATTAAAAAAAACAAGCATATTCGATTACATGAAAGTGAACAACCAACATGAAAATAAAATGGAAATAATTAACTAAAGTCACTCGAGAAAATTAACCTTTAAAAAATTTAGAAAAATAAATGTTTTAACAAAAACGTATTTTGATAATTTTATAAAATTTAAATCCAAAAAAATTCAAAAACATAAATACTAGTTTATTATAAATAGAAACATCTTATACCTCTATTTTACAAAAAAAAAGTTCAAATCCAAGTAAATTTAACTGAATCGAGGTTTAGAGACTAAAATGTAAATATTTAATATGTTGGATTTTAAGTTAAAAATTCAGTTTTATGTCTATTTTACACTACTATTTCCAATTAGACTTAAACGTAAATTTTTGTTAAAATCGAATTTCAAATAGAGTGTTAATTAGAAAAATAAGTAGTTTATGGGCCATATTGAAATAATTATAAAATACAGGGATCAATTTATGAAAAAGTTAAATTAAACCTCACTTTATGAAATGGATATCATCATTGACATACATAACAAGTTTCAAGTTAATCCGAGCTAAAATCAGTCGATAATTGCAATTATAAAATTAGTGACTAAAGCGTAAAGTTTGCTATTATAAGATATTAGACTACATTGTAAAATGGAAACAAGTATAGTTCAATTCCAAATTAAATGAAATTTGAGGGATCAAATTGAACAAAAATATAACCATAGTAAAATATTAGATAAAATTATAAATTTAGAAACAAATAGGAGTCAATTTCAGATTAAATAAATATTTTAGGAACTAAAGTGAACAAAAATATTATTATATTAAAAATATTAAATTTAATAATAAAATTAGAAACAAATAAGAGTAAATTTTATATTAAATAAATTTCAAGGACTAAATTGAAAAAAATAAAAAATTGAATGAACTTAGAAAAATTAATTTGAAAATAATTAAAATTTTAAAAATATAATTTGAAAATTTTATTATAAAGTAGGATAGCTTTCACTTTTCTTTTCTATTTTCTACCCAATTTTGGAGAGAAAACTATTTGTACATGAGCAAGGAAAACTACCTCTCCTCCTATTTTCTTTCCTTCCAATTTTCCACTCTACCAAACAACCCATAAATTTGTTTTCTTTCCAATTTTCTCTTCCCTCCTTCCCCCTTCCAGTTTTCCACCCAACCAAGCAAAGCCGAAAGGACCTACAAGTTACTTATAAAAGCAACAGTTGGATAACTACAATAGAAAAGTAATATAGCATTTATGTGAGAAGAACAAACCATTTAGGAAAAGAACAAAGACTAAATTGTTAGAATATTTAACAATGAATGCTTAAGATTTATTAAATTCTTTTGAATTAGGACCAATTGCTAGAATGTATAAGTTTTGAGACTAAAATTGTTATTATACTAGGCCACACTACCATATGTCATCCATTTTAGCAGTTAGTGACATGCTTGTAAAAAAAATTTAATTCAGTGACTAAATTGTAACTTTAGAAAAAAAAAATGATTCATTTGTAATCAAACTAATAATTGAGTGATTATGGTGTATTTCACCCTTTAATTACATGCTGCCATGTAGGCATTTTTTTAATTTAAAATTAGAATGATAGTTGAATTTTAAAATTGAAAAAGTAGAAGACTAAATTTTCAGAGTTTGATAAGCAAAAGGGTATATAGGATATTTTAACTATTTAACAAAAAAACTAGCATAAGGAACAACCTTCCAATAAGATAGAGAAATAAGAAAAATAAAATAGTATATAAAAGCAATGTTCAACGATTGGATTTTCACACCACAATCAAGGGGATACAAATAACATGAATTTAAGGCCCACCTAAACTTATCATTTTTCTTATTAATGTTATACTATGCGACCAAAATACAAAGTTTTTTATGATTTAACATCTAACCATACTTCTAATTAATAATTGTTTTTTTTTCAAAATAAAAAAGACAAATCATGTCTACATCAAAGACTATGACATTGTAACAACATGGTTATCCAAGTGGCAAGCAGCTTATTATCACTTAAGCATGTATTGAGTTTAAGGTCTTATGCATGCAGAAAATTTCTTTGTGATATCCACTCACCGAAATTAGGTGTGCGACGTTGGTCATTCGGATTAGTCAGAACAAAGCCATGAGATACCGAAAGGGAACTAAAAAAAAGACTAGGGCATTGTTGTATGAGAAGGTATCAATGCCATTGTTCAATGCTCAATGTAAGATCTTATTCATTATATTCAATTAAGAATTTTTGCTTTTAAGTTTAATTTTTTATTATTAGAAAAAAATTGTAATGAGTTTTTTCATTGGTAATGATGGAATATATTTGGGTTTATTATTCAATTAACTTTAAATTTTAATATATTATAAGTGAAGTTGATTACTTTGTTCATGTCTCCTTAACTATTTTTACTGTTAAAATCTTAATCATAGCGCAATATCGTCATCCACAATTAAATTAGGATAACTAAATTGATTGTACCTAAACTTTTAAGGTACTTGTAAATTAGTCACCAAACATTTAAATTTTTAGTTCAATCATTGAATTTTTAATTCGTTGTTAATATGGTCACAGTCATCTGATGCTGTTAAAAAACTGACGCCGCGGGTAAAATTTTTTCCTCAATTCAATTCAACTCAACTCTACTCTACTTTCCTCTTCCTCTTCCTCTTTATTTATTTCTTTTCCTCTGTATTTCTTCTCCTTCTCCATTAGATCTTGTAAAGCTTTCAGCATACATTTTACTCTCTCTCTTCCGCTTACCTTCCTCGGTCTCCTCTTGGTTCCTTTCCTCACAATCTTTTTTATATTTGGGGTGACTATTCGATCGAGTCGAGTAAAAAAAATTGAGTTAGTAAAGTTGATGATTTCTATTTTATAATTCAAAATTTATTTTAAAAAAATCGAGTCGAGTAGAGCTGTACGCGTTTCTGTTCAAATTTAATTGTATACATTTATAATGTTATGGTACTAATTAGTTCTAATTTAAACAACTTTTTATGACCATATATAATACACATATATTTCTTATTTTTTCATATGTTATATATTCATATAATACCTCTTACCAAGTGTCTGCCGGAAGGAAGCCTTTTAAGGATGGACGGATCTACATTAACATTTGGGGCTCAATTGACCCGACTTGATTTGTTGGGGTATGTAATTTTTAAGGGACTATATAAAAATTCTGCTCCGCCACTGCTTTTAAGGCCTTGTATGGTCGTGATCCCCCACGCTGATATCGTATTTGGAAGGATCTTCGGGTAACTCTCAAGTGGACAAAGACTTGAAGGATCGAGACGAGTTACTTAAAAAGTTAAAGAAGAATGTGCTTCAAGCGCAAAACAGAATGAAGAACCAGGCCTACACGAAACGCAGGGAGTTAGAGTTAGGGTACTGTCATGAAAAAAATATGAAGATGCAAATGATGAGCTGGTAACCAATTCACCACCTATGCTGTGTTATCGATCTCGTAAAGCTTGACCTCTAAATTATTTCCCCTCATAGGTAATTTTATTTTATTTACGTTCGATTCAGGACATCGATATCGTTGAGGGAGTTCCAATAGATTTTATTTATGATTATAATACTTAATTCACTTTAGTCATGTTGCATTACACATGATCTTATTTAGTGGCTAAAGTCTATAAACTCTTTTAACTTATTATCATTATTTTGTATAATTGTTTTATCTGTGGAGCTCCACTTTTATAACACCATTTTAAATTCGCACGTTTTATGTTTTATATGTTTCAATTATCTAAATTAATTTGTTTGTTTAAACATTCATTTTTCAAAATAAATTTTTTAAATCTTTCTGATGGCTCAAATGACACATAGGAACCAACCAAAAAATTCAGGTCGAATTTGAGGTTTACATAATCATTCAATATTATTAGAGAATATTTAAGAGAGTTCAAGACCCCTTAGGACACTACGAGCATAGCGCCAAATCAGTTCCTTATTATACTAGAACTTTCCTCTCGTTTTGAGGTAATGTAGTTAATTTCAAATAAGTTTCTAGGGATTGAAGCAAAATTCTAAGATTTTATAACTTATAAATAGGAACTTTCTTTTCACAATTTTGAAGCATCAAATAAAATTTCAATATTCTTCTGCATGTTATTGTTTAAGAGCACAAGTTATCTCAGTTGTGATTCAGTGAGCTGTGGTGTTCTTCTCCATTGTTTAGATTGCCGATGACTCTTCCTTAAATGTTCGGTCATCATACTTGTACTCATCCTAGGATTTGCTTTTCTCCATTCAATTGGTATATTCGGAGACGTATTATATTTTCATGCTGGAATTCGAACCCATATAAAATAAGATAATATAAATATCTTTAGCCACTATGTCTCGCTGAATTCATTCTTTTAACTCTTTCAATTTGATTTCTGTTCACTTGAATCTGTTTTATTTTCATCTTAACATCATATTTGCTTAATGAGTAAACTATAAGAATGACCATTTAAGTATGGAGACGTTCTAATTTGACCACCGATTTATTAATTTTGTCAATTATGTCACTTAATCGTTTAACTGATATCAATTAAACCACATTTGATCCTCTTTACCTACACATTATATCATTTTGGTCTTACTTTTAATTTAATTTAAAAAATAATCAACCAATTAGATGATGACACATGTCATCATTTGATTGGAGGAATTTTAAATATTTTATTTAGTTCATATCATTTATTTTTCACCAATAAGGGGTTGACATGTGTCACCAATTTCAAGTCTCGCTGGTGCCCTTTTATATATTATTTATTTTCCATCAATCAACATGCGGTAACACGTGTCAACCCTTGATTGGTGGAAAATAAATGATATATGTTAAATAAAAAATACTTATAATTTCTCTAATTATATGGTGACACGTGTGAGTTAGGGGTGCGTATAATTAACCGTAACCGTTAACTGTAACCGGTATAACCATTACATTTTACAGGTTAATTAACCGAATCGTTAAAGTTAAAACGTTTCGGTTAACCGAACCGTTAAAAATGATGGTTAATGGTTACGGTTACGAATTTTGACTAATGGTTAACCTATAGGTTAACCGTTATTAAATTATATATATATATATATTTAAAATATAAAATAACTTTTTAAAAAATAAACTCACACATACAAATATACACGCGCCTTTTTTAATTATGACATAAGTGATTAGAATATTTTTATTTAAGTATTTTTATGAATATTTTAATATAATATTTATAAAAAAGATAATTATATTATTCTCTAAAAAATAGTGAACATGTAGGAAAAAATTGTAATAGGTTACAGGTTGACCTATAAACAAACCATCGGTACGGTTAACTGTTTCTTAATGGTTATGTTATGGTTAGCAAAATTCAACAAATTGCTATAACGGTTAACCGACCGTTTAGGCTAAACGGTACGGTTAATCTACCATGAACACCCCTAGTGTGAGTAATTGATTGGTGGGTTATATTTGTTAAATTAAATTAAATTTAGGACCAAAATGTGTAAGTAGTAGGGATCAAATGTGTAATTATACAAAATTATGTTAACTGCACGTCACCTCCTCTGTTAGGTTTTAATGACAAGTGCTTTAATTGATATTATTTAGATAGTTAAGTGACCTAATTAAAATTTTTAAAACATCAGTTGTCAAATTAAAACATCACTCATAATTAAGTGATCCTTCATATAGTTTACCCTTGTTTAATTTCCAGATTCAAACTCAAGAGGACTATGGTTGGTCGATATTTTATGCTTTCAGTCATAGCCGACAGTGACGGAGCCAAATGGCCCCAATTTTTTTAATTAAAAAATATAATAATCTTCCTATTTGGCCTCCTAACTTGTAGTTTATTTAAACTTTACCCTTTTTTATAGTTAATTATACATTGTCTCTTTATCTTAATTTTTGGTTCCTCTCTAGCTAACCGACTTTGCTTCTTCCTTTTTCTTCTTTCTCTTTTATCTTCTTTTATTCTTTTTACTCATTTTTCTTTTCATTTGTTTGAGAATTGAATTTGATCTTTTGATTCAAATCGTTCATTCAACGAAAATGGTGAACGCAGAAGAGAATTTGGAAGAGAATAGCCGTCGCCGACAGTGGTTGACATTATTCGTCGGAAATCTATCAGATCGTATACATTGGAAGGGTTTGTGGCAGCTTTTCGATCGACTTGGACGGGTGATGGAAGTGTTTGTTCCGATTAAAAGAGCGAAAATGGTGAGAGATTTGGGTTTGTGAGAATGGCATCAGAGGAGGATGCGGAGAGATCAATAGAAAGATTAAACGATCGGTGGATCTATGGATCACGTATACGGGTTTGAATGGCTCATCGAGTATGGAGTGAGTTTAAGGGGAGATCACCAGAGATGGATGATTGGCATCAGAAGAGATAGGAGAGGAATAGGATAGATGATTAGAGGGGTTCGAGAAATGAGGACACAAATCTGCGGAGCCAGAAGCTAAATAGGAGAATACAAGGGGTGGAGGATAAAGGAAAATTGAGATTCTTCAAAGTTGTGCAGTGGCATGGTGTCGTGTGTCTATGGAAATATCATATTTGGCTAAGGAAATGAATGCGGCAGAAGTGGTAGGATTTTCGATGATGCGTATGTCAGGGTCAAGATTGTTGTTGATTTTAATAGCCTGGAAATTTGAACAGAGGTCTTAAGCAACAGAGTACTTGAAAGATGGTTCACGAATGTACAAATTTGGGAACCGAGGATTGAGAGGGGACAACAGAGAGCCTAGATATCAGTTTGAGGTATACTGATGCATGCGTGGTCTCGAGGGACATTACAAAATGTGGCGGCTTTATGGGGAACATGGTGAGATGTGATGAATCGGTTGTGTAGCCTAATTCATTTGAGAGGGGATAAATTTTGATCGAAACTGAGCGATTTGAGCATATTGATGAGATGATAGAAGTACAAGTGCAGGGATTGACATATAGGGTGTGTGTAACGAAATTTGAGTCGTTGGAAGAATCACAATTATGCTCTAGTTGTGAAAAGTTATGTGGTTCTAAGGAGGAGAGTGAGGATTCAGACTCTAATTTGGAATTGGATATGGTGAATCATGGTGGAAAAGGGGCTATACAATTGGCTGAATTGGATACGGTGGGAACACAGATTTTGAGAAGGTGGGAAAGCAGATGGTTGTTTAGAGCTTGTTGTATACGAAGGAGGTAGAGCGGGATCATACTGTGCATCAAGGGAAAGGACGGGAACAATGTGATAAGCGTGTGTTAAGAGGGAAGAAGTCATTTGATGATAGGGAGTTAGAAGGGGAGGTAGGCTTGGCGGCAAGAATGGATGAGGCTGATGGAGGTATGGATAGGTCGAGAGAATAGGATGATATGGCATTGATAGATTTCCTGGTGGTGTTTTCAAAGAAGGCAAAAGGGACTAATGGGACCGAGAAAGAGCAAAATAGAAATCGGTTTGAGTCAGTGGCATTACAAAGGGTGGATGCTCCGAATTATTTTGAAGAAATTTTTTCTGAGGAATGTGAAGGAGTTTATGGCCAATTGAAGAGGCCTCGGGGTTAGACATTGTTGTTTATAAGGACTCTAACCAAATAAAAATAACAAATGATCAATGGAAATATGTGTCGGTCAAGGATAAGGTATCTGCTTTAACCAAGGCTAAAAAGAGAGGAAGGGGACGACCGAGAAAAAATAAAAGAGCTCGACGTGAAATGGATCAGCGTGAGTTAGAGGGATTAGAGGTATAACAGTCCAGATTAGCTGTGTTCCGTGAGGCGGAAGAGACCTTACGTCTAGGACAATTTATAGGTACGAGTACGATCTGTAACGAAAAAGCGATAACCAGAGGTATTGCAAAGATTGTCGAAGGGAGGGAACGCGACCTTTAGTCGCAATGAAGGTGCTGTCTTAGAATATTCGGGGGCTAGGAGCAGGGTCAAAGAAGAAGGCGATACAAGGGCTTGTGAGACAGCATCGATTTGAGATGGCTCTCATCCAGGAATCTAAATTGGAGTCTATATCTGAAGGTATGATTAGAAATATATGGCATTCAGACAAATTTAAATTTGTTTACGCTTCTTCACAGGGACAATCAGAGGGCATTGTCGTGGTATGGGAGGAGGAGCGCTTTATGTTATTGGATACAATCGTGAAGTCGAACTATTTATTGTTGCATGGCCGATGGGTTCATGACATATAGGATTGCAATATGGGGGCCATTTACGTGTCATGTGATATATCCGAGCAAGACGTTTTATAGAGAGACTTACAGGAGGACATGTTGTTATGGGATGGGCTGTGGTGCCTAGGGGGAGATTTTAACTCGGGCTGTGAGAAAAGGGAGCGGCAAGGCTATATAACTGATCTGAGGGGCATGGCTACATTTAATAGTTCCATTGAGAAATTGGGGTTGGTTGATATGCCGTTGAAGGGTAAAGGTTTTACTTAGCTTGGATCAAGAAATCGATGTAGTAGGTTGGATAGACTCATTCTATCAAGTGAGTAGGTGATTCGATTTTCAGGTTTGGTGCAAACGAGTTTAGCATGAGGTTTGTCGGATCATTCACTAATTAGTTTATCTTCTGAACATAAAGATTGGGGACCACGTTCGTTCTATTTTCTTAATAGCTAGTTAGAAAAAAGGGGACATGTAAAGCGAATAGTGGTTAAATGGAAGCGAGCTCTCAAGGCGAGAATGAGATAAATTACGGGCTTTCTGATGCTTTTTTCAAGAATGGAATCGTAAGAAATTTGGTAGTGTTGATAGTCAAATAGAAGTGACAATGGCTTTGATTGAGGATTTGTATATGTGAGTGTCGAAGGGAGTACGGTTGAACATGGTATCATAACCCGTTTTGACCCGAACTCGACCCGGATTTATGACCTAACTCGACCCAAATTCGAAATTACCAAAATGCCCATTACCCTAATTGACCTAACCCTAACCCTTATACCCTCCACTGCCGCCGCGCCACTCTCCTATACTACCGCCGCCGTCACGCTCCGGCCACCACTTCACCGGCAACCAAAACAAACCCCAAATAAAATCTCAATCCCTAAAATTTATACAAAATCCAAAAAATCCAAAAAATATAAACAAATCTAAAACCTAACCACCCACTGCTAACACCCTAATTTGGCCATACCTTTAACCATGCCTTGAAAATCCGGCACCATCAATCCAGATTTGCATGTCAGATTAAAGAAATAGGAGTGGTTACTATATATTTTTGGTTATAAAACCAAATGGATGTAAAATCAAAAGGGGAGAGTTAGAAAAAAATCAGAGTTGTAGGGGGCTATAGTTCGAAAAATAGAGATCGAAAAAGGGGGTTTTGTAAAGGGAAAATTTCAAAAAAATTGTAAACACAACAGGGAATGAAATAGCAAAATTCTTTTGAGAAGTTTAGAACTAAATCTTTCTTATTTTTGAATCAAAGGTATTTTTTTTCGTTTTAAATCTTTTGAATCAAAGTTTAAAAAAGGGGAAAAGAGGGTTCGAAGCTTACCCGATCTGGCCGTTGTTGCTCCGTTACCGCGAGACCTCTGCGCCGATGACCGACGCAAAAAGAATGGTGAGAGCGGCGGCCTGATCTGGTTGAGAGAAAGAAAGGGTAAACTTTTCTTAGGGTTTTCTGTTTCTTAATCCATTCGAAATAAAAAAAATAAAACAACCCTTATAATTTGAACCGGCCAAAGCATGAAACGACGCCGTTTCAGGCGTACCCGATCCGTGCGGTGACCTAGATCCAGGGAGGATCCGCGTGTTTTGCAATGGGCTAATTACCCTCTAAGCCCTCAAGCTCTTAACCTGTTTTCATTTATGTCCAAGGGTTAATTACAGTTTCAGTGCTCCCCTTTTATTCCCGCGTCTTTTCTCGTCCTTTTTTATTTTAATTTCGCACTATATTTTACTTTATTTTCGATTTGGTCACCTGTTTATTTAATTTTCAGCCCCTTATTTGTTTTCATTTATAGTTATGCCCATGCATGTTGCATTTGTTTCATTTCAGTTCTTGTTGTCTTTGTTTATGCCATGTAAATTATTAATTTGTGCATTTTAGCCCTTAACATCTAGTTTCATGATATATTTTATATTGTTCCATGCATTTTAATATGATATATGCATTCATATTAGCATTATTATTATTATTATTGTCATTATTATCATATTTTATGTGTTAGATTAATATTTATGTTTGTATGTTAGAATAATATTTTATTTGTGCTAGATTAGTTTTTTAATTTTGTTAGTATTTATTTATTTTATCACCTTGTATTATTTATGTTTGCCTTTTTTAAGTTTGCATAACAGATATAAATTGTCAATGTGGTGCCCTTTTATTCGAGCTTAAACGGGGCTAGTATCAGGCATAGCAATAGTGGTTGGGCGTTTATTCTCGAATAACGGGGCCTTTAAAATCTACTCGCACTTATAACTAAATTTTAATTTAATCATCACTTTAATCTGAAAAGTCCAGTATTAATAAAGAGGTAATTATTAAAGTACCAATTTTGGGCGGTGTGGGGGTGCTAATCATTCCCCATCCGTAACCGACTCCTGAACCCATCAATTTTAAATCTCTGGTTTTTACGGAGTCTAGCCTACCTAAGTGGCCGGTGGCAACTCCATTTTTAAAATAAAACACGGTAAAACTCCACGCGGAAGATAATATTTTCAAAAAAAAAAATAAAAAAACAACATCCTTTTTTTAAGAGAGATGGACATCGCTACAGATGGCGACTCCGCTGGGGATATTTTTGTTTTCTCAAAAACAAATGAGAGTCGAGCTTTTTAAATAATTACCGCTTTACTAATATAAGAAATTCCAGATTAAAGTAACTATTAAACTAACATTCGGTTATAATTGCGTTTTTATTTTAACGCATTTAAAATATGGCATATAAACCCATTTTTTTAAGTGGGGGAAAACGCTAATGCTTCCGTGGAGATATCGTTCTCCCGTATAAGCCTAGCAAGTACCTTCGGGGCTCGAGTACCTTATGTTTTCGTAAGGATATCGTTCCTTCGTACAGGCATAAGCGAATGGGTCCCCCTAAATTGAACCCTGTTGAAAGGAGCCTATAATGGGTGATGACCGGGGCCTTTCTACTCTTAGTAGAGGACAACGAGGACAATTCGGGTACCTCTTAGCACCAAAACTGCATATAGTGAGCCATAAGAGCTAACCCTTTAGAACCATGTCGGTACTCTGCCCGTTAGTGGTCACCCTATTTAGGCCCTGGTGCCTTATTTCTTGTTTATGTACAGTTTTTTTACTCTATTTTTCATTTGTTTTTTTAATCATTTTATTCGAAACATCAATTTAGGACACATTTTGCATGCATATACATTCATTTTCAAAATAAGAAATCTGACTCTAGGGGTGCCATATGACAGTGATACTGGATAAAGTAGAAGATCAGTCAGCTCAGCATCATACGGAACCCGATACAAAACAAAGATGGCGAATGATGAAAGATTGAAAAAAAATTGAGCAAGATCAGAAAGAACTGCAAGCGAACATAGCCAAGCAGGTTGAGGAACAGTTGGCGAGAGTCCAACAGGATATGAGGGAACAACTTGCAAAGTCACAACAAGACATGCTGGGCCAAATGGCACAAATGCTGGGATTAAAGCTTCCCGAACTTGGAGAGGCATCTGTTGTAAATCCCACTACAAATCCTAAACCCACTGTTGGGGACGAGGATCTTATGTATCCTTCCGGGTTCACGCCTGTTCAAACCATGATACAACCGGAAACTCCACTTCAGATGATCATTTCTCGGGGAAAGTCTCATCTACATCAGGTCGGTACTTTGATCCCTATAAATCAGCCATCTGCATCAGAAGTTAAAGCCCGTGGGCAATCAAGCTGAAAATTTTATCTCAGAAATGGATCATCTGTTTGAGACCGAGAGGCCGAAGGTAGAAGCTTCAAAAGAAATCGAAGATCGATGTAAGAGACTCGAAGAGAAGCTAGAGGCTATGGGAGTAGAGGATACCTTCAGTGGATTCGATGCCAGTGAACTCAGTCTTGTCCCATATTTGGTTTTACCTCCTAAATTCAAGGTCCTAGAGTTCGAGAAGTATGACGGGACAAGCTGTCCCCGCGCGCTCATCTTACTATGTTCTGCCGAAAGATGACAGGATATGGCCGAGACGATAAGCTGTTAATTCATTACTTTCAGGACAGTCTATCGAGATTTGCTGCCCGATGGTATAATCAATTGAGCCGAAATCATATCAAATCCTGGAGAGACTTGGCCAAAGCTTTTTTGGAGCAGTACCGACACGTCAATGATATGATGCCAGACCGGTGGACGTTGTAACAGATGAAACAAAAGCATAATGAAAGCTTCAGGCAGTACGCTCAATGCTGGAAGGATATAGCAGCTCAGGTCCAACCCCCGCTCAGTGAGTGGGAGACGGTGGTCACATTAGTACAAACTTTGGAGGGTCCGATCTTGGGTTGCTTGATAGGCAACGCGACTACCAATTTTACCGACCTCGTGTTATCCGGTGAGCTCATCGATAATGCTTCCAAGACTGGCAAAATTGACGATGGGGGTAGTTCATCCCATAAGAAGCCTTGCCATGGAAGAAAAGACCAGGAAGTGAACTCTTCGGGAGTTTACAATGCCAATTATTCCAAGCCCAGCACAGTTGTGCAACCTAAGGCCATGCCAAGTGCTCACGTTGCCTCAAGTCAAGGTTCTGGTCAGAAGAAGAACACTGAGAGGATAGAGTTCACTCCCCTACCGATGTCGTATGGAGATTTGTACAAGGATATGCTAAAAGCCCACATAGTGGTACCTTTCCACCAAGCTTCGACGCAACCCCCATTCTCTAAGTGGTATGATCCTAACGCGAGTTGCGAATATCACGCTAGACAAGTGGGCCACACGATTGAAAATTGTTGGGGCTTCAAGAAGCTGATAGAAAAGTACCTCAAGCTCGGTGTTATAAGTTTTGAAAACCCTGCAAGTTCAGCCACAAGTGGGAATCCCTTACCACAACAAGAAGACCCCAAGTGAGAATTTTTGAAACCCAGTATTAGGGCATGCCCCGTTATTAAGGATATTATTTTGAAATACTAGATATTAAGCTATTCCGACCCTTGTAGGTCCGCTTGTAGTTTTTCTCTCTTTCAAAATAACACATTTGGATTAATTTCACCGTCTCAAGCCTGGGGACAGTGGAAATCTTTTGTAAGGGCAAGAAACTACAAGTTTTAATGAAATGAACCTTTTTATTCAGCTATGTTGACTCTGATTTGAAGACTACTGTGATCGCACTTATGGGTAAAGGAAATCAGAAATCGTGAAAACAACAAATGTTTGGATAGTATTATGATCTAATTTGGAGGCATTATATTTTCCACAAAGGGACAAAAGAAAAAGCCACTATGTACTCTGAGGGATCAAGTTTGACGTGTAAACCTTTTGGGGTATCAATTCGAGATAAATGAGGATATCTGGAGACAGTTGAGGTTGGGGGCATCATGTTAGAGACCATAGATCCCGACATGACCAGTCGAGTGTTAGGGGCATCCCTTTGTAGACCAAAAAAATCGAATCATGTCGTATTCATGCATTTAGTTGTATTCATCTTGCATTAAATCATTATTGCATACATCATACATTTAGATTAGGTGCATACATCTAAGTCGTCATACATTTAGGATAGACACATGCATTTAGGCATAAAATTAGATGCATTTACGCATTTTTGCTTGTTTATAACAAGTCTACGAAAAGGATCGAAGAGCCTCAACCATGAGGGCAACAACACAACTGCCAACCTCTAGCCATGAAGAAGGCCAAACATGCAGAATAGCTGAAATCTTTAGACAAAAGGTATCAGCGGCAAATTTTTTGAACAAATACTAACTAATGATTTCTTTCGTTTTCAGGTCTTGTCTACATCAGTAGTGGTGGACCAGCTCAGACAATTCAAACAAATCCAACATTTCGAAGATCTTTTTCTCCGTTGATGGTGTAATAGGTCAAATTTTCCTTCGAATATCGTCTCTTCACCAGTGATGCGACAGATCCGGCATCTTTCAAACCTTGCTTTACCGCTGATGGTGCAGCAGTATAGACATCCTAAAGATCTCATTTCTCCATTGATGGTGCAACAGATCTGAACCTTTCCCCAAGCAGATCGAATTTCTATTAAGGTCTTGTTTCTCCGCTGACGGTGTAGCCGTACCTAATTTTTTCTCGAGTTTTACTTCTTTGTACAGTTCAAAAGAATCAAAAAAATAAAAAAGGGTAAAACTGAAGAAAAAATGAATGAAATGAAAAATCAAAAGAAAATTTATCAACTTTCGTCGCCCGATCTAGTCTCACCGCTGATGGAGTGGCTAGGTCCAAGCTGTCGTCGTCCTCAGATCCTGCTCTTCGCTGATGGTGTAGCCGGTTTCAGGTCATCATCGTCCAATCCGGTCCTCCGTTGATGGAGTGGCTGGGTCCAAGCTCCCGTCGTCCTCAGATCCTGCTCTCCGCTCATGGTGTAGCCGGTTCTAGGTCGTCATTGTCCAACCCAGTCCTCCGCTGATGGAGTGGCCGGGTTCAAGCTCTCGTCGTCCTCAGATCCTACTCTCCGCTAATGGTATAGCCGGTTCTAGGTCGTCATTGTCCAAACCAGTATCTCCGCTGATGGGTGGCTAGGTCCAAGCTATCGTCGTCCTCAGATCCTGCTCTCCACTGATGGTGTAGCCGGATCTAGGTCGTCATTATCCGATCCAGTCCTCCGCTGATGGAGTGGCTAGGTCTAAGCTGCTGTCGTCCTCTAATCTTGCTCTCCGCTGATGGTGTAGCCAATTTCTGGTCGTCATTATCCGATCCAGTCCCTCCGCTGATGGAGTGGCTAGGTCTCGATTGCTGCTATCCTACTTCTCCGCTGATGGTGTAGTAGGGTTCTAGTTAATGTTCTGCTTCTCCGTTGATGGTGTGGATAGATCCAACTTTACTGATTTTCAAGTTCTCTTTATTAATGTTGTAGTTAAAAAAAAGAAAAAAAAGAAAAAAAAGAAAAAGAAAAAATCAAAGAAAAAATGAAATAAAAAAATGAATGAAAAAAAAAAAAATTTATCAACTTTCATCGCCCGATATAGTCCTCCGCTGATGGAGTGGCTAGGTCCAAGTTGCAGTCGTCCTCTGATCCTGCTCTCCGCTGATGGTGTAGCCAGTTCCAGGTCGCCATTATCCGATCCAGTCCCTCTGCTAATGGGGTGATTGAATCCATGTTACCAACGTTCTCCAATCTTACTTCTTCGTTGATGGAGTAGTAGGGTCCAACATCTATCTTTCGACCCGGTCTCTTCGTCGGTGTTGTAGCCAGGTCATTTTTACTCTCGTATTACCATGATGAAACAAAAAAAAACAAAAAAACAAAAACAAAAAAAGAGAAAAAAAAGAGAGAGAAAAGAAGGAAAAAGTTGTCAGTTTTCTGATCTTGTCTCTTCGTCAGAGTTGTAGCTGGATCAGACATCAGAACTTTCGTCCATCGATCCTGCCTCTTCGTCAGTGTTGCAGCTGGGTCGAACTCTCTTTAGGTATTAGCTTATTATCAATAATGTAGCAAGATGAACTCATTTTGCTTCCCCAACAGACAACTCCCTATTTTAAAGATTTTGCTTCCCAAGAGTGACAAGGTAGATCAACCAAGATAAGAAAGAAGACCTACATCAAAAAGGAAGAAGATCTACAGAAGAACGAAGACATATGTCAAGAGGGGAGAAGCTCAGCCGGACCGGAAAAAACGGGTTATTCTTAGTCTTTGCTCCATTGCTGTTACACAACAATGAGCAAAGAGGGGCAACTGTCATAACCCGTTTTGACCCGAACCCAACTCGGATCCATGACCTAACCCAACCCAAATCTGAAATTACCAAAATGCCCTTTACCCTAATTGACCTAACCCTAACCCTTATACCCTCCACTGCCATCGCCGCCACTCTCCTATACTGTCGCCGCCGTCACGCTCCGGCTACCACTTCATTGGTAACCAAAACAAACCCCAAATAAAATCTCAATCCCTAAAATCTATACAAAATCCAGAAAATCCAAAAAATATAAACAAACCTAAAACTTAACCACCCACTGCCAACACCCTAACTCGGCCATACCTTCAACCATGCCCTGAAAATCCGGCACCATCAATCCAGATCTGTATGTGAGATTAAAGAAATAGAAGTGGTTATTTATATTTTTGGTTATAAAACCAAATGGATGTAAAATCAAAATGGGGGAGTTAGAAAAAAAATTAGAGTTTTAGGGGGCTAAAGTTCGAAAAATAGAGATCGGAAAAAGAGGGTTTTGTAAAGGGAAAATTTCAAAAAAATTGTAAACACAACAGGGAATGAAATAGCAAAATTCTTTTGAGAAGTTTAGAACTAAATCTTTCTTATTTTTGAATCAAAGGTATTTTGTTCTCGTTTTAAATCTTTTGAATCAAAGTTTAAAAAAGGGGAAAAGAGGGTTCGAAGCTTACCCGATCTCGCCGTTGTTGCTCCATTGCCGCGAGGCCTCTGCGCCGATGACCGACGCAAAAAGAATGGTGAGAGCGGCGGCCCGATCTGGTTGAGAGAAAGAAAGGGTAAAATTTTCTTAGGGTTTTCTGTTTCTTAATCCATTCGAAAGAAAAAAAATAAAACAACCCTTATAATTTGAACCGGCCAAAGCATGAAACGACGCCATTTCAGGCGTACCTGGATCCGGTGAGGATCCGCGTGTTTTGCAATGGGCTAATTACCCTCTAAGCCCTCAAGCTCTTAACCCGCTTTCATTTATGTCCAAGGGTTAATTACAGTTTCAGTCATCCCCTTTATTCCTGCGTCTTTTCTCGTCCTTTTTTATTTTAATTTTGTACTATATTTTACGTTATTTTCGATCTGGTCACCTGTTTATTTAATTTTCAGCCCCTTATTTGTTGTCATTTATAGTTATGCCCATGCATGTTGCATTTGTTTCATTTCAGTCCTTGTTGTCTTTGTTTATGCCATGTAAATTATTAATTTTTGCATTTTAGCCCTTAACATCTAGTTCCATGATATATTTTATATTGTTCCATGCATTTTAATATGATCCATGCATTCATATTAGCATTATTATTATTATTATTGCCATTATTATCATATTTTATGTGTTAGATTAATATTTATGTTTGTATGTTAGAATAGCATTTTATTTGTGCTAGATTAGTTTTTTAATTCTGTTAGTATTTATTTATTTTATCACCTTGTATTTATTTATGTTTTCCTTTTTTAAGTTTGCATAACAAATATAAATTGTCAATGCGGTGCCCTTTTATTCGAGCGTAAACGGGGCCAGTATCAGGAGTAGTGATAGTGCTTGGGCGTTTATTCTCGAATAACGGGGCCTTTAAAATCTACTCGCACTTATAACCAAATTTTAATTTAATCGTCACTTTAATCCGGAAAGTCCAGTATTAATAAAGCCGTAATTATTAAAGTACCAATTTTGGGCGGTGTGGGGTGCTAATCTTTCCCCATCTGTAACCGACTTCCGAACCCATCAATTTTAAATCTCTGGTTTTTACGGTGTCCGGCCTATCTAAGTGGCCGGTGACGACTCTATTTTTAAAATAAAACACGGTAAAACTCCACGCGTAAGATAATATTTTCAAAAAAATAAAATAAAAAACAAAATTTTTTAAGAGAGAGGGACATCACTCCACATGGTGATGAGGAGAGGCGACATCTTATGGGGAAGATTTAGAAATTGAGTCGGACAAGGGAGATGATTTGGCAACAGAAGTCGCGATCTTTATGGCTACGCATCAGGGATCGAAATACCAATTATTTTCATAGAGCTGCAACAATTGGGGGTATGTATAATCAACTGCGGGGATTGACTATTAACGGAACATGGGTGGAGGATTCGAAACGCATAAAAAAATCATGTTTTCAAGGAATTTAGGTTCCGTTTTTGCAATACCGCATGAGATGTATGCTAGATGCAAAGCTGAATTTTCAAGGCCTATTGTCAGAACAGGCTGGCGGTTTAACAGTGGCTTTTTCAGAAGTAGAGGGGAAGGGGGCAATTTGGAGTTGTGATGGAGCTAAGGCTCTAGGTTCTGATGGGTATAGCTTCGAGTTTTATAAAAAGGATGAGATTTTCTGAAAGAGGATATCATAGGAGTGATGAATGATTTCTATCGTACCGGAACTTTGCCACGTGGTTGAAACTCATCAATCATTGTGGTGATTCCTAAAAAGAACAATCCAGTTGTAATTGGAGATTTTTGTCCAATTTGATTGTTAAACTTGGTGTATAAGATTCTTGCGGAAGTCTTGGCGATTAGATTTTAGCGAGTTATTAGAAATTTGATTAGTGATACGCAAATGACATTTATCAAGGGTCAAAAAATTATAGATGGGGTTCTACTGTGAATGAGGTAGTACATTTGCTTAAACATGATCATTTCAGCGAAGGAGGGATGATTGTGAAATTAGAATTTGCTATGGGGCGTGGATTACATCAAGGTGATCCATTATGCCTCTTCTTTTTGTTGTTATAACTGAGGTGTTTCATTAGTTTATGCAGAATGCAGAGGGGTTGGGTTTAATTGAAGGTGTGCGTGTAGTCTCAAACTTTCGGTTGTCGCACTTATAGTTTGTTGATGATACAATAATCTTCTTACCTGGAAGAGTAGAAGTGGCGCATAATTTAAAGCGCTTATTGACGTATTTTCAGTTCGTGTCCAGATTGAAGATCAATTTTTCCAAAACGTCACTATATGGGATTGGTGTGGTAGAGATAGTGGTGTCAGAAACAGCGTTAGTGTTAGGGTGTTCCTGTGGTGAATTATCGTTTCGGTATTTAGGCATGCCCATTGGGGTGAATCTAAGAGCACATAGTGTGTGTGAAACATTATTGTATAAATTTCGAGTTTGTTTGGCAGGTTGGAAACGGAGTTTTTTTTTAATTTGCGGCAAGGTTGGTGCTTGTAAATTCTGTGTTGTTTGTATTGCCGATGTATTACATGGCCATTTTCTTTATTCTTAAATGCATTATGGCTAAAATGGATAAAATTCACCGTTAATTTTTGTGGGGCGAAAAGGATGGGAGAAGGCGTATGAGTCGTGTGAGTTAGGAAAGGGTTTGCCTTCCAAAACATTTAGGGTGTTTGGTTGGGGGTGGTTGATTTGCGAACGAGAAATGTTGCATTGCTCTCTAAATGCGCATGGCAGTTTGCGACTGAGCATGGTTCTTTATAAAAGTCTTTCATAATAACAAAATATGGTGAAACAGTTTTAAAAATGTCATTTTAATGTTTGGGGTAAGAAGAGGGTGTTGAATGTATGGCGAAAAATAATTGAGGTTCAATATGATGAGACGGTACAGCGTTTCATGCGAATTCAATGTTTTTCGTGGAAGGTAGGTGCTAGATTGAAAGTGTTGTTTTGGCATGATTTATAGTGCTCGGACGAGCCACTTCGAGTGTTGTTCTCGCGCCTGTTTTGAGTAGCATTGTGTAAGGTTGCGTTAGTGGCTGAATATACACAGGAGGGGAAGTTCTCGCATGTTGGCTGGTCCTTTGTTTTTAGTAGGGGGCTGCATGTTTAAGACCAGCAACAGCTGCATGAGTTAATTGGCATTGTCACGAGCTGTATATTGGACTCGGCTATACCAGTTTAGCTTATTTGGAGACCAAATGTGCAAGGGAAGTTTCTAGCGAAGGATTTGGCGCGATTGATGAGTTATTTTAGGGTTGCAAATGAAAGTTTTGAGGCTTTCTTAGTATGGAGTGTGGACGTTCCATACAAGGTACAGTTATTTTTGTGGTTTATTTCCTTAAATCGTTTGCCGACGATTTCTATGCTGTTAAAGTGAGGTGTGGTATTGCTTAATGTTGAAGATGTGTGTGTGTGGTGTAATGAGGGGCTAGACGAGAGTGGTCACATCTTGTATTCTTGTGTGTTTACTCGAAATTTATATTATTTGTTTTTTGATTGGTGGGGAGTGAAATGGAATTTTCTGCACTCCTTAGAAAGTTTCTTGCTGCAAGCGGCTGATATGTTTCTCGAGATGGTGAAGGGTTGGTGGATTGTAGGCTGCGCCGCAGTTTTATAGACAACATGGATTGCTCATAACGAATAGATGTTTCACAAGAAGAGGCAAAGTATGTCAGAGTTGTTTTTTATGGTCAAATTGCAGACTTTATATTGGGTAAATGCGACAAAATTAGATGTGACAATTGTTGGGTCACAAAGGTGGTTATGTCCGTGTCAATGTTATCATTCTCAAGGAGTGGGATGTTGATTCGATCAAGGATTTTATGGCAACCTCCCTCATAAGGAGTGTTGAAGTTCAATGTTGATGGCTCAGCCCGCGGAAAGTCGGGGCAAGCAAGTTGTGGTGGAGTGTTGAGCGATTCGACAGGTATTGTTTTAGCAATGTTCTCGGGACTGTTGGGTGTAATATACTCGAACGAAGCTGAATTATGGGTTGTATTGGTAGCGTTGGAGCTGTTGTTGACGACAAAGTGGAAGGAGGGCAATTCGATTGTGATTGAGTCGGACTCAAGAGTGATTATATCATGTGTTATCCATAGTGAGAAACGGCCATGGTGCTTTTGAAAATGTTTCCGGTCGATCAATTTGGCCGTGGCTAGCCTTTCGTGTGTTGGTTTTAACATTGTTTTGAGGGAGGCGAATGGTTTGGCGAACATATTGGCAAAAGGAGGTGTCGATCGGGGAGATTGGCTACATGTCTGGAATTAGAGGCTAGCTTGGTTTTGTTAACATTTTGATTTTGGCGTTATTCAGTGGGAGTAAGAGTGCGATTTTGGCTTCTGGATTGGGTCCTTGATTTAGTGTGGGATGTTTTTGGTTTGCTTTGTTGCTTGGTTATGATATGGTTGTCGATCTTTGGATATACTATTTTTCTCCGTATTAGGTTAGTGAGGTTTTTAACGAGGTATCTTTATGATCTATTATGTATGACTTTTTATCTATTGAAATCATACTTCTTTCATAAAAAATCGTCCATTCAATCACAATTCAACAATCCATATTTTTACATCTTCACCGTTTAAATATATTTGACTGTTAAAGTATAATTACATATCAATTCTCTTTATCAAGTTTAAATGTACAAATTATAATTAGACAGTTACATAAAACTAAATTTTATAATAATATTAATTATTATAAGAATTATCATAGTTTTTAAAGATATTCTCTAAATATTTGAGTAATAGTTTAACAATAAAATTACTAATAAGAATAACAAGAAGAACAGACATCTTTGTAATTTTATCTAGTTATTGTAGGTTTCTAAATTTGTTGGATTGTTTCATCTTTAGCATTAAACATATATCCTTTCTCAACATTTATTGGACTCGATCAAGTTCATCATTTAAATTAAAAGTAAAATATGTATCGAGATCAACTAATGACCTAGTGGTCATAGATGTTTATCCACGTTACTATTTATGTGGGTTCAAATCCTGATATTTGTCTTGAGAATATTATTATAACACTATTTAATAAAAAATAATTAATGCATGTGTAAGTTTATTAAGTTACTTTGAATGGTTTATCCATGACCACTAGACCAATTATTGGATCTCACACATGAATTAATTATTGATCTGACTATATGTAAGTTGTCAAAAAAAAAACACTAACATGTTCTGTATGTATATATATAAATGAACTTTATTTTTTTTGGTTTAACCACCCGTTTTCAACCCATTGGTTGATTAATCCATATCGGGTACTACACAGGCCAATAATGGGAAGACCCTCCCAACCCAATTGTTCTATTTGTAACGCTAGATTCGAACCCCTAACCTTACTTAAAGGGTGTCATTCAGAAACTAGAAAATGAACGGCGATGACGGTGAGAGTTGTGAGGACGGGAGTAAGGTTGTTGGACGACGGCGTTGTTGGACCCTTTTCGTGAAAAATATATTGGAAAGTTTATATTGGAAGGGTTTATGGCAGGTCTTTGATCGACATGGGAAAGTAGTGGACGTTTTCATCCCACAGAAAAGGACTAATGATGGATTGAGGTTTGGTTTTGTTGGAATGAATTCAGAACAGGAGGCGAGAAGGGTGATAGAGAGGTTACATGGTTTTTGGATCTACGGATTCCAGATGCGGGTTTTCTTTGCACAGAGAATTGTGCGTGATCAATTTTGGGGGCGAAAAGAGGCAATGGTAAATGGGAGTCAGTTGACTAGATCATCGAGATAAAAAAAACATCAAAGACGAAAGATACACGGGTTATTGATGAGAGTAAGGTTGATGTTCTAAAGAGTCGTGCGATAGTTGTAACACCCCTAGTTTAAAGTTTAAAATTTAAAATAAATTTTAAAGGCTAAATGTTAAGATAAGGAATGCATTGAGGACAAAAAACATTATAAAGATTGTTGCTTGAGGGACTTGAACCCATATGGGTTTGAGACTTAGCCATATGGGCTAAAGCCATCTTTGGTGTGTGACTACTTGAGTTTATTGTTATTCTAGTTTTTATGTATGTACTGAAATTAAATGTCTGAACCAATCCCCACCTTGCCATAATTATTATTCTTTTCAAATCAGAAAATATCAGATCCCCTTTGGAATACCAGAAGTCATCATCCCAACCCTCAAATCTTTCGTTTGGATAGATCTCCAGCACCGCCCATTCGTGGCGTGCACTGCCACTGACGTTCGAACCGTCATCCCATCCTATTCACATCCTTGGCTACCACTCGCACAAAATGAGCCGCCGTTCTCAGCGGGTAATAGCTTGAAAATTTTGCAAATAACACCAATCGTCACCTTTATTTTTCAGTGATTTTGCCATCGTCCGTTGTCCCTGGCCATTGCTACTGGCACCACCAAACTCCTGGTACCGAGGAGAGCAAAACCCAGGCGGCTGATCGTCGATTCATCGCCGTTAGGGGCATCTTTGGAGCTACATAATTTCTGATCGTATTTCTTCCATTTTGGTAAGTTAGGTAAGATTTTCGACGTAATTTCAGTTATAGGTTTTAATGGATAAAAAGTAGGTTGATTTTCATCTTTAGTCTGGCAAAAACGTGCCATTTGGGGTCGCCAAAAAGACGTCGGTGAGTTAGGTTTAGGTATGTTAGCCGAGTTGTATTTGAACCAATAACCCAACCCGTCTGAGATAACCCATTTGAGTCAACTCACTGAGTCAGCTCACTAAGTCAACTCGCTTGAGTCAACTCAATGAGTCAACTTGCCCGAGTCAACCCGTCTAAGTTAACTCAGTGAGTTAACTCACCCGAGTTAACTCACCCGAGTTAACTAGGTTGACTGTTGACCAGTTGACTGCTGACGTTACCGTTGCTTTGACTAAAATGTCAAATTTTCCAAAAACCCTTACTTGTTTTTTGATGTCCTAAATCCATTTTTGAAGTCCATTTCGTGAAATTCTGACTCGAAAGCCTCTGAATCTGACCTTGAACCCGAGCGTGCATATGTATATAATTATTTAGTTTATGAACAATGTTTTGAGTAAAAGATTGATTATGGGATATGTTTAAGTGAAGGTATTCACATTTCCATGTATCCAGGATATTAAGGGACATCAAATTTGGGTTCAGGAGTGATCAACAAGTGTATCAAAAGTCGACCGATGTAGCCGGAGTCGAGGTAATACTTTACTACCTATTGTATGATTTATGGAACATGTTGGTAATTGGTTAATGCATAAATAAATATGATTGGTCAATTGGATACCGTTGCTTATTTTTAAAGTTGTACTATTCCCAGTAGAATGATAATAAACTGGTTAAGACCGAATAATTCGAATAAGAAATTTGATGATCGGTAGGAAATTCCAAGCTCAATGAAAAACCTTATAAAGTAATTAACCTCGAAATCTTCAGTTCAGATTAATGCCTGAAATACTTGGATAAGAAATGACAAAAATACCTTTGAGGTGTAAAAAAGAACCTAAATACTCTTGATCGTGGAATTGACTTGGGAGTTCGTACTTAACTTGATAGAACTATTGATTCACCTAATAAATTCCCGATCTGGTTGGAAAATCCTGGTAACAAGCTTCTAACCTTCGAGATTGTGAAATGCTTAGATTTCTCAATTTCTAAATAAATGTCTGAAATCCATTTTCCTAAAAATGCTCCAAATGATTGATTTGACTAAAATGACGAATATATCCCCAAGCTCCAGTATAAGTAAAATACCCTAATAACTGGAATAAGTGAATTGCCTTTGATAAATTTTGGAAATACCAATAAACCTTAAATGACGGAAATGCCCCTAAGGGTTATGAAGCATGACTCATTTACGATAATCCCTCATAATATTAATATAATATTGGAATAATTTTGCACGGAATATATGTTTGACTACTTGGTGGTAAGTCCTATGGTGAAATATGAAGGTGATCATTCAGTCATACGATACAGTTAGTATTGGAAATGAATACGTATGAGGGACATTTACATGAATGCTTAGTAAGTACTGCAGGGTTGAGATCTGTTAGCTTGAATAGATTTGGGGCCTTGATAAACCATTACAAATCCTAAATTTTGCAAATCATTGTTTTACCCTTATGGGGTTGAATTACAAAATTGGCCTTGGAAGTCAAAATGAATAAAATGCTCTTGTTGGCTAAGATGATTGGAACATTCCTGATATATCGGATATCCTGAACGATCTCGATGTATCAATTCTTGAATACATGGTTGGGACCATTAGTTCTGAACCCTTTTTTTAGGGATCTTGCTTCTAAAATCAGTTCAAAATTGTTACAAGATCTGTGTCCTCTCACGTTTACTAAGTACATCCAGAAAATAAATCGATCCATCTGGTGTGTTCTATGTGCACATGAGTATTTTTCTTTGGTTTGAAATCAAGATTTTGTCCCTTTGATTTGAAATGTTACTCATATCCGTCCAGAAATATACCTCTATGTCTGATCTAAAATCATGGTATATGTATTCTGATATACTGGAAATATATGTTTGATTTTTGTTTTAACACCATTACTACTGTCTGCACTAAACAATTTTTTTTCTAGGGTACTATCTAGTATATTGTAAGAAGTCTTTGCAGGTTCATCATTGATCAAGCTGGTAATTCCTTATGGGCCCAAGGTATCCCCTTGGGTAGGTTTCTACACTTCAGCTAGGGTAAATCCTTATAGACCTAAGGTAACCCCTTAGATTGGCACTTACGTCCAATGGACCTAAGGTAAGACCTTATGGACGTTACCTTAGGTTAGCTCCTACACTCGATGGGCCTAGGGTAAGTTGTAACACCTGTTATAAAAAATAAAAATAATTATAAATAAAAGAAAAGGGGGGATTGCAGCCAATGGGGTTTGAACTTGTGACCTTGGCTGCACAAACTTGAGGAGTAACCATTTGAGCCAAGGCTCATGTTTGATATGAGTTACCTTAATTAAATTCTAACCGTTCAAAGCTCGGTATTTTGGAAATAATAAAACCAAATTTGACCCCCCATCTACCATTTTATTCGATCTAAATAACCAAATCCCTAAATTCATTCCCTCTCAACTAAACCTAATCGGCTACTGTCCGATCTACTTCATCGCCGTGTCGTGGCCGCCACCGCCTCCACCACCTTGCTCCCCTTTGAGCTTCGATCAAAACCCCAAAAGCCACTTGCGAGTTGGCCGTCCTATTCGCTGAGAAATCAAGTTAGAAGGTTCATCAAACCTAGGTGATATTCCGTTCGGCCGTTCGAGATTTTGGCCGAATCTACCATCCGTTGGAGATGCGAGTGGAACCACAACCTTCATCTTGTCGAGACGAACCAAACCATAGCCACCGATCATCTAACCGGCAGCGTTAGAGCCATTTTCAGAGTTCGACCGTTTTGGGTAAGTAAGGTAAGATTTGGCTCATTTCCTGGTTGTTTAAAATGTTTCTAGGTTAATGAAGCATTGTGGGTGAAAAATCCGGCCAAGAATTGCATTTTCATGCATTTTCGGGCCTAGGGTAAGACCTTCTAGGTGTAGTTCATGGGGGACTGCACATCGATGTTCGGTTGGAGGGTAGTTAGGTTTAAAATAAAAAAACTTGAATGGAATATAATATGATTCTGGGCCTAAGGCATACCCTTATCTGAAATATTATATGTTTATCTGCACTTATCGGGACACACTGAGCTCCGTAGCTCATACCCTTAAAATTTTCCTTTTAGGAACTTTTGGATAGGATTTCCGAATCTGGCACTTGGAGGATCGACATATTCTGGACATGACTTTTTGTTGTAATATTTCTATCTTCCAGATTGTCTCAATTACGGTGACATGAGCCTATGTTTTGTTACTATATGTCTTATTATGTTGCCCTATGGGGTTATGATGCAATATCACTTAATATGGTTTATTTTGGATAACTAATTTGATTTATGTTCGAATTAACTATTATTTTTAAAGATTTTAAAACTTTAAACATTTAAACATTTACGTGAAAAGTCTTTGGTAAGTAATGTGATTTCCTAGATTTGGACTTTACGCATAGGCCGGTTTAGGGGGTTATATTTAGTGGTATCAGAGCTTTTGGTTTTATAAACCTCGGACTGTGAATGGGTCCTAAATAAATTATTTTTTTATAAAACATTTTAGAATTATTTCTCGTAAGCGGTCATGTCACCAAGTTTTATATGTTTAATTTGTGTGGTACTCTTGTGTCAGTTCTGATCTTAGATTTTCTTACTTCTGTGTAGTGAGCCGAGATCATCTGATGAGCAGTAGACGGGGTCATTGACCTACTCGCGGGCGAGGTCGATCCGCAAGATTTTTTGACCCGATTAAGGAAATGGATAGCGATCCTTCAGCTCCTATAGATTCCTTAGCCCCTGTGAATCCTCCCGCCCCTAGAGGTTTTACAGCTCCTTTAGATCTGCCGCCTTCTTCTAGTATAAAGATGACGACTCTGGTTAGAGGAGCACCTGCATCCAGTACTGAGCCATCGACAGTAGTTACAGATGAGACTCTTAGCAGGCAATTTTTACAGCTGATCCAAGGTGTAGCTATAGTAGCTGGCGTAGCACCTAATGTAACACCCCCACCCGGTTTAGTAGTAAATCGACTGAGGAGCATTATGGGGAACACTAGAAACACGAATAATTTAAAACTTTTCAAGAACTCATCCCTAATAGACGAGATGAGTGATTAGCAAGCAAGCAACTTAGACAATTACATTTGATCATACAAGCAAGATATGATTATCATTATTGTTCATTGTATGACAACTCTTGATTAGTCATTTTTAAGTTACATTTAAAGATTAATAACTACTTAGTCATGTAGGCATATGTAGCATTCAAATCACATTCTTAACTAGCAAGGCATTCACAATCAAGTATACAAGCATGGCTATCTTATTATTCATTTAGGGTCACCACTTAGATTATTCATTTTCAAATCTATATTCATGCGATCATATAAAGCTTTTAAATTAGCATACCTAGACTAGCATGTTTCATTTTAACTCAATCTTATTACATTCAAGACATGTAAATATTTCATGTAAGTTTAACTAAACACGATCATATGTACATGAAATCGAATATATCTCCAGCAAGCATATCATGTTTCATAGACATTATAGGTCATTCATGTGATTGGTTACCTTCAATTGTTCATTCAAGGTTAACTATTATTTAGGCATGTGAACAAGCAAAACATGTACATTTGATCCCTTCCTATTTGGCAATAGCAAGTTCTAGCATATCATAAAATAGTTTCCTCATTCATCGAGTCTTAATGTCATGTATAGCATTAGGCAAGAATGTGCTCATTTCATTTCAATTTCCATAAACTCGCAGCAAATCAAGTTCATGTGAGCATTTATTCGAATCATACTTCAAGTAGCATGCATGGTTTCATTATTTACCCATTCGATAATTCAAGTTCATGTATACATGAATTATTTATAATATTTATTCAAGCATTTATATGTTCATACAAGGCATTCGACTAGCATACTTGACTAGAACATACTCAATTCAAACTCATAACACATGCGTAGCTTAATCCATTTAATCCACATGAGAATTATGTCATTACATACTCCAAGTTTAGCATTTAAGCCTTCGTGACATTACAGGCCAACCCAAGTTCATATATACAACTTTCGAGTAACATAATGCTTGTCCTAGCTTACTATATACAAGACTAGGTGCCACCAACCACTAGGAGCATTACAAATAAGTATGGATTCATACTTATGCTTTTGCTTGTGTCTTACTCCAAGCTCGAGAAATCTGACTTCGGGATCAAGTAATTCACCTTGAAGCACCTAACCTATGGTTTGGGAAGAGAGGAAACGAGAGTGATAAGTACGATATGTACTTAGTGAGGTAGTACTAGTTCTAACCAAATATTATGTCATGTCTCCATTAATCAAGTAGCCCTAGTAAGGTTTATAGCATTCCAAGTCAAGCAAAAATTATGAACTCATGTATCATCATACTTATAACAATAAATATCAAGACAAGCAAATGTTAAGTAACCAATTTGTCAAGCAAATCAAGCAGCTTGATAAGCTTATTAAGTAATTATCAAGTAATCATTTTCTAGTATCATTCGAATAGCAATATAGCATGACAAGCAAAATCATAGATCACAATTCAATCTTCAATCATTTCAAGTCATCCGATAACATGTTTAAGCAAATCGCAACATTTCCAAGTCAAGTAACATAATCACAATTTATTTCAAGCTTATCACTCAAGATATGTTCACAAGTTATACACATTGATTCAAGTGAGAGTATAAGTCCAATTCGAGTAGCATTTCATGTGGCAAGTTTATCAAGTGTACAAGTATACTTTTTAAGTAACATGTAAGCCTTAAGCCTTAATTATTGCTTGCTTAATTTCTTTAATTGAAGCCTTATTACTTAGCTGTCCATTATACATGTTTATACATTTTTGCAATGCAAAACAGTCCATATTTTCATTTAGTCTAGCAAATTCAATGATATAACATGTACACATAATTCACAATGCCAAAATAGTCCATATTTTCATTTAATCTAGCCAAATTCATTCATATAACACGTACACCTATTTCACAACGCCAAAATAGTCCATATTTTCATTTAGTCTAGCCAATTCAGTCATATAACATGTACACATAATTCACAATGCCAAAAGAATCCATATTTTCATTTAGTCTAGCCAATCCAGTCATATAACATGTACACATAATTCACAATGCCAAAACAACCAATATTTTCATTTAATCTAGCATATTTAGTCATATAACATGTACACATAATTCACAGTGCCAAGAAAGTCATTACTTTCATGTACAAGATGTACATGGCAGCAACACTCATTAATTCAAGTATGATCGAGATCTTTTTTAAGTAACAATCATGTAACAAGGGGTTTGAGTATACAAGTCAAGTAATATGTTCAAGTAATCAAGTTTGCATGTCAAGCAATTCAAGTAAACCAATCAAGTAAACATTAGCTCAAGTGAGACCATAAGCCATTCCAAGTAGCAAATCATACAATACAAGGTCCAAGCACAGGCAATTATCATTTCAAGAGTTTCATGTCAAGAATCAAGCATTACATGTCAAGCAATTCATATTTACATAACAAGTTTTCAAGCTATTCATGGTTACATGACAAGTAATCAAGTAATTCATGTTTACATAACAAGTAGTCAAGCTATTCATGGTTACATAACAAGTAATCAAGCAATTCATACTTATTAGCTTATTTATATTCTTTTAACACAATCCTTGGTTCATAATTTGTCTAGGTAATCGAGTCTCCAACCAACTGTCGCCACAAGATGTACCGTAGTACTGGTCAACCCTCCTACTATTGCCAAAGACCACATACGTACCCTCCATCCGTCTCCAATTAGGGGCCTTAGCCCTGGACCGTAGTCCACCCTAACACAATGAGCTCTAGACTCTAAGGCATGCCCTTCTACCTATTCAACTAGCAACCAAGATTGTTTGATTACACTTTATTTATTCAAGGGGTTTCAAGCTTTTCAAGTTCAAGATCATGTATCATTCAAGAATCAATTCAAGCAAGGTATAGCAACATCATGCTTTATCCCTTAGGCCAATTGAGCCTTAGCTCTTCAATTACTTTTCATGTTTTCAAATGTTTCATGTTCAAGGCAAGACACTTCATGTTCAAGGCAAGACAATTCATGTTCAAGGATCACATTCAAGCAAGTTATATCAAGGTCAAGATTAGCCCTTAGACCAATTGAGCCTTAGCTCATCATTTTGCAATTTAACTTGTTATTCAAGTAAACATTTTACATATGCCATCTTAGGCATCAAGCAAGGTCTTTATTTCATGACTTAATTCATGTTATCAAGTATTTTCATCATAGAAATCCATACCAGCAAGCATTCAATGGTTCACACCCAAGGCATCAAGAATCAAGCATTTACATCATAGAGCACTATCAAGCAAGCATTATAATAAGTCATATCCAAGGCATGGAATCATATATTTGTTTTCACTTTTCTTTCTAATTAATTTATCAATTTGCATGCTATTACTTACTCACAATTTTAGTTTAGTCCAATCTTCCCTTTTTATTCATATTCAAGTTAAATTAAGCTCATTATCATGGCATATCAATAGCAAGAAGGTAGTCATGCATATTCGGTTAGGACCTAAGTCCTAACCCTATTGTAAACTACACTTACAATACTCCACGCTAGCTTATTTGTCTTATATCGAAATCCCCTTGTTTTTAGCTTTCGAATGCTTCACTCTCTCTTCCTCCATAAGATTTACTCATTTCTCTAACAATTCATACAAGTAATTACATGTCAAACAAGGTACATTGAGCATAATAATTACCCATCTCAAGCAGTCAAATGTGTTTATACAATCACTTAACATGGCAACAATATTCATATATTTCATGTAAGAAACAAGCAGCATATTCATATATATACATTAATGCACATTACTACAATTGTTTACATTCCAATAACAGGGCAGTAACCAAACTGTTTACAAAGCAGTTTACAAAACTGTCAAAGACATCTAAACTGCCGCTGCCAGGCAGCAGGTGCACTGCTTACTTAAACATGCATAACTTTCATTCCGTACGTTAGAATTTCAATTGTTTACACCGTTGAAAATCTAACTTAATTGTCTTTCTAACCATATAGGCCTTGCATTTTAGTTCTTTGCCAATTAATATAATTTTTAGCTTAAAGACATGGCAATTTACAACATTGGACAATTTGCATTGTCCCTAGTGTTTCTTCTCTACAATTCAGAATTCAGTTCTGTTTTCTCCTAATAAATTTAGACATTTTAAGGCACTGTCCATAAAAATCTCAAACTTAAATTCCCTTTATACAATTTATGGTGATTTTTTCAAAGTTACTGCCCATAACAGAGTTTTCTGGGCAGATTTCACCAAGCTAGATTTTTAGCTTCATTAATCACTTAGATGGTACTTCTAACATATTGATTCAACTTATATACATACTCATACAAGTCTAGGTTAGTTCAATTATGTGTTAAACATGTGAAATCATGGCATTATAGTGCTATGTTCAATTTGATCTATTTGATCAACAACATTCCTCTAATTCACCATTTGAGCAGTCCATTACCTAGCTTTAACTAATCCAATTATATGAATTCATTTTCCAGCAAGCTATTTACTCTATTCAAGTCTTAATTCACTTAGCAATGTGATCAAAATAGGGCATCATATACAACCAAGCATGTTTACACATTTTCAACTAGCAAAATAGTCAATATCCTCAATTTCCAGCAACCATACACATTTCCTTAGCAATTTGATCAATAACACTCAAAATTTCAAGGATCTTAGAAGCTAACATCACTATAACATCATAGGATTCAAAACCAGCAACTTAACATCTCTAAATCTACTTTCAATTACACAAAATCATGGTAGATTAATCAAGTATACCATTCGGTTGAGCCAAGAATTACATAGCATGAGTTTAAATTCTCTAACCATTTTACTAACATATAATGCAAGATGATTTCATGAAAATTTCTCAAATAAAAGCTTAATTTAGAAGTGAAAAAGAGATTATCCACTTTTTTCCTTAAATTGCTCGATCAAGACACTAGAAATTTAACCAACATCATCAATTTCTCAAGTTCCATGGAAGTCTCTAGCCCTTTCACTCATCATCTCTCACTAGCTTGGTTTTGGTTCTACCCAAGGTTCCTATTCGATCTAATATCAAGAATCCACCCAAGAATCAAGCTTGTTTCCTCAATTTTTCTCAAGAACCCCTTTTTTCCTCTCCCTTTCTATTTATTCGGTGGCTTCACAAAATGAGGAAGAAGATGGTCCAACTCTTCCTTTACTCAATGACAGAATGTTCACAAGGAAAGGACACTTGTACAAGTCCTTTCACTTCCATTGAATCAACATGCAACTCATGTGTTTTACATTCTTTTAGGAATGGTCCCTTTTTAATCTCATCCCAATATTTAGGTTCTATTTGATTTTGATCCCTTAATTTCCTCTAGCTTCAATTCGAATCACCTTGAACTTAATTAATCTAATTAACGCAATAGTTCTTACTACTAGACCATATACCAGGATGTTACAAGTCTCCCCTAAATTAACTTTGTTAGCATACAAACACCATATTTTATATTCTAATCGGTTTAGTCACTTTTCCAAAGAGTCATCTTTCTTTAATTAAATCCAAGTAGGTTCTAATAGCTTCACTAGATTTATTTATATAATATTTATAACAATCTAACATAAGGTTCGAATGTCATAATCTCCTAG
This sequence comes from Hibiscus mutabilis, assembly GCA_019671005.1. Lineage (NCBI taxonomy): Eukaryota > Viridiplantae > Streptophyta > Magnoliopsida > Malvales > Malvaceae > Hibiscus > Hibiscus mutabilis. Next base: position 11,404,087 of record CM033744.1, read on the forward strand.
GCTAAGATTTGGGGTATTACAATTCCTCCCCTTAAAAGAAATTCACCCTCGAATTTCTTCGATGATGAAGATTTGTCATTATCAAGTTCATAGTATTTTTACATACTCTGAATTTTTGTAAACAAAGAAAACAACATGTATTGGTTACAAGCTACCCATACAAACAAGAACTCGAACTCCTAGGTGGCGCACTTGACTTATGACAATGCAGTGAGTCCATGTTTAGTCCGAGAATCAACTAAACCTTGCTCTGATACCAATAAATGTAACACCCCACCTGATTTAGTAGTAAATCGGCTGAGGAGCGTTACGAGGAACACTAAAAACATGAATAATTTAAAACTTTTCAAGAACTCATCCCTAATAGGCGAGATGAGTGATTAGCAAGCAAGCAACTTAGACAATTACATTTGATCATACAAGCAAGATATGTTTATCATTTTTGTTCATTATATGCCAACCCTTGATTAGTCATTTTTAAGTTACATTCAAAGATTAATAACTACTTAGTCAGGTAGGCATATATAGCATTCAAATGGCATTCTTAACTAGCAAGGCATTCACAATCAAGTATACAAGCATGACCATCTTATTATTCATTTAGGGTTACCACTTAGATTATTCATTTTCAAATCTACATTCATGCGATCATATAAAGCTTTTAAATTAGCATACCTAGACTAGAATGTTTCATTTTAACTCAATCTCATTACATTCAAGACATGTAAATATTTCATGTAAGTTTAACTAAACACGATCATATGTACATGAAATCGAACATATCTCCAGCAAGCATATCATGTTTCATAGACATTATAGGTCATTCATGTGATTGGTTACCTTCAATTGTTCATTCAAGGTTAACTATTATTTAGGCATGTGAACAAGCAAAACATGTACATTTGATCCCTTCCTATTCGACAATAGCAAGTTCTAGCATATCATAAAACTGTTTCCTCATTTATCGAGTCTTAATGTCATGTATAGCATTAGGCAAGAATGTGTTCATATCATTTCAATTTCCATATACTCGCAGCAAATCAAGTTCATGTGAGCATTTATTCAAATCATACTTCAAGTAGCATGCATGGTTCATTCTTTACTCATTTGACAATTCAAGTTCATGTATACATGAATTATTTATAATATTTATTCAAGCATTTATATGTTCATACAAGGCATTCGACTAGCATACTTGACTAGAACATACACAATTTAAACTCATAACATATGTGTAGCTTAATCCATTTAATCCACATGAGAATTATGTCATTACATACTCCAAGTTTAGCATTTATGCCTTCGTGACTTTACAGGCGAACTCAAGTTCATATATACAACTTTCGAGTAACATAATGCATGTCATAGCTTACTATATACAAGACTAGGTGCCACCAACCACTAGGAGCATTACAAATAAATATGGATTCATACTTATGCTTTTGCTTGTGTCTTACTTCAAGCTTGAGAAATCTGACTTCGGGATCAAGTAATTCACCTTGAAGCACCTAACCTATGGTTTGGGAAGAGAGGGAACGAGAGTGATAAGTACGATATGTACTTAGTGAGGTAGTACTAGTTCTAACCAATTATTATATCATGTCTCCATTAATCAAGTAGCCCTATTAAGGTTTATAGCATTCCAAGTAAAGCAAAAATCATGAACTCATGTATCATCATACTTATGGCAATCAAATATCAAGACAAGCAAATGTTAAGTAAATAATTTGTTAAGCAAATCAAGTAGCATGATAAGCTTATCGAGTAATTATCAAGTAAACATTTTCTAGTATCATTCGAATAGCAAGATAGCATGACAAGCAAAAGCATAGATCATAATTCAATCTTCAATCATTTCAAGTCAATCGATAGCATGTTTAAGCAAATCACAACATTTCCAAGTCAAGTAACATAATCACAATTTATTTCAAGCTTATCACTCAAGATATGTTCACAAGTTATACACATTGATTCAAGTGAGAGTATAAGTCCATTTTGAGTAGCATTTCATGTGATAAGTTTATCAAGTGTACAAGTATACATTTTAAGTAGTATGTAAGCCTTAAGCCTTAATTATTGCTTGTTTACTTTCTATAATTTAAGCCTTATTACTTAGCTATCCATTATACATGTTTATACATTCTTGCAATGCAAAACAGACCATATTTCCATTTAGTCTAGCCAATTCAATCATATAACATGTACACATAATTCACAATGCCAAAACAGTCCATATTTTCATTTAATCTAGACAAATTCATTCATATAACACGTACAAAAATTTCACAATGCCAAAAGAGTCCATATTTTCATTTAGTCTAGCCAATTCAGTCATATAACATGTACACATAATTTACAATGCCAAAACAGTCCATATTTTCATTTAGTCTAGCCAATTTAGTCATATAACATGTACACATAATTCACATTTCCAAAACAGTCCATATTTTCATTAAATCTAGCCAGTTCAATCACATAACATGTACACATAATTCATAGTGCCAAGACAATCCATACTTTCATGTACAAGATGTACATGGCAGCAACACTCATTAATTCAAGTAAGATTGAGATCTTTTTCAAGTAACTATCATGTAACAAGGAGTTTGAGTATACAAGTCAATTAATATGTTCAAGTAATCATGTTTGCATGTGAAGCAATTCAAGCAAACCAATCAAGTAAACATTAGCTCAAGTGAGACCATAAGCCATTCCAAGTAGCAAATCATACAATACAAGGTCCAAGCACAGACAATTATCATTTCAAGAGTTTCATGTCAAGAATCAAGCATTAAATGTCAAGCAATTCATGTTTACATAACAAGCAGTCAAGCTATTCATGGTTACATGACAAGTAATCAAGCAATTCATGTTTCTATAACAAGTAGTCAAGCTATTCATAGTTACGTGACAAGTAATCAAGCAATTCATACTTATTAGCTCATTTATATTCTTTTAACACGATCCTTGGTTCATAATATGTCTAGGTAATCGAGTCTCCAACCAACTATCACCACAAGATGTACCGTAGTACTGGTCAACCCTCTTACTATCGCCAAAGACCACATACGTACCCTCCGTCTGTCGCCAATTAGGGGCCTTATCCCTGGACCGTAGTCCACCCTGACACAATGAGCTCTAGACTCTAATGCATGCCCTTCTACCTATTCAACTAGCAACCAAGGTTGTTTGATTACACTTCATTTATTCAAGGATTTTCAAGCTTTTCAAGTTCAAGATCATGTATCATTCAAGAATCAATTCAAGCAAGGTATAGCAACATCATGCTTTAGTCCTTAGGCCAATTTAGCCTTAGCTCTTCAATTACTTTTCACGTTTTCAAGTGTTTCATGTTTAAGGCAAGACAATTCATGTTCAGGGATCACATTCAAGCAAGTTATATCAAGGTCAAGCTTAGCCCTTAGACCAATTGAGCCTTAGCTCATCATTTTGCAATTTAACTTGTTATTCTAGTAAACATTTTACCTATGCCATCTTAGGCATCATGCAAGGTCTTTATTTCATGACTTAATTCATGTTATCAAGTATTTTCATCATAGAAATCCATACAAGCAAGCAGTCGATGGTTCACACCCAAGGCATCAAGAATCAAGCATTTACATCATAGAGCACTATCAATCAAGCATTATAATAAGTCATATCCAAGTTATGGAATCATACATTTTTTCACTTTTCTTTCTAATTAATTTATCAATTTGCATGCTATTACTTACTCACAATTTTAGTTTAGTCCAGTCTCCCCTTTTTATTCATATTCAAGTTAAATTAAGCTCATTATCATGGCATATCAATAGCAAGAAGGTAGTCATGCATATTTGGTTAGGACCTAAGTCCTAACCCTATTGTAAACTACACTCACAATACTCCACGCTAGCTTATTTGTCTTGTATCCAAATCCCCTTATTTTTAGCTTTCGAATGCTCCACTCTCTCTTCCTCCACAAGATTTACTCCTTGCTCTAACAATTCATACAAGTAATTACATGTCAAACAAGGTACATTGAGCATAATAATTACCCATCTCAAGCAGTCAAATGTGTTTACACAATCACTTAACATGGCAACAATAGTCATATATTTCATGTAAGAAACAAGCAGCATATTCATATATATACATTAATGCACATTACTACAATTGTTTACATTCCAATTTGGGCAAAACCGGGTAGTAACCAAACTGTTTACAAAAAAGTTTACAAAACTGTACAAAGACATCTAAATTGCTGCTGCCAGGCAACAGGTGCACTGCTTACTTAAACATGCATAACTTTCATTTCGTGCATTAGAATTTCAATTGGTTTACACCGTTGAAAAGCTAACTTAATTGTCTTTCTAACCATATAAGCCTTGTATTTTAGTTCTTTTCCAATTAATACAATTTTTAGCTTAAAGACAAGGAAATTTACAACATTGGACAGTTTGCACTGTCCCTAGTGTTTCTTCTCTACAATTCATAATTCAGTTATGTTTTCTCCTAATGAATTTAGACATGTTAAGGCACTTTCCATAAAAATCTCATACTTAAATTCTCTTTATACAATTTATAGTGATTTTTCAAAGTTACTGCCCAGAATAGAGTTTTCTGGGCAGATTTCACCAAGCTAGATTTTTAGCTTCATTAATCACTTAGATGGTATTTCTAACATGTTAATTCAACTTATATACATACTCATTCAAGTCTAGGTCAGTTCAATTACGTGTTAAACATGTGAAATCAGAGCATTATAGTGCTATGTTCAATTTGATCTATTTGATCAACAACATTCCTCTGATTCACCATTTGTGTAATACCCCAATATTATCTTAGTGACTAAAATGCAAGGAATTAAAAGTTAGTAGTTTTAGTTCAGTGACTAAAACGTAAAAATTCAAAGTTTGGTGACTAAAGTGAAAAGTTAGGAAAAGTTTAGGGACCAAGATGGTAATTTTCCCAATAATTATTTTTATTCTATAAATAAATAGATCACCTAAGGGTGTGGATCGAATATAAAAATTATGGTTTGATCTGATGTTTCTATTATTGGGAAATTACGGTTATAGTTTAAATGGAATTCAGATGGTCAGTTGAGCTCGGAATATTATGGAAATTTGAAGGTAGTATTGGGAAGACCCGATAAACATTACATTGAAGTTTTGAATAATTTTTAATTGATTTAGATTCGTTTCTATTCAGTATTTTATATAGTTGGTAAAATGGCAAATTTGTGGAAAAGTTGAATAGTGAGGGGTATTTTGGTCTTTTCACTTAAAGGGGACATGAATGGAATTTTGGATATTGTTACATGGAAAATGAATAGTGGCTGATTGGAATTGAACTAGAATGGCAAACTAGAAATTAAAGATTTAGTTGGAGGCTAAATTGGTAATTTGGCATTATTTATTCAAATACACTTTACAAGTGTATTAATAAGGATAAAAGATGATAAAAATCATCCCATTTTTCAGCCATATTGCCATGAGCTTGGGAGAAGAAAAGAACAAGGTTTGTTTTTCCAAATTTTGATTATTTTGATCATTTCTAGTTAGATTTTGATTTTGCTTAAGTTAGATAAAATGATATTCTCTTCATTCTCTACATGTTGATAGCAATTTTACATAGGGTTATGAAGAATTTTTTATATTATTGAAGAGAGAGAAAATAGGGTTTGAAGATTAAAGAAAGGATTAAGCTTGATTATGTTAGAATTCATGTTATAAAGGTGTAATTTTGCTTGAATCAAGTTAATTTCATGCTGGACATTATAAACCCTAATATTGAATTTAAAGATTTGTTAGGGTTTTGTGAAATAATATGAAAATGGTTAGATTATGATGTTTGAAGCATTATATTGATGATGGAAGTTCAATTTTGATCTTAGAATGAAAAATCCCTATTAGGAGAAATCTAGGGACCAATTCGAAATTTTGAAGAAAATTAGGGGAAATTATGTCAAAATTTATTTTGATGTTGGAAAGGACTAGAAATGATATTTTTCATACTTGGTTGAAGTTGGAATATTGAAAATTGAATGAAGGATCATTATGCCATTTATGGAAAAATTAGGTTTTGAGTCAAGTTTGGAATTTTAAGGTGTTAATGAAGAGAGAATGGTTAAATATGATGATATAAGTGGTTTGGAATGAAAATACCTAATTATTTGGCATTAGGGACCAAATTGTAAATTTTGGAAAGTTTAGGGACTTGATTGTTGAACTTGGTTTTGAAGAATATTGGGTTGAAAAATCAAGTTAAGTGAATTAGAGGTTGATTTTGAAGTTTATTCTAACTTTTAGACCATTTTGTGAATTTCGGAAAGTTCAAGGACTATTATGTTAATTTTTAAAGTTTGGGTCCTGAAGTGTGAATGGTGAGAATTGTAAGGATTTGGCTTGAAAATGATGTTTGGAGGCTTAAAAGTGTCCTAGGGACTAAAATGTAAATTTTGGGAAAAGTTGGAAATTTAAAGAATAGTTTAAGAAATATTGGTTCGAATATGGAAATTTTATCGGATCAATTTTTGTAAATAATGGATAGTTATTCAATTACTTTCCATTATTTTATATAGATTGAGTATATTCTAACATATGCTTTGAAATGGTATATGTTATCTTCATCTAGATATCGATAAAGATCAAGGTCGTACTAGTAGATTGGGAAAATAAAAAGTTTGAGACTAATCGAATAGTAAAAAGGGGCATTACAAGGCTAAGGTGAGTGCATATATGTTTTTATCATGGTACTTTATTTTAATGATTTACAGATTATGGCAGTATACCATGAATATTATAAAGCATATTGGGGTATGAACTGCTCCAATATAAAATGTTTTACGTGATGTATGTATGAATATTGTGTTATTTTCCCTTAATTGCGGGAAATGTTTTTAAGGTTGCCCTTGGTAATGTAAAAATATATTATTTAATTATGGATTAGGTGATTTAAAAGCATCACCAATCATATAAGTTGGTTAGTTGGTTTAAAGGCACCATCAACCGTATAAGTTGGTTAGTTGGTTTAAAGGCACCATCAACCGTATAAGTTGGTTAGTTGGTTTAAAGACACCATCAACCGTATAAGTTGGTTAGTTAGTTTAAAGGCACCATCAACGATATAAGGCATTCTACAAGTTAATGACACTTGAAGAGTATTATAAGGTTATTGACACTTCAATGTGTATCAAAAAGTTATCGACACTTTAAAGTGTCATATATGTTCTAGGCACTTTATTGTGTCTGCAAGCGATAAAGAATAGTACTTTTAAAGTACTTAATATTTACCTTGGGCTATATTTTGGTATTACGAAGTATGTATTTTTTTATAAATATTAGGTTTTTGGAAAGTATCATGCATTATAAAGATTTTATATATGTTACTTATTTATGCCTCACTAAGTTATACTTAGCGTGTATTTCTGTAATACGCGTAGGTAAACCGTAGTAGGATTGGACAGAGCTGTTGCATCAAATATTTTGTAAAGACATAAAGTTGATAGGTTATTTTTAGTACTTATGACATATTGGTGTATATGTGAATAGTGTCATGTACGAAATAACTTGTTTAATTTGTTAAAAGATAAAACTGGCTTGCCTTGTAATGATTTTGTTTATGTATAATTTCTGCATTTTTAGGTTAGAATTTAGTTTTAATGTTATTATTATCTATAAGTTAATTGAAATTTTGAAATAGCCCTGATTCTTAAGGTAAAATAATTTTTAATTTATTGTGACATCTCCGACTCGTGTTCGGTGTAAGAATACGGGAAAGGGGTATTACAATTTGAGGAGTCCATTACCTAGCTTTAACTAATCCAATTATATGAATTCATTTTCCAGCAAGCTATTTACTTTATTCAAGTCTCAATTCACTTAGCAATGTGATCAAAACAGGGCAGCATATACAACCAAGCATGTTTACACATTTTCAACTAGCAAAACAATCCCCATCCTCAATTTCCAGCAACTATACACATTTCTTTAGCAATTTGATTAATAAAACTCAAAATTTCAAGGATATTAGAAGCTAACATCACTATAACATTCATAGGATTCAAAATCAGCAACTTAACATCTCCAAATCCATATTCAATTACGCAAAGTCATGGTAGATTAATCAGGTATACCATTCGGTTGAGCCAAGAATTACATAGCATGAGTTTAAATTCTCTAACCATTTTATTAACATATAATGCAAGATGATTTCATGAACATTTCTCAAATAAAAGATTAATTTAGAAGTGAAAAAGAGATTACCTACTTTTTTCCTTAAATTGCTCTATCAAGACACTAGAAATTTAACCAACATGCATCAATTTCTCAAGTTCCATGGAAGTCTCTAACCCTTTCACTCCTCCTCTCTCACTAGCTTGGTTTCGGCTCTACCCAAGGTTCCTATTCGATCTAATATCAAGAATCCACCTAAGAATCAAGCTTTGTTTCCTCAATTTTTCTCAAGAACCCATTTTTTCTCTCTCTTTCTATTGCTTCGGTGGCTTCACAAAGTGAGGAAGAAGATGGTCCAACTCTTCCTTTACTCAATGACCGAATGTTCACAAGGAAATGACACTTGGCCAAGTCCTTTCACTTCCATTGAATAAACATGCAACTCATGTGTTTATATTCTTTTAGGAATGGTCCCTTTTTAATCTCATCCCAATATTTAGGTTCTATTTGATTTTGATCCCTTAATTTCCTCTAGTTTCAATTCGAATCACCTTGAACTTAATTAATCAAATTAACACAATATTTCTTACTACTAGACCATATACTGGGATGTTACAATTCTCCCGTAAATTAACTTTGTTAGCATGCAAACACCATATTTTATATTCCAATCGGTTTAATCACTCTCCCAAATAGTCATCTTTCTTTAATTAATTCCAATCAAGTCATAACAGCTTCACTAGATTTATTTATATAATATTTATAACAATCTAACATAAGGTTCGAATGTTATAATCTCCTAGGCTAAGATTTGAGGTATCACACCTAAGGTCCTCGTCTCTCAGACCCTGATCTCTAGTGGGGAGAAGACTTTTGAAGGCCCTTCTGATGGAGCCCCGACTGAAGCTGAGGAGTGGCTTCATGATATCGAGAGACGTATGGATGAGTTGGGTTTTGAGCTGCCCAAGAGATATTTAGGAGCCGTTTCTATGTTGTATCGTAATGCCTGCACGTGGTGGAAGTCTATAGTGACCAGTGTCCCTACCACTCGGTCGACCTGGGATTTCTTCAAGGAACGCTTCAAGGGTCGTTTCATCGGGGAGCATTATATGAGGTAGATGAGAGAGTGGTTCAGGACTCTGAATCAGGGCGACGTGATCGTAGCAAAATATAAGACGAAGTTCTTGGATTTGATGACTTTTGGATCTAGATTGCTGCCCACTGAGAGGGAAAAGTGTCGTAAGTTTGCTTTTGGTCTTTGATACGGGTTATTGGCCATCTTGATGAAAATTTTGATAAGGTGGTTGAGAGGGCAAAAGATTTAGAAAAGGTTGAGCTTTCAGCCACTAATGGTGATAAAGTCGATCGAGATCGATCTAAGAGGCCTTCTGGCACAAAGTCTTCTGTATGTATTGTAATACCCCAATTTTTTGTTAGTGACTAAATTGCAAAGATTTAAAAGTTGGTGGTTTTAGTTCAGTGACTAAAAAGTAAAAATTCAAAGTTTGGTGATAAAAGTAAAAAGTTGGGAAAAGTTTAGGGACCGACATGGTAATTTTTCCAATAATTATTTTTATGGTAAAAATAAATTGTTTATCCCGGTATAAGATTTTAGGTGGGAATCGAATTTTTGGTACGAGATTTGCATAAAAAGCTATAAAAGGAATAAGTTTCAAGAATTAATTCAGGTGACTATTCAGACTCGAAAAATTACGAAAATTTTATGGGAGTCTTAGATAGACTAAAAGAAGATGGTGTTAAGTTTTGGGACCGTTTTGATTCGATTTGGATTCGATTTTATATAGTATTTGAGTAAATAGGGGATAATGGCTTTTGTAAATACCAAGATTCATATTGGCATCTTGGTCATTTTGCCCTTACTTTTTATATTAAATTGATTATTTTGGATAAAACAAGACAAGTGTGGTGATCCTATTGGTTATAATTAAAGGGAAAATGGTAATTTTACTATCAAAGAAGATTTTTATATTAGATTTAAAGGATTAAAATGCCATTTGTCATGATAATTTAATGAAGAAAAAGATAGAATTTTTGCTCATCTTCTCCCTCAAGTTCAAAAACACCATAGCCAAAGGTAAGGGAATTTTTGATTCAATTTTTGGCTTGATTTAGTTGGTTTTTGGTTCAAGACATGAAATAGAAAATTAATCCCCATTGAATTCTCTTTCATTTGGTATAATTTTTGAGTAGTTTCCATTTTTTATATGTTGAGTTTGGGAGTTATGGTTTATGAAGGAAAAGTTGATATATTGAGTTTTATGGATTGTTTTGATTAAATATGGTGTTGTGATGTTTCAAGCATGAAAATAGTGAAATTTCTATGTTTTGGTTGTTAGGTGATTTTTGAGAAAATTGAAAAATTAGAGGAAACTCTTGCAAAATTTTTATTTGAATTAGAAATGATGTTAGAAGCTTGAATATGATGTTAGGAGGTTGAATTCATGCTTGAATCAAGTTGGAAAGTTAGGTCAAAGTGACCATTTGTATTTGGCTAAGTGAAGAAATTTGGGGAAAAATTATGGAAAATTTTCCTAAGCTTGGAAATGATGTAAGGATGATTTTGTAAGCTTTGGAAAGTCACTTGGACTAATATGGAAGGTTGTGAAGTAATAAGGACTAAGTTATTAGTTTTGGAAAGTTTAAGTACTTAGTTGTTAAACTTGTTGTTGAAGTGTATTGTGAGGGAAAATCAAGTTTAGTGATTAAAAGGTTGACTATGAAGTTTAGATAGAATTTGGGGACCAAATTGTGATTTCGGCAAATTTAAGGATTAAATGTAAATTTTTAAAGTTTGGGTCCTCAAATGTAAAGAATGAAGAATGTGAGGTTTAGAGTTGGAAATAATGGTTGGAAGCTTAAAAAGAGTCTTTAGGACTGAAATGAATATTTTCAAAAATTTTGAAGAATTATTAGAAATATTCTTCCTAATATGTATCAATGTTAGTATGATACTAACATGTATTTTGAATGGTATGTGTTGTTGTAATGTTGTGTAGATCGTAATCGTGATCAGACTCGTGATTTGAATAAAGCAATTGATAAGGAAAAAGTTCAAGAATAAGGTCGAAGGTGATTGTACAGTTTGCTAAATTACTAGTGAGGCAAATGTGAGTGCATTCAACTTACTCTATTTATGAAATGAGAAAGACTGGCGATAAGTCATTCTCGATTACTGAAAGGAAATGATTTGAATTTTATTAAATGGTTTTGAAATGCTCAATGAATGATTTTCGGGTATGACTGCCCTATGCATATTTTTACATATTGAAGTGATTATCTTGATCCATTGATATTATCGAAAATGAATGAAATGTTCATAGTAGTAAATTATTTAAAAGCCCATTGTATAATTATTGAGAGTCTTGGTATATTGGCATGCCAATGAGGTGGAGTATAATAATATGATATTACTGTCAAGTAGAGTAATAAGACAGTGAGCTCTGTTCTACGGCTATGACCTATTGGTTAATACTGCTGTTAAGTTACGACAGTGATATAGTGAGTTGTGTATTACAACAATGACCTATTATTATTATTATTGATGTCGTTAAGTTACGGTAGTGTTTACAGTGTTACACTGACATTGATACATTGGTATTGGTACATTGATATCAATACATCGATACATTGATACACTGTTTTATTAATGGCACAACTAAATAGTTGTTGTCGGGCACATGTGCATAGTCATCATTGACTCGCATAGCATGTATTCTCATCCATATTACATTGGGCTATATTGATATGGAAAGTGAAGTATAATGGATCAAATTGATATAACCTGTATTGTATTATATATGAATATTGAGATTGTTAGAGGTTACGAAAAAAGGAATGGTTTTGACAAGTTAGTTTTATGATTTTCAAATCCTTTTTGATATTTATAATTTTGCACTCTAATTGTTCTTATCATTATTTTACTATGGAATGTTTTAAATATTGTTACGTTGCCTCACTATGTATATTTTTAGCGTGTGATTGTTTCACGCGTAGATATTAAGGAGCACAAGGAGTAAGGAGAAGCAGAGGACATCAACATATTTTGGAGAGCCGAATATCAGTATCAGTATGACATCTTTGATGTTATCTTTTGATATTACTAGTTGGCATATATATTTATTAATGTTTTGGCTGCTCTAATATGTATGTGGTTAGAAAAGAGTTAGTTTAATCGTATTTTATTTACTATTTAAATAATTTTTAAATTAGGCAGTTTTTAGGCAGTTTTATTGATTATATATATTAGAAATAAACTACCATGTTGCTGTCTGAATCTAGGTTCAGATTGAACTTAGAAATATTAGTTTTAAATTTTACGCGATTAAATATAATTTTGGAAAATTGTAAATTACTTATATTTTAAAGAAACAAAATTTTACCGATTTTTGTAATGGGAACTATTATACAAGTGACATTTCTAACTTGTATTCAGCAATGGATACAGGTGAGGGGTGTTACATTTATTGGTATCAGAGCTATAGGTTTTGTCGGTTCTCGGCTGGAATGAAAGTTGTTTTTGTTGAAAAATGTGTACATGCCATTAGGATGTCAAAATTACTGATTTGATGTTTATATTATTGATGAATGTCGCTCCTTACTAATACAATAGTTATGTGATTATAGATGTCTGAATCAAGAGATTCTAGACGAGAAGTGGATCAGGAGGTTCTAGAAGAAGCCGGTAGTGGCAATAACGAGGTTAATAATAACCCTCAGGCTCAACTAGAATAGGGAAGAGCACCAGCACAGTAGGGAATGCCTGTGCAAGATCAAGGGACTTTTCTTTAGGCTTTGGGAATGGTTCTGACATGTTTTCAGCCATAAGTTCCCCCTACTCTTCGAATGACAATTGCTAACGAATTAAAAAGTTTGGGAGTGCCTGAATTTAAAAGATGAAGGTCCTATGGATGACGATATATGGCTAAATGATCTAAAGATCATGTTAGAGGGATTTCAATGCTCAGAGACGCATAACTTGGACGGAGCTGTCTCGTTACTTCGAGGTCAAGCTAGATTCTGGTGGACTAATGCTATTATGCATGTCCCTCCCGAGCAGGTTACCTGGCAATTTTTCTTGGAAGAATTCAAGAACAAATATATTGGAGATCAGTTTATCTGGGAGATGAAACAACGATTCCTTGGCCTGAAGCAAGGAAATCGGACCATCCACGAGTACGAGTGTGAGTTTAACAAGTTGAGCCAATTTGCAGTAGAATTGATCCCTACCGAAAAGGATCGATGTGATTATTTTATTGAAGGCCTGAATAAGAGACCCAAGGAAATGTTGGTGGCATTGAACCTGCCTACTTTTCAAGAGGTAGTGAATCGAGTTAATGCAATGGAACATGTCTATTCGAAGGATACGACAGAGCAGACTCCGCAATCCAATAAAAGACCAGAAACATCTTCAACTCCTTTCTCATCGAAGAGGAATAAATGTGGTTCTTGGTATAAGAATAAATTTGGATCTTCTCAGAAAGGAGGCAATACTGGAGGAAACAAGCAAGCTCAAACAGTTAATTCTGGTGCTGGTTCATCATTCCAATTCAGAACTCAACCATGTGATGTTTGTGGTAAACGTCATTCAGGCACATGCTGGATGGTGACGGTAGCATGCTTACAATGTGGAAAGATGGGTCATTTTTTCAGAGATTGTCCTAAAAAATTTGGAGAAAATCTATACAGACAGATCGATCTACTGTAGTTCTATAGAGAGGTAGAGGCAGAGGCAGAACGAGAAGGCCATCCGAGTCTGTTTCACAGCAGGAGATCCGTGCACCAGCCCGAGTCTTTAACATCAGAACAGATAGGGATCGTAATGATCCAGAAGTTGTTACAGGTACATTCTATCTTTATGATAAGCATGTATTTGTTCTGATTGATCCTGGTTCTACACATTCGTATATTAGTACTAAGTTGATTGAAGAGAGGACCATACCACTAGAGCCTATCTCTAGTGATATAGTGGCAACAAATCCTTTGGGTCAAAATGTGCGAGTAAATAGAATATGTAAAAATTGTCCAATAAAGGTGCAAGGAACAGAGTTCCCGACAAACCTAATGGGGTTACCTTTCGAAGAATTTGAAGTGATATTAGGCATGGATTGGTTATCTTTCTACCATGCCATTATGGATTGTCGCTTAAAGCTATTAATCTTGGAAAATTCAAAAGGTGAAGAAATAATAGTAGTGGGAGAAAGGATGAATCCTTTATCTAATGTGATTTCAACAGTTTCTGCGAAGAAGTTGCTATTAGAAGGTTGTCAAGCTTTTCTAGCTAATGTGGTGGATACTCGAACTGTTGGAATTAAGTTGGAAGATATTCCTACTGTTCGAGAGTATCCAGATGCTTTTCCTGATGAGCTACCAGGATTACCTCCAAATTGGGAAGTAGAATTTAAGATGGAGGTGTTACCTGTCACTGCACCCATATCAATGGCCCCGTATAGAATTGCGCCAGCTGAGCTTTGAGAGTTAAAGGCGCAATTGCAAGAATTATTAGATCGGGGTTTTATAAGGCCAAGTGTGTCACCTTGGGGTGCACTAGTGTTATTCATGAAAAAGAAAGATGGATCTATGCGATTATGCATAGATTATCGCCAGTTAAACAAAGTGACCGTGAAGAATAAGTATCATCTTCCGAGGATGGATGATCTTTTTGATCAACTAAAAGGTGCAATTGTGTTTTCCAGAATTGATCTTCGATCAGGATATCATTAGTTAAAGATTTAGAAAGAAGATATTCCAAAGACGACTTTCTAAACTCGGTATGGACACTATGAGTTTGTAGTGATGCCATTCAGATTGACCAATGCACCAGCATCATTTATGGATTGATGAATCAAATATTTCAACCATATCTTGATCAATTTGTGGTGGTATTTATTGATGATATTTTAGTCTATTCAAAGACAAATGAAGAACACGATGCTCATTTTTGTATTGTTCTTCAGATTCTCAGAGAAAAGAAATTATATGCTAAGTTATCGAAATGTGAGTTTTGGTTATTGAAAGTTACTTTTCTCGGTCATATGGTTTCACCAGAGGGAATAAGAGTAGATCCCAAAAAAATACAAGTCATAGTGGAATGGAAAGCTCCGAAGAATATTTCTGAGGTTCAAAGTTTCTTGGGACTTGCTGGTTATTATCAAAGATTTGTAAAGAATTTCTCGATGATTGCTTCTTCGCTAACTAAGCTGTTAAGAAACGATGTGCCATTCGTTTGGATGGATAAGTGTCAAGAGAGCTTTGAAACATTAAAGAGGTTTTTAGCTGAAGCTCTAGTATTAGTACAGCCTAAATCATGTAAGGATTTCGTAGTGTACAGTGATGCTTCTCATAATGGATTGGGTTGCGTACTCATGCATAATGGAAAGGTAGTGGCTTATGCTTCCCGAAAGCTTAAAACGCACGAGAAGAATTGTCCTACCCATGATTTAGAGTTGGCAGCAGTTGTGTTTGCTTTAAAGATTTGGCGTCATTATCTATATGGAGAACAATGCTATATCTATACAGATCATAAAAGTTTAAAGTACCTGTTAACTCAAAAGGAGTTAAATTTAAGGCAGAGAAGGTGGATTGAGCTCCTAAAAGATTATGATGTGGTTATTGACTACCATCTAGGAAAGGCGAATATGGTAGCTGATGCCCTCAGTAGAAAGACCTTTGCTGCCTTGAGAGCTATAAATGCGAGGCTAGCATTGAAAGAAAATGGTGTTTTGATTGTTGAGTTAAGTTTAAGGCTTGCTTTAGTAGATCGGATAAAAGAGCTTCAGAAAAGAGATATGGAATGTTTGTCAAAATTCAAACAAGTCAAAAATAGCGAGACCAAAGATTTCAAAGTTAAGTCTGATGGATGTTTGTATTACCGAGGAAGAATTGTTATTTCTGAAGATGAAGAGTTAAAGAGAGAACTTCTTTTTGAAGCATATTATAGTCCTTTGAATATGCATCTAGGTGGAAACAAGATGTATCAAGATCTAAAAAGTAGATATTGGTGGCCAGGAATGAAAAGAACTATATCTGAGTTTGTTTCGAAGTGCCTGACATGTCAGCAAGTAAAAGTGGAGCATCAAGTGCCTTCTGGTTTATTGCAACCAATTTCCATTTCTCAGTGGAAGTGGGAACGAGTAACCATGGATTTTGTGACAGGGCTACCTTTGACTCCAAGCAAAAAGGATTCCATTTGGGTGATTGTTGATAGATTGACTAAGTCGGCATATTTCATTCTTGTCTGAACTGATTTCTCTATGGACAAATATGTTGAGTTATATATCAGAGAAATAGTTTGACTTCATGGAGTACCATTCTCAATTGTTTTTGATAGAGATCCAAGGTTTACTTCCAGATTTTGGAAGTCTTTGCATAAAGCTCTAGGCACTCGACTTGTGTGATTGAATTCAAAGGATCATGGGAGAAATATTTACCGTTAGCGGAATTTTCTTATAATAACAACTATCAAACAAGTATCAAGATGGCACCTTATGAAGCCTTGTATGGAAGAAGGTGCATGACTCCTTTGAATTAGTACGAGTTGAAAGATCGAGACGTTTTAGGACCTGATCTAATTAGAGAAGCGGAAGACAAGATAAAGATCATACAAGATAATCTCAAGATAGCCGCCGATCGACAGAAAGCTTATGTAGATTTGAAGAGAAAAGAAATTGAATTCCAAGTTGGTGATAAAGTGTTCCTCAAAGTATCACCTTGGAAAAAGATATTGCTTTTTGGACGAAAAGGAAAGCTGAGTTCGAGATTTATTGGACCATATGATATTGTAAAAAGAGTTGGTCCGGTGGCTTATCAACTTGCTCTACCCCCGAAAATGGATTTGATTCATAATGTGTTTAATGTATCGATGCTCAGAAAGTATCGATCAGATCTCTCCCACATCATCACTCCGGAAGAAGTAGAGATTCAACCAGATTTGACGTGTGAAGAGGAACCGATTAGAATTTTAGCACATGAGGTCAAGGAACTGAGGAACAAGTCGATTCCACTTGTTAAAGTTCTTTGGCGAAATCACAAAGTGGAAGAAGCAACGTGGGAAAAAGAGAAAGATATGGAAAAACAATTTCCTCATTTTTTCAAATCAGGTATGTTCTGAAAATTCAAGGACGAATTTTCTTAAGGGGGAGAATTGTAATACCCCAATTTTTGGTTAGTGACTAAATTGCAAAGATTTAAAAGTTGGTGGTTTTAGTTCAGTGACTAAAACGTAAAAATTCAAAGTTTGGTGACAAAAGTGAAAAGTTGGGAAAGGTTTATGGACTAACATGGTAAATTTCCCAATAATTATTTTTATGGCAAAAATGAATAGTTTATCCAATATAAGATTTTTGGTGGGAATCGTATTTTTGGTACGGGATTTGCATAAAAAGCTATAAAAGGAATAAGTTTCAAGAATTAATTTGGGTGACTATTCGAACTCAGAAAATTACGAAAATTTTATGGGAGTCTTAGATAGACTAAAAGAAGATGGTGTTAAGTTTTGGGATCGTTTTGATTCGATTCTATACAATATTTGAGTAAATAGGGGATAATGGCATTTTGAAAATACCAAGATTCATTAATGGCATTTTGCCCTTACTTTTTATATTAAATTGATTATTTTGGATAAAACAAGACAAGCGTGGTGATCCTATTGGTTATAATTAAAGGGAAAATGGTAATTTTACTATTAAAGAATATTTTTATATTAGATTTAAAGGATTAAAATGCCATTTGTCATGATAATTTAATGAAGAAAAAGCTAGAATTTTTGCTCATCTTCTCCCTCAAGTTCGAAAACACCATAGCCAAAGGTAAGGGAATTTTTGATTCAATTTTTGGCTTGATTTAGTTGGTTTTTGGTTCAAGACATGAAATAGAATATTAATCCCCATTGAATTCTCTTTCATTTGGTATAATTTTTTTAGTAGTTTCCATTTTTATATGTTGAGTTTGGGAGTTAGGGTTTATGAAGGACAAGTTGATATATTGAGTTTTATGGATTGTTTTGATTAAATATGGTGTTGTGATGTTGTTTCAAGCATGTAAATAGTGAAATTTCTATGTTTTGGTTGTTAGGTGATTTTTGAGAAAATTGAAAAATTAGGGGAAACTCTTGCAAAATTTTTATTTGAATTAGAAATGATGTTAGAAGCTTGAATATGATGTTAGGAGGTTGAACTCATGCTTGAATCAAGTTGGAAAGTTAGGTCAAAGTGACCATTTGTATTCGGCTAAGTGAAGAAATTTGGGGGAAATTATGGAAATTTTCCTAAGCTTTGAAATGATGTAAGGATGATTTTGTAAGCTTTGGAAAGTCACTTGGACTAATATGGAAGGTTGTGAAGTAATAAGGACTAAGTTGTAAATTTTGGAAAGTTTAAGGACTTAGTTGTTAAACTTGTTGTTGAAGTGTATTGTGAAGGAAAATCAAGTTTAGTGATTAAAAGGTTGACTATGAAGTTTAGATAGAATTTGGGGACCAAATTGTGATTTCGGCAAATTTAAGGATTAAATATAAATTTTTAAAGTTTGAGTCCTCAAGTGTAAAGAATGAAGAATGTGAGGTTTAGAGTCGGAAATAATGGTTGGAAGCTTAAAAAGAGTCTTTAGGACTGAAATGAATATTTTGGAAAATTTTGAAGAATTATTAGAAATGTTCTTCCTAATATGTATCAATGTTAGTATGATACTAACATGTATTTTGAATGGTATATGTTGTTGTAATGTTGTGTAGATCGTAATCATGATCAGACTCGTGATTTGAATAAAGCAGTTGATAAGGAAAAAGTTCAAGAATAAGGTCGAAGGTGATTGTACAGTTTGCTAAATTACTAGTGAGGCAAAGGTGAGTGCATTCTACTTACTCTATTTATGAAATGAGAAAGACTGGCGATAAGTCACTCTCGATTATTGAAAGGAAAGGATTTGAATTTTATTAAATGGTTTTGAAATGCTCTATGAATGATTTTCAGGTATGAACTGCCCAATGCATATTTTTACATATTGAAGTTATTATCTTGATCCATTGATATTATCGAAAATGAATGAAATGTTTATAGTAGTAAATTATTTGAAAGCCCATTGTATAATTTTTGAGTGTCTTGGTATATTGGCATGCCAAAGAGGTGGAGCATATTAATATGATATTACTGTCAAGTACAGTAATGAGACAGTGGGTTGTGTTCTACGGCTATGACCTATTGGTTAATACCGTTGTTAAGTTACGGCAGTGATATAGTGAGTTGTGTTTTACAACAATGACCTATTATTATTATTGATACGGTTAAGTTACGGTAGTGTTTACAGTGTTACACTGACATTGATACATTGGTATTGGTACATTGATATCAATACATCGATACATAGATACATTGTTTTTTTAATGGCACAACTAAATAGTTGTTGTTGGGCACATGTGAATACTCATCATTGACTCGCATAGCATGTATTCTCATCTATATTACATTGGGCTATATTGATATGAAAAGTGAAGTATAATGGATCAAATTGATATAACTTGTATTGTACTATATATGAATATTGAGATTGTTACAGGTTACAAAAAAGGGAATGATTTTGACAAGTTAATTTTATGATTTTCAAATCCTTTTTTATATTTATAATTTTGCACTCTAATTGTTCTTATCATTATTTTACTATGGAATGTTTTAAATGTTGTTACATTACCTCACTAAGTATACTCTTAGCGTGTGATTGTTTCACGCGTAGATATTAAGGAGCAGCATAGGACATCATCATATTTTGGAGAGCCGAATATCAGTATCAGTATGACATGTTTGATGTTATCTTTTGATATTACTAGTTGGCATGTATATTTATTAATGTTTTGTCTGCTTTGATATGTATGTGGTTAGAAAAGAGTTAGTTTAATCGTATTTTATTTACTATTTAAATGATTTTTAAATTAGGCAGTTTTTAGGTAGTTTTATTGATTATATATATTAGAAATGAACTGCCATGTTGCTGTCTGAACCTAGTTTCAGATTGAACTTAGAAATATTAGTTTTAAATTTTGAGCGATTAAATATAATTTTGGAAAATGGTAAATTACTTATATTTTAAAGAAACATAATTTTACCGATGTTTGAAATGAGAACTATTATACAAGTGACATATGATATTTCTAACTTGTATTCAGCAATGGATACGGGTGAGGGGTGTTACATGTACTGGTGAGAAGGCTCATTTTACCGCTTCTTAGAAGAGTAATACCAGTTTTAGGCCTGCAACCCCTCCACCCCCAGCAACTAGTAGAGGTAGATTGTCAGATTTCTCTCAGGCGCCATTTTGTGAGCATTGTGGTAAATGACATTGGGGAGAGTATGGGAAGATGGTGAGTACTTGTTTTCGTTGTGGTTCTGGAGATCATTTCCTAAAGAGTTGCCATGTTCCACTTTCTGCGTATCGAGCATCCAACCAGACTTCTTATCGTTCACAGGTTTTTGTCTAGACTCTGGCTAGGGGCCGTAACCAGAGTAAACCTTCTGGGTCTGCTACCAGGTCGGATAGTAGAGCTCAACCATATCAGAGCGGGGGACTGGTTTTATCTGAGGCTAGTTAACCAGCTCTTGTGTATGCTACTAGACATCGGGATGACAAAGATGAGCCAGATGTTATTGCAGGTACACTTACCATTTACTCTATTCCATACTTTGCATTGCTCGATAACGGTTCCACCTACTCCTATATTTTGAGATTTGTATCCCGAAACCTTCAGGTTCTGATTGAAGCCACAGAGAGCGTTGTCACAGTTATAAGCCAAGTGGGTCAATCAATGACTGTGGATAAGGTGTTTAAGCGTTGTCCCATTGAGATTCAAGGAGAAATTTTTATGGTCGACCTTATGGAACTTCCGTTAGAGGAGTTTGATCTAAATCTAGGTATGGACTGGTTGTCTGAACATAGGGTCAATCTGGATCATGAGTAAAAAAAGGCTACCTTGAAAACTCTTGATGGCCGACCGGTGGTGTTAATTGGTTAGCGTCGGGGTTACCTATCCAATGTGGTGTCTGCTCTAACCGCTGATATGATGATTTGAAAAAATATGAGACCTTCATTGCTTGCTTCTTGAATATGAAGGTTTCTCTAGCTAAGATTAAGGAAATTCACACGGTTAACGAGTTTCATGATGTTTTTCCTAAGGAGTTGCCTGGTTTGCCACCAGATAGAAACGTGGAGTTTAAAATTGAGACATATCCAGGATCAGAGCCGGTTTCCTTGAACCCTGATCGTATGGCTCCTAAAAAGCTTAAAGATTTGAAGATTTAGTTGCAAGAGCTCCTCGATCGAGGTTTTATTCGACCTAACTCTTCACCCTAGGGAGCTCCAATTTTGTTTGTCAAGAAGAAAGATGGTTTATTCCGGTTATGCATTGATTACCAATAGTTGAACAAGATAATCGTGAAGAATAAATATCTGCTGCCCAGGATTGATAATTTGTTTGATCAATTTCGGGGAGCCTCTATTTTCTCAAAGATTGATCTTCGATCTGGGCATTATCGGCTGAAGATAAAGGGGTCTGATGTTGCGAAGATGGCTATTCATACCAGATATGGGCTTTATGAGTTCCTAGTGATGCCTTTCAGTCTGACTAATGCTCCTACAGCCTTATAGATATAATGAACCATGTATTTCGGCCCTACTTGGATCAGTTCGTTGTGGTATTCATTGATGACATCTTGGTTTACTCTCGGACCGAGGCTGATCATGTTGAGCATTTGAGGATTATTCTACAGACTCTCGTGGAGCATCAGTTGTACGATAAATTGAGTAAATAGAATTCTGGCTGAATGAGGTAATTTTTCTCAGACATGTAGTATCATCTCGGGGAATTTAGGTTGATCTGAGCAAAATTGAGGCCATCGTAAACTGGAAGTAACCCAGGAATGTCTCTAAGATTCATAGTTTCTTGGGTTTAGCTGGATATTATAGACGCTTTGTTGAGGGTTTCTCAATCATTGCTGCCCCTCTGATGAAGCTGTTGAGGAACATATCTGGACTGATGCACAACATGAGAGTTTTGAGAAATTGAAGACAGCTTTGACTCAGGCTCCAATTTTGACCCAACTAGAGTCAGCGAAGGATTTCACAGTTTATAGCGATGCTTCACATTTCGGGATTGGTTGTGTTCTGATGCAAGATGGGAAGGTGGCGTTTATACGCCACGCCAGTTGAGACTGCACAAGTGTAATTATCCCACACATGATCTGGAGTTGGCGTTGTAGTTTTTGCCTTGAAAATTTGGAGACACTATCTCTACGGTGAGAAATGTTACATCTATACAGATCATAAGAGCCTGAAGTATCTTCTTACTCAAAAGGAGCTTAATCTAAGACAACATCGTTGGCTTGAACTTCTTAAAGATTATGGCTGTGAGATTGAGTACCACTCGGGGAAAGCTAACATGGTTGCTGATGCTTTGAGTCGCAAGGCTATTTCAAATCCGAGGTCTTTGTTTGCCAGGATGAGTATGTTTGATGATGGCAGTTTATTGGTGAGTTACAGGTTAAGCCGACCTTGGCCGAGGAGATCAAAGACAAATAGCTTCTGGATAGTTCCCTACTTCCTGTTATATAGTAGGTCGAGCAGGGATCTACATCTGTTTATATTATTGATCAGGATGGGGTTCTGTGCTTCAAGGTTCGTTATTGTGTGCCTGATGACACCGATTTGAAGCGAGCCATTCTCAGCGAGGCTTATAGTAGCCCTTATGCTATGCATCCCGGTGGGGATAAGATATACCAAAATTTAAGGCAGAGGTACCGTTGGGTTGGCATGAAGAAGGATATCTCGGATTATGTTGCTAGATGTTGACTTGTCAACAAGTTAAGGCAGAACATCAGCATCCTTCTAGTCTCTTACAGCCTATCAGGATTCCTGAGTGGAAGTGGGAACAAATCACAATGGATTTTGTTACCCGTTTGCCTCTGACTCTTTCTAAAAAGGATTCGGTCTGGGTGATTGTTGATCGACTCACCAAGTCTGCTCATTTCATTCATGTTCGAGTTACTTATTCACTGGAGAAGCTGGCTAGGTTGTATAATTCTAAGATTGCCAGGCTTTATGGTGTGTCTTTGTCTATTATTTCTGATCGAGATTCAAGATTCACCTCCCGATTTTGGAAAGCCCTTCAAGAAGCCCTGGGCACACGTCTGTATTTTAGTATGTCCTTTCATCCTTAGACTGATGGTCAATTAGTGAGTGATTCAAATTCTGGAAGATATGTTGCAGGGTTGTGCGATCGGCTTTCGTGGTAGTTGGGGAGACTTCTTGGCAGTGGCCGAGTTTGCTTACAATAAAAACTACCAAGCTAGCATCTGTATGGCACCGTATGAGGTTCTGTATGGTCACAAATGTCGTACACCTATCTGCTAGACATAGTTGTATGATATTAAACCTTTGGGCCCCAAGTTGGTTCAGGAGACTGAGGAGACCGTCAGATTGATCCGTGATCGCCTGAAAGAGGCTTTTGATAGACAGAAGTCTTATGCTGATCAGAGAAGAAAAGATATTAAGCTTGAGGTTGGTGATCAGGTCTTTTTAAAGGTATCTCCATGGAAGAAAGTCCTAAGATTTAGGCGGAAAGGCAAGCTGAGTCTGAGATTCATCGGATTGTACCGCATTTGGAAGAGAGTTAGGTTGTTGCTTATCAACTCGAGTTGCCTCCCTAACTTAGCCGTATCCATGATGTATTTCAAGTATCTATGTTGAGACAGTATCATCCGGACCTGAGTCATGTTATTCAGGTCCAGGATGTCAAGCTGAGGCCAGACATGTCGTATGAGGAAGAGCCGATGCAGATTTTGGATTTTGATGACAGAGTTCTAAGGTATAGGTGTATTCCTATGGTTAAGGTCCAGTGGAGTAACCGTAGTTCCGCAGAGGCCACATGGGAGATTGAAGAATCTTTGAGAGAGCAGTTTTCGCACCTGTTTAATCTAGGTAAGTTTCGAGGATGAAATTTCTTTTAGGGGAGAGTTGTAACACCTGTTATAAAAAAATAAAAATAAAAATAATTAGAAATAAAAGAAAATCAGGTATTACAACCAAGAGGGTTTGAACCCGTGACCTTGGCTGCATAAACTTGAGGAGTAACCATTTGAGCCAAGGCTCATGTTTGGTATGAGTTACCCTAATTAAATTATAACCATTCCAAGCTCAGTATTTTGGAAATAATAAAACCAAATCTGACCCCTCATCTACCATTTTATTCGAACCAAATACCCAAATTCATTCCCTCTCAACTAAACCTAATTGGCTGTCTTTCGATCTACTTCACCACCGTGTCGTGGCCGCCACCGCCACCACCACCTTGCTCCCCTTCGAGCTCCGATAAAAACCCCTAAAGCCACTCGTGAGTTGGTCGTCCCGTTCATCGAGAAAACAAGTTGGAAGGTTCGTCGAACCTAGGTGATATTCTATTCGTTTGTTCAAGTTTTTCAGCCGATTCTTCCATCTGTTAGAGACGCCAGTGGCACCACAACCTTTCTCGTGCCGAGATGAACCGAACCATAGCCGCCGATCATCCAACCGACAGCGTTAGAGCCTTTGCTGGAGTTCGGCCGTTTTGGGTAAGTAAGGTAAGATTTGGCTCATTTTTGGCTTGTTTAAAATGTTTCTGGGTTCATGAAGCATTAGAGGTGAAAAATCTGGCCGAGAATTGCATTTTCGTGCATTTTTGGATCGTATAAGGCCGCGCGTGAGCTCCACACGCCGGCCAAGGTGATTTCTGGATATTGTGACCGGTTCACTTATGAACCGGTCCAGTTCAACCTGGTTCGACCCGATCCAAACCTATTTGACCCGAATCGACTGACCTGATCGACTCAACTTGACCGACCTAATTTGACCGACCCGACCCATCTGACCTGACCCATTGACCGAGTCAACCCGATTGAGTTTACTCAGTGAGTCAACTCGCCTATGTCTAACTGTTAACTGCTGATGTCAGCATTGACCGTTGACTACTGACCGCTTACATCAGCGTTAACTAATGACGTTAGCATTGACTGCTGACGTCAATATTGACATTAACCAAAAATTCAAAATTTCTGGAAACTCTTATTTTACATTTCTCGATGTCCTGAGTCTGTTTACGAAGCCCGTTTTGCAAAATTCTAACCCGAAAGACTCCAAAACTGACCTTAAATTTGATCATGCATAAATATTTAAATTATTCAATTTAAGAGCAAGATTTGGATTAAGGATTATGACATGAAATATTATTTGTTTAAGGTACTCAAGATACGTATGATTGCTCGTCTACTCAGCCCGGCTCATCCCAATCTGCTCAGCCGCGTGAGCCCATTGTGACCCGTATGGATCAATAACATAGTAAATTATCCCGATATAAAAATAATTTTTATAGTAACCTGAATATTTGTCGATATATGTTCTAGCACCACAGCAGAGCGTGGTTTCGGTACACAGTAGGTTATCAGACCTTCTTGGCTTTTGAGGTGTGTTCCGTGTGTGCTATATTGTTGTTTTAAATAACTATTAAATTTTTTTTCTGAATATATATATACTAGATTGCATTATGAACTGAACATGAATATTCTATTATGAAAGCATGTCTACCCTACCTGTTCAAAAGTATGCCCTATCTCTGATCTGAAAATTGAGATATTTGATTTATACCTTACTAAGTTGTATACATATATGCCAAATAATTTTTGATGACTCTGTAAATTGTTTTACTTAGGGTACATTCTTGGGGTACATTCTTGGGATATGATTTAAAGTGTCTGGGTGCAGTTCATGGGGGACTACACATCGATGTTCGGTTGAAGGGTAGCTAGGTTTAAAATAAAAACTTGAATGGAATATAATATGATTTACTGAAATATTTTGTGCCTATCTAAAATATTATATGTTTATCTACACTTATCAGGACACACTGAGCTCCTTAGCTCACACCTTTAAATTTTTCATTTTAGATACTTTTGGATAGGCTTTCCGGATCTGGCACTTAGAGGATCGACATATTCTGTACACGACTTTTTGTTGTAATATTTCTATCTTCCAGATTGTCTCAATTACGGTGACATGAGCCTATGTTTTGTTACTATATGTCTTATTATGTTGCCCTATGGGGTTATGATGTAATATCACTTAATATGGTTTATTTTGGGTAACTAATTTATTTATGTTTGAATTAACGATTATTTTTAAAGATTTTAAATCTTTAAACGTTTAAACATTGCGTGAAAAAATCTTTGGTAAGTAATGTGATCTCCTAGATTTGGACTTTAAGCATAGGCTGGTCTAGGGGGCGACATAAGTCCTTATGGATGCAGTTCTGGGGAACTGCATATCGGTGTACGGTTAGAGGGTAGTTAGGTGCTTCAAATAAAACTTTCATTAGTCTTTTAAATCTACCTTACTGAATAAATTCCCGGTTGTCCGAAACTCTTTGTATGGTTTCTATCTACACTCAATGGGACACACTAAACTCTCTGGTTAAACTTTTGTAATCTATATATCCTCGGATTCTTCAGACTATAGGCATCTTGTATGGTACTCAGGTGTTCAAAAAAAGAAAATAACCTTGTTACCGTAGCGACCTAAAATTAAAGTTTTGGGTGAGATCGCTAGAAAAGGAGTAATAGGTTTCCTTTCATCTTTTTTATAAAATATTTGAAAATGGGGAATTCCTTAAAAGTTCGTATTTTTGAAAACAAGAGACTTGGAGCCGCCACCGGCCACTAAGGTAGGCCGGACACAATAAAACCATAGATTCGCTCGAAAAAGGGTTCGGGAGTTGGTTACACGTGGGGAAGGATTAGCACCGCATCACGCCCGGAAATCGGTACCAAAATATATGTTGCCTTTAAATTGATGGAAATTATCAAAAATTAAATTGAATTTAGTTAAATGGTTGTAATTGAAAATAAACTTTAGTTATACGGGCTTGGTCAAATTGGTGAATTTGAATTAATTAAACATTTAATTAATAAGGGTGACGAAACCTCAGACCATAGATTAAACCGACATCGAATAAGCTTGACTGCCGTGTTAATTTATGGTTCGAACCTCGTTCATCACCTTTATGCATGATGCAAGCAGTTAAACATGATGGTATGACTTGTCAAAAGCTTAATTCGTTTTAAATTACCTTTAGATGATAAGAATTAATTCGAATATTTGGTCAACATCCAGTGAGCCAGGACTGTTACGACACAAATATCAGAATTAATAAATATCTCCATTTTATGGTTTAAGTTAATTAATTACATGCAATGTCCAATTAAAATAAAAGGTCTAATGAATGACAATTAAAATGCATGACATAGAAAGGCACAAAATTAAAACCTAAGGCACACTAAAGCCCTAACCTAAAAAGGCCCAAATTATGAAAATTTAATTAGCGATCTAATTATTAATTAGGTTAGTTTAATATTAACCCTAAATTAATTTAATCCTAAAAACTAAAAACCTATCATTTTATTGGTTATCTTGAACCACGATAATCAATTCGATTAATTTTAAACTAGAATCCCAATGAGCCAAGGAAACTATCTAAAATTAATCGAATTAATTAGCCATGATTTTAAGTTAGGTGATCTACATGAAATTCTAATTTTACCCCTAAAGATAATTAAGAATGGTTCAACCAATTTAATACATTTAACATTTACCCCAATGAACCAAGGGAAAATTTAAATGGATTAAATTAATTCGGACAAGAAGTCTAACTAAGGCTCTAAACTTAATCTAAATTTAATTAATTAATTTAAAATCTATGCCCCAATTAAACGAGCATATAGTTTAAATTAATTGAATTAAATTTCTAACTATAAACTAAACTTAAAGTGGCCAAACTAAACTAAAATATATCCTAATAAAAAGATATTAAAAGGCAAAATGCATTAAATTAAAGTAAACGAATAATTAAAAAAAAATATATATATATAATTAAAGGCATAATAGAAAAAAGAAAGAAAATAAACATGCAATATGTTTAAATTAAAATAAGCAAAACAGAAGGGGACCAAATTAAACAATTTTAAACTGGAAAGAGGCCAAATTTAAAAGCTTTAAAAAATAGGGACTAAAATGGGTATTTAACAGTTTAAAAACAAATTAAATTAGAAAAATAGGGTTTAAATGGATGCGGGTTAAAACCAGAAGGACTTGTGATGTAATAAAACCATATTAAAATAGGATTCAGTTTGATTTTAGATGAAACCAAAGTATTTGAAAATATTCGGGGACCAAAGCTGTAATTTTAAGAGGGGAAACCCTAAAAAATAAGCTCAAAACACGTTGAGGACTTAAAAAAATATCCCATTTGTTTTGTTTTTTAAAACTATAAAAGATAAATAAATGCCCAAAACGACAAACCTTTAGCCATTTGCACAATGCCTTTCATTTTCTGAAAATTCAGAGAGTTTCAAACTCTCTGAACTCTCTCCAGACACCGAACCCGGCCACCATGAGAACCTAGAAAATGGCCTTCCTTCTCCGCGTTGGCCACCGCTTATCGGTGGTCAGGAATCTCAAAAAA
Source organism: Hibiscus mutabilis (assembly GCA_019671005.1). Taxonomy (NCBI): domain Eukaryota; kingdom Viridiplantae; phylum Streptophyta; class Magnoliopsida; order Malvales; family Malvaceae; genus Hibiscus; species Hibiscus mutabilis. The sequence continues at coordinate 11,432,788 of CM033744.1, forward strand.
ACTAAAAGCCTATGCCTTTCAACCGTAACCCCAAAAAACACCTTAGTTTTGTAAAAAGCATTCCCTTCCCACCTAGATCTAGGGATAACTGTTAGAACCAAAATATATATTCGATACGAATATAAACCCTAGATCGATATGTATGTCAAACCATTAAGAATAAATATTAGATTTGCGGAAGCGTACCTGAATCCATTGATGGAGATTTTTCAGAGGGTTTGATCTTCCGAGATGATAGATTACCTCTTGGCACACAACTCTCAGACGGGGAAAAGAGATATGCAAGTTAACCTAGATCTCGGGGACCACTACCCTTTATATAAACTGAATTAAAATAGTTTATTAATATTTACAACTCTGCCCCTCATTGAGTTATAAATCTAACTTATGGTATCTACACTTTTAATTCCATGACAATTCAGTACCTATAACACGTGTAACATAATTGGTCACTTAATTACGTGTTAAACTTTATAATAGCAACGTACATTATACATATGTGCCCACTATTATTGAATTTTAATCCAACAATCTCCCACTTGGGCAACATATGTTACCTGACAAATGTACGACCTTATGAGCTCAAAAATTTGCTATCATGTAATAGGTATTCTATAACAATCTCGTCCATCAATTATATCCATATAGGATCAAAGCGGTCTTTGCCATATCAATCATGACTGGACCCATCAATGGTCACGTATATAAACATAATCAAATGACATAGATCAATCATGGATACGTAGCATGGAAATTACATGTAAATGTGAACCGAACATGCCTATTTCCAATCGGTCCTCTTTAAACATAAGTGAGGTCCTTATCCAAATAAGAAAAGAGTGAATTAATCAATACTTTATTTCTGATCAGGAAATAACCAAATACATAAATGTCTGAAAATAAACATAAACATAGAGTGAACAAATAACAAACTCCCACTCAAACAATAATATCCTTAAATGATGTAACACCCATATGAGCAGTGTGCTCATGAAAGACCTTGGGTGGTAAACCTTTTGTGAGCGGATCCGCTATCATAGAGTTTGTCCCAATGTGTTCTATGGATATTTGTCCACTTTGCACTATTTCTTTCACAACTAGGAACTTTATGTCAATGTGCTTTGACTTAGACGAGCTCCTATTGTTGTTGGAATACAACACTGCTGATTTATTGTCACAAAATAATTTAAGTGGTCTTTCTATATTCTCCAAAATACGCAGCCCAGTGACAAAATTTCGCAGCCATATTCCATGATTAGATGCCTCGTAGCATGCTACAAACTCTGCTGCCATAGTGGAAGAAGCTACAAGTGTCTGTTTGGCACTTTTCCAGATATAGCTCCACCAAATAATGTATAAATATAGCCTGATGTAGATTTTCTGCTATCTTGGCACCCAAAGAAAAAAATCATCCGTATACCCTATGACCTCCAAATGATCTGATTTCCTGTATGTGAGCATATAATCTTTTATTCTCTGAAGATACCTCATAACCCTTTCCAATGGTCCATACCAGGGTTGCTTGAATATCTGCCTAACATCCCAACAATGTATGCAATATCCGAACGCGTACATACCTGTGCATACATTAGACTCCCAAAAGCTGATGTATAAGGAATCTTATGAATTTCTTGAATTTCAAGATTACTTTTAGGGCATTGGGCAAGACAAAACTTGTCTCTTTTAGTGACAGGGGTGTTTATTAGTTTACTATTTTGCATGCCAAACCTTTTAAGTACTTTATCGCTATAGTTATTTTTTGACAATCCAAGAATACCTCGAGACTAATCTTGGTGTATCTAAATTCCTAAAACAAAAGAAGCATCCCCAATATCTTTCATTTCAAAATGCTTAGATAAAAATCTCTTGGTTTTGTGAAATAAGCCTATATAATGTCATCGACATATAAAACCAAAAATATGTACTTACTCCCACTAAACTTGTGATACACACAATCATCAACAATATTCATCTCAAAACTGAACGAGACAATTACTTGATGAAATTTGTGATACCATTGACGAGAAGCCTGCTTAGTCCATAGATGGATTTTGTTAATTTGCAAACTATATTATTTGGGTCTCCCGACTCAAAGTTTTTTTGTTGCACAATATAAATAGTTTCTTCAATGTCTCCATTGAGAAACGCAATCTTAACATCCATCTGATGTAACTCAAGATCAAAATGAGATACAAGTGTCATGATTGTCCTAAAAGAATCTTTCGATAAAATCAGAGAGAAAGTCTCTAAAAAGTAAATGCCTTCTTTTTTAGTATATCCTTTAGCTACAAGACATGCCTTATACCTCTCCACATTACCATTTGCGTCCCTCTTAGTTTTAAAAATCCATTTACAACCAATTGGTTTTGCACCTTCAGGTAATATGACAAGTTCCCAAACTTTATTATCTTGTATGGATTTATACTCTTCTTGCATGGCATCAATCCACCTTTGAGAGTTAACATTTTGCATGGCCTGATGAAAGTTGATTGGATCATCTTCCATCATTCCATTATCATCCTCATTTTCCTGGAGAAACACAATATAATCATCTTGAATAGTATTTCTCCTTTCTCTCGTGGATCTCCTTAATGGCACTTGTTCTTGAGGTTGCTGAGTTTGCTCTTCTGGAACAATTACCTCATCCTGAATAAGAGGTTCTGGATTCACTTCTTGATTGATGATCGGTATAGAAACTTGAACATCATCAAAAGTGATAGTAGGAACTGAGTTAAAACTCAATTCCTCCTCAAAGACAATGTCTCTTACCTTATTTCTCCCTCCAAACTCAACATCCTCAAAAAATATTGCAATTCCCGTCTCAAAAATATTCTTAATTATGGGATCATAAAATTTATAGCCCCTAGATCGCTCAGAATAACCAATAAAGTAGCTGCTTACTGTTTTAGAGTCCAATTTCTTTTCAAGTGGCCTATAAGGCCTTGCCTCAGCTGGACATCCCCAAATGTGAAAATGCTTTAGAGTGGGCTTTCTACCCACCCAAAGCTCATAAGGTGTCTTTTCAGCTGCTTTAGTGGGTACTCTATTCATAATGTATGCTGCTGTCTTTAATGCTTCTCCCCAGAGTGACTCGTAAGGTAGAATGAGCAATCATACTTCTTACCATATCCTTAAGAGTCCTATTACGTCTCTCAAAGAACACCATTCATACTAGGTGATCCCGACATGGTGTACTTGTGGGACAATACCACATTCCTCTAGGAACTTTGCAAATGGTCCCGAACGTTGTTCACCCGATCCATCATATCTACCGTAGTACTCACCACCACGATCGATCGAACTTTTTAATCCTTTTGTTGAGTTGATTCTCAACTTCAGCTTTATAGGATTTGAACACGTCCAAAGACTGAGATTTTTCATGAATGAGATATAGGTACCCATAACGTGAGTAATCGTCTATGAATGTTATGAAATATTATTGACCATTCCAAGATGCCGTAGGGAATGGCCCACAAATATCGTATGAATTAATTCTAAAACGTCTCAGAGAACGCTTGGCACCTAATCTCTTAGTTTTGGTCTGTTTTCCCTGATGCAATCAACACAAACATTAAAGTCTGTGAAGTCAAGGGACTCTAAAATACCATTAGACACAAGACGCTCAATCCTACACTTTGATATATGACCTAAGCGTTTATGCCATAATGATGCTGAATTTTCTTTATTTAATTTTCGCTAGTACCACGTGATTCCACATGCAAGGTTTCATTATAGGATGCAATTGTATCTAACAAATAAAGGTTGTCATAAGCATTTAAATAACCAGTTCCAACAATACTTGAATTTAAAGACAAAGTAAACTGATTGTTTCCAAATGAACAATAATAACCAAATTTGTCCAACAAAGAAATCAAACTAAATTCCGCCTAAAAGACGGAACAACAAAAGTGTCTTTCAAATCCAAATAAAAACCAGTTCCTAATAACAACCTAAAATGCCCAATTGCTTCCACTTCCACCGATTTTCCATCGCCCACAAAGATGTTTCTTTCACCATCACTTGGCTTTCGGTAGCTCGTAACCCCGCATAGAAACACTTATGTGAGTAGTAGCACCAGAATCTAACCACCAAGTGTTTCTAGGTACTGAAGCTAAATTAACCTCAGAACAGACCAAAGTAAGATTCATACCTTTCTTTGCACGCCATGCGTGATATTTGGTACAATCTTTCTTCATGTGTCCAGGCTTGTCACAAAAGAAACAATTATTTGGAACATTTTCTTGTTTCTTTTGAGCTGGACCCTTAGCAGCTTCATTCTGATATTTCCTTTTCTTGCCCTTGTCTTTAGAGGCACTAGACAAATGAGCACTTTCAGTTTTCTCACGCTTCAACCTTTCTTCCTCTTGAACACAATGAGAAATGAGCTCATTTAGAGTCCACTTCTCCCTTTGACAGTTATAACTAATTTTAAATTGGTTAAACTGTGCAGGAAGCGATACCAAAACCATAAGGACGAGTAAATCATCAGAAAACTCGATCTTAAGTGCCTTAAGTTTTGAAGCAATATAAGACATTTCCATAATGTACTCCCTTATATTTCCTTGACCCTTGTACTTCATAGACATCAAAGAATTCAGAAGTGATGTCATCTCAACCTTATCGTTTTTGACAAAACGTTGCTCAATATTGTCAAGGAAATCCTTAGCCTGAATAATTTCCTCAGATTCTGCACCCCTAAAGGTTTCCGGAATGCTATGTTTCATGATCATCAGACTCATGCGATTAGAACGTTCCCACCTCTCAAAATCCCTTTTTGCATCAGGGGTGCTTGCCGCAGTGAGAGGTGCAGGTTGTTCTTCCCTTAACGCAAGGTCTATGTCCATACAACCAAGCACTATCAGTAAGTGCCTTTTCCATTCCTTGAAATTCGTCCCATTAAGCATGGGTATAGAATTGACATTAGCAGATATTGTGGCAGCAGAAGAACTAGCTGAATATAGAACAAAAGAATAATAAGTAAATAAATATGCTCACACCAATAATTCATAAGTAAACAAATAAATTCAAAATAATGACTAATTCCCCTCAAGATACCAAACACAACATTAATATCAAGTCTTTGGACAAGAATATTAATCAGAAGCGGTACTCTTGTTGTAGCAATCAAACATTGACAATAAACTATGTCGAACAACAGGTTAATCTTTGGACTAACGTATTGCACACATAAATTACCTTATAATTGTCACACATTTATCACCACATGTGTTATTTGAAATTGCCAAATATTAATTTTCCTTTGGGCCAATTAATAAACGCATGAATTACAAAAACACAAACATCTTGATATTTTAAATAAGTTAATCTCTGACGGTCACTTTGGTGACATTGTGTTTCAATTAACCGACTAAAATATTAGACATAGCCAAAACATGAATTTATCTGTTTCTAAATATTTATCTTTATACCTAATGATCAAAACTAAAATTTTGATCCAACCGAATTAAATATATATATATATAATATTTTTCTAACTGTAACCTAAGTATGCGATTGATAAAGCAAAAGCAATACAAAAATTAAGGCCATAATTATATTCTAGAAATTATTTAATAACCTAAATCAAACAACAATACAGAATCAAAATTACTTTGATTTCTAAACATAATCATGGCTTCAAACGCAATTATATAGAAATTGCACAGAAACGTAATGATGCTAAATTCCAAAAGGAAAGCAAAACATAATTTCCATGAAAATTAAAACCCTAATTCAATCGAAATTGAATATGTAAATTTTAGGGTTACTGCAAAGGTTGCCGCAAAGTAAAACATGCAAACAAAATTTTCTAATTGCCGATTTAATTAAGCAATCGAGGAATATATGAATCAATCGACAAAACACAGATCACCATGAATACACAAATTATGAATTTCAAATTGGCAAATAACGATGGAAAGGAAAATTACGATCTCAATGATTCGACAAACCTGGCTCTGATACCACTTGTTAGAACCAAAATATATATTCGATACGAATATAAACCCTAGATCGATATGTATGTCAAACCATTAAGAATAAATACTAGATTTGCGGAAGCGTACCTGAATCCATTGATGGAGATTTTTCAGAGGGTTTGATCTTCCGAGATGATAGATTACCTCTTGGCACACAACTCTCAGACGGGGAAAAGAGATATGCAAGTTAACCTAGATCTCGGGGACCACTACCCTTTATATAAACTGAATTAAAATAGTTTATTAATATTTACAACTCTGCCCCTCATTGAGTTATAAATCTAACTTATGGTATCTACACTTTTAATTCCATGACAATTCAGTACCTATAACACGTGTAACATAATTGGTCACTTAATTACGTGTTAAACTTTATAATAGCAACGTACATTATACATATGTGCCCACTATTATTGAATTTTAATCCAACAATAACCGTAGCAAAAACCTTATTGTAAAAAGAAAAAGGGAGTCCCTTGAACGCAGGAACTCAACCGACGCTTCCTCGTTCACCTGTTAGAGGCTCAATCGGCCAAAGGCTTGTCACGAGGAAGACTAACGGCCACAGAACAGAAAGGTAACAATTCAAAAAACATATACTCAGATTTTATTATTTGTATGCATGCAAGACTAAAATGAGAGAAAAATATACCTCAAAGGTTCTATTTTTTTTTGCTTTCGTATTGCTCGCTTCGAAAATACCCGTAGGGTTTACACTGTTTTTCCTTCGATTTTTATAACTGATTATTACAAAGGATAAAAACAAAAATTACAAGCTGGTTCTGGTTGCTCTTCTGAAGCCTTGTTGTCTGACTAGCATACACTGATTTCTGAGATTTATGTTTGTGGTTACATCTTCCCTTTCTAAATTTGCTTTTGTTGTTATTTTGCTATCTTTCCTTCAGATGCACTGTGATTTTTTTTGCATGTTGTTGGTGTCTCCGAATGGGGAAAGTGAGAGCTGGAGTACTGCTTGGTTCAGGGCTGGTTTGGTGTGAAGCGGGTTGCGGCAGACGGTCACAGGAGGTCAAGAGTCGTGCGTGTCCTGCATGCGCGCGTGAAGGAGCACAATAGCCATGAACGTGGGCGCGTGTGGGATCTGGAAAGCTCTATGGCCTCGATCTTGGACCGTTAGATCCAATCTGGATCTAACGGCTGTGAAAAGGGTTGCGCAGAGGGAAAAGAACGTTAGGGTTCAGCCATATTAGTTTTTTTGTCATTTAGGGCCCTATTGGACCGTATATGTAAATTTGATTTTAAATTTGTAAATTGGACTGTGAAATTAAACATTTGGGCTTATTTATTAATCTATTTAGTTGGGCTTTATTTATTTAAACTATGTTAAAATTTTTAAGTTTTTGTTTAATAATTGTAAAAGTAATAATAATATATAATAATTATAATATATCAACAAAAGCAAATAATAATAGTAATGTTTTTTCATATAATTTAAACAAATTAATAATTAATTATGCTAATACTTATAATATTTTGGTTCTTTCGTTTTTTTAGATGATAACACAATACAATATAAAAGATAATGCTTATAGAACATTAATAATATATATATATATATTTAAAACTAATAATTATAGCATATGTAAAGAAATAATAACAAAAGGCCATTATTCGAATAGTTATAAATAAAAAAATTGAATAAAATTAGTGATTACAGCTGCCCCTCTTTGCTTATCCTTGTACAACAAGAATAAAATAAAGACCATAAGCACTGATTTTATCCAACTTCCTTGTCTGGAGATTATGAGCTGCAAGTCCTTCCTAAAAAAACGTTCGCCCTTCCTCTTCCAGACATTCAATAGCTCCAAATTCTTCCCATGTTAGGCCTGAAGAAGAGAAACCTCTAAAGTGATGCCTCGATCCTCGACCGTCTCGCACCAAATGACATCTCGCTTTGAGTCTTCTAGAATGCCCTCGATCTTCGTCGCCTTGGGCTGGGGTGATCTCTCGCCTTGAGGATCCCTCAAGCTGATGTCCCGATTGCTGGTCATCTTGACATCAATCATCTCGCTTTGAGTCTTCATGCCTTCGATCTTCGTCGTCTTGGCCTGGGGTAATACCTTATCTTGAGGACCCCATTTGATGATGCCTCGATTGTTGGTCGTCTTGACATCAATCATCTCGCTTTAAGTCTTCATGCCTTCGATCTTCATCGTCTTGGCATGGGGTGATACCTCATCTTGAGTACCCCGAAAACTGATGCCTTGCTCCCTAGTTGTCTTGACATCAAACACCTCGCTTTGAGTTTACTTTAAAGATTCAAATACCTGAAAGAAACAACACAATAATTTTGATGCTAGTTAGTATACTCCTATCTTAAGGATGCCTAACGATTCATGACGCATGATTTATGCTCAGATGCCTTCTTTCTCGACTTCCCGCTTTATCTTCATTTTATCTTCTTCTTGTCTTGGAACATTTGCTGTCACCTTGTGTCCCAGCTCAATTCCCGTTTGACCCTTATATCCTCCAGAACTTCGTTCTAAAGTGCTCTTTCAAGTTTTTGCTTTAGAGATTTTTCTTTTCAAAGCGCCCTTTCAGGTTTTTCACTTTGACTAATGTTTCTTTTCTTTTTTCTGTTTTTTACATGGGGTGCCCTTACGGGTTTTTGCCATCAGCTTCTCTATCTTGAACCTCTATACAGAAGAGATTCGTCGTCTTTTGGGTAAATCTTGTCTTCTTTGCATACCATGTCCTTCAATCTCAACTTTGGTAGACTTTCTTCTAATGAGATCAATTTTTTTCTCGAAACAACATGCACTTAAAGGGTCGAGTCATAGTAATACCAAGAAATCCTTTATTTTTGAATGATCCATGTCATTCTATTTGAAGGATGCTTATGAAATGAAAGAAGGGATGGAATAAAATATTTATTAACATATGAGATATTAGAACAATTTGAAAGTCATGGCAAACATGAGAGACAAGAAAAGATATAAGTAATATAAGGTACAGTATTCCTGAACATCAACTGTATGAGTGATGCGAGAGCTAATCGGTCGTGGTAAACCTCTCACTGCCTGTGCCAACCTGAAATTCCCAATAGACCAAAAGAAGTTCCCTCATAACTCGAAGTAGAGCACTTGAACTGTAACAGAGCTCATGCCGGATGCCTAATCCTTAAAATTTATCTGAACTGTCCTTTTTGGATTTTCAATTCAAATCCTCCTTTGGCTTCAAGACGCCCGTTTTCGAGTTTCCATCTCGAACCCTTTTTTTTTCATTTTCTACATGGGGTGCCCTTTCAGGTTTTCACCACATACGTTTCATTGTGTGAAGCGCCCTTTTCGGGTTTTCACTCTATTTTTTCTTATTTTTTAAGCGTAATACTTTTTGACGGAGTCCAAATTCACTGGATTGCTCAACTCTTTCCCATCCATTTTCACCAGAATTAATGTCTTCTTGAAAAGGCCTTCTTAACAACATAAGGCCCTTCCCAATTAGTCATCCAGTTTCCTCGGACGTTCTTTTGAATTGCCAAGATTTTCTTGAGCACCAGATCTCCTTCTTGGAACTCTCTTGGGCGAACCTTCTTGTTGTAGGCACGCATCATCCTCTTCTGATACATTTGACCATGACAGATGGCCCTTAATCTTTTCTCATCAATGAGGTTCAACTGATCAAACCTTGCTTTCATCCATTCAGCATCTTCTAACATTGTTTCATTCAGAATCATTAGTGATGGGATCTCCACTTTGATGAGAGTACCGCTTCTGTGCCATAGACCAATAAATACGACGTTGTCCCTGTTGAGGTCCTTACAGACGTTTGGTAAGTAAAAAGTACGAACGACAGCTTCTCATGCCAATCCTTGAAAGCCTCAGTAGTCTTGGCTATGATCTTCTTGATATTCTTGTTTGCCACTTCGACTGCCCCGTTCATCTTGGGATGATAAGTGGTAGAATTGTGGTGCACAATTTTGAACTATTCACATACTTCAGTCATCATCTTATTGTTTAGATTGGAAGCATTATCGATGATGATTCTTTCTGGCAAACCGTAATGGTAGATAATCTCATTCTTCAGGAATTTACATACGGTTGCCCTTGTGCTGCTAGCATAAGAAGCAGCTTCTACCCATTTGGTAAAGTAATATATGGCTACCAAGATGAAATGGTTCCCATTAGAAGCTTTAGGATGTATTTGACCGATAACGTCCATGCCCCAAGTAGCAAAAGGCCATGAGGAGTTCATAGTGTGAAGCGGTACCAGTGGAGCGTGTATCTTGTCGGCATAGATCTGGCATTTGTGACATTTCTTTGCATGTTTGATGCAATCTCCCTCCATGGTAGACCAAAAATATCCATATCTCATGATCTTTCTGGCCATTGAAAAACCATTAGCGTGGGTCCTGCACAAGCCATTGTGTACCTCGGCTAAGATGATTTCAGCTTCATTAGCATTGACACATCTCAACGAAACCTGGTATTTACTTCTCTTATATAAGACTTTTCCGTCAAGGACATAACCCGAAGCCAACCTTCTAATGGTTCTTTTGTCATTATCATTTGCATCCTTTGGGTAAGCCTGGAACTTTATATACTGGATGATATCGTAGTACCACAGGTTGCCATTCTCTTCCTCTTCCAAATTATAACAGTGAGCCAGTACCTCAAAAATCTACATCTCGATTGGCTTTATCTCGGAAGTTGGGCTTGCCTTAAACATAGCAGCCAAGGTTGCCAAGGCATCGACCATCTGATTATCTTCCCTTGGCAGGTACGCGAAGCTGATTTCTTCAAAATTTTTAACCAACTCCTGGATTTGACTAATTTTTGATCTCTCGTCTCCCATTCTTTCTGGAGCAGGTATATCACCAAAGAAGAATCCCCGAAGACATAAAGTACCTTGATTTTTCTTTTTATGGCTGCCCGAAGTCCCATGATGCAAGCCTCATACTCGGCTATGTTGTTTGTACAAAAGAATTCCAACCTACTGCTAAAGGGATAGTAGACCTCTTCAGGGGAAATTAATACGACCCCTATCCCACTACCTAGGGCATTAGATGTCCCATCAAAATAGAGCTTCAAAGATATACTAGTAGGCCCTTCCTCCTCTAAAGAACCAATCAAATCTTTATCCAGAAAACTAAAGTCCAAAGGCTCATAGTCATCTGAGGTGCGGCTTGCCAAAAGATCTGCTACCACACTCTCTTTTACTGCTTTCTGGCTCACATAGACAATATCAAACTCGGATAGCAACATTTGCCAACAGGCCATTCTTTCAGTTAATGTCGGTGCCTCCATCAGAAATTTTAGTGGATCCATCCGGGAAATTAGGCAAGTGGTGTGGTATAACATGTACTGCCTGAGTCGTTTAGTAGCCCATACCAGGGCACAACACAGTTTTTGGATCAATGGATACCGCGACTCACATTCGGTGAACTTCTTGCTCAAGTAACAAATGGCCCTTTCCTTCTTGCTTGTCTCATCACGCTGCCCTAATACACACCCTATCGAATTATAAAATACCGTCAAGTAAAAAATCAACGGCCTATCCAGCACCGGTGCTACCAAAATCGGGGCATTAGTTAGATACTTCTTAATTTTCTCTAGGGCTTCTTGGCAATCTTCATCCCATCTCACCGTGTCATTCTTTTGAAGAAATCGAAAAGTAGGATCACATTTTTCGGTCAATTAGGAGATGAACCGAGAAATGTAATTGAGCCTTCCTAAGAAACCTCAGACCTCCTTTTGAGTTTGAGGTGACGGCAGATCTTAAATTGCTTTCACTTTTTTGGGGTCGATTTCAATCCCTTTCCGACTAACCACAAATCCTAAGAGCTTTCCGGATGTGACTGCAAAGGTACACTTGGATGAGTTAAGCTTTAATTGATACTTTCTTAGCCTTTGGAACAGCTTCCGCAAATTCTCAATGTGTTCTTCTTCAGTTCGGGACTTGGCTATCATGTCGTCCACATACACCTCAATCTCTTTGTGCGTCATGTCATGGAACAAGGTAACCATTTCCCTTTGGTAAGTTGCCCCGACATTCTTCAATCTGAAAGGCATGACTTTATAGCAAAACATCATCTACATGGTTACACAGGTGGTCTTTTCCATATCGCTGGGGTACGTTTTAATTTGATTATACCCCGAAAAGCCATCAATGAAGGAAAACCAAGAATGCCCCGCAGTGTTGTTGACTAGGGTATCAATGTGAGGTAGGGGAAAATTGTCCTTAGGACTTGCCCTATTGAGATCCCTATAGTCAACGCACATGCACACTTTTCCATCCTTCTTGGGCACAAGGACTATGTTGGCTACCCACTCTGGGTACTTGGCAACCTTTACAAATCCAGCTTCAAACTGTTTCTGCACTTTTTCCCTGACCTTTAACAGCATATCTGGTTTCATCATTCGAAGATTTTACTAGACTAGCTTGCATTCTAGCTTTATCGGGATTTTGTGTACTATAATATCCATGTCTAAACCCGGCATGTCATGATATGTCCACGCAAACATAGCTTTGAACTCTGAAAGCAATTCCACCAAATCTTGTCTCACTTTCGGCGACAGGGTAGTGCCGATCTTCACTTCTTTATTTTCTTCTTCGGTCTCTAAATTTAGAACTTCTAATTCTTCTTGGTGAGGCAAAATCTACTTTTCTTCACTAGTCGTTAGTCTTAACAACTCATCTGGGACCTCATATTCCTCTTTATCATCCCCTTCATCTATTTCAGCTGAACACGAAGGTGGTTCGAAATATACCCCGAGCTCAAACCCCGAATCCTTCATACAATTAATATTCGAATAAATAAGCAATGAAAGAATAAGTAGTGAATGAATGAAAAATGAATGAAATGAGTGTTGTGTTTGCCATTTGAGAAACATGGGAAAACATCATTTTCATTGAAAATAAAACAGATTGTCATAGTGGCCCTATTATAAAAGAATCCTATTACTCGTGGGTTAAAAGTAATAGGGTGATTCTGGGCATTACTTTGATTGAGTCATAAAAACTATAGGCAGTTCCTTGTTGGTCCAATTGTCAAGCTCTTCGCCTGGAAAGTATGGGCGGATCTTTTCCAAGGGCTGGGCCACCTTGCCATCTTCAAAGATTACATTCACATCCATCCTTTCCACGGCTTCACAGATCAACTCTTCATTGAGGAATCGTTTAATCTCCAGATTAGCTTCTTGAACCTTGAGCCCTAGATTCATAACTCCGTCAGACACGAAAATCTTTTTCATATCCGCATAGGTGATAGGAGCCCATGGGATCTCTTCTTCTTGGAGTTTGACCTTCCGTTATTCCTCTCTATTCTTCCACTCTTGTTTCTTTTGCAGGGAGTTAGGCTTATGTCCAAGCCCAAACGGTCATTCTTGTGGATAACATTTATAGGTCGCAGACGTCCTTGCAGGTTTCTTCCCAGACCTTTTCCTTCTCTTGCTCCTCTTCCTAGTGTTTCTGTCACCACCATCTTAGTGCAGTTTGACAATCTTGGGCACGAGATCCTATTCCCCTGAGTGACGAAGGTGGCATTGACGAACTCTAATGCCCTAAAGGCACATTCTAAGGCCTCCTTGTCAGTGGGAATGTACGGAGCATCTGAGGTTATCGAGGCCACAACATCTTGCTCGGCATGGACAGTCACTAACTTTTCTTCAATGATAAACTTCAATTTTTGGTGCAAGAAAGAGGGAAAGCTCTGGCGAAACGGATCCACAGCCTTCCTAATAAGCAATTGTAGGATGGCCGGATATCCATGACTACAAAATCTACAACATACTCAGTCGGACCTATGGGCAGGGGTACTTCAATCTTCCTAACCACTTCTCTTTGGGTTCCGTCGAATACTCGCACGGTATTTTGACAAGGCTTCATATGTGAACTATCGATCGAAAATCATTGTAGGGTAGCTAAAGGCATGACATTTAGAGTAGAGCCGTTGTCAATAAGCACCCCCAGTAGTATGTGACCTTTGCAATTGGTAGTAATATCGAGGGCCGTGTTGGATCCCGTTCCCTCTTCCGATATCTCATCATCACTAAAAGTGATATGATTGCAATCAGTGATGTATCCAATGATTTGGTCAAGCTTTCCAACCGAAATATTACTCTCAACAAAGGTTTGATTCAAAACTTTCAACAGGGCCTCCCAATGCTTTTCTGAACTCAACAATAGATCAAGTACGAAATTCGGGCCAGTTGCTTCTTGAGATGGTCTACAACATTGTATTCACTATGTTTTAAGAACCTCAAAACTTCTGAGCTTAAGCCTCGGTTACTGGCTCATTGAGTTTCAGGGGTCGCTCTTCCCCAAATATCTTCATAGGTTCAGTTGCCTTACCTTTCGCTTTCATCTTTTTTGTCGCCTTTGGAGCTTCGGGGGCGTAGCATCAATTGCTCTGTGTGAAATGCCCCACATCATTTACTTCTTCGGTGCTCGTCTTCATTTGCTCTCCTTCGGTGGGTTTTATCTCATCAACTGGTTTCTTCTCCCCTTGTAAACTAGAACCTCCTTGTATTGAGACACTAGCTGTGTAGTTCTATGGCACCCTCCTGGTGTCCTTGAAGGGAAAGGATGCCGAGGCTTAAATTATGATTTTAGGGACTGTCATGGGATTTTCTTCTCGCGTTGCATCTTCTTGACTTGGCTTTAGGCCAATGACAAATGGCCTCTTAGCACTATATTTGGATTTTGGAGCGTCTAATGTGCAAATTTCTAAATCATTGCTCCTCTCTTCTTCATCAAAAAATTTAATCACTTTGCCATCCATCAACTTCTGGACAACTTGGCAAAACTGTTCACAATCTTGGATCTGGTGATCCCCCGACTGATGATATTCGAAGTAAAGGCCACAACCTTTTTCCACAATTACCACTCAACAGTCAATGAGACGGCCATGCATAGTTGCTGAAAGACCCATCTCATAGGGGACGTAACCTCTGACACGCTTGTCTTAGGCTTTCTCGTACCTCCTTCTTTAATAGCATTCACCCCTTGTCCGCCATGATTTGGTAAAAGGTTATTGGCAATACTCGGCTCCCCTAACTGCAGCACTCTAGTCTTGATCAAATTCTGAACAAACTTTTTGAACGCTATGCAGTTCGCGATAGTATGGCCTAGAACATCAGTGTGGTATTCGCAATGGGCCTTAGGATCATACCATGCCGGATGAGGGGGATTGAAGGGAGTAACATGGTGGGGTCGAACTAGATCCGCCTTATAGAGCTATGAGTAAAGCTCTTTATAAGTGATTGGTAGCGGGGGGCAAGAATTTTCCTTCTTGGGTCCCCGCTCTTCCCTTCTGAAATTTCAGGGATTTCCAACTGGAGCTTGGGGCTGTGCTATAGTGAAGTTCTTAACAGCCTCGTAGGTGGTACTCACTTCATGGTCCTTTCTCTTGAACTGCTTGCGCGATTGCTTTCCTCCATCTATTCTTCTGTTTTTTATTGTGGCTTGAATACGCTCTCCTGTCATTACCATATCAGCGAAGTTGCTAATAGGATTGTTGATCAGACGGTCATAGAGTGTTCCCTTTAATGTATCAATGAACATAGGGGCTATTTCATTTTCTCGGAGAGGGGGCTGGACTTGAGCGGCCACATCACGCCATCTTTGAGCGTATTCCCAAAGACTTTCATTTTTCTTTTGTTTAATTCCTTGCAAAAGAAGTCTATTGGGGACCATATTTGTCACATGCTTGTACTGATCAATAAAAGCTTTAGCTAGATCTTTCCATGATTTGATCTGAGGTCGCGTGAGTTAGTTTTACCATCGATGGCAGATCCTACTAAGCTATCTTGAAAACAATGTATCAAGTGCTTCTCATTACTGATGTAACCAACCATCTTACGACAAAACATTTTAATATGAGCAGTTGGGCAAGTTGTTCCGTCAAAATTTTCAAACTCTAGAGTTTTGAACTTGTATGGGATCTCCAAATCAGGTACCAAGCTGAGACCCTTAGCATTTAGGCCATAAAAACCTTCTTCATCTTCTCTCACTCGAAACTTCTCTTCGATGTCTTTCTTAGTCTCCTCCAACTGTTTGGAGAATTCCGGCTTTACTTGGTTTAATTTCTCCAATTTGTCGAAGTCTGGAATACTATCCCCAACATGCTCAACATTTGCAAATGTGACAGCCGGCTGCAGTGGAGTAGTGGCACCGGCTTGATGGGATGAAGATGCCCATTATGGGGGATTTGGTGTAGGATTAATAAAATGGGGGTTTCTGAAGACAGGAGAATATACAGGATCTCCCGAGATTTGAGTTGGATTCACAATATCTGAGATATTTCTGCCATCATATCTTGTTGAGATTTAATGATGGTTTCTCTCAACTCTTGTTGTGTCCATTCTAACGGTCTCCTAAGATCAGCCTCTAGCTTAGTGAAGCTCTCTTCCATTTTTCTGACTTGAAAACGTGTGTGGTATAGATGTGGAATGTTTGCAAATACCAGAATGAAAAATATTGTGAAATGAAAAATCTTTTAATTAGTTTAGGTAATTTAATAAAATATGCAAATAAATGGGCAATGCATGAATGCAAAAGAAAAACACTAATTTTGGCAAATATCTTCATTAAACAACTATCATCAATGTAAACATCGTTCCATTACAATAATTTAAAGAAAACTATTACGCATACAATCCTAAGCTAGCGTCTAAATCGACAATCTCTCTCAAGATCCAAATCATCATATCTCCTTCCTCGGATTCATCAACCACACACTCTTGGAGTTCGGCCGCATCCTCTGCTGGAAACTGCACCTTCCGGGCAACTTCTTGCATTTGGGTCATAAAGTATGCCAAATCCCGCTCTTGCCTCCAAATGGTGTAGACGGCAAACTGGAGCTGTTCATTGTATGCATCTGATGTACTTGGATTGCTCCTCTAAAGCTTGTAATTTGGTCATGGAGTTGTTGAACTTCAGCCTCTAAACCCTCAATTCGATCTTCCAAAGCTCGATTTTTAGAACTACTGGCTTCTGTCTCTTGGGGTAGAATCTTTATGCTTGAGAAGGGATTTCTCTAACTGCTTCATTTAATGATGGTTCATTCCCAAGCCTTGTCGAATGAGAAGTCTTTAGGTTCTCCATCTATTGGGTCAAGGCAAGTACTTGATCTTTGTGCTCATAGTACTTCTTCTTATAAGCCTCAGTTCTCACATTTTCCTCCTTGAGCCTGAGCTCTAACCCTTCATTCGGCCGTTCATTTGCAACTGTCTTGTTCTTATTCAACCTTTGTAGCTTCTGAATTTATTTTTTTTCTAGATTGAGTTCAGATTCCAACATCTCACTCCTCCTTCATAGACCTTTGATTTCTCCCTCGAGCTTTTGTCTTTTGTAAATCGAAGTTGAACCTCTCTTGGTCGGCCTTTGCTTCTAAGTGAATGTACTTCTTTTGTTCCTCTTCGAGTTGTCTTCTCATCAAGTCGGTTTCAGTAGGAAGTGTAGCCAACCTTTCTTGGGTGGACCTCGCACCATCAGGATTCAACTGAGGGATGTTGTCATTGACGCGGTTGAAGTGCCATATTTCATATTATGGGGTCACCGTATATAGAGCACTCAAAATCTTGACTCGTCTAGCGTTATTCCATGTAGAAGAAGCGTCGTGTGCTTCCCCTTATAGCCTTTATCGGTCGCATAATCCATGTTGAGTTCATTAAGTTCGTTCGTGGCCGGTATAAACTTCTTGGAGCCATATTGTCTTAAAACCAACAGGGGCGCATAAGTTGTATGCCCCCAAAGTCCAAGTAATGGTACCCAAGAATGTTCTCCACATCGGTAAAGAATATTCCTCATGCGTAGCCACAGAGCCTTCCAAACTATGTCTCCGTCTTTTAAATTCTATAAGACATCTAGCCACACCTCATCGGATCTTCCGATTGGCCAATCTTTCTTTTGCAAGAATTCTTCTAATGGGGAAAATTTTCCATTGAAGAGAGGCATTGAGAAGTGAATGTCGGACCATAAATGACTATAAAACCATACCGTCAAAAGCTGAGGGCAGCCTAAAAAATGACCACCACCATATCTTCTACAAAATATGAGGGACTAGAAAGTTTCGAAAAAAATAACGGGCACCGGATTGGACTTTCCTTCCAAGCAATCAAACAAATCTAGCACCGAGGGATGAATGAGCCCTAATACCTTCAGAAACAGGACCAACCCATAAATCAACAATGCCAACAAGTCTTGCTGAGCTCGACCCACTGGATGTACTGATGCTAAAGCCAAGATACCTTCCAATTTGAGATACTCCTTTTTGTTCAAAGTGGTAACTTGATCTTCAACCCAAGACGATAAAGTTCCCGAAAATCTACCTAGCTTGGTTCGAAAAGACTTGTTCTTCAATGGCTTGGAATAGACCCAATTCTCATCAATCTTTTTGCAGTTTACGAGGGACAGATACTCTTCGATCGTTGGTGTCAAATCGATATTGCCGATTGTAAAGAAACTATAAGCCGGGTTCCAAAATCTCATTAAGGCTTAGAGGAGTGACTCGTGGACCGGGAGATCTACCAAGCGTGCTATGTCACCATACTTGCTTTTGAAAACATATCTAACTTCATAGCCCCAACTGTGCCATATTGATTTCAACCCTGACACATCATAGTATTCGGTCTTCATGAAGGTTTTGGCTGGCATCACTGATCTATATCCGGTAGAAATACTGTCTTCGTGATGAAGCTGCTCGCCTTCGGGCCATACTTGTACCTCGAGTTCTTTTCATCAGTGCTACGAATTAAGTCTCCCATTGATCAAGTCTTTAAGTTCAGACTATTTCCAAATCAGTGTTTCTTAATGATATGACAATATATGCAAAACAAATCATAATGGGGAGAAAGAATAAAAAACAAATGAAATATGTTAGTAACGAAATAAACAAATTCAAAAATGCAGGATATAAAACACAAATTTAGGAGCAACAAGCGAGAAGATACAAAAAAGAAAACCCTATCCACATGAATTCTAAAATACTATGGTTGTCTGCATGGCTCTAATCGTGGTGGGCTTATTAGATTCTCATGCATGGGTTTGGTTCTAGAAAGGGGTACTCGAACCTTCTTGCCGCCTACTAAGACAACAAGAACCCCAATTCTGGCCCATTATAGGCTTACGAATAAGATTCGGTTCGAGGGAATGCACAACCTAGTAACGTGGAGGGCTGCTCACTTGTCAAAAGGCGTGGACTCCAGAAGTGAATTACCGACCTGAGGAGGGCTGCTCACTTGGGTATGTGGTGTTTCACTCCCACTCAAGGGACAAAGCTCGGGTATAGAGCTTGATGATCATGATGCAACACATGTCGGTGATTCTTTAGAAATTAAATGAGCAATTAATTCAAAGCCACCAATTATCGAAGCCCGTGCAATTAAAGTCATATTTCAAGAACGAACAAATTAATTGAAGTCAATTTAAATTTCAAAATTTCCATCATTAAAAGCAACATAGATTTTCTTGACTTAACTTTTTTTTTGTTTTGTAAGAACAAAATCGGTCCCCAGCGAAGTCGCCAACTGTAGCGACCTAAAAATTAAAGTTTTGGGCGAGATCTCTAAAAAATGAGTAATAGGTTTCCTTTGGTCTTTTTTGTAAAATATTTGAAAATGGGGAATTCCTTAAAAGTTCGTATTTTTGAAAACAAAAGACTTGGAGTCGCCACCGACTACTAAGGTAGGTCGGACACCATAAAACCAGAGATTCGCTCGAAAAAGGGTTCGGAAGTTGGTTACGCGTGGGGAAGGATTAGCACCCCATCAAGCCCGAAAATTGGTACCAAAATATATGTTGCCTTTAATTTGATGGAAATTATCGAAACTTAAATTGAATTTAGTTAAATGGTTCGTAATTGAAAATAAACTTTAGTTATACGGGCTTGGTCAAATTGGTGAATTCGAATTAATTAAACATTTAATTAATAAGGGTAACGAAATCTCGGACCATAGATTAAACCGACATCGAATAAGCCTGACTGTCATGTTAATTTATGGTTCGAACCTCGTTCATCACCTTTATGCATGATGCAGCCAGTTAAACATGATGGTATGACTTGTCAAATTTTAATTCGTTTTAAATTACCTTTAGACGATAAGAATTAATTCGAATATTTGGTCAACATCCAGTGAGTCAGGACTGTTACGACACAAATATCAGAATTAATAAATATCTTCGTTTTATGGTTTTAGTTAATTAATTACATGCAATGTCTAATTAAAATAAAAGGTCTAATGAATGACAATTAAAATGCATGACTTAGAAAGGCACAAAATTAAAACCTAAGGCCCACTAAAGCCCTAACCTAAAAAGGCCCAAATTATGAAAATTCAATTAGCGATCTAATTATTAACTAGGTTAGTCTAATATTAACCCTAAATTAATTTAATCCTAAAAACTAAAAACCTATCATTTTATTGGTTATCTTGAACCACGATAATCAATTCGATTAATTTTAAACTAGAAACCCAATGAGCCAAGGAAACTATCTAAAATTAATTGAATTAATTAGCCATGATTTTAAGTTAGGTGATCTCATGAAATTCCAATTTTACCCCTAAAGATAATTAAGAATGGTTCAACCAATTTAATACATTATTAGTTCAAACCTAAAGTCTAACTAAGGCTCTAAACTTAATCTAAATTTAATTAATTAATTTAAAATCTATGCCCAAATTAAATGAGCACATAGTTTAAATATATTCAATTAAATTTCTAACTCTAAACTAAACCTAAAATGGCCAAACTAAACTAAAATCTATCCTAATAAAAAGATATTAAAAGGAAAAATGCATTAAAGTAAAGTAAACGAATAATTAAAAAAGAAAACATATAATTAAAGGCATAATAGAAAAAAGAGAGAAAATAAACATGCAATGTGTTTAAATTAAAATAAGCAAAACATAAGGGGACCTAATTAAACAATTTTAAACTGGAAAGAGGCCAAATTTAAAAGCTTTAAAAAATAGGGACTAAAATGGGCATTTAACCGTTTAAAAACGAATTAAATTAGAAAAATAGGGTTTAAATGGATGCGGGTTAAAACCAGAAGGACTTGTGGTGTAATAAAACCATATTAAAATAGTATTCGGTTTGATTTTAGATGAAACCAAAGGATTTGAAAACATTCGGGGAACAAAGCTGTAATTTTAAGAGGGGAAACCCTGAAAAATAAGCTCAAAACACGTTGAGGACTTAAAAAAACAAATAACCCATTTGTTTTATTTTTTTTAAAACTATAAAAGATAAAAAAAAGCCCAAAACGGCAAACCTTTATCCATTTGCACAAAGCCTTTCATTTTCTAAAAATTCAGAGAGTTTCAAACTCTCTCCAGACACCGAACTCGGCCACCATGATAACCTAGAAAAAGGCCTTCCTCTACCGCGCCGACCATCGCTTACCAGTGGTCGGGAATCTCAAAAAAACTAAAAGCCTTCAACTTTCAACTGTAACCCCAAAAAACACCTTAGTTTTTTCAAAAACATTCCCTTCCCACCTAGATCTAGGGATAACCGTAGCAAAAACCTTATTGTAAAAAGAAAAAGGGAGTCCCTTGAACACGAGAACTCAACCGACGCTTCCTCATTCACCTGTTGGAGGCTCAATCGGCCAAAGGCTTGTCACGAGGAAGACTAACGGCCACAGAACAGAAAGGTAACAATTCAAAAAACATAAACTCAAATTTTATTATTTGTTTGTATGCAAGACTGAAACGACAGAAAAATATGCCTCAAAGGTTCTTTTTTTTTGCTTTCGTATTGCTCTTTTCGAAAATACTCGTAGGGTTTACACTATTCTTCCTTTGGTTTTTATAACCGATTGTTACAAAGGATAAAAACAAAATATACAAGTTGGTTCTGGTTGCTCTTCTGAAGCCTTGTTGTTTGACTAGCATACACTGATTTCTGAGATTTATGTTTGTGGTTACATCTGCCCTTTCTGAATTTGCTTTTGTTGTTCTTTTGCTATTTTTGCCTTCTGACGCAATGTGATTTTTTTTGCATGTTGCTGCCGTCTCCGAATGGGGAGAGTGAGGGCTGGAGTACTGCTTGGTTCAGGGCTGGTCCGACGTGAAGCGAGTTGCGGTAGACGGTCACAGGAGGTCAAGAGTCGTGCATGTGCCGCACGCGCACGTGAAGGAGTGCAACAACCATGCGTGTGGGCGCGTGTGAGATCTGGAAAGCTCTATGGCCTTGATCTTGAATCATTAGATCCAATCTGGATCTAACGGCTGTAAAAAGGGCTGCACAGAGGGAAAAGAACGTTAGGGTTCAACTAGATTAGGTTTTTTTATCATTTAGGGCCTTATTGGGCCGTATATGTAAATTTAATTTTAAATTTGTAAATTGGACTGTGAAATTAAACATTTGGGCTTATTTATTAATCTATTTGGTTGGCCTTTGATTATTTAAACTGTATTAATATTTTTAATTTTTTGTTTAAAAATTGTAAAAGTAATAATAATATATAATACTAATTATAATATATCAGCAAAAGCAAATTATAATAGTAATGTTTTTTCATATAATTTAAACAAATTAATAGTTAATTATGCTAATACCAATAATATTTTGGTTTTTTCTTTTGTTTAAAATGATAACATAATACAATATAAAAGATAATGCTTATAGAATATTAATAATATCTATTTTTTTAAAAAAACTAATAATTATAACATATGTAAATAAATAATAACAAAAGCCCATTATTCAAATATTTACAAATAAAAAACAGATAAAATTAGTGATTATAGTTACTTTCAAGTATACCGTTGTTGCAAATATCAATTTCATTAATGTAACCCGTTGTTGTCTAGGTCATCATGTCAGTATTATTGCTTTGCCATATACCTGTTGTGCCTACTACATCATATGATAGTTTTGTATTATTGAGCTTTTCCAAGCTCATTATGTTCTTTACCATTGCAGGTTATAAAGGATTGAACATGATGTAGTTATCGACATCATTACGAGAGTTCTTTCGGTATTGCCTGTGGAGTATGGTACTTCTGTGATTAGGGGGCATGTATGTCACTTCTTGTTTTATAATTGATTCTGAAACTCGTTTTAACGTGTATTTATAAACATTGTCTTGTTAAATGAATAATTTTTAAACTTGCATTTTAAATTCAGCGTTTATTTTATAGTTTTAATTGTTTTTACAATTTGATTATCAAAATTTTTTATTGAGGGTCGCTCCGGTGACCTAAATATGACACTTCAGATTGGATTGGACCACCCGTATCAATCAAGGTGTTACATTTAATGGTATTAGAGCTTAGAGTTACTTCTTTCTGGGTAGATCAACCGATTGTTTGTCTTAGGGCATCTGGTAAATACATTCCCCTAGATTACAACCGTATTCTTCTAAACTGGAACTCTAATGTCAAATCTTTTTTGTAACAAGTGTGTCTAACTATTTTGTTCATTAATGCTCATTTTGAGCTGGCAAAGAATGTCGTTATCTTTCGTATGTGTTCTAGATTCATGCGATGGATTTGAATAGGGATAAATTACATGAAATGGTTGATGTATATGAAAATTGAATATTTGATTCAGATAGTGAATACATGTTCGATTGTGTGAGATGGGTTAAGACATATTCTAGCATGATGTCAAGTTGAACATGATTAAATTATGGAAGTCATAAAGAAATAAGTAGTTTGTGTAAGCTCGAACAAGGTGATTTCCCCTATGGTCTGCATTGATGAACCGAATTGGAGAATTTATGGAATCACTCTCTTTCCAATTTTAATAAATTTGGAAATCTAATAAGTGGCAAGCCTAATGCCTTAGTGTTATGACCGTTATGAGTTTATGCTTGGAAATTATCTGGTGTAAGTTGGTTGTGGAGTAATGTGTTGATCATGTTAATGATGCTGGTAATCAAAGTAGAAAATGGGTAGAAAGATTATAAACTTTAAGGAAAGATGTTCGTATGCGCAATGCAAGTGTAAATTCTGAAGTTATTCTCTTATATGCGAAAAGAAGTAAATATGTTTGAATGTTGCATTGTGGGTAAGCATGTTATATATGCCTTTCGGATATGTTGGATGCATAATTCTTAAGTCGGACAATGAAATTTTGTATGTGAATCATGTAAAGTTTATGTTGATGCTCAGGATTGACCTCTTTTCTTTGTAACTGATATGTAAGATATAGTCTTCAAAGGTATATATATATATATATATATATATATATATGAGTGGATGAGTAAGCTATTCCTTACTATCCAATTGGTTAGAATTTATCTGTGATTGTCTAAGTGGGGTTCTGACAAATAAGAGTCTTATGTTAATGTGAAATACCGTGACAACGAGTTCAGTGTTGAAGTTTAGGAATTATTCAAGTATCTCCATATGACAAAATATTAACATTTGGACGTATGAACAAGTGAAGCTTTAGTTTAACAGAGTTGGACAAAATGCTTATCAGCTTGAGTTGCTTCACCAGCTTAGTCGTATCCATAATGTCTTCTATGTATCTATGCTGAAGTTATACCGTCCGAATCTAAGTAATATTATTCATGTTCAGGATGTGGAGTTGAGGCCAGATATATCTTATGATGAGGAGATTGTACATATTTGGATTATGACGAGAGAGTTCTGAGGAACAGACGTATCCCAATGGTTAAGGTTCAGTGGAGTAATTGTAGCCCTATAAAAGCTACCTAAGAGACTGAGGAATCAACGAGGGAACAACTCCCACGTCTGTTTGGATTAGGAAAATTTTGATGACGAAATTTCTTTTAGGGGAGAGTTGTCACACCCTAGTTTAAAATTTAAAATAAATTTTAAAGGCTAAAGGTTAAGATAAGGAATGCATTAAGGACAACAAAATTATAAAGATTGTTGCTTAAGGGACTCAAACTCGTGCCCCTTAGCATGATGGGTTTAAGACATAGCCATCTGGGCTAAAGCCATCTTTGGTTTGTGACTACTTGAGTTTATTATTATTCTATGTTTCATGTATGTACTAAAATTAAATGTTTGAACCAATCCCCACCTGCCATAATTTTTATTCTTTCCAAATCTAAAAATATTAAATCCCCTTTAGAATACCAGAAGTTATCATCCCCAACCTCCAAATCTTTTATCTGGCTCGATCTCCAGCCACCGCCCAGTCGTGGCGTGCACCGTCACTACCTTCTGAATCGCCATCTTTTCCTATTCTCGTCCTTGGCCACCACTAGCGCAAATGAGCCACCGTTTGCCTTGGGTAACGGTTTGAAAGTTCTGCAAATAACACCAACAGTCGCCTCTATTTTTTAGTGATTTTGTCATCGTCCGTCGTTCCTGGCCGTCGCTACTGGCACCACCGAACTCCTAGTACCGAGGCAAGCAAAATCCAGGTGGTTAATCATCGATTTTTCATCGTTAGGGGAATCGTCGGATCTACGTAAATTTTGATCGTATTTCTTCTATTTTGGTAAGTTAGGTAAGATTTTTGAAATGATTTTGGTTATTGGTTTTAATGGATGAAAGAGTAGGTTGATTTTCATCTTTAGTCTGGGAAAAACGTGCCATTATAGGTCACTGGTGAGGTTTTCGATGAGACACTGGTGAGTTAGGTTTAGATATGTGGGTCGGGTAGTATTCGGCCCAATAACCTGACTTGTTTCCCTTTAACCGAACCCGTCCGAGATAACCCATCTGAGTCAACTCACTTAATTAGCTCACTGAGTTAACTCGCCTGAGTTAACCCATCCGAGTTAACTCACTGTGTCAACTCGCCCAAGTCAACATGTCTGAGTTAACTCGGTGAGTCAACTCGCCCAGTCAACCAAGTTGACCGTTGACTAGTTAATTGCTGACATCAGCATTGACCGTTGACCAACTGACCGCTAATGTCAACGTTGACCGCTGATGTCAGTGTTGACTTTGACTAAAAAGTTAAATTTTCCAAAAACCCCTATTTTATGTTTTTCGATGTCTTAAATCTATTTTTGAAGTCTGTTTCACGAAATTCTGACCCAAAAGCCTCCAAATATGACCTTGAACCTGAGCCTGCATGTGTATATAATTATTTAGTTTTGGGGCAATGTTTTGAGTAAAGGATTGATTATCGGATATGTTTAATTGAAGGTATTCACATTTCCATATATCTTTATTTTAAGGGACATCAAATTTGGTTACAAGAGCGATCAACGAGTGTATCAATGACCAACCGATGCAAGCAGAGTGGAGGTAATACTTTTCTACCTACTGTATGCTTTATGGAACATGTTGGTAACTGGTTAATGCATAAATAAATAAATATGATTGTTCAATTGGATACCGTTGATCATTTTTAAAGTTTTACTATTCCCGGTAGAAGGATAATAAAGTGGTTAAGACTGAATAATTTGAATAAGAAATTTGATGATCGGTAGGAAATTCCATGCTCAATGAAAAACCTTATACAACAATTAACCTCAAAACCTTCAGTTTAGATTAATGCCTGAAATACTACCTTTGAGGTGTAAAAAGGAACCTAAATACTCCTGATCATGGAATTGACCTGGGAGTTCATACTTAACTTGATAGAACTACTGATTCACATGATAAATTATTGATCTTGTTGGAAAATCTCGGTAACAGGCTTCTAACCTTCAAGATTGCGAAATGTTAGATTTTTTTTTCTAAATAAATGTTTGAAATCTATTTTCCTAGAAATGCTCCAAATGATTGATTTGACTAAAATGACGAATATATCCCTGAGCTCCGGTATAACCAAAATACCCTCATGACTAGAAAAAGTAAATTGCCTTTGATAAATTCTGGAAATACCAATAAACCATAAATGACTGAAATGCCCTAGGGGTTATGAAGCATGACTCATGTACGATAATCACTCTTGATATAAATACAATATTAGAAGAATTTCACATGGAATATATGTTTGACTACTCAGTGGTAAATCCTGTGATGAAATATGAAGGTGATCGTTCAGTTATACGATACAATCAATATTTGGAAATAAATACGTATGAGGTACATATACTTGAATGCTTTGTAAGTACTACAGGATTAAGATCTGTTATTTTGAATAGATTTGGGGGCTTGATAAACCGTTAGAAATACTAAATTTTGCAAATCACTATTTTACCCTTTTGGGGTTGAATTACAAAATTTGCCCTGGAAGTCAAAAATGAGTAAAATGCCATTGTTGGCCAAGATGATTAGAACATTCCTGATATATCGAATATCCTAAACGATTTCGATGTATTAATTCTTGAATAACTGGTTGGGACCTTTAGTTTTAAATCCCTTTTTAGGGATCTCACTTTTGAAATCAGTTCAAATTTGTCACAAGATTCATGTCCTCTCACGTTTACTAAGTACCTCTAGAAAATAAATAAATCCATTTGGTGTGTTCCATGTGCACATGAGTATTTTTCTCTGGTTTGAAATCAAGATTGTCCCTTTGATTTGAAACATGACTCCTATCTGTCTAGAAATATACTTCTATGTCACTTCTAAAATCATGGTATTTGTATTCTGATATACCGGAAATATATGTCTGCTTTTTGTTTTTACACCATTACTACTGTCCGCACTAAACTAATTTTTTCTAGGGTACTATCTAGGATATTGTAAGAAGTCTCTGCAGGTTCAGCACTAATCAAGCTGGTAATTCCTTATAGGCCCAAGTATCCCTTTGGGTAGGTTCCTACGCTTCAGCTAGGGTAATTCCTTATGGACCTAAGGTAACCCC
The DNA here is from genome assembly GCA_019671005.1 of Hibiscus mutabilis. Classification (NCBI taxonomy): domain Eukaryota; kingdom Viridiplantae; phylum Streptophyta; class Magnoliopsida; order Malvales; family Malvaceae; genus Hibiscus; species Hibiscus mutabilis. Next base: position 11,460,426 of record CM033744.1, read on the forward strand.
TTAGGTTGGCACCTAGGTCCAGTGGGCCTAAGGTAAGACCTTGTAACACACCAAAAATCGGCCTAGTTAGAATTAGGTTTTGGTGACCGGAAAATATATATATCAGAAAGGTCTAAATATTGCATCGACCCTAATCGGGTCATCAATTTTATCGTATTAGACTCTAATTGTGTCAAATTATTAAACTCAGATCTAATTGAATCCTTAGAAACCTATTAGTGACCAAATTATGAAAATTGAAAGTCTAGGGGCAATAGTGTAAAATTTTGAAAGTTGAGAGACTACCCTCGTAATTATCCCATTTTAATGTGAGTCACCTCCTTGCTTAGGCAAACCCACATGAACTCCTTGTGATTCTTATAGAAAAAGATGATAGCCATAATTGTTATCAAGATTGTTGGGATTAAAAATAATTTTAAAATAACTTACCTATCTATGGCGGAAATCATTTGATTGGTCATGTGGTAGGTTATGAATTAAAAATAAATTTTACCCTTGATTGAAGGAAAGGTAGTGTATGGATTTAAAGAAGTTTGAAAAGCTTGGAAAACATTTCTCCTAAGAGTTCACTGAAACCTTTCCTCATTGCTTTCTCCTTCATCTTTTCTTTAAAAACGAGCAAGCACCTTAAGCTCACACCTCCATTATCATCTTCAACCTAAGAAGCAAGCACCTCTCATGTTTATGCAATATCCCTTTGATTTCTCTACACTGTTTGATAGCCCTTGTCTTGGTGAGTAAAAGCCCCCAAACAATTTCATAAGCCCATGAAAGATTGAAGTTTAATTTTGATTTGAAGTTAAGGAGATTATAGCTAGAATCATGTTCTTCAATCCTAAAATCCATGGGAAGCTATTATAGATAGCTATTGTAAGTTTAAATATCGATTTTAAATTCATATTATTGATTTTAGCCTTTTCCTTTATTTTAGCACAAGTGTTGGAGGAAGATAAACTATCATCCCTATTAAAGGCTAAGAACAAGGAGTTGTAATTCGAGAGCCGTATAAGCTTCTGAATTAAGGTGAGTGTAGTCAGAGTCTCGGTATTAGGCTAGGTGCTTTTTTTGAATCATTGGATATTGATTATTGCATTGCTAACATTGTGTTATAAGGTTATTGTATAAGAACATCATTGATGGCTAATTTGGTAAGTATTGCATCGAATCATTGTCCATAGCATTGTTTATATTGTCATCGAAATCATTGAAGCATTGGCATATAGAATCATTGATCATTGAATATTGAATAAGGCCATTGGAGCATTGATATTGATTTATTGTCATCATATATTATATTGAACTATTGTTATTGCTTATTGATATTGAAGCATGGCTATTGAACTATTGTTATTGATCCATTGATATGGAGTTATTGTTATCGATTTATTGATATCGGACCTTGGATTCGAGAAGTATTGGATACAATTGGCATGCCATAGAATTCATGAGCATGGGTATTGAACATTGATATCTGTGGAGGGATGTGTGATTTGGTCAAATTGATGCGGCGGAGGGTATATGACTAGACCACTATTGATTTTGGTACGGAAGAGGAATTCGTGTATCCATATATCGTACATCGATCCAAGGAAAACTATTGCTTAATGATAAATATATTTTTGAATATGGACATGGTATTGATTATTGTCATAGCATTGTTATTGATCATTGACACATTGACATTGGATATTTAAGCATGGATATTGAACATTGATACTTTGAAATTAGACATTGATGCATTGTTATTGAACATTGACATATTGCCATTGGATTATTGATGAAACATGCATTTGAATGCATATTGATTATTGGTATTGTTTATGACTACCTCACTAGGCAAAGTATGCCTAATGCATTCATCTTCCATGCATTTCAGGTTAAGAAGTTTTAAGATCGAGATAGGAGCCGAAGAAGGTTTTTGGCAAGTCACTGCATTGATAATGTAAAGTATATCAACCCTATGAACTCCTAGAATGGTGGCAAAGTAGCTAGATTAGTCACTTTTAGTCCTTTTTATGTGTATATTGTTGGTGGTATGTCCCTAAATGACTTTTAATGTTTGGCTAAAAGGGACTAAATATGCATATTTGGCTTAAAAGGTGAAAACATTGTAAATATACTCGTATGATCATGAAATTTGACATGCTAGTAGATTATGTTGATATTAATTTGCTGGTAAAATCTCACTGCATTTAGACATTGTTTGATAGGCTAAATTAGATTAAAACCAAAACAAATCTGTCATTTTATTGCAGGGCGTATTGGTACGGGTGATGGCGTATCGATACAAGTATGCATATTTGGACATAGTCAATATTGGTTAACAGGGCCTATCGATACGTCAAAGGGCGTATCGGTACAAAAAGTCAACATTGGAATATGGAAAATTAAATGCATCGATACGGTCTTTAGGGCGTATCGACACGAGTCAACTTGGTCAACCCATACCGCGACGGTTCCCCAATCGTACTGATACGAGTAATGTTCATTGGATTCTGATAGTATTAAAATATGCATTGCGTATCGATACATGTAGACACCATATCGATATTGGCTTATTGACTCTTAACTGTTTTAATGGCCATCACACAAGCGTATCAGTACGGCCTCTCAAGTACCAATACTGATATAGTTAAATCTGTTAAAAGTTAATTGGAATAAGTTTAAAGCATTGCATATTGGTCACGGAACATTGTATAGTTAAATTGAAGAGGTAATTGGACTCTGATTAACATGAAAATTGGTATGATCATTGAATATAGGTTGAATTTCAGTATAGTAAGGTTAAATTCAGAAAAAGACATCTAAAATACTGAAATTATAGATTTGTCCCTAAAACTTGTAAAAGTTTAAAATTGGTCCGGAGTTGATCAACAGAGCTTCGTACTGAGTTATCTGAATTTTTGTATTGGTATTGCATTATTGTAAAACGTGAAAACATTAAATTATCGAATATTAATTGAACCGGTCACCATTTTGTTTCGGTAACGCCTTCTGACCCGGTTCTCTATCAGGCCGGGTGATAAGTGTTCAAAAGTACTATTTTTATTACCCTTTTTACTCATATTATTGTTAGACTTAGGCTCATATTAGTTGCATTATTAGTTATTCATGCATGTTTGCATCGTTTCCTTGGTGGACAAGATTGATTTTTGCTCAATTTTGTGGAAAAAATACTACTTTGGTGTGTTTTTGTGTGTGTGTGCAGAATCACTTGCCAAAGCAAGGCTGGAACCAGTTGCCAGGGCAATGCATGAAGGAGATGTCGAGCTAGTTGCCAGGGCAATGCATGAAGGAGATGCCGAGCTAGTTGCCAGGGCATTGCATGAAGGAGATGCCGAGCTAGTTGCCAAGGCAATTTTCGACAAGGAATAAGATGATATGGTAGTCGAAATTGATGACTAGATAAGCCCAAGATGACGTAGAGCAAAGCTAAATCCCAAAGGAGTTTGATTTCCATGAAGAGGTTAAAGAGAAATTAAATCCCAAGAAGATAGGAGAAGTTCTAGAAGGAATTTAAATATAATAAAGAATTATATTTTTTAAAGATAATTTAATTCCAACTTAACTTCCTCCTTAAAAAAGACTTTGACCTAGCCCTATAAATTAGAGACCATGCCGTCAACTCCAAGGGGGAGAGGGGAGAGAATTTTTGACAAAGGCAAGGGAGATTTCGACAAGGCTTTGGAGAAATTTCGACAAGGCTTCAGCCATTCTTCATATTTTTCTTTCTTGTTCCATTAGGTTTATGCTATGAATTCTTTGTTTTGTGTTTCTTTGGAACCTAGCCATGAACTAAATCTACTTGGCTAAGGCTATTGTGTTTTGTGGTTGTGAGAAACAATTGGATTTTGTTTAGGTAATAAGAGTTTGCACTTTCAATTCAAGGTTTACTCATTCTTGGTTCTTATTCTTGTTTGCGAGTGAATTGGGAGAGGATCTCGTAACTTCATCTATTTATCTAATATCGGGAGAGTTAGATTCAAGAAACGAATGAGTATGGTCTTTATTCAATCTATTGATGGTGAAGATTAATCAGGCTTAGGAATAAGTTAAGGATTTCAACAGCAGAGGAGCGCAAGATTAGTTGTTGTTCACCCTTGATTCACGCAGGGATGTATTATCAAGGCATGCACAAATAGCTAGAGTTTTGACTTAGGGATAAGAAGAAACCATTGAAGAACGCTCTGCCGAACCTTGAAGTTGCTGCCCAGCCGCCCAAGTAGTTGCCCAGCTAATCGCCCAGGCAACCATCGATTAGTTGCCAAGGCAACCCCACTGTGCAAGTTGCCACGGCAACTGAGTTGCCCTTGTAGTTTTTACCTCGACGATCCAATCGGCTATCACACCTCAACTCACGATAACCTGGCCTATTCTCTCTCATTTGATTACATCTTCTTTTACTTTATTGCTTTCTAGTTTAGTTGTTAGTTAAAACTCCTACAATCACCTACTTGTGTTTTTACTTTTTACAGTGCAAGAGATTAGATTCTTGAAGTGGCACCAATCCCTGAGGAGATGATATCTTTTATACTATAACTTGCGACGTGTACACTTGTACAACTGCGGAGCACTTATTACGCGCAACAAGTTTTTGGCGCCGTTGCCGGAGATTGGCAATAGCAACTTTGTTTTTATTTTCTTGCACTTCTTATTTTTCTTGTTTAAGATTCAAAGGGTTAACAAACTTTGGTTTTGCATTGGTATATGACCAGGGCGAGACCGATTACACCAGAATATCCCTTTGATCCAGAAATCGAACGAACCTTGCAAAGACTCCGACGAAGGTTAAGAGTAGCAATAAATAATCAAGACGGCAATATGAATCATGATGTTCCAGTAGGAGGAGGAGTGATTCTTGCACGAAACAGACTATTCTAGACTATCTTGAAGAAGAACTTGAAGGACTTAATCCAGGAGTTGACACACCTGAAATTGAAGCTGATCACTTTGAGTTGAAACCGGTGATGTTTAATATGATCAACACAATTGGTCAATTTGGCGGCTCAGTAACTGAAGATGCACGACAACATCTTAAATCTTTCCTCGAGATTTGCAATTCATTCAAAATACAAGGAGTCACCCTTGATGTTTTACGACTAAGATTATTCTCCTATTCACTAAGGGATAGGGCGAAAGCATGGTTGAATAGTATTCCTGTCGGATCAATAGGATCTTGGACCGATCTTTGTCGTGATTTCCCTGCTCGATTTAATCCTACAAATTTGACTGATAAGCTTTGTAACAAAATTACTTCTTTTCGGCAGGTAGATGATGAATCCATGTATGAGGCTTGGGAGCCATATAGAGAACTTCTACACAAATGCCCCTACACGGATTCCCAGTGTGGAAACAAGTAACAATGTTCTATAACTCTGTGAATACACCAACAAGTATGATGCTAGATGCCTCGGCAAACGGCATACTCCTAGACAAGTCGCCAGAGGAAGCAATGCAAATTCTAAACAGGCTTGCCAAGAATGATTACCAATTCCCCTCTGCTAGAAGATGAGGAGTTAGATGCCAAGCCACAATATATGAACTGGGATCATCAGACTCAATTTCGGCACAATTGGCCACTCTAACTAAGATGGTCCAGAACATGCAAAAACCAAACAACACACAGGAGGTCAAGGTAATGGATTCCTTTTGTGAGTTATGTGGTGGTAACCATGATTCTTCTGAATGCATGCAGAATCCGGAATCCAGCTCCTATGTGGGGAATTACAACCGGAACAACAATGTGATATCCAATACACACAATCCAGCTTGGAAGAAGCACCCAAAATTTTCATGGAGTAATCCCAACAATGCTCTAAACCAGAACAATCAGAATGCACAAGCAGAATATGCCACAGCAACAGTTGCCGCAGCAACAACCGACAACATCTAGTTCTTTGGAAAATTCTCTTAATTCTTTTATGTTGAAAACTGAATCTTATATGGCTGAGAATAGTAACTTCATAAAAAGAACTGATGCTTTTATTAACAGGATTGAGATGAGATTGCAAAACCAAGAGGCGGCAATCAAATCATTGGAAAATCAAGTCGGACAATTTGCTCAAAACCTGAATACTAGACCGCAAGGAGGTTTACCTAGCGATACTGAAGTCGCAAGAGGAACTGTCCATGAGCAATGTAAGGCGATTACCGCTAGAAGTGGCCAATAACTTAAAGAGGCTCAAGCTCGCTCATCAAACAAAAATCCACAAAAAGTTCAAGACGAACTCAGTGGCAAAGCCTCAGATGTTGAACCAAGAATTGTCGCGGCAACCAGCGATAACCATGCCTCGGCAACCGACGATAAGGATGACTCGGCAACCAACGATAGGCACGCCACGGCAACCCCAGTTGACAATGCCTCGGCAACTCCAATTGCCCTGGCAATGCCATCAATTAGGTTCTAGACCAATGAAAGGATCAAAGATATCTGACTTCCACCACCATTCCCACAAAGGGGTTGTCAGGTTCCAGTTGCCCCGGCAATGCCATCAATCAGGTTCTAGACTAATGCCATCAAACAGAGGGATGCATGGCCATGTTGCACAATCGCATGCCACCCAAGTTGAAGGATCTTGAAAGTTTCACAATACCTTGTTCCATCGGAAACCACTATGTCGGGAAAGCATTATGTGACCTTGGAGCAAGCATAAACTTGATGCCTAAATCGATTTTCCAGAAACTAGGAATCGGGAAGGCAAGACCTACAACAGTTATGTTACAGCAAGCCAACAGATCCTATGTGCATCCAGAGGGAAAAATGGAAGACATACTGGTAAAAGTTGATAAATTTATTTTTCCCGCTGACTTTATTGTTTTGGATTGTAAAGCAGATGAACATGCACCTATCATTCTCGGAAGACCCTTCCTAGCAACAGGGAGAACCTTGATCGATATTGAAAAGGGAGAAACTCACAATGAGGGTGAATGATCAGCAAGTTAAACTAAATATGTTCCAAACACTAAGGCATGCCGATGATCCGAAAGAATGCTGACTTCTCCATGCCACGACAGAGTTTAACTTCGATGAGGAATTTAGTTGCCTCGACAACTATATTGCCGATCAAGAGGAACCTGAGGAGTATGAAGAACCGATCGATGAGGAACAACAATAAGAGGTAAATTGGTTAGTCAATCGACCAGGTACATACTTTAAACCACTGATTACTCAGGTAAGGAAGGTAAGCTCGAAAAGCCCTCTATTGAAAAACCACCTATTCTTGAGTTGAAACAGTTGCCAGAGAAACTAAAATATGCTTACTTGGGAACCGATAATACATTGCATGTAATTATTTCCTCTAAGTTACAGCCTGAGCAAGAAAATAAGCTGATCAAAATGTTGATGCTACACAAGAAGGCAATAGGGTGGACAATTACCGACTTGAATGGAATTAGCCCGGCAGTGTGCATGCAGAAGATTTTGTTGGAAGATGATCACAAACCTTCGATTGAGGCCCAGAGGAGACTGAATCATGCCATGAAAGGGGTTGTAATGAAAGAAATCATCAAGTGGCTTGACGTCGGCATCATATACCCTATCTCTGATAGTGCATGGGTAAGTCCGGTACAATGTGTACCGAAAAAGGGAGGTATAATGATGGTAAGTAATGAAAACAATGAACTCATTCCAACCAGGACTGTGGCCAGTTGGAGGGTTTGTATGGATTATCGAAAGTTAAACAAAGCCACTAGGAAAGATCACTTCCCATTACCCTTTATTGACCAAATGCTTGACCGTCTTGTAGGTAAACCCTTTTATTATTTTCTTGATGGTTATTCAGGTTACAATCAAATTGCCATAGCACCAGAAGATCAAGAAAAGATAACCTTCACATGCACATACGATACTTATGCTTTCCGAAGGATGCCATTCGGATTGTGTAACACCCCGGCAATCTTCCAAAGATGCATTATGGCACTCTTTTCAGACATGGTCGAAGACTTCCTTGAGATCTTCATGGATGATTTTTATATTTTTGGTAATGACTTCGACAGCTGCCTCGGCAATTTAGAGAAGGTGTTGGCAAGATGTGAAGAACCCGATTTAGTCCTTAATTGGGAGAATTGCCATTTTATGGTAGGTGAAGGAATAGTGCTCAGCCACAAGATTTCATCCAAGGGAATTGAAGTATACAAAGCGAAGGTGGACATGATCGAGAGATTACCCCCACCAAGTTCGGTTAAAGGAATCTGAAGCTTTCTTGGACATGCAGGTTTATACAGGAGGTTTATTCATAACTTTTCTAAAAATACTAAACCCTTGTGCAATTTGTTTGAACAGGATAAAGTCTTCAATTTTGATGATTCTTGCATCCCAAGCATTCGAAACCCTAAAGGAAAATCTTACCTCGGCACCCATTGTCGTTCCACCAGATTGGACGCTACCTTTGGAGCTCATGTGTGATGCAAGTGATTTCGCGGTAGGAGCAGTCCTAGGCCAACGCACAGGTAAGACCTTTCATGTGATATACTACGCTAGTAAAACTCTTAATGGTGCTCAAGTGAATTACAAAACAATGGAGAAAGAGTTACTAGTCGTAGTTTTCGCATTTGACAAGTTCCGATCCTATTTGATTGGTACAAAGGTAATTGTTCATACGGACCATTCGACAATTAAGTATCTATTTGCTAAAAGGGATGTCAAACCTCGTTTGATTCGTTGGATATTGTTTTTACAAGAGTTTGACATTGAAATTAAGGACAGGAAAGGAACAAAAAATCAAGTGGCCGATCACTTATCATGCTTAGAACGCAATAGGGAGGAGGACGCGAATTTAGAGATATGTGATGCATTCTCGAATGAGCAACTGTTAGTTGCCTCGGCAACCATGGATGCGCATGCCTGGCAACCCTCGACGCTTCAGCAACTCTCGACGCGTACGTTGCGGCTACCACTGATACGCACGGCTCGGCAACCATAGACGTGCACGCCTCGACAACCCCTAACGCCTCGGCAACCCTCGACGCTTCAGCAACTCTCAACTCGGCAATGATGGACGCGTATGCCTCAGCAACTTTAGATGCACACACCTCAGCAATCTTGGAAGCAGTCGCCACGGCAGCACGCGCCTCAGCAATACCCTGGTACGCGGATTTAGTTAATTTCCTTGTTTGTGGTATTTTACCTTATGGCCTTACTCACCAAGGGAATAAGCGGTTCCGCCATGATGCTAAGCATTACTTTTGGGACGAGCCTCTTTTGTTTAAACAATGTGCAGATCAGGTTATACATCGATGTGTCCCTGAAGAAGAGAAGCATAATACACTCCGGCAATGCCATTCTTCACCCTATGGAGGACATTTTGGAGGAACACGTACCGCGGCCAAAGTTTTGCAATCTGGTTTGTATTGGCCAACACTGTACAAAGATGCCCAAGAGTTTTACAAGCAATGTGATCGATGCTAGAGGACGGGCAATATCTCTAGACGACATGAGATGCCGCTCCAAAACATAATCGAGGTGGAATTGTTTGATGTATGGGGGATTGATTTTATAGGACCTTTCCCATCTTCATTGGGCAACCTCTACATTCTACTTGCCGTTGACTACGTGTCTAAATGGGTTGAGGCAGCTACAGTTCCTAACAATGATTCTAAGACCGTGCAACGATTCATGCAGAAAAATATATTTAAACGGTTTGGGATGCCGAGAGCAATTATCAGCGATGAAGCCAAGCACTTCGACAACAAACTCATCGCCAAGATGTTACAACGCTTTGGTGTATCTCACAAGATTGCCACAGCATATCACCCACAAACCAATGGGCAAGCAGAAATTTCCAATCGAGAATTGCAGGGTATACTCGAGAAAGTTGTAAATCCCTCTAGGAAGGATTGGTCAGTAAGACTAGATGATGCATTTGGGCATATCGTACTGCATTCAAAACACCCTTAGGTATGTCTCCCTTCCGACTTGTCTATGGCAAAACATGCCACCTACCGGTGGAAATCGAACACAAGGCATATTGGGCAATCAAGATCGTGAATATAGATTGGGAAAGTGCCGAAAAAAAGCGTTTGTTGGACCTCAACGAGATAGAAGAATTCCGTGCACTCGCCTATAACAATGCACGAATTTACAAGGAGAAAACAAAGCAATGGCATGACAAGAAACTATTGCCGCTACAATTCATGCCAGGGCAACTAGTTCTCTTATTCAATTCTCAGCTAAAACGTTTCCCAGGAAAACTAAAATCAAGATGGTCGGGACCATTCGAAGTTGTCAAACCATTCTCCCATGGTGTCGTGATAATCAAGTCCATCAGTGACGAACATGAATTCAAAGTTAATGGACAAAGATTGAAGCACTACAACGGTGCCCATGTGGAACGTAACAAAGAAGTGGTCACCTTAGGAGATGCATGAGCATGCTCTCATTTCAATATTTTCTTTTTATTTTTATGAGATATTTTATTTTTCTTCATTATCTTTAGTTTTCAGGTTTTCTTTTTTTTTCTTTTCTTTTCCACGACAAGACTCACAACCACCATGCTAAGGAAATTCACTGCCGACTACTTGCCATGACAACCACAACAAAGAATGCCCCGGCAACTACCTCAGCAGTTACCACGGCAACAGAAACTAGCGATGCCCAGGCAACAACAATGGCTTTGGCAACTACTGATGCCCAGGCAAGTGAACCTGCATCGGCAAACATGGATCAAATCAAAGCAATGCTATTCACATGGTAACGGCCACAAGCATTCAACCACCGACTAGAAAATGAATCAAGCAAACGGTACGAAGGAAACTTATCACTCAAGGTGACGACCTCTCCGACTAACTCATTTCATTTAGTTTCTTTTAAATTTTGTTTCACTTTTACATGCATTGAGGACAATGCTTCTCTCGAGTTTGGGGGTATTGGTTTCTAGTTAGTTTCATGTTTAGTTGCATTCATCTTTATCAATCACATATAGGTTGCATATGTTACTTGCCATGCCTTTAATTGGATTTAATTGCTTAAGACTTGTTGAATATCCAATGATGAATTTTTGCCACTGCACTTAATTGAAAGAACCTTTAATTTTAGGATTGCATGAAAAGAACTTAGAATTTTACTATGATGCTGAATTTTTTGTACACGGTTGCGGCTTGTTGATTGAAAGAAACTTAGTGAACTTAGGTTGCTTAAAATTTGAGTAAATTTAAAATTGAGAATTAAAAGTTAAATTCTTGCTAGAGGTGCTCGAAACTGGCTCTAGTAGTAATTGCACTTTCTTGCTAGAGGTGCCCGAAACTGGCTCTAGTAGTTAATGCACATTAAAGAATCGCTAGAGGTGCCCGAAATTGGATCTAGTCGACTAAAATAAAATGAGAAATTGCTTACTTTGCTAGAGGTGCCCGGAATTGGCTCTAGTGAAAGTAAAATAAATGCCCCGGTAATTAAATTGATAAAAGCCTATTGTTCACATAGAATCTTGAAAATCAACTTGTACACAACTACGCACATACATTGTCACGGGCATTATAGTTTGGTTCCGGGTAATTTTTGTGCTATCCGAAAAATTAAAAGGTGATCATACTTTGTGCCACAGTTCTGAGGTTTGAATTCAAGTTTGAAGCATGTCTTTGATGAGTAAAGTCTTGGCATGTAATTGTTAGTTTGCATTGCTTGAGGACAAGCAATAGTTCGAGTTTGGGGGTGTGATAAGTGTTCAAAAGTACTATTTTTATTACCCTTTTTACTCATATTATTGTTAGACTTAGGCTCATATTAGTTGCTTTATTAGTCATTCATGCATGTTTGCATCGTTTCCTTGGTGGACAAGCTTGATTTCATATTTTGCTCAATTTTGTTGAAAAAGATACTACTTTGGTGTGTTTTTGTGTGTGTGTGCAGAATCACTTGCCAAAGCAAGCTGGAACCAGTTGCCAGGGCAATGCATGAGGGAGATGTCGAGCTAGTTGCCAAGGCAATGCATGAAGGAGATGTCGAGCTAGTTGCCAGGGCAATGCATGAAGGAGATGCCAAGCTAGTTGCCAAGGCAATTTTCAACAAGGAATAAGATGATATGGTAGTCGAAATTGATGACTAGATAAGCCCAAGATGACGTGGAGCAAAGCTAAATACCAAAGGAGTTTGATTTCCATGAAGAAGTTAAAGAGAAATTAAATCCCAAGAAGATAGGAGAAGTTCTAGAAGCAATTTAAATATAATAAAGAATTATATTCTTTAAAGATAATTTAATTCCAACTTAACTTCCTCCTCAAAAAAGACTTTGACCTAGCCTTATAAATTAGAGACCATGTCGTCAACTCCAAGGGGGAGAGATGAGAGAATTTTCGACAAAGGCAAGGGAGATTTCAACAAGGCTTCAACCATTCTTCATCTTTTTCTTTCTTGTTCCATTAGGTTTATGCTAGGAATTCTTTGTTTTGTGTTTCTTTGGAACCTAGCCATGAACTAAATCTACTTGGCTAAGGCTATTGTGTTTCGTGGTTGTGAGAAACAATTGGATTTTGTTTAGGTAATAAGAGTTTGCACTTTCAATTCAAGGTTTACTCATTCTTGTTTCTTATTCTTGTTTGCGGGTGAATTGGGAGAGGATCTCGTAACTTCATCTATTTATCTAATATCGGGAGAGTTAGATTCAATAAACGAATGAGTATGGTCTTTATTCAATCTATTGATGGTGAAGATTAATCTGGCTTAGGAATAAGTTAAGGATTTCAACAGCTAAGAGGAGCACAAGATTGGTTGATGTCCAACCTTGATTCACGCAGGGATGTATTATCAAGGCATGCACAAATAGCTAGAGTTTCGACTTAGGGATAAGAAGAAACCATTGAAGAACGCTCCGCCGAACCTTGAAGTTGCTGCCCAGCCGCTCAAGTAGTTGCCCAGCTAGTCGCCCAGGCAACCATCGATTAGTTTCCAAGGCAACCCCGATGTGCAAGTTGCCACGGCAACTGAGTTGCCCTTGCACACTTTTACCTCGACGATCCAATCATCTATTACACCTCAACTCACGATAACCTGGCCTATTCTCTCTCATTTGAAAACATCTTCTTTTACTTTATTGCTTTCTAGTTTAGTTGTTATTTAAAACTCCTACAATCACCTACTTGTGTTTTTACATTTTACAATGCAAGAGATTAGATTCTTGAAATGGCACCAATCCCTGTGGAGACGATATCTTTTATACTATAACTTGCGACGTGTACACTTGCACAATTGCGGAGCACTTATTACGCGTAACACCTGGAATGTAGTGTTATAGACCTAATGGACCTAAGGTAACCCCTTAGGTTGGCTCTATGCCCTATGGGCCTAGGGTAAGTCCTTATGGATGCAGTTTTGGGGAACTACACATCGGCATACGGTTAGAGGATAGTCAGGTGCTTCAAATAAAACTTTCATTCCTCTTTTAAATCTACCCTGCTGAATAAATTACCGATTGCCTGAAACTCTTTGTATGGTTTCTATCTACACTCAATGGAACACGCTAAACTCCCTAGTTCAATGTTTGTTTTCTATATCTCATCGGATTCTTTGGACTATAGGCATCTTGTATGGTACTCAGGTGTTCAGAAAAATAAAACAACCCTATTACTTTCAAGTATACCGTTGTTGCAAATATCAATTTCATTAATGTAACCCATTGTTGCTTGAACATGATGCAATTATCAACATCATTATGAGAGTTCTTTCAGCATTGCTTACGGAGTATGGTACTTTTGTGATTGGGGGCATATATGTCATGTCTTGTTTTATAATTGATTCTAAAACTCGTTTTAAAGTGTATTTGTGGATACTGTCTTGTTAAATGAGTAATTTTTAAACTTGTATTTTAAATTTAGCATTTATTTTATGGTTTTAATTGGTTTTACAATTTGATTATCTTAAATTTTTATTGGGGGTCGCTCCGGTGACCTAAATGTGACACTTCGGATTGGATCGGGCCACCCGTATTAATCTGGGTGTTACAAAAGGTGTCGGTGCTCAATTGGAATGGCAACTTTGCCAAAAAAATTTATAGGCAGCTAATCTCGGCGGATTCTTAGTGATGTGCATTGCTGGCGCAAAGTATTACCGTTGTTTACAAATGCGGAAGATCGCCTAGAAATTTTGAAGATGAAAGAATTGGAAAAATGGCTCACAAAAAATCAAAGTTGGGAATCAATAATAGATTCAGATACACGACGATTATGGTTATCAATATGTGTTATGCTGATGATTGCATGGTCGAGGCATTCTTTTTGTAACCCCTTCGACCCGGCCTAGACGCCCGACCAAACCGAGAGAACTACACTAGATTTACCAAAGCAAACTGGAGAAAGATTACAAAATCCGGTCCATTTTTTTCTTTTTATCTTGTCTAGATGCGTATTATTAATCCTAAGTGTCCATACTTGCGGCGGGTGAGTTTACAAAGGAATCAGACCACGGGAAGGCAACCAATTGCATAACATACCTTTTAGGGACTAAAATGCAAATCTGATAAACTTAAGGACCAAAACAGAAATTAAGGTTACCAATCCTCAATTAGTCCAATTTCATGCTTACATGTCAAATTTGAGGCCAATACAATCGTTGAAGCTCATACAATTGCATTCTCAAAACTCAGAGACCAAAATGAAAGAAACATAAACTTCCAAATATTCCAAATAACATAATTAACTGCAGCCGTACCGGTACGCGTACAGGTGTTTCAGTACACCTTAACAATTTCCCAAAACTCAGATTCTAGCGGCTAAGACTTGAACCGAAACACTTGCTTGCATATCGAAACACCTAGCCAAAATTCTCAAGACCATACTGAAACACTTGCTCGAGTATCGAAACGCTATGCTTGTAAAGGCTTACCCGTATCAAAACACCCTCCCGCGTATCGAAACGCTATGCCTGAGATGGCCAAGCCGTACCGGTATGGGGACACCTGTTTCAATACGCCTAGACCTGTAATGTCCCAAATTGCTGTCTAAACACACTTCGATGATAACCATAACACTCTAACATGCTCCAACCACTCAAACAACATTACTAGGGTACAATCCTAACCAAAACATCACAGAATCAACATCATTACATGGCATTCAAACACTCAAGATTTTCTATAGGCATGCTTGCTTCCTAATATCATTTTTTCACATAACCAAACTCCCATTTGTCACTTTAAAGGCATTCACAACATGCTTACACATCTAAAGCATCATAATAAACATGCTTGAAACATCAAAACATGGCAACCATTCCGAGACAACTAGATGCATACCTAAGTACCCATCTAACATCAACATAAGAAAAGATTCTAAACAAGCTTAACAACAATAGACCAACCATAAAATACAGCACTTCACATGCTTAAAAACCATGGGAAAACAGGATTACAAGTCCCAAAAACATGGCGAACACATTGCCTTATTAACCAAAAACATAAACCGAGATCATACTCAAGTAATCTTGCACTTGGATCACTTCAAACCTTGTCTTTGCTGCCCCTAAACCTTAATGCTCTGCATCATTAAGAAAAAGAGAACGTAAGCACACATCTTAGTGAGGATGCTCTTAAAACAATGATGCATTTAAAATCCTTTGAAAACTAAACACTTGTTTTCAAACCATGCTTACATCCAAAGCATTTTCATTGATTCCAATCAAAACATACATATCGACCATGTGCAACAACATTTAAAAATCACATGCTTAAATCCCAAAGCGTTGAGTCATCTCATGCTTAAACCCCAAAGCATTAAATTACAAAACCATGCTTAAATCCCAAAGCATTATAAAATAGGTTCAACTCATGAACTTGCATATATTGACAATTATAGTGACCCCGGATAGACGACCACTATCCTTCATTAGTCGACTGTTAACCTTTAGGTAACTGACCGTTAACCTTACAATTAGGATACACGGACCTCTCATGATAATCGACCACTACCATTACCCATACCATGCCGACCGCATGATCATCATCAACAAGGGGAACCGACAACTCAACCCAAGTGATAACATCATAGTCCGAGTAGCTGATAGCTTACCTCAAGGACCCTTAACCACGATCAATTTTTAACATATTATAGTGCACTTCATCCTATGGCATGCCAACTATATCCAAATGTTTTATCATCATGTCACGTAGTCAATATATCATTTACAAAACCATTTACTCATTGTTTTACAATGCACTATACAAAATCACCACATATGCAAATCACATTGCCAAAGCAATAACACCATTCCAGACTGGAATAAAAATCAATGCTCGGTGGCATTTCATATACTTTTAAACCACTGCATATGTACTCAAAATCATACATTTACAGTAAGTAAAAAACAAACCATGTTTACGACCAAAACATGAATTACACATGCTCATATCCGAACCGATATTAAAGAGCAAAAGAGGGAAAATTAATTCTGAGCTTAGGTAAGTGTTTCAAGCTTAACCTAAACTCCCAAAAACACTTTCAAACCTTGGAAGACTTTTAAAACCGTTTCCACTCACCGATACACCTCGCCCTGATCGCTAACGCAAATCGAGCTACCGGCAAGCAACAGTCAACATCACGCTTGGTTGCTTTGATTATCCCATTTCTTAACCACATAAAAGCCGAGGGCAAATGCATCATTATGCATTCAAACCATTGCCGACAAGCAATTACCCGCAACTCACAAGTTGCCCACTCACACACCATCCGAAACTTATCGAAAACATCCTCAAACAATTCCAAAACTTAACCCAGCAATAATATAACGATTCAATACATCAAACCTCATCAATTAACATCTAAAAACTCTTTCCCAACATCATTTTACTTCCGGCAATGATTACACTCCATTAACCTGACAAAAACCCTTAACTAATAACCTTAAACATTAGAGATTCAACTTGTTTTGGGATTACAATGTTAAAATCAAGTTATTAGCTCAATTAAACATCAAAATCATGATCTAATCTGATCATAAACCTAGCAAAACAGATCTAATTTGAAATATGTCAATTTCATCAATCCAAACACAATTAAACTAATTAGAGATTAATTAAACTATCAAAACACATTAGAAAACAATTGTAAAGAGTCAAAAACTTGGGAATTTCAGTAAAGAACCTTTCATTAGAGGAGAAGAACGAACCTTACCTCTAATGGATGTTTTCTCCCTTAATTGGATGATTTACATGAGAAAATAAAATTAAAACAATAAGGTTTTGGTAAACTAACAACAAGAAATCATTTGGAAACAAAAGATTTAAGAAAAGAAAGATTTACCTAAAGATTTAGAAGAAGAAATTGATGTTTGGCTGGAGAGATTGTGCGAGAAAATATTTGAGAGAAAGTTAGTTACGTAACTTTTGTTTAAAAGATTAAATAACCAAATTAATTCTCCTCAACCTATTTATATTTTCCAAAACAATTTAAAAATACAAAATTAAGGGATAAAGTCTGATATTAGACTTTTTGGGCAATTAGCTCCTTCAAGATTCAAAGTTTTGACTCTTTACAAAACAGACACTAAAAACAGTTTTCAAAGTTTGCATTTTGGTCACTAGTCCAAAATGTCCAATTTCCAAAACTCGTTTTCCAAAATTGATTTCACCACAATCATTAATATATTTAATAATGATTTTATAATATTTTTCCACAATTTTATCACCTTCAAAAATATTTAATTCGATTTAATCCCGAAACTGACTCGAATCTTTAATACCGATCCACCGGACCTTCGAACCAACCCTTAAAACATCTAGGTACAACTCTCCCCTACTTAAGAAAATTTGCCCTCGAAATTTACCAGGAGGAAAGAAATGCGAAAATTGCTCTAACATGTCCGCCATGTTTTCCTAAGTGGCTTCCTCGGCACCACAGTGTCGCCAAAAGACCTTCACAAGCTCAATCGTCTTGCCATGAAGAACTTTGCTGCTGGAATCAAGGATGTCCACTGTTTCTCATCATAGGATAAATTCGGCCTCAACTCAATATGCCCCACTGGCATAACATGCGAGGGATCCGGCCGATACCTCTGCAACATAGATACATGGAACACATCATGTATTTTCTCTAACTCATGAGGCAACCTCAACCGATAAGCCACAGGACCAACACGCTCAAAAACCTCGTATGATCCAATAAACCTCGGACTAAGCTTACCCTTACGTCCGAGCCGCATCGCCTTCTTCTATGGTGACACTTTCAAGAATACATGATCGCCCACCGCAAATTCAACCCCCCTATGCTTCAAATCCGCGTAACATTTCTGCCGATCCGCAGCCGCTTTCAAATGATCACACATAAGCTTTACCTTTTCATCCGTGTCTTTCAACACATCTGGCAATGAAACATGCTTTTCCCCTACCTCAGCCCAACACAAAGGCGTAAGATACCTCCGGCCATACAATGCCTTATACGGTGCCATTTGTATACTCGCTTGGTAACTGTTGCTATACGCAAAATCAACCAAAGGTAAATGCCTTTCCCAGGTTCCTTGGAACTCGATAATGCAACATCTCAACATGTCCTCCAAAACCTGGATAACCCGCTCGAACTGATCATCCGTCTAAGGATAATACGCGGTGCTGAAATTTAATCTCGTACCCAAAGCCCGATGCAAACTCTCCCAAAACCTTGTTGTAAACCTCGGATCTCTATCTGAAACAATGGACTTAGGCACCCCGTGCAAACGCATAATCTCAGCGATATACAAATCAGCCAACTTGTCCAAGGTATACATCGTATGCACTGGCAGAAAATGTGCACACTTCGTAAACTGATCCACAATCACCCAAATAGAATCATTTTTATCTAGTTTCAAAGGTAACCTTAACACAAAATCCATGGTGACTCTCTCCTATTTCCATTCCAAAATTCTCAACGGTTGCAACAACCCGGATGGAAACTGATGTTCAACCTTGACCCGTTGACACACCATGCACTTAGAAACAAACTTAGCCACATCCTTTTTCAAGCCAACCCAATAGTAGACTTCTTTCAATCCATGATACATCTTAACACTATCGAGATGCATAGCAAAAGGACCAGATCATCCGGCACCACTATTTAACCCTCGAAACACAACACTCTATCATCATCAAAATGAAAATACGTCGGATTACCATCCAATATGTCCTTAACATGCTCAACAGAGGAATCATCAAACGAATGTTTAGCTTTAATCACCTGTGACAACGTAGGCTTAACTTGCAACTCAGCCAACAATCCACCTTCCCGCATCACACTCAACCTCACAAACATAGCTCTAAATTCCACTGCAACCTTACGACTTAATGCATCTGCAACCACAATGGCTTTTTCAAGATGATACTTGATTGTCAAGGCGTAATCCTTAAGCAACTCCAACCATCTATGTTGCCTAAGATTCAAATCCTTTTGGGACATCAAATACTTCAAACTCTTATGGTCCGTAAAAATAACACACTTCTCACCGTAAAGGTAATGTCTCCAGATTTTCAGGGCAAACACCACAATTGGAAGCTCCAATCATGAGTCGGATAATTGGACTCATGAACCTTCATATGTCTCGATGTAGAGGCCATAACCTTACAATCTTGCATCAGCACACAACCCAAACCAACGTAAGATGCATCACTATAAACCACAAACTTCTTCCTAGATTCAAGTTGAATCAACACGTGAGCATGTGTTAAAACTTCCTTCAACTTCTCAAAACTATGTTGTTGCTTCTCCGTCCATACATAAAGAACATTCTTTTGCAATAAATTCGTCAATGGTGCCGCAATACTAGAAAACCCATCAACAAAGCAACGGTAATAACCAGCCTGCCCAAGAAAACTACGAACTTCTGACACTAACTTAGGTTGCTTCTAATTGAGAATAGCCTCAATTTTCTGTGGATCAACAAGAATACCCTCCGCGAAAACCACACGACCAAGGAACATCACTTCCTTAAGCCAAAACTCACACTTGCTCAGTTTGGCATACAATTGGTTATCCTTCAAAACTTGTAACACAATCCGCAAATGCCGATCATGATCTTCCTCGGTACAAGAGTACACAAGAATATCATCTATAAACACCACCACGAATTGAACAAGATATTCATGGAACACCCTATTCATCATATCCATGAACGCAGCCGGGGCATTTGTCAAACCAAAAAGCATGACCAAGAACTCATAATTCTTGTACCTAGTACGAAATGCGATTTTATGTACTTTCTCATCCTTAACCTTCAACTAATAATACCCCGATCTTAAATCAATCTTAGAGAACACTGTTGCCCCGCGAAACTGATCAAACAGATCATCAATCCTCGACAAAGGATACTTATTCTTCACCGTTAGCATATTTAACTGGCGATAATCAATGCACATACGCATCGTTCCATCTTTCTTTTTCATAAAGAGAACTGGAGCACCCCACGGAGAAACACTGGGTCAGATGAACCCATGATCCAACAACTCCTGAAGCTGTGACTTCAACTCCTTCGGTGCCATCCTATAAGGAGCAATAGACACCGGTGCCGAACCTGCGAACGTCTTAATACCGAACTCCACCTCTATTTCTGGTGGTAAACCCAGTAACTCTTCAGGAAAAACTTTTGGAAAAGCATTGACAGTTCGAATGTCCTGCATCTGAACACCCTTAACTTCAGGATTCATCACGATAGCCAAATAAGCTTGGCAACCTCCTTGCATCAACCTTTTCGCTTGAGTAGCCGAGGCCATATTGGACAAGAATTTCACACTCTCGTCTACCACCACTACTTCATAACCATCGGCTAACCTCAAAGAAATCCTTTTGGATTCACAATCCATAACCGCCTTGTGCTCGCTCACCCAATCCATACCCAAAATAACATCAAAACCATGAAATGGCAACTCCATCGGATCTTTGGCAAACTCAGGACCTTGCACAACCAAAGGACATCACCTATACAACCTTCTAGTAGTAACAGTCTGACCAAAAGAACTAGTTACTAATATGTCAACATCTAGGATCTCAACAGAAACATTCAACAAAGATGCATGTTCACTCAAGATATAAGAATAAGTAGACCCCGAATCAATCAAAGATAACAATAACAAGGATTCCAAAGTAAAGGTACCTGCTATCACATATGTGTCATTGCGACCCTCACGATGAGCATATATCCGAGTTGGTCCACCATTCTCTGGTCACACTACAACAGCATGAGCTATAACTCTCTGACCATACTTACGCCTCTAAAAATTACCCCTGCCATGGCCTCGGTCCCTAGCAGGTGCAGCAACATGAACCGGTGCATCCCTCACAGCACAAGGACAATCATGCTTCATGTGATCAGGAGATCCATATATCCAACAGCTCAAGGTACTTCCCCAACATGCACCCGTCTGACGTCTACCACAACGCTCACACTCAGCTACAATACGAACTCCCAGGTTACCCTGACCAACACCACCACCACGCCTATGATCCGGCCTATGTATCTTGTCTCAAAACCTCCTATTCTGCCGCCCAAAATAGCTAGAATCGCCCACTCTCTTACCCAAGCTTGCACTAGCAGTCTGAACTGATATACCCAAGGACTGTTCAATATCCTTAGCACGGTTGACCAACACATCAAAATCAGTGTAATATGCAGCCAGGAGATAAGTCTTGATATCCTTCACAAGACCATAGCGGAACCTATCACACCTCTATTGATCATCTTGAACCAACTCCGAGGCATATTGACTTAGGCGAATAAACTTTACCTCATACTCAGCAACAGACATACCACCATGCGATAGCGACATAAACTCGCACTTCTTTGCATCCAAATACTGTGTACCAAGATATTTTTTCTTAAAAACTCTTTGAAAGAAATCCCAAGTCACATTCACCTCGGGAACACCCACAACTATGGTCACCCACCAATGATAAGCATCACCCTGCAGCAATGACACAGTGCAACCCAAATTGCACTCATCATTACAACTCATCTGGTTCAGGATACGGATTGTCTTTTCCAGCCATCCCTCAGATGCCTCAAGACTCAAACCTTGGAATTCCTTACCTCCCAAACTACGAAGTCACTCCAAGGGTAAACCTTGATTAACCACCACAGTAGGTGTCAGTGCTTGCACTTGCACTCCAGCCATCGCTACTTGAAACGCTCCTATCATCGCCTGGATTAACGAAGCCAGATCACCAGAAACTGGAATAGGAGGAGCCCGGGGTACACCACTAGCCCCAACATCAATAGGAGGAACCAACGAAGGAGGAGGAGGTAAAGCATCAGGGGGATTCCCTTCCACATCATTATTTTGCCCAACTCTAGCATTATTAGCCATCGAACGCATCTCACGTCGAGCTATGCTAACAAAAGCATCAAAACACATTAAATTTAGGCTAGCATTAGGTAAAGGATCCAAGGCAAACTTATAAAACCCTTTTAAAACCTCTATAATAGGCAATATGTTCCCATTTCATAAAACAACATGATATTAAACAATCACCGTACATATACACTGTCATCGCGCATAGCAAACATCACTAGATAATCAGCCAACAACATCCCAACTTTTCTTAACATGTCTCTAATACCAACAAATATAACCCCCTCGACCCCGCCTAGACGTCAGACTAAACCGAGAGAACTACATTAGGTTTGCCGAAGCAAACTTGAGAAAGATTACGAAAACCTGTCTATTTTTTCTTTTTATCTTGTCTAGATACGTATTATTAATCCTAAGTGTACATACTTGCAGCATGTGAGTTTACAAAGGAATCAGACCATGGGAAGGCAACCAATTACATAACATACCTTTTAGGGACTAAAATGCAAATTTGATAAACATAAGGACCAAAACTAAAATTAAGGATACCAATCCTCAATTAGTCCAATTACATGCTTACATGTCAAATTTCAGGCCAATACGATCGTCCAAGCTCATACAATTGCATTCTCAAAACTCAGGGACCAAAATGAAAGAAACGAAAACTTCTAAATAGTCCAAATAATAGAATTAACTGCAGTCGTACCGGTACACGTATAGGTGTTTCGGTACGCCTTAACAATTTCCCAAAACACAGATTCCAGTGGCTAAAACTCGTACCGAAACACTTGCTTGCGTATCGAAACACCTAGCCAAAATGCTTGAGACTGTACCGGAACACTTGCTCGAGTATCAAAATGCTATGCCTGTAAAGGCTTACCCTATCGAAACACCCTCCCACGTATCAAAATGCTATGCCTGAGATGGCCTAGCCGTACCTGTAATATCCCAAATTTTGGCTAGTGCCCAAAATGTAAATTTAGGAAGTTTTGGGGTTAAAGTATAAACTTTGGAAAAGTTTGGGGACTAAAGTTTAAATTTCCCTGGTAAGTAATTTTATTCAGTATAAAAGTGAATCGAATCGAAATAGGTTCCTTGATATAGGTTTTAAAAATTAAGATGCAGTAGAAGGCACCAAATTTGGATCGAATGAAATTGTTAAGCGTGTTCAAGCCAGAGAATTACACGGATGGGTGACCTTCGGGAAGGTATCATAAAAGTGTGTCTGATTGATATTTTGGACTCAGTAAGAGTAAAGAATATTCGAATGGATTTACGATAAAGGGATTTTAAGGATAAATTTTATTTTATGAAGGTTTTCGATAATTATCGAAATAATAGACTGAGTTAGAAAAATTCAGTCTAAGTCCTTGGGAAAGGAAGTTTTATGGGATGATAGTTTTTATTTCCCGAATATAGAAATATAGAATTTTTGGAATAAGTCTGATAGTTCGATAAAGGTAAAATCGCAGTAGAAGTATTTAATGAATATCAGAAAATCAGATCCAATCAAAATTTCAATTTCAGAGACTGTTCCATAAGCCATGGAAAATCATAAAATGATATTTATGGAATTGAGAAAATATGAGATTTTTTTATTAGAATTGATAGTTCAAAAATGGAAGATCGTATTAGGTGATTATCGGATAATTGGATCGAATACAAATTTTATGATTTTCTTTGGAAGTGGCTGGTTGTGAAGGAACCAAATTGGTTTAAATTTAATGGACTGGCAATTTTAAAGAAGACTTGTAAATATGAGCTTGGTTGGAGGACAAATTAGTACATTTGATTAAAATGAATTTAATATTCATTTTAATATGGACAAGTGGTCAAATTAGATAAAATTAAGATATTATTAAGATAAAAAAATTGAACAAAAATTTGTTCATTTTATCCAACATTGCTGTGAGTTAGAGAAAAATGAGAGAAAGAAGAAAACTCAATTTTTCAAGCTTGATCTGGAAGGATTAAGTTAGGATTAAGGTATGTTCTTTTAGAATAAATTGTTCTATGCTATATTCTTTACATTTTGGTAGTAATATTGCATGGTAACATGAAGAATAACTCATATTCTTGAAGAGAGAGAAGTTGGAATTTCATGAAACATGTTAGAGTTAAGGATGGATTTGTGTAAATTTGATGTTGTAGACATGAAAACAAGCTTGACTTGGAATTTATTTTATGTTCAAGAACATTAACCCTAACCCTAAGTTTTGGGAATTTGGTTCGGGAATTGAATTAAGGATGAAAATGAATTAATGGTGAAGTTATAAGTCTTGTTTTGATGTTAGAATGATTAAATTCTCTTTGTTATTCCAGGTGATCAATTCGGTTAGAATTGAAAATATAAGGGAATTATTGTGAAATTTATTCTAGCATTAGAATTGATGAGATTATGATCAAATTTTATTATTTTGGTATTTTAGTACCAAATAAACATATTTGGAATGTGAGGGACTGTTTTGGATTGATAAAGAAAAAGAGGAAAAGAAGAGAAGTTAAGTTAGTATAAATTAGAAGTTATTATGGAAGGCTATGTAGAAGATTGAACTCTGGCAGTGACTTTGAAAAATCACCATAAATTCTACAAAAATGGTTAGGTGAATTTTATACCGTTGTAAAGATGTGTTCGTCTAGTTTCGTTTCCAACAAACGAAAACTGATTTCGAGTTCCGAGTTAAAAGATATGAATTTTTAATCGAATGATGGTCAGAAAATTTACAGAGCAGTTTTCTGCCTGGACAGTCTGTGACGGGAGTTTGGGGAATTTTCATATTTTTGTAGATTTTATTAATTTATGTGGCTTATACGGTTAGAACCGCTATCGAATCTAGTTTCTCCGGTATAATGGAAATTAAGATCCGATATGTATTCTGCCCAGTATAAGTGAATCTTTGAAGGTAGCGCAAGCAGTCCAAAAATGGAATTTGAAACATTTTGTGTTTAAATGTTAGTTAGTAAGCACAGAAGAATTATTGTAAGTTTAAATTGGTCACTAGGGACCATAATGAGTTTTTGAACAATACAAGGAAGAAAGGAAAAATATTTGGAGATTTTATATTCGAATGATTATATTAGACAGCATGGTTAAAGTGTTGTTAGATTTGAATCTAACAAGTATCTTATCTTATTCATGTGATTAATGAAGTCAAGTCCGAATCAAGGAAGGTTCGAGGTTCCATAAAGGAAAGGAATCGAGTAGAATTTAGTGAGTCAAGCTAATAAATGGCTCAGGTGAGTGCATACATGTTTTTGCATAATATATTATTTTACTGATTTTTTTAGATTATGGTATAATTTTATATTTACAAATTGTTTATACCATGAAAAGTTGATGTACATATTGGAGTATGAACTGCTCCACTATGGAGATATTTTACATGATTTGAAATGCATATGTGGTATTTCTTACTTGTCATATTGCAAGAATTGTTTTAAAGTTGCCTTGAAAGTATAATATTGAGAATGACAGTTTCGATGCTTTATAGTGTCGAAATCCAACCTTTTGAGTTGGCAGTTATGACGATACCTTATGGTGTCGAAATCCAACCTATGAGTTGGCAGTTACGATGCTTTATAGTGTCGAAATCCAACCTTTTGAGTTGGTAGTTATGACGATACCTTATGGTGTCGAAATCCAACCTATGAGTTGGCAGTTACGATGCTTTATAGTGTCGAAATCCAACCTTTTGAGTTGGCAGTTATGACGATACCTTATGGTGTCGAGATCCAACCTTTTGAATTGGAAGTTACGATGCTCATAATGAAGAATAGTACTTTTATAATACATAATTATTATAGTATAGTTACATGACTTACAGTACAAAATTTCCTGTATTATCAAATATGTAATTTAATGACTATCATGTTTTATAAATTATCATGCATTAGATCGTGTATTATATGTTCTCATCTTATGCATCACTAAGTTTCATACTTAGCGTGTGTTTGATTCACACATAGGTTAAGGTGGAGTATTTGAAGAGGAGTCGAGCTTGCTGATTAAGCTTCAATCTGCAAAACATCAATAAGATATTCTAGCTTCAGATAATTTCTAGTGGGCATGTAATTATTTATCTGCTAGTAGAGTATGATGCATGAAATTAAACTAAACAATGGAGAATTAATCAGTTTTGATAATGAAACGTATATGGACAAAACTAGATAAGGCATTAGTAATGTGACATCTCTGACTCGTATTTAGTACGAAAAAGGAGTGTTACATTTATTGGTATCAGAGCAAATGTTTAGTCGGTTCTGGATGTTAAACCAAGTTTGATATAGAGTTTTTAGTAAATATATGCCCTTAGGATATCATATTACTGATGTGCTGATTGTATAACTTGATGCTGCTCCTCATTAGTATAGGATGGAATGAGACCAGAATAAGGGACGTAAAACAATAATGGATTTCGTCAATTGACGAATCTTGGAGGTCAAGAAATGACCCATAACGGATATGATACAGTGAAATAAGAATGGAAGTTAGCTCATGCTAAGGATTGAAGTTATGATGAAAATAACTTAGTAGTATCTCATTATAAGTTGTTTGTACTGTCAGTACATATAAGGGGAGAATTGGAAAGTCAAGTAGTGATACTACTGAGGTAGTTAGAAAAGAAGCTAAGAAATAATTGATCTGTTAAGAGATTATATTTAAAGCTCTGAGGAGGAATCACAAGATTAAAAAAGTCACTTGGGAAATTGAAAGAAATTGAGGGAGTAATATCTGCAAATGTTCTTAAAGGGGGAAGAATTGTAATATCCCAAAATTAAGAATTGTAATATCCCAAAATTTGGCTAGTGACCAAAATGTAAATTTAGGAAGTTTGGGGTTAAAGTATAAACTTTGGAAAAGTTTGAGTACTAAAGTGTAAATTTCCCCAATAAGTAATTTTATTCAGTATAATAGTGAATTGGATCGAAATAAGTACCTTGATATCGGTTTTAAGAATTAAGATGCAGTAGAAGGTATCAAATTTGGATCGAATAAAATTGTTAAACGTGCTCAAGCCATAGAATTACAAGGATCGGTGACCTTCGGGAAGGTCTCATAAAAGTGTGTCTGATCGATATTTTGGACTCAATAAGAGTAAAGAATATTTGAATGGATTTACGATAAAGGATTTCAAGGAGAAATTTTATTTTATGAAGGTTTTCGATAATTATCGGAATAATAGACTGACTTAGAAAAATTCATTCTAAGTCCTTGGGAAAGGAAGTTTTATGGGATGATTGTGTTTATTTCCCGAATATAGAAATATAGAATTTTTAGAATAAATCTGATAGCTCGGTAAAGGTAAAATCGCAGTAGGAGTATTTAATGAATATCAGGAAATCAGATCAAATCGAAATTTCAATTTCAGAGACTGTTCCATAAGCCATGGAAAATCATAAAATGATATTTATGGAATTGAGAAAATATGATATTTTTGGATTAGATTCGATAGTTCGATCAATGGAAGATCGTATTAGGTGGTTATCGGATAATTGGATCGAATACAAATTTTATGATTTTCTTTGGAAGTGGTCGGTTGTGAAGGAACCAAATTGGTTCAAATTTAATGGAGTGGCAATTTTAAAGAAGATTTGTAAATATGAGCTTGGTTGGAGGACAAATTAGTACATTTGATTAAAATGAATTTAATATTCATTTTAATATGGACAAGTGGTTAAATTAGATAAAATTAAGATATTATTAAGATAAAAATTGAACAAAAAATTGTTCTTTTTATCCAACATTGCCGTGAGTTAGAGAAAAAGGAGAGAAAGAAGAAAACTCAATTCTTCAAGCTTGATTTGGAAGGGTTAAGTTAGAATCAAGGTATGTTCTTTTAGAATAAATTGTTCTATGCTCGATTCTTTACATTTTGGTAGTAATATTGCATGGTAACATGAAGAATAACTCATGCTCTTGAAGAGAGAGAAGTTGGAATTTCAAGAAACATGTTAGGATTAAGGATGGATTTGTGTAAATTTGATATTGTATACATGAAAACAAGCTTGATTTGGAATTTATTTTTTGTACAAGAACATAAACCCTAACCCTAAGTTTTGGGAATTTGGTTCGGGAATTGAATTAAGGATGAAAATGAATGAATGGTGAAGTTATAAGTCTTGTTTTGATGTTAGAATGATTAAATTCTCTTTGTTATTCCAAGTGATCAATTCGGTTAGAATTGAAAATATAAGGGAATTATTGTGAAATTTATTCTAGCATTAGAATTAATGAGATTATGATAAAATTTGATTATTTTGGCATTTTAGTACCAAAATGAACATATTTGAAATGTGAGGGACTGTTTTGGATTGATAAAGAAAAAGAGGAAAAGAGGAGAAGTTAAGTTAGTATAAATTAGAAGTTATTATGGAAGGCTGTGTAGAAGATTGAATTCTGGCAGTGACTTCAAAAAATCACCATAAATTCTAAAAAAATGTTTAGGTGATGAATTTTATACCTTTATAAATATGTGTTCGTCTAGTTTCGTTTCCATGAAACGGAAACTGATTTCGAGTTTCGAGTTAAAAGATATGAATTTTTAATCGAATGAAGGTCAAAAAATTTACAGAGCAATTTTCTGCCTGAACAGTCTGTGTCGGGAGTTTGGGCAATTTTCATACTTTTTGTAGATTTTATTAATTTATGTGGCTTGTACCGTTATCGAATCTAGTTTTTCTAGTATAAAGCAAATTAAGATCCGATATGTATTCTGCCTGGTATAAGTGAATATTTGAAGGTAGCGCAAGCAGTCCGAAAATGGAATTTGAAACATTTTGTGTTTAAATGTTAGTTAGTAAGCACGGAAGAATTATTGGAAGTTTAAATTGGTCACTAGGGACCATAATGAGTTTTTGAACAATACAAGGAAGAAAGGAAAAATATTTGGAGATTTTATATTCAAATGATTATATTAGACAACATGGTTAAAGTGTTGTTAGATTTGAATCTAATAAGTATCTTATCTTATTCATGTGATTAATGAAGTCAAGTCCGAATCAAGGAAGTTTCGAGGTTCTATAAAGGAAAGGAATCAAGTAGAATTTAGTGAGGCAAGCTAATAAATGGCCCAGGTGAGTGCATACATGTTTTTGCATGATATATTATTTTACTGATTTTTTTTAGATTATGGTATAATTTTATGTTTACTAATTGTTTGTACCATGAAAAGTTGATGTACATATTGGAGTATGAACTACTCCACTATGAAGATATTTTACATGATGTGAAATGCATATGTGGTATTTGTTACTTTTCATATTGCAAGAATTGTTTTAAAGTTGCCTTGAAAGTATAATATTGAGAATGACAGTTACGATGCTTTATAGTGTCAAAATCCAACCTTTTGAGTTGGCAGTTATGACGATACCTTATGGTGTCGAAATCCAACCTATGAGTTGGCAGTTACGATGCTTTATAGTGTCGAAATCCAACCTTTTGAGTTGGCAGTTATGACGATACCTTATGGTGTCGAAATCAAACCTATGAGTTGGCAGTTACGATGCTTTATAGTGTCGAAATCTAACCTTTTGAGTTGGCAGTTATGACGATACCTTTTGGTGTCGAGATCCAACCTTTTGAGTTGGCAGTTACGATGCTCATAATGAAGAATAGTACTTTTATAGTACAGAATTATTACAGCATAGTTATACGCCTTATAGTACAGAAATTCACGTGTTACCAAATATGTAATTTAATGACTATCATGTTTTATAAATTATCATGCATTAGACCGTGTATTATATGTTCTCATCTTATGCCTCACTAAGTTTCATACTTAGCGTGTATTTGATTCACGCGTAGGTTAAGGTGGAGTATTTGAAGAGGAGTCGAGCTTGCTGATTAAGCATCAATCTGCAAAACATCATTAAATATTCTAGCTCGTGACAATTTCTAGTGGGCATGTAATTATTTATCTGCTAGTAGAGTATGATGCGTGAAATTAAACTAAATGATAGAGAATTAATCAATTTTGATAATGAAACGTATATGGACAAAACAAGATAAGGCATTAGTAATGTGACATCCCTGACTCGTATTCAGTACTGAAAAGGGTTGTTACAGTACTGGTACGGGGACACCTGTTTCGATACGCTTGGACCTGTAATGTCCCAAATTGCTGTCTAAACACGCTTTGATGATAACCATAACACTCCAACATGCTCCAACCACTCGAACAACATTACTAGGGTACAACCCTAACCAAAACATCATAGAATCAACATCATTACATGGCATTCAAACACTCAAGATTTTCTATAGGCATACTTCCTAATATCATTTTGCCACATAACCAAAACTCCCATTGGACACTTTAAAGGCATTCACAACATGATTACACATCTAAAGCATCATAATAAACATTCTTGAATCATCAAAACATGGCAACCATTCCGAGACAACTAGATGCATACCTAAGCACCCATCTAATATCAACATAAGCAAAGATTCTCAACAAGCTTAACAACAACAGACCAACCATAAAATCAAGCACTTCACATGCTTAAAAACCAAGGGAAAACAGGATTACAAGTCCCAAAAACATGGCGAACACATTGCCTTATTAATCGGAAACATAAACTGAGTTCATACTCAAGTAGTCCTGCACTTGGATCACTTCAAACCTTGTATTTGCTGCCCCTAAACCTTAATGCTCTACATTATTAGGAAAAAGAGAGTGTAAGCATGTCATAAACACTTATTTTCAAACCATGCTTACGTCCAAAGCATTTGCATTGATTCCATTCAAAACATGCTTATCGAACATATGCAACAACATTTACAAATCACATGCTTAAATCCCAAAGCATTAACTCATCTCATGCTTAAATCCCAAAGCATTAAATTACAAAACCATGCTTAAATCCCAAAGCATTATAAAATAGGTTCAACTCATGAACTTCCATATATTGGCAATTATAGTGACCTCGGATAGACGACCACTATCCTTGATTAGCCGACCGCTAACTTTTAGGTAACTGACTGTTAACCTTACAATTCAAATACACAGACCTCTCGTGATAATCGACCACTACCATAACCCATACCATACCGACCACATGATATAACAACCTTTTCGACCGCAAGATCAACAACAACAAGGGGAACCGACCACTCAACCCAAGTGATAACAACATAGTCCGAGTAGCCGACCGCTTACCTCAAGGACCCTTAACCATGGTCAATTTTTAACATATTATAGTGCACTTCATCCTATACCATGCCAACTATATCTGAATGTTTTCTCATCATGTCACGTAGCCAATATATCATTTACAAAACCATTTACTCACTGGTTTACAATGCACTATACAAAATCACCACATATGCAAATCACATTGCCAAAGCAATAACACCATTCCCGACCGGAATGAAAACCAATGCTCACTAGCATTTCATATACTTTTAAACCACTGCATATGTGCTCAAAATCAAGCATTTATAGTAAGTAAAAAACAAACCATGTTTACGATCAAAACATGACTTACACATGTTTATATCTTAACCGATATTAAAGAGCAAAAGAGGGAAACTTACTTCTGAGCTTAGGTAAGTGTTTCAAGCTTAACCTAAACTCCCAAAAACACTTTCAAACCTTTGAAAGACTTTTAAAACCGTTTCCACTCACTGATACACCATGCCCTGCTCGCAAACGTGAATCGAGCTCCCGGCAAGCAACAATCAACGTCACGCTTCATCGCCTTGACTATCCCCTATTTTTAACCACATAAAACCAGAGGGCAAATGCATCATTATGCATTCAAACCATTTCCAACAAGCAATTACCCGCAACTCACAAGTTGCCCACTCACAAACCATCTGAAACTTATCGAAAACATCCTCAAACAATTCCAAAACTTAACCCAGCCATAATATAACGATTTAATACATCAAAACTCATCAATTAACATCTAAAAACTCTTTCCCAACATACTTTTTACTTCCAGCATTGATTAAACTCCATTAGCCTCAATTAAACATCAAAATCATGATCTAATTTGATCTGATCATAAACCCAGCAAAACAGATCCAATTCGAAATATGTCAATTTCATCAATCCAAACACAATTAAAGCAATTTTCCTTAATTAAACTATCAAAACACATTAGAAAACAATTGTAAAGAATCAACAACTTGGGAATTTCAGTAAAGAACCTTTCATTAGAGGAGAAGAATGAAACTTACCTCTAATGGATGCTTTATCCCTTAATTGGATGATTTACATGAGAAAATAAAGTTAAAACAATAAGGTTTTGGTAAACTAACAACAAGAAATCATTCGGAAACAAAAGATTTAAGAAAAGAAAGATTTACCTGAAGATTTAGAAGAAGAAATTGATGTTTAGCTAGAGAGATTGTGAGTGAAAATATTTGAGAGAAAGTTAGTTACGTAACTTTTGTTTAAAAGATTTAATAACCAAATTAATTCTCCCCAACCTATTTATATTTTTCAAAACACTTTAAAAATAGCCAATTAAGGGATAAAGTTTGATATTAGACTTTTTGGGCAATTAGCTCCTTAAAGATTCAAAGTTTTGACTCTTTACAAAACAGACACTAAAAATAGTTTTCAAAGTTTGCATTTTGGTCACTAGTCTAAAATGTCTGATTTCCAAAACTCGTTTTCCAAAATTGATTTCACCACAATCATTAATATATTTAATAATGATTTTAGAATATTTTCCACAATTTTATCACCTTTAAAAATATTTAATTCAATTTAATCCCAAAACTGACTCGAATCTCTAATACCAGTCCACCGGACCTTCGAACCAACCCTTAAAACATCTAGGCCCAAAATCGGGGCATTTCACTTTTGCAAATGTGACCGCATTTTGGGGGTAGCTGGTGCGATGCGATGAGGAAATACTAGAACCAAATTTGTTTGATTGGGGGTGAATTTTAATTGAAACTGATACTTTTGAATGAATTGATGAATGTTTGGATTTTAACGTGGATGACCAAATATTTTGTATTTGGATTATGGAGTTTGAGCCGATGATGGAAGAGCATTATTTTTGTAAATGTGATGTAGAGAGTAAATCAATGGATACAAACTTGGATAAGGAGGATCATATAGATAAGGATGGGAGTGCTCAATCGGTCATGAAATTAATAGGGTCAATAGAAGGTGAGAGAACATAGGAAGGGCTCATATAGTGGAAGCTGTGTTTAGGGAGAATCCAAATCTGGAACAAAACGTGGACAATAGTAACACCCTAGTTTGGAAACAAAATCAAATGTGGGAAGAGATAAGATGATCAGATGAACGTGTGTTAGATATATTGAAGGGTTTGGGTGGATGGATGACAGATGATGAGGTTGAGGATTATTATTAGGGGTTCAATATATGGAACGAAGAGGGGTTTGTGGATTGTCCAATGAGTTTTCTGTTGTCGTAAAAATATAAGGTTACTTAGTATATTTCAAAGAATCCCACATTTCTTTTGAATAGCGCATGGGCTTGGTTTAAATATAAAGACTTGGTACATGGCTTATAAGAGAAAAGTATGATGGTGGTCTTGCGTACACGGGCTTCGGTCAAGAAATCCAATTTAGTTTTGATCGGTCAATTTTCCCACGTACATGAACTAGAGGCCCAATCTATTATTATTATTATTTTATCTTTATTATTTTAGAATTGATTTTTAACCATTCATTTCTGATGCTTGTCGAATAGTGAAGCACTTTAGAGCAAGTATACTCGTCGAATCAAGTAATAAAGTGATAGAGTTGTGTGTCGAACCCACGAGGATTGGATCAATAACTACGAAGTTATCAAATTTAATAATATTTGTGCAAGTTTTGGATGGTGTTGGTTTATCAAAAATAAAAATAATTAAAGTAAAGAAAACTATTATTAAGATGAACATATATTACGGAAAATAAAAATAATTATGGAATCTGGGTTTATTGCTAAGGGTATATGCTTGATTACTTATTTCAATGCTATAGCGACTGGCAATACATGTCTGCATAAACCATTAGGATCTTTATCTACTCGATAGGATTTTCTAATGAACTTCTGACTCTCTCGATCCCTAGATTTTAATAATATTGAAGCGAAGGTAATACATGTCTGTTTGAACCCTTACAACTCTATTATTTGTTTAAGAACTCTTATTTAGTCGTTGAAACCCTAAACTTATGTCTAAGTCAAATTAGGACTAAGTTAACAACTTAGCCCCACTGTTCACGTTTGTTTAACCTAACTCTCTCAATATTAAGCCACAAATCAATAGTTAATAGGAATCTCCCGATAGCTCTTACAATAACTATGCATGAAGAACAATAAACAGAATAGATAAAGGGAAAACAACTATAACATTAAAATAAAATAATCAAAACATAAAAATCCTAGGAAGCAATAAACCCAACTAAAGTATTTAGCTCATGTCAGATCGTAAAACGTCCATAATAAAAATATATAAGAATGGAAGTTTATCAAGCAAAGGCTAGAAAAGGGCCAATCATCCTCGACGATCTTCCTCTGTGCTGTCCAACTGTTGTTGTAGGTCTCCAACTCCTTCAGCCTCACTCGATAAAGTCAGCTGTTTGGAGAGTTCTCTAGCTTTGACTTTGGTGGTTCTCCACAAGCTAAAGACTAGGAGTGTTGTCTAAAATATGGATCTCTTGAATTGTTGTCAAAGTCTCCCTTATATAGGTGGTGAAAATAATGTTTCATAACCCTAAAGTGCGCACAGCCTCATTAAAGAGGGTCATTGATTTCCCACTATCTTTTAATGTTCCATATCTAGGAGAAAGTTCATGTGGGTAAAATTAGATTCCTCTCCAACTCTTTATGCCTCGTCAGCTTCAGCCATGAGATCTGCAACTCATCTGCTCTAGCATCCTGCACATGCACTACAAAACACTACCTTTCCTACAAAAGCAACAAAATATATAACATTTAAGTGCAGGCAGTGTAACTCCCTACCTACATGCAATCTATTCCTAAATGCAGCTAAATGAGCTTGAAAACACACAAAAGATAATTAAAAAGGGTATACAATATAGGTCATTTACAGACTCATCAAATACCCCCAAACTTGAATTGTTTCTTATCCTCAAGCAATGCAAAATGAAAGAAAAAATAGTAAATAAAACAGTAAACATCCCATAGTTCCCAAGGTTCCAACTAAGCTATGATTATAAAGATTCCAAGTTATGTTGCAGCAATAATTCATTCTTTAGCTATTTTAATGAGATGCAATGCATTAGAGCTTATAGTTTTGTTCCAAGGATCGATTCTACTGTAGGTACAGTGGGTGTTGTTATCACATGCATTCATCACTTAATGGCCTTAGAAAAACTTAAGGATTGCTCTCTATTATTGCCTCTACATTTTTATTTTCCTTTTAAACACAATGTTATACTCCCTTTTTCTTTTAAGCTAAAAAATTGTATCCTTGGGGCTTCAGCTCATCACACTTACTCTTCAGACCAGAAGATGGAGTGTAGCAAATAGCCCATCCCCGAGCCCTAGAGCAGTGTCATCCCGTGAAGACTTTCATTCACTCTTTGCCATTACTGTCATTCCTACCAGGGAAAGTCAAATGGACCAAACATAACTCACCTAGTGTACTAAGATAGCAAGATGCATAGAAGAGTGTCCCTCAATAGTTTTGTTTATGTTATCGAATTTTAATTATTTTTCGATTTTTTAGGGATTTTTAGCCTTTAACATGATACATTGAGCATTCAGTTTATTCACATTAATTCATGCTTTGGCATTAGAGAGTCAAGCTAGAGTTTCCCTAAGGTTTCTTAAGCTTTTAGAAGGCATGCAATATGTGATTTAAAGGCTATTGTAGATTCAACACTAAGTTCAAAACACAAAAGCTCTTAACACATTATAAAGCATTAAACATAGATTAATCATAATAAATCATGATTAACGCAACAACAATTTTAGAATCAATGGAATCATAGCAAAAGGAACCTATCAAAACATAGCAGGCTATTTATAGGATTTTTTATAAATTTTAATTTTTTACCTAAATTTATTCTAATATATAAATGGGATAGTACTCCCCCAAACTTGAGAAGAGCATTGCCCCCAATGCAAAAAAAATAAAAAAAGGAAAACAAATATACATATGCAAAATTAAAACTAAACTAAAAAGAAAAATAAAATAAAAACTAACCCATGGAGTTACTAGGGAGGTGGTTCTCGGATGATGAGGCCCTTGCCTTTGTCCAGGGTGGACGTGGGTTTCTTAATAGGATGGGAGGATGCACTAGCTTCAGTATCTGGTTGTTGTCTCCGTCTGGCAGTGGCAGCGGTGTAGGTACCGACACCGAGAAGAGTTTATGTGGCATTAATGGAAACTCCACTTGTGCACCTACTAGGAGTTTATAGAAGAGGGATCGCTTAGCAGTAGCCTTGGTTTTGACATACTGAAAATATGGTTCCATAAAATTGGCGACAACTTCCTAAATGACACAGAAAAGGTCCTGAGCAGGTGTAGCAACTAGTTTAGTAGGAACTTTGGATCCTTTCATGTCCTGAACCTGAGAGGGAAACCATATGGTATGGATTTCAATAAACTGGTCATCCCCCATTCATCGATCCTCACTTTTTTGGCATAGCATTGTGATAAGATTGGGGAAAGGTAGATCCTTGTACGTTTGTGTCGATGTTGCCTTAGGATGATGAATTCATGGATGAGTTCGTACAGATCTATTCTCCTATTGTTGAGTATAGAGTAAAGGAGCAGCAGTCATCGGTATGAAATAGTGGATCGGTTTCTCGTCAAAAGGATAAGATTGTTGATAAAATGCATCCAGAACATGGAATATTATGCCCAACCTACAATTCTAGGATAGTTTTCATCATGGACCCATGTAGTCCCAGGAATGCAGAGGTCATTCAGTAGTTGTGCATATGTCTCGGCCATTGCAGTGGCCATAATATCTCTATGGGTACCACCAATTGTGGATAAGTTATCATGGTCATCGATTGCTAAGGCTAAAAATTCTATATTCCTCCTACAGACATAGTCCTTCTCATTTTTCATGTGCTTGACATGAGTGTAAAACTCATGTACCCAATCAGTATTGACTTGCCCTGGTTGGTGAATGAAGTCTTCCTAGACTTGTGTGGTGATTGTCGCATGTATGCCAGCTTCAAACTTGTAATGATAGTTTGGAGTGAACTCTAAACCTTCCTCCAGAATAAGCACATGTTGTATCATGTGTTTGTATCACCTCGTGAGAATATTATCCAGTTTATATAGACGACGATCAAGATCTTCCAGCTTTGAAAATATTGTATCATTGGAGGATGTTGTGTTAGTTCCATGAGATTTGGATGAGAAGGATAAGAAGGAGGACTAGTGTTTCTCTCCATTCGATGAGGTTTTTGGTTGTGGTGAGTTACTCTGAGTTGTCAAACCATGGTTCAAACAGAGGCATGAGAAAATAAGTTAGGAGATTAGGGTTTAAGGGCACAAATATATGGGTTTTGTGAAGACTAAAGGAAGGGTTGTGTTATCCTTTATGGAGAACATTAAGGGGGAAGGGTAAAGGCATAGTTGGTAATCATGAAAGGTAATAGCATCCATTAATGTGGGAGACCTTATTGAGTGGTAAGGTGAGTGATAAACGGTGGGATGAATAGGGAAACAACTCATGGCTAGTTTTAGGGAATAGGAAGAGGTTAAAGTGATAGATATGGGAGGGTGAAGAGAATAATCCTCTACCAGACCCTATA
Organism: Hibiscus mutabilis; assembly: GCA_019671005.1. Classification (NCBI taxonomy): domain Eukaryota; kingdom Viridiplantae; phylum Streptophyta; class Magnoliopsida; order Malvales; family Malvaceae; genus Hibiscus; species Hibiscus mutabilis. The sequence continues at coordinate 11,498,371 of CM033744.1, forward strand.
TTTCAGCCATGTTTCAGCATGACCGTCAAAAACTCTGCATTTGGCTCAACCCATATTTCTCTAAGAATTTATCATAATCTTGAATCTGTGGAAGCTCGCCCATCTTATACGCTTGCTTGATATCTGCAGAATTGGAAACAAAATGCTAAACTAAATCTTAGTATTAACATAAAGCAAAAATGAGAGAGAACAAAAATTACAAAATATATAAAATAAAATTGGAAGAAAGTAAAGGGGATAGAATGTGGATGTGTTAATCATCCAATAATATGATCACGAATTTATCGCGATGGACCGACGCTCCTTTGTAAATTTTCAACTATTGCAACACCTTGGTGAGCTTGCCAAGTTATTGATCAAAGAATGGCATTGGGTAATGATCCCATGAACTATCCATGATTGGTTGAATAAGTCCATTGTCCAGCCATTTATGGTTTCCTTTATTCCTACAGTCTTCATGATTGGATTGAGTCTCCACTGTGGTTCTATCGAGCTTCTGTGATCATCTACAAGCAAAGTCTTATACATACACAAAGCAGGGTATATACCCTTCAAGTCAGCAATAGTCCAACCGATAGCCTTCCTATGTTGAGATAAAATATGTAATAGTTTATCTTCTTGGTCATATGTTAAACTAGCAGATATGATAACAGGCGGCGTATTATTCTCCCCTAAATATGTATATTTTATTTATGTGGGGAGAGGTTTAAGATCAACTACTGGTGGATGCTCTAACGATGGCTTGGGAGATTTGAACTTAGCATATTCTAAAGGTTCAAAAGTCATACATGGTCTGGTAAGCATAACATTGGATTGTTCAATCTTAACTGTACCTTCTTCTTCAGCTTCATGCATGGCTTTATCAAAGTTAGCTTGCTCCTTGGTGCTAAGCAAATTGCTATAACATATCTCTTGCAAACTTTCTTCAATTAAGGCATCTTCACTTTCTACAAGTTGGCATTCTTCATAGCCATCCGCGTACTTGAGTGTGCTAAAGACGTTAAGTGTGATCGTTTGGTCATTCATCTTTATAGTGAATTCACCCTTTTTACAATCAATCACAATGAGCCCAGTGGCTAGGAATGGTTTCCCCAAGATGATGGGAACATTCTCATCAACTTCACAATCAATGATGATAAAATCTGCCAATAAGATAAACCTATCTACCTTAACCAAGACATCTTCAATTCTGCCCTCAGATTGGATTTGAAAATGATCGGCCAATTGAAGGATCACCGATGTAGTTTAGCTCTTTCCATACCTAGTCTTGTAAACACATATTTTGGCATCAAATTAACACTTGCACCGAGATCACATAGGCACGGGCAGAATAGTTATGACCTATGGAGCATGGAATGGTAAAACTACCAGGGTCCTTCATCTTGGGAGGTAAATCACTTAGCACGGACACACATTCACCTATAGTAGCAACAGTTTCAACTTTAGCCACCATCATTTTCTTTTTTATGATCTCCTTCATAAACTTTACATATATGGGCATCTGATGAATGGCCTCCAGGAATAGGACATTGATGTGCAACTATTTGAGCATATCCAAAAACTTCTAGAATTGGACATCTTGTTTCTGAGCCCTCAATCGCTATGGGAATGGAGGTGGTAGTCTGGGCTCACCGCATAGTTTACTGGATGTAGCAGCATCTTCAGCTTTGTCATCGTTGCCATCAGTAGTAAGGACAGTCATTGTATCAAAAACTTGAGTTGTTTCTTTAAGTGCATAAGCATCGATCGATTACTTGCTCGGAGTGGAATAAACAAGGGAACCTTCCTAAAACTTGTCATTTTTCTTCAATTAATGCCACTATACAGTGTGATGGCATTGTATTGCTATGCATTAAAGGCTTTAGTGACTTCAGTGTCATTAAGTAGTCCTCCCTATGGTCGCATCTTCAATACTTGGGCAATCTACCCAACCTATGTTTCCAAGGACCACAAGGAAGTAGTGTTGTTTTGCATGATCGATTGTTGGTTTTGCAACGTGGCAGCTTGTGTTGTGAGCATGTCACTATAGTTCTTTAAGTTTGTCGCCTGATCCTGTATGATAACTCGGGTAGTTTCTATGAAATTTTGGTAAGTATTATTAAGAGAATTAGAATTAGCGTTAGAAGTTCCCTAGTTATTCCTCTGAGTCTTTTGTTGGAATCTAGAAGGTTATGTTGTTGCATTCTACCGTACTCTTAAATTACATGTGTTGCCTCCCCAACCGAACTTAAGATATTACCGCCACCTTGGGTTGTACGTGTTGTAGTAGGTATTGTTGTTACGGATGGTGTTCCCTACATAGCATCCAGATTCTTATTGTTAGGGGTATTCATTTTACTAATGTTCTCTATCACAGTCCTCACAAATGTATTGCACTACTTTAGCCTTTCGGACATTGTATGTTGGCTGTATGTTCTTAAGCAGGTTGGTGATGGTGGAGAGTTGAGCCGCTACACTCTAGAATTCATCCAACTGGATCGTTCTAGAAGATTTGGGGCCAAGCTTTAATCTCTCATTTGGGAACTGGTAGTCGTTATTGGCTATCTGGTCACGTATCTCAAAAGCCTCATCAGGGTCTTTGTCTAGCAAAATTTCATTGGCTGACGAGTCAATCATCATCCTTGTTGGTGCATTGACGCTATTATAGAATGTCATGATTTGTAGCCAATCATGGAATCTAAGAATCGAGCACTTGTGTAGCATGTCTTGTATTTGTCTCAACATTATTACATAGATTCATCATCATAATATTGGAATGAAATGATGTCAATCTGCTTCTGATTATGCACGTTCAGTGGATCATATTTGTGTAAAAACTTACTACACAAGTCATCCCAGGATGTAATAGATCCTAAGGAACAAGTCTTTAACTATACTCTGTCCCGATCTCGCAAGGAGTAGGGGAATAGCATGTGTCTCAATGCATCATCAAGAATCACTGGTTGTAGAAAATAGTCACAAACTTACAAGAAATATTGAATGTGCTCTCGAGCATCCTCTCTTGTTGATCTTCCAAATTGTCCAATAGATTTGAGCATGTTAAACATAACGGGCTTCAACTCAAAATGAGTTGTCCCTAGATCTGGTACAACAATAGGTGGGTTGAGGTTGTTGATAACAGGCTCAATGTTCATTCTGATGGGCCTTCTAGGTCTGGCAGGTGTGGATCTTCCTGTCAAACCTATCCATTATTATGGGCCGCATTAACAACAACTATTGATGGTATGCCATTGTTATGCTCGTTTTCATGGTCATCTACTAAGTTCTCGTTCACCATATTCCTTCTTTCTCTGCGTATCTCTCGCAAAGTTTTCTTGATCTCTGGGTTGAATGGAAGAATAAGTTCAGAGGTGGACCTTTTGGTCATGCAATGGAACGTACATTAGAATAACAAAAATAAAAACAAAAATTAAATGCAATAAAAGAAAATCCTAAGCACAATTACAACGTAACTATGAATTGTGAATCCCCGACAACGGTGCCAAAAACTTGATGCTTGTCGAATAGTGATGCACTTTAGAGCAAGTATACTCTTAGAATCAAGTAATAAAGTGATAGAGTAGAGCATCGAACCCACGAGGATTGGATCAATAACTACGAAGTTATTGAACTTAAGAATGTTTGTGCAAGTATTGGATGGTGTTGGTTTATCAAAACTAAAAGCAATTAAAGTAAAGAAAGCTATGATTATGACAAACAGATACTGCGGCAAATAACAGATAATCATGGAAGGTGGGTTTATTGCTAAGAATATAAGCTTGATTATTTATTTCAATGTTATAGCGGTTAGCAACACATGTCTACGTAAACCATTAGGATCTTTATCTACTCGACGAGATTTTCTAATGAACTTCTGAATCTCTCAATGCCTAGAAGTTAATAATATTGAAGCGAAGGTAATACATGTCTGCGTGAACCCTAACAACTCTATTATTTGTTTAAGAACTCATTTTTAGTCATTGAAACCCTAAACTTATGTCTAATCCAGATTATGACTAAGTTAACAGCTTAGCCCCATTATTCACGTTTGTTTAACCTAACTCTCTCGATATTAAGCCACAAATCAATAGTTAAAAGGCCTCTCTCGATAGCTCTTACAATAACTACGCATGAAGAAAAATAAACAGAATAGATAAAGGGAAAACAAGTCTAGGATTAAAATAAAATAATCAAAACATAAAAATCTTGGGAAGTAATAAACCCAACTAAAGTATTTAGCTCATATATGAGCCTAAAACGTCCATACTAAAAATATATAAGTACGACAGTTTATCAAGAAATGATAGAAAAGGGTCAAGCATCCTCGACGATCTTCCTCCGTGTTGTCCAACTATTACTGCAAGTTTCCAATTCCTTCAGCCTCTCTCGATGGAGTCAGTTGTGTGGGGAGTTCTCTAGCTTTGACTCCAGTGGTTCTCCGCAAGCTAAAGACTAGGACTATTGTCTAAAATCTGGCTCTCTTGAATTGTTGTCTAAGTTTGCCTTATATAGGCGGTGAAACTAGGGTTTTATAACCCTAAAAAGCGTGTGCAACCTCATTAAAGAGGGTCATTAATTTCCCACTATCTTTTACTTTTTTGTATCTAGGAGAAAATCCACGTGGGTTAAAGTATATTCATTTCCAACTCTTTATGCCTCATTAGCTTCAGCCATGAGATCTGCTACTCATCCGCTCCAACATTCCTCCTGTATCTTGTACATGCACCACAAAACACTACTTTTCCCATAAAAGCACCAAAATATATAACATTTAAGTGCATGCAGTGTAACTCCCTATCTACATGCAAACTATATGCAATCTATTCATAAATGCCGCTTCATGAGCTTGAAAAAACGCAAAAGACATGTAAAAAGAGTATACAATATAGGTCTTTTACAAACTCGTCAGTTTCAAAATGAGAGAATCTTTATTTTTAACCATTCATTTCAAAATTTGAAAGTATCTTTATTTTTAACCATCTATTTTATTTTATGATGGATTTGCCCTTGATTACTTACTATTTTAAATACCCTTTTTGGGAATACATGGTACTATAAATACCATGGTCACATTCTTTCAAAGATGATCCAATTCAAAGCAATTTTCTTTACTTTCTCATTCTTTCCTAGCTGAGTATCACTTATTCTTGTTCTTTCTGCATTGCAGAAGGGTCCATTGAATCTTGGAGGGTACGCACTATTGCGAAATATCGTTAAGGGTAGTGTCTTGTGCATGTGTCAGAGATTTTTCTTCTTTCGTCATTTTTTCACAATCGTCATTATTTTCCAAAAATCTTCAGGATATTTTAAATGGCCAGTGGCACCTTAGAAACAATTGTCCCAATGGGTCCAACCAAACTCCTCCTACAGATTCAACAAATAATAACACTCGTGTACCCAAAACCGTTCAAGTCATACCCAATGCCACTTTTGCCAAACCTTTTCCAGATATCTCCAAGATTGAAATCTTTGATGAGAAAAACTTCAAAATATGGCAAGAAGCGTCTACTCCATCCTAGACATGCATGGGGTTGCCTTTGTAATGACAGAAGGTTTGTCGCCTACCGCTTCAGAAAACAAATAGATTGTTGGATCAATGCCAACAAGGTATGTAGACATCAAAAGGGAAGACATGAAAATCTTGCTCAGTCAAATGTTAATTTGGTTGAAGCAGACGACATTATTGTTGCGGTTGTCTCTCAAGCAAACATTGGCACAAGTATGACTAAATAGGTCATAGATTCTGGTGCCACTCGGCACATATATGGCAATGGAAATGTGTTTACCTCCAACACCCCAGTGAAGGAAGAAGAAGATTCAGTTTATCTAGGGGATTCCCAGACTACAAGTGTACTTGGAAAAGGCAAGGTTATGCTGAAACTCACATCTGGAAAAACTCTTACTTTAAGTGATGTGCTTTATGTCCCTTATATTTGAACCAACCTAGTATTAGTTGCGCTATTAGGAAAAGCTAGAATAAAAATTTCATTTAAATATGATAAGGTAATATTGACCAAGTGCAATAGATTTATGGGTAAGAGATATTGTAAGAATGGTTGTCTGTACTGAATTTTTTGAATAATGAATGTTAATGCTAACTCTTCTTCTGCTTACTTGATTGATTCGTATGATTTGTGGTAGGTTAAATTAGGACATGTGAATGCTTCATATATAAAAAATATGGAATTTCTTGGCTTAATCTTTAGCACTAATATTCCCTACAAAAATGTGAAATTTGTGCTGAAGCTAAAGAGACTAAGAAATCTTGTGCTCCTACATATAGAGAAACTGAACTTTTAAATCTTATTCATTCCGATTTAGGAGACTTAAAACAAACAATGAATAGAGGTGGTAATAGATATTATGTCACATTTATTGATGATTTTTCAAGATATGCTAAAGTTTACCTTCTTAATAATAAAGATGAAGTCTTTCAAATGTTTCTTAAGTATAAAGAAAAAGTAAAAAATCAATTGAATAAAAAGATTAAAAGGGTTAGATCAGATAGAGGAGGTGAATATATTACTCTTAATGACTACGGTGAAAAAGAAGACATGATACACGAACTCACTTCTCCTCATTCACCTGAGTCTAATGGAGTAGTAGAAAGAAAAGATAGAACGTTAAAAGAAATGATGAATTGTATGTTTGTCTCCTCTAATGCTCATGAAAATCTTTGGGGTGAAGCTATTCTTTCTACATGTCATTTACAAAATCGAATCCCTCATAAGAAAACTGGTAAAACAACCAATGAATTGTGGAAAAGGTTATTCTCCTCACCTGAAATACTTAAAAGTGTAGGGGTGTCTTACTAAAGTTATGCTTCTAGACCCTAAGAAAAGAAAAATTGGTTCTAAAACTTCTGATTGCATGTTCATTGGTTATGCTGAACATAGTGTTGCATATAGATTTCTTGTTTTGAGAAGTGATATACTTGAAAAGAATGCAATTGTTGAACCAAAAAATGCTAAGTTTTTTTAACATGTTTTTCCTTCAAAAACTGATCTTATTTCACATGTACATATTATTCAAACTGATTGTGAATATAATGAATTGTGAAGATCGAAATGACATAGAACTGAAAAAAAATTGAAGTGATTTTTACAAATTCTTAGTTGAAAATGATCCAATAACATTTACTAAAGCAATTTCTTCATCTGATGCTCATTTTTGGAAAGAAGCCATCAAAACAGAACTTGATTCGATTTTACAAAATAAAACTTGGGAACTAGTTCATTTACCAGCCGGGGCAAAACCTATTGGTTGAAAATGGATTTTCATAAAGAAATTTTATCTTGATGGTTCTATAGAAAAATACAAAGCTAGATTGGTTGCATAGAGTTTCACTAAAAAATCGATTATTTTTATACATTTTCTCCAGTTACTAGAATTTCTTCCATTCGAATTTTAATTGCTTTAGCATCTATACATAAACTTTTTATCCATCAAATGAATGTTAAAACTGGTTTTTAAATAGTGACTTAGAAGAAGAAATTTAAATGAAACAACCCGAAGGATGTATTGTGTTAGGTCATGAAAGTAAAGTATGTAAACTTCTCAAATCTTTGTATGGCTTGAAACAAACACCTAAACAATGGCATGAAAATTTTGATCAAGTATTAATGAGTGATGGTTTTACTTATATTGAAGTTGATAAGTGTGTTTATACTAAACTAGTTGATGGTAGTTTTCTGATCATATGTTTATATATTGATGACATACTTATTTTTAGTAATAGCATACGATGTTTGTCGGTTGAGCAGATATACTAATAACCCAAACTATGAGCATTGGAGTGCTATAGTGAAGTTAATGAGATATTTGAAAGGTACCATAAATTATGTTATTAACTTTAGTGGATTTTCCATTGTATTAGAAGGATATAGTGATGCTAATTGGATATTTGATTCAAATGAGACCAAATCCACTAGTGGTTATGTATTCACCCTTGGAGGTGGAACAATATCATGGAAATCAGCCAAGCAAACATTTATAGCAAGATCTGCTATGGAATCAAAATTTATTGCTTTAAAGTTGGTTGGTAACAAAGCTGAGTGCTTGAGAAACTTCTTAACCCGTATACCTTTGGGCTCAAAATCGACAACCTTGGTGCCCATGCATTGGATTGCCAAGCGGAAATAGCCATTGCAAAGAACAAAACCTTCAATGAAAAAAAACAAACATATTCGTCTAAGACATGAGGTAATAAAGCAGCTGCAAAAAGAGGGAGTTATATCAATTAATTATGTAAAGTCAAAAGTGAATTCGGCTGATCCTCTAACTAAACCCCTGGGAAGAAAATTAATAAATGAAACATTGAGGGGAATGGGACTTATGCCAATATAAGAAATAAAAAATAATGGTGACCCAACCTTTGTGATTGACGATCCCATAAAGAAGGTTCATATGGGTAATAACAAGTCATTAATTTATCTACAGATGTGAACACTACAAATTATTATCTTGTCCCTTCATATGGTGTAAGTAGTGTTAAAACTGCAAGGACAGTGAGGATGAGAAAACTCTTAATCAAGTTCATAGCCTTCATAAGTGGTGTATTGACCTGCAGAATACACTTGATGGATTGACATATATAAGTGTGAAGTGGGACCGCTTCTATAAGATTTATGGCAAAGTCTCTAGAGCACTTATGAAAATCAAGGCATGCGCATAGCCAATTAGCACACAACCGTGATAAAATAGCAAGAATAGATATAATGTGACTAAAGAGAATGGTAGCTTACATGTTGAGATTTTAGTTCATAGAAACGTGTTTCGCCAAACACTCAGTAAGTTATGTCTCATATTTCTAAATTCTGCTTCATAGTCCAAAAAGACACTAAAATGGAAACGTTATGTCAGAATACTCAGCTAAATCATTCCTTTTTTTCTTATCATTCTTTGAAATATGTGGGGGATTGTTGTAAAAATATAAAGTTACTTAGTATATTTCAAAGAATCTCACATTTCTTTTCAATAGCACTTGGCTTTGGTTTAAATATAAAGACTTGGTATTAGACTTGTAAGAGAAAATATGATGGTAGTCTCGCTCACACGGGCTTCAGCCAAGAAATCCAATTCAGTTTTAATCGGTCAATTTTCCCATGTGCATGAACTAGAGGTCTAATCTATTTTTACTATTATTTTATCTTTATTATTTTAAAAGTGGTTTTTAACCATTCATTTCAAAATGAGAGAATCTTTATTTTCAACCATTCATTTAAAAATTTGTAAGTATCTTTATTTTTAACCATCCATTTTATTTTATGAAGGATTTGCTCTTGATTGCTTACAATTTTAAATAACCTTTTTGGGAATACATGGTACTATAAATATCATGCTCACATTCTTTCAAAGATCATCCAATTCAAAGCAATTTTCTCTACTTTCTCGTTCTCTCCTAGCTGAGTATCACTTATTCTTGTTCTTTCTGTTTCTTGCACTGTAGAAGGGTCTGTTGAATCCTGGAGGGTACGCACTATTGCAAAATATCCTTAAGGATAGTGCCTTGTGCATGCCTCGGGCATTTTTCTTCCTTCTTCATTTTTTTCATAATCGTCATTATTTTTCAACAGCTGCAACTCCCAATAGAGACTGGGGGAATGGGGATGAATGTTGCGAAGCCTAGGGAGTTAGCTATACAGAGCTATATAACGGGATACCTAAAAAGGCCTGAAAAGTATCTAAGAATTTGTTGGTTGAAGCTTTAAAGAAGGGGCGAGGACGCCCAAAAAATAAGACTCAACAACAATACGGGATCCCGAACGACTCCATCACAAATTCTAGTTTTTTCACGCTGCAACAAGCGATTTTAAGGGAGGCTCATGAGACTTTAGAATTGGGGAAATATTTGGGGGCTAAAACAATAGGTAACAAGGATGTAATTGTGAAGGATATTGCGAAATTAATAGAGAGAATGGAGCAGGAGCAGTAGCGATGTGAGATATGTTGCGGTTGTTCGATGGTTTTATTTGTGTTTCAACAATTTATTGCGTGAGGCTAATGAGATAATGAATGCGATGGCTTAGGGGGGTCGATCGTGCTTCTTGGTTTGGTGTTATTCTCTAAGTAAACATGCAATGGTGATGAAATCTTGTTTTTTGCTTGTGATGTTTGCACATTATTAGGAATTTGAGACTTCATGGTTACTTCTGGTGCTGTTGAACTGCCTTTGGGTATTGTTGCATTGGTTCTTTCGATTTTAAGTTCTATATACTTGGTTTTTATTTATGTGATAATGATTGTTATCAGGTAGCTTTGAGTTTGGGGAGTTGGGGCGTGACTGTGGGTATAGTTGGTGTTGCTTTGGTGCTATGGGGTTGTTCTCTTGTTGGTAATGCAAGCATAATGAATGTTTGGTTCGTCAGATGTTGGTAGCTATGTGTTAGATGTGCTTGGTCTTTTGTGGAGTTAGGCACCGAGTAGGTTGGATAATGTGTTCTTACCTTGGTGTTGTGTTTCTATGTTTTTGGCTTGGTGTTGTGTCCTTTTAATATTGTCATGTTGTACTATTTTCCTCCATCATAGGTTTAAGGAGGTTTTTAATGAGACACATGATAATATTCTATTTGTATGTTTTTACTCAACTAAAATCATACTTTCTGATAAAAAATAATATAAATGAACTTTATGCTATAAGGAAAAATAAAACTTAGGCTTTTGTAAGCCTACTACATTTGTTGTAAAAGTAAATCCACGTAACATTAGGGCAAATTATATATAACGTTAAGAATTAATTTTGCTTTAATCATCCAATTATTATTTTTGAAAATAATCATATATAACGTTAAGTTTTGTTTCGATTATAATATCCGATAATTTAAAGATTAACAACAATATTGACATGGCATTTTTTATTTTATCAATATTCACATCATTTTCTCTCGCATCGTCAACAATACATGTAACATTTTTAATGAATTTTAATCGAACATTAAGGTGGTGTAAACCCCTTGCAAAAGGTTCCAACGCCTAGTCACAAAGCTAGGCTAGAATTTTGGTAAAATTTCAGCACAATTTATATTTAAGTTATATTGCATCACCACCTTAAAAATATATCATAATGCAACTGGAGTTGATTAAACCCGAATCTCCTATGCAAGGAGACAAATATTTAACCATTGAATGAAATTATAGAATTGTTTTATTTTTAAATAAAGTAATACTTAACTTAAAATCTGATTAAAATTGAAGACAAACTAGAATTATTTTCCAACTTCATTTATGAATAAAATAAACTAATAAATTGAATATTGAATTATTTTCATAAAATTAATATTAAATTATTTTAAAAATTACATATATAATATTTATTTAAGATATTGTTTTTATAAAATTAATATTAAATTATTCTAAAAATTACATATATAACATTTATTTAAAATATGATATAAATTTAAAATTATTTGAAAATAATTATTTAGAATGCCATTTTTTATTTTAACTTTTAAGATTTAATTTTTTTAAAAATAACTATTTAGAAAATATAAATTTCACTTAACTCATAAATATGTCAACAAATTAAATGTTATTTAAAAAATAAAATATCAATTTCTAAAATAAATTTTAAGTTATTTAAAAATAAAATTTATATTATATCCTAAATAAATATTATAAATTTAACAATTTCTAAAATTTAAAAATAAATTAAGTCCAATTTTCACATTAAAATAAAATTTTATTATTTTAATTTCTAATATATAAATTTAAAATAGTAACTATTTAAAAATATAAATTTCACTTTGCTCACATATATGTGAAACAATTAAATTTTATTTAAAAAATTAAAATAATAAATTCAAATCTAAATATTTTTTGTAAATAATTTAAATTTAAATTATATTGTAAATAAATATTATAAATTTAAAATTTTCTAATTTAAAAAAATCAAGTAAACCTCTCTATCATCTTAAACTTAAACATTATTATTTTATTTTTTAAATTTAAATTAAAATAATAAATATTTAGAAAATACAAATTTCACATGACTCAATATCAACCAAATAAATGCTATTTTAAAATTAAAATAATAAATATAAACATAAATATTTATTTTATAATAATTCAAAATTTATATTATATTTGAATAAATATAATATATTAATCTTAGAATTATATTATATTAGTTTTAAAAAAATATTTATTTATTTATTTATTTTATTCTCTGATGAAGTGAGAAAAATAATTATAGTTTGGTTTTCAATCTTAATCACATTTTAAGTATAATTTTGGTTAATAATAAAATAATTGTGTAGTTTGATTCAATAGTTAAAACATTTGACTCTTTATTTAGGATACCTATGTTCAATCTACTCGTGTGTATTTTGAAATATTTTTGAAGTGGTGATGCAATATAACTCAAATGTAAGTTGTGTTGAAATTTGGCCAAACGTTCCTAAGCGTTGGACTCTTGGTCTAAGATTTGACTTCTATTGAGATCAAAATAGTTTATTTTCTTTTTTATTTTATTCAACCAATAAGGTTGTGATATGTGACAATGTCACTACTTTATTGGTAAAATAAAATTATTTAAAATGTTATAAAATTCATTTTTTTGTTGTTGCCCTTTCGAATTTCAAGGCTTCGCCTTAATTAATTCAGATTGATCCGCGTCGCACCAGATTTTGATGGGTGAGTCTCCCAACGGGGATTTTCTGCTTACACAATGCCTCGAATTCGAGACATGCTTACGCGGAACAAAGCTACTTACCACTTGGACCAATCTCGTTGGTAAAATATCATAAAATTCTTTTATTACACTTAATTCAGTAAAATACACAAAATTTTAAATTATATTGACAAATATGCTCATTAACTTTTTTGTATTCTCAAACTAAACTCCTTTCTTTATATATATATATACACGCGCGGTTAAGACCTACTTATTCAGTATAAAATTTAATTATTTTTATATTTTTTAGACCGTTGGATGAGAGTAATTAATGGCTAAGATTATTTTCTTATCTACCTTTTTCCTGTGATAATCTTCACATTTTTTACGGTTAATCTCAACCATCCATTTACCATCATCCAATAGTAAAAAAAGTGTAAAACTTTTAAATTTTATATAGTGTGAGAGGATCATATCTCTCTATATTATTTTTTACACATTTTTAAACCGTTAGATGAGAGTAAATAAATGACTAAGATTATTTTTTATAATATTTTTTTTATTTTTTACTGTTAATATCAATCATTCATTTACCTTCATCTAATGATAAAAAAATTGTAAAACTTTACATGATGGTACAAAGTGGAAGTTGCGAGAGTTATATGCGGCAGTGAAGAGCTTAAGTGGTTGTACAAAACTAATAATACTAACAAAAAATATCTATTGTCGTAAATGAGCTAAGCAAGGATAGATTGAGGGGGCTAGAGTAACGGCCGCCCCCACTAAAAATTTAAATTTTTAATATAATTTAAAAATTTTATGTACTTTTATTAAAAATTTATTTTAATTCCTTAAATTTTTATAAAATTATTTTTTTAAAATTTATAAATTTGTTCTCTAATTTAAAGTTCTGCGTCAGTCCCTGATGCTGAGCGCATACTACATACCATGCATGCCTACCCTTTATTTCATCACTTTATTGTCCCTTTTCTCCATTAATGGATGTTTATCGTTTTTTTGTTAAAAACAAGGATGTTTATCGTTTTTCTCAAAAAATTTGTTTATCGTTACATTGTTCTTTTATTTTTCAAATTATTGAAGAAAATGTTTTAAAGATGATTTGCAACTTTTAATGAAATATATGTTAATATTTTTTTTTTTACTTTTTACACAGTCTAAATTTTTTTATATATGTTTTAAAGTTAATAAAAATTAATCTTTCAAAATTTATAACTATCTTTTCTAGCAATATTTCAAATTAAAGGGTTGTTTTTGAAGTAAATTCAAATAAAAATGATGTTCGTACTTTTTAATTGATTAAATTTTGTCTTTAATGCCAATTAACTACATCGATTTGTCATTAGAGTCAATTAATTGCATCGACTTTACCCTTAAAATAATTTATACATTTACTTCGAGGATAAAATTAATGCAATTAAAAAGTATGAATAAAATTATTAGCTTAGATTTATTTAAGAGACAAACTTATTCTTTAAGTCAACAATTAAATTATTTTAATTAATTTATACGGTTACTTAAAAATATGAATTTAAATTTTAATATATATATATACATATACTTTATATCGTCTGAAATTGAAGAAATATATAAACACACAGGTGCATACACAGTAGAAGCTTCTATCTTAATAATTTAAATCTTTTGAGACATTGTCCTAATCAAACAGCGTGACACTCCTCTCCTCCACAATTTTTATTGAATTAATATCTGATACACTATTAATTTATATTTTTATATATTGTTAATAAATTAGATGATAATATGTTATTATAAAATTTTAAAATTTAATTTATTTAAATTTATTTATACGATATGTTATAATTTTATTTAATAATATAAAGTTATACATTTTAATTATTTTTATTTTATAATTATAAAACAATGGATAGTCCAAATCCCAATTTTGACTAATATCAACAGTAAATTTGATATCAACTTCTTACTATTTCACCATAGTAAATTTGATTTCTTTAGTCTTCTCAATCTTGAACATAGAAAAAACAGTTTTTAAGTAAAAAAAAAAGGTAAATACAAATCTTGTACGAGTTATATGTTGATATACAAGTTGTGTAAAAAAATACACAACCCTTTTATATTTAAGCTATAAAATCTCAAACATAAATTTCTAACCCTAACACCCTAAACCCTAAATCCTAAAATCTAGATTCTAACCATAAACCTTAAATTCTACACCCTACAACCTAAACCCCTAAACCCTAAATCACAACCTAAATCTCTAAACCCTAAAATTAAAAGGTTTGTTTAAACTAGTATCAAAGCATTTTCCATCTTGCATGGGTTATATTTTGATACACAAGCTGTGTAAAAAAACTACACAATCCTTCATATTTAAGCTATAAAATCTAAAATCTAAATCTTTAGCCCTAAAACCTAAACCTTAAACCCTAAATCATAAACTCTAAATTCTAACCGTAAATTTTAAATTCTACGCCCTACAACCTAAAGCCCTAAACGCTAAAACCCTAAATCATAACCTAAATCTCTAAACCCTAAAATTGAAAGGCTTGTGTCAACTAGTATCAAAGTATTTTCCATCTTGTATGGGTTATATTTTGATATACAAGCTGTGTAAAAAAATTACACAACCCTTCATATTTACACTATAAAATCTAAAACCTAAACCTCAAACCCTAACACCCTAAAACCTAAACATTAAACCCTAAATTCTAAACTTTAACCATAAACCTTAAATTCTACACCCTACAACCTAAACCCCTAAACCTTAAACCATAACCTAAATATCTAAACCCTAAAATTAAAAGGATTGTGTAAACTTTATCTATCAAACTATTTTCCATCTTGTATTTTATGATTTAATGACAGAATAATTTATTTTCTCGAAAACTCAAATTTGAACAACGATATGAATAAAATATAGAGTAAATATCGCCATTGGTCACTAAACTATTTCAGTTTTCTGTTTTGGTCATCAAACTATTATTTTGTGCAAAATCATCACTAACGTTACGTTTTTTTCTATTTTGATCACTAATGTTACTTTTTTCCTATTTTGGTCACCACTCTACTGTTTCTTTCCTATTTTAGACACTAAACTTATTCCCGGTTTCCTATTTTTTTGTGTTTTTTAACGACGGGTGACTAAAATAGAAAAAAAGACATAACATTAGTGACTATTTTGTCAAAAATAATAGTTTAATGACTACAACAAGAATATAATTTAGTTATCTATGGTAATGTTTATCCTAAAATATAAGAATATATTTTTTATTATATTTGTGTGATTACGTGACATTATATATATGTTCGTACTTTTTCTTAATCCTTTGAGGCTTTAACAACGTACATATACCTTGCTGAATATTGTTCTATTTTCCGCTATAACCACTCGTTAGGTTCTATAAGAACAAAAATCTAAACAACGATAACTCATATTTATTTTCTTGTATTAAAAGTTGGAGAAATTATTAGATGGACCCGGCTCACCACGTCATCCATGATCCATAAAAAATTATTCACTCATTTCGGTGTAACTTCCAAATAACTACCCATTTCTTAATTACATGTAGGAAAGACGTGAAGATTCACTTTTGTGAAAAAAAATATATGAAAAAATAAATAATTTTTCTAATAGTTGAAACTTTCACATTAAAGAAATGTGAGCCCCATACTATAAAGATAAAATGCCGCCCCCTCCAACCCCCTCCTTCCCCAATCTACTCTTCCACTCTTCTTCTTCTTCATGGAAACCACTCCTCAATGCAGAAACAAAACTAACAACGATTCCTTTGATGAAAATGGAACCTTTTTGCCAGGCCTCCCCGACGATCTGGCTCAACGTTGCCTCTCTTATCTTCCTCCTTCCCTTCTTTTCTCCGTCTGCTATCCATGGCGTCGCTTCCTTTACTCTCCTTCTTCCCCTCCCTTCTTTCCTTTCTCCTCTTCAAAACCCTCAAAACACAGTTGAATTCTTCTCCTTCGATCCAATCTCATCATCTTGGACACCGCTTCCCAGCCCTCCGCAAGACCCTCCTCTTCATCTCCTCCACCGCCATCCTTCTTTTCTATCCCGGAACCTTCCGATACAATCCTTGACAGTCTCCAATCATTTAGTCCTCATAGCTGCAACAACTCACAAACTTTTCCCTGCACTTTCCAGCCCTTTAGTCTTCCATCCGGAATCCGGCAGCTGGTTTTACGGCCCCCGAATCTCCACTCCGCGGCGGTGGTGCGCTGCAGGGTCAGTCAGGGGTGTGCTCTATATGGCTAGCGGCGTTGGCTCCCTTTACAAAGGAGATGTGGCAAGGTCATTGGAACAGTTGGACCTGAACAAGAAGAGAGAAAATTGGAGATGGGAAAACAAGGCACAGCTTAAAGATGGAAGGTTTAGCAGAGAAGCGGTGGAAGCAGTTGGGTATAGAGGGAAGCTTTGCATGGTCAATGTCAAAGGCAATGCAGTGAAAGAAGGTGCAGTTTACGACGATGTGGGATTGGATAAGTGGGAAGACATGCCTCAAGGCATGGTCGCCAGTTGGAATGGGCCGGCCACCACCATTGATGAAGACGTGATATATGTGGTTGATGAAGTCAAAGGAAGCTTAAGCAAATACGACGGTGAAAGAGATTGTTGGGTGGAAGTGACTGAGTTGGAACAGCTTAAACGTGCAGAGCAGATAGCGGCTGGGGGAGGGAAAGTTTGTGCCGTCTCGGAAAAAGGGGAGAGGATTATAGTGGTGGATGTTGGGAACAAGCCTGCCAGGTTTTGGGAGGTGGCGCCACCACGTAGGATGGAAGTGGTGGCCGTGCATGTTTTGCCTAGGGTGATTAGCATACACAAAACTAGCTAATGTTTCAAGTCAAGCACTTTACTAAATCTAGTTATTTGCTTGTTTTGTTTGGTTTTCATTTTATCATGTTAGAAATAATAAATAATGTTGTTTTATGTAATAGTGGTTCAAAGATTCAAAGGGCCTAGACAATTTACTAAAATAAAACTCTTAATTTATAATATAAAAAAAAGTATAAATTCGTTTTTTCAAATCAAATTCCCTTAATACAAAAAAATGTTAAATTACTCTCTTGAGCAATATTAAAATTATTTACAAACATCTAAAAATGTAATATTTATACTTAAAACGTGTTGTTCTTCATAATTAAGATTGTCAAATGAGTATCATTTTTCTCTTGCTGTCAAAACCTTAGTGTTATCTTATGAGGCAGCTCACATTTTTTTCTTTTTATCTTTGTTTAACCGGTTACAACATCAACTTTAATGTTGCTTGTCGACTGTCGATACTCTTTTAAGCTTGAAAATCTAGTCACATAATTTTAATGGCTTAACCATTGAGAAAGTACTCAGAAGCCAATATGAAAATTGAAGGATAAAAGTCGGTCATACTCTTTCTTTTCCTTTGTTTTACTATATTCTATCTTTATATTTTAATTTTAATAAAAAATAACTATACTTGTACGGCACACTTTTCTTTACCTTTGTGACATATTTTCTTCTATCTTTTAGCACATTTTCTATTTTCCCTTAATTATTTGGCTATTCTTTTAATTCTATTTTTCTCATGGTTGAATTTAACGAAGTCACGACTAATCAAAATGACACTTATTTATCCTATTGATATTTCCTGCTTCGGACCCTCGAATTAAATTTGGTACTGAAAGAAATAAAAACTTAAAGACATGAAAAAATATAAATATAAATCTAATTCAATATGACATTTTAAAAAAATACATATATTGATAGAAAATGTGTATTAACATGTTATTGTTTAAAATATAATGTAATTTATAATTTAATTTAAAAATAATTATTTTATTTTTTAAATGAACTAATTGAATAAAAATTTTATAGGTAATTGAAATAAATAGAATAATAAGTAATCGATAAAGGATAAATTTATTTTTTATCATCAGTAAAAATATGTCATTTCAATTTGGAAAGAAAATAGGAGAAAAGATGTGAGCTAATTCATAATATGTATATTTTTTAAAGCTTAATTTTTGTTTTATTTTTCAATTGTACTAAACAATAAAGAAAAGTATCTTTTCTTCAAACTTTTCATCTTCTCTATCAAGTACACTAAATAAAAAGAAAAAAAGGGAAATTTCTTTAATTTTTATATTTCTAGTTTTCTTATCGCTCTACCGAGCAAAGAGTAAAAGATTAATGTACTTTCATCAAACTTTTGGAAGACAAATTGGTATTTTTTAAAGCATTTGGAAACATATATTTTTTATCAAGTTTCAGAGGGTTTAAATTATTAAAGGCATGAGAGAGGATAGTGTCCCTAATTTTCTGTCTAATGAAAATTTTAGCTCCACTAATTTGAATACTAGTCAAATTAAGTATTGTCCTTCTTAAATTTTAGATTAAATGCTTATTAAGTTTTTGGTTGCCCTCCCGGTTCTACAGGGTTTTGCCTCGATAATCCAAACCGATCCACGTTGTACACCTGGCTTTGTTGAGTGAATCTCTCAACGGAGATTTTCTGCATACACGACCTCGAACTCTAAACCTGCTTAAAAGATACCAGGCTGCTTATCACTTATACCAACTATGTTAATAAATTTCTATTAATTTTAAAATTAGACAACTTTATTTTCGTTTAATGTTGATTTTTTCAACATATTTGTTTTTGTTGAAGCCTAAAAGGCCAATAAATATCTTCATATAGACCAATCAAAACCTTTTGGTAATTAAGAAAACAAAGGACAATCTGTGTTGGGTGCATTAATAATAGGTAGTACTTAATGGTTCTGCTCCTCATTTCAATCATTTTCACATTTAAAAGACGGCAAAGTGAAGTTTCAGTCTCCACTGTGTTTCAGTTATACTGAGTTTTCTTCAACATAGTTTTTGTGTGCTTCATCAGCCCACATAGTTTCGATTAGTCATGGTCATCTTAGTTAATATTACTTAATCTCAAAAACTCAAACACAACTGATATAAAATTTGATCAACTTTTCAAGTTCGATCCATTTATTCGTTTATTTTCTTTTAAAAATGTTTTAGAATCAAACAGATCGAAACATCAACTACTTTGCCCTTTAACAAGGTACATGATTTTTTCCCTATTTGGATGTGACATTAGGCCATGCCAGCTGCCCACAAAAAATACAGGGTAAACTACGTAAATCATCACTCAACTTTACTCTCAAACCTATTTTGGTCACTGAAGTTTCAAAATGTTCAATTTACTCATTGAAGTTTAGACATTGAATGTTTTTTGCCACCCATCTGTTAACTTATGGACGACTTCCATTTATCGGAGAACGGAGAAACTTCTCCAAGATCCGAACGTAGAAAACTTCATCGACACGAGGGAAGCAATATACTGAGAAACGAGCTCCACCCAACGACGGATGAGAGAGATCAGCAAGAGAGAAATCAAAAGGTTTTTGCCCAATTCGTGAACTTCAAGACACTTTCTGGTGAAATAGATGTCGAATTCGGACTCATGGGGCGAGACGAAGAGACTAGTGAAATTTGGGACTGAATGACCACCATCTACGATAGTTGATGGTGGCATCCGATGACGGTGAACGGTGGGCGGCGTCCACTTTATAACGCTGTCACAAAGTTAACGGATGAGTGGCCAAAAACATTTAATGTCTAAATTTTAGTGACTAAATTGAACGTTTTGAAACTTTAGTGACCAAAATAGGTTTGAGAGTAAAATTTAGTGATGATTTACGTAATTTACCCAAAATATAATGTTCAAACTTTTTTTTAATAGTCTAGTTAGTATATGTTTCATTTGTATTCTTAACTCTTTGACAATGTATATACACATTGCAGACAATACGATTTAAACCCGAGTCTCCTAGAATAATTTACCCAAAAATATAATACTCAAACTAGTGAAGTTTGATATGAGAATCAGAAAATAAGTGTATATTTATGTCCATGTTCAGGAAGAATAGAGAGCCATTCTTTTGAAAGCTAGCTCCCTTGTAGGGCAGATTAAATACACAAAAGCTCAGCTCATGCTGCTGCATTTTGCTGTTTTTTTCTGTATCAAAATCTGAAGGTAAATATGTTCCAAATAGTTTATATACAAATGCAAAAAATATATATATATATAAATGATAATTTTTAAAAAAGAAAAATCACCAAATTCCAAATTTTAAGTTTTGAATTTATGTTTTTTTTTCAAATTTTTAATAATACTTCATTTATTTTTAAACAAAGGTTAATATAATTTTTTATATCTAAATTTGGCATTGATATGCAATGTGATATCCAACTTTTTTTTTATTCAAGTAGGTACCTGAATATTCCTACGACGAACTTTTAATGTGTTTTTTTAATGGTGCAATTAGGTACCTAACTTTGTTATATTGTTCATTTCTGATTGGTTCATACTTATATTTTTAATATCGTTTAGGTAAGGGATAATATGTGTTGTATATTGAAAAGTTAGGCGTTAAATTTCTAAGTTTGAACATGTGTAATTTAAAAATGTTAGGTACTTAATTGTATCAAAAAAAGTTGGGTCCCTAATTGCACCCAAAAAAAGTTTGATAACTAATTGCACCGTTGAAAAAAGTAAGGTGCCTAACTGCATCATTAAAAAAACTTAGATGCCTAATTACACGCAAAAAAAAGTTGAGTACCACAAATGGCGCTCGTTGTGCCCAGAGTGGGGCTGCGTCCTGTGGTGGAGTGGCCAGGGATGATCTTGGGAGGTGGGTTATTGATTTCTCTAAACCTACTTATTCTTGTTCGATTCTTGAAGCTGAGCTATGGGGGTGTGATCGAGGGCTTGCAGTGCGCATCAAACCTTGATGTTCGAATGTTGAACTTGACGATTCGCATGTTGTTAGATTGATTACACAGCAAACGACTGTGGGTGGATATTCGACTCTGCTGCCATCATTTCCCTTCTATTAGCGAGGGACGGACTGTGGTAATGTCTCATGTTATGAGGGAAGGAAACCAATTGTCCGATACGATGGCTAAGATGGACTGGGATCCTATGATGCAATGTCGCCCTTTTAGCTCTCCTCCAGAGGTTGTTGCTCCGATTCTTAATGCAGACTGCACTGTCATAGGAGCTTGATTCCTTATTGATCTGGTTCAGATGTTAGCTCCCCTTCTATTATCAAAAAAAGAAAAGAAAAGAAGTTCCACATTACACATCAATGCCAAAGTTAGATACTAAAAATTATATTAACCCTTTAAAAAGCTAAATTTCAATAAAATCATTAAAAATTTGAGAAGTTTACTTTTTTTTTAATCTAGTTTATCTTAAAAGAAAATTTGTTTCGTTTGCCGTGATTTGGTCGATTTGGTTATTTAAAAATGATATGGTGTTCCGCATATATAATTTAAATATTGTTTATTATTAAACCAAGATTGGCGTGGTGGATCAAGGCAAAATTCCTGGCTTTAAAGGTATCTGTGGACAACTTCATTGCGGACCCGGTTATCTGTGAAGCTGAGCTTTTGAGGAAGGTCACGGTAACTAGCCCCATGGCATGGTGTCCACCTCCTTTGGGATGGCTAAAATATAACGTGGATGGGGCAATGAAAGCTGATGGGAATGTAGGAGGTATTGGTGGCGTGTTGCGAAACAATGCAGGACTGCGGTTATCCTCTTTCTCTTATCAAATTGGTGCAGCTCCTCTACTCTGGGCTGAGATTTTAGCCTCGAGAAATTTCGAGCTTCAGAGTGGAGAGGTAAATTCAAACTAGTAGTAAAAAGTGATTGCAAGGTGGTAATTGACTGGATCCGAGAACCAACCAAATTTCCGTCATGCTTTTCGCGTTTGATTACTTGGATTGCTGGGTTGTGTAATGACGGATGGACATGTTTCCGATACATTCCAAGAGCATGCAACTATGAGGCCGACTTGCTGGCCAAGAGAGGAATTGACAGTAATGAATCTCTTCCTCCCCAAGGGATAACTTGAACAAAGCGGGTTGAGATTGTATCCTAATAGGCTGTGGTCGGGGTTTTATATTGTAAAATCTCTTGTTTTTAGTTTGCCCCATAGGAGTTTTGGTATGAAACTGTACTTTTTGATTGTGGTCTCCTAGAACGCTGATGTAAGGACTTATTTTTCATTAATAAAACATGGGCACTCTTTTCCCTCTTTGAGCCTCGACATTGCAGTAGTTGAGACAAAAGAGGGTTTAACGAGGCCCTAATTATTATAAAGAAAATATTACACTTTTATAATTTTATTTTGAATTTTTTGAAAGAACTTTTCATATTTTTCTTATTTTTACTACGCATACCCCATCTCACTATTTCATGTAGCGTTATATTTTAATACACAAATTATGTAAAAAAATTACACAGCCCTTTATATTTAAACTATAAAATCTAAAACCCAAATCTTTAACTCTAACATCCTAAATCCTAATCTCTAAACACTAAGCCTTAAACTCTAAATTTTATACCTTACAACCTCAACCCTAATATAAATCCTAAAATTAAAAGACTTGTATAAACTAAAGTTTACGCAAGCTTGTGTATCAAAATATTATCTTTTTAATAGTAATAAAGACCTCACAATAATAAAGACCTCACAAAAAACCTAAAATCTTTTTCTTCGTTTGAGGTTGGTTGCCCCACTTGACCAACGACAACTGGCCTTCCCCTCTCTATCTCCTTTTTTTCTCTTTTGTGTTTTTGTCTAGTCTCTCTTTTCTTCAACAGTTTTTTTGTTCTGTTTTCTTTCTCTGATCAGATTGTTGAGTGTTTCTTTTCTTCGTTTATCATGGTTCAAGTCTGGGCTCGTTTTTGCATGGAGGAAGATGGTCATTCTATGGTGGCTTGGGTTGCGAAGAATCGGGTAGTGGGCTCTGGTTGGCCCCTGTTTTTCCCTCCTCCATTTTCCTCTGATTTTGGTATTCTGATTGATTGCTTCTTGTGTTTGTAGGAATTGTTTCTCTTCATGCTCGTTGCTCTGAGCTTTGCCTTTCTCCCCTCTCTGAGCCCGGTGGTTTTTTTTTCTGATTTTGTTTCCTCCAAAGCTCTCTTCTCGGTGACTGTATATTACTCTAGTGGCAACTCTGTCATGAATGGGTGCATTTTACGGCCAATATAGACGTTTCTTTGTCGTTGCCATTAGTTAGATCATTTGGAATACTCATGGAACAACCCGACCTCCAAGGTCCTTCCCTTTGGTGAATCATCTGTTGATTCAGACGCTCGACTTCTCTGCCAGAAACTCTTCCATCACCAACAGTTATTGCTTGTCTTTTAAAGGGCTTAAAGACAAATGTTGGACCCTTAGGTCCTATTTTGACCAAAGTAGGGCCCTAAATCCTATAGTTTCCGGACTAGCACTATTACAATGAAATCGTCGCATGTGCACGGCGAGTTCTAAAAAAAATATTTTTAATTCAAATTCGTAATAGACATACAGCGAGTTCCAATTATTATTATTTTTTTATAAAATATCCGGTTTAAACCTTAGTCACTGGATTATCTTAATCCTAAATCGAACCCGCCTAGGTGCACGACGAGTTTCAACTGGGTTAACAACATAACGTCTACACAACGAAAACCGTAACTTGAAAAATATGACCATTGGTCAACAGATAGAAAATGAAACTCGCGTAGAGACACGGCGAGTTTTATTTTCAACCCGTTGCCCAACGGTCATTTTTTTCAAGTTAGGGTGTTATGTTGTGTAGTATAAATAGGAAGTTTGGTGTAGAGTGTTGAGCACCTAAATATTCTTCAACTTCTTTAGTTTGAGCAAAGCAATTGAGATTGTTAAGCTGTGTGATTTTAGTAGATCCCAGGAAAAATCAACCACGCAAAAATTTTTAGAAGATTCAAGGTAATAGTTTTTTGAATTTTTATTTTGTGGTGTTTGTGAGTCTCTTTTTGTAAAAATATTTGTTATTCGATTGTGTTGTTACGATTTAAGGTTTTTTGGCGCAAAAATATTGGAAAATGGCATTGTTAAGACTGGAAGAAGTCCACATCACGAACAACATGGACTTATTGGTAATAATTAATTAATTTTTTTATGAATTTTAATTTGTTGTTTGTAAAAGGTAAAGTAGAAATTTAATTTAAATATTGTGTTTGTAGACGGAGGAGACACGATTTCGACACCGGTTTCTATGGAGCGATCTGTCATGCATGGAAATCAATGAATTTTTTGAGAGAACTGGATTTAATTACGCGGAAAAGATTCGCGGCTTTGACATCGTGTCGCAGTTGATTAATCTGTTGGTGGAGCGTTGGACACCGGAAACGCACGCCTTCCACATTTCATGTGAGGAGTGTACAATCACCCTCGAAGATGTTGCTATGCATCTTGGTGTTCCAATTTCGGGCTTTCCAGTCATTGTGTGCAATAGCTATATTCCAGAATCTCTCTGTGTGCAGTATTTGGGGAAGGCACCAGAGGATAGGGGAATAAATGGCAAACGGGTGAGGATGACGTCGGTTAAGAATGTGTTTCAAGTGGAAAAAAATTCTACATCAGCAGAAGTTGCAGTCTACCTTTCTTTATGCTTTAATTATGTGAAACATTTTTCGGTACACATCATTCTCAATTATCTTTTCTGGCTCGTTAAGGTAGGAGATAAAATTTACCTACTTATTATAACAACATTGACTAACATTAACATACATATAAATAATTTATTGACCCAAATCGAACAAAATTTGAAATTGTCCATCTACGCCTCAACTATTTATTAAAAGTTTTTATTTCATAAATGGTACCAACTTACCTTTTTTTAAAATTTCTTTCTTTCGAATTATATTATTTTTGTTAGGATTTATGTT
This sequence comes from Hibiscus mutabilis, assembly GCA_019671005.1. Lineage (NCBI taxonomy): Eukaryota > Viridiplantae > Streptophyta > Magnoliopsida > Malvales > Malvaceae > Hibiscus > Hibiscus mutabilis. The sequence continues at coordinate 11,523,733 of CM033744.1, forward strand.
TTGATATAATAATTGAAAAATAGTTTTGGACTAAATTGAAAATATTTCAAAAATGGTTTTAAGTCCAAACAACTTAAAAATAAGTTTGAGAAGTTTTTGAGAGGTTTTGGAAATGTTTTAAATGTTTTAAAGTAGCTAAACTAACGTTTTCAACACAAGCGTACCGATATGGTCCAAGGGCTTTAGCTACAATATTTTTCCATTAACCAAAAGCCATACCGATACACCCCTAGGCGTACCGATACGGAGTGGATCGTTTCGATATGCGACGTGGCGTACTGATCCAGTTTCAACCTCCTCAACGGCTATTTGAATTGCAGGGCGTACCGAAACAGACCAAGGCATATCGATACGGTTTACCAAACAGACCAAGGCGTACTAATAAGCGTATCGATACAGCTCAAGGTGTTTCGATACAGATAGCAAGACTAAACATAACAGCTAGTGGTTGTACCGATACGGAGGAAATAAAGCCTCCAACGGCTCCAATTCAATCTCAACGGTCTCCAACGGCTAGGAACTCAATTGGGACTATAAAAGAACCCTTCAAGCTTCAGTAACAACTAATGATCTTATTGTCAACAACATTATGATGCCAAAATTGTCTTAGGGCTTTAAATTTTCATTCTTTGTATAGACAACACTTGTGAGCTTTAATTGTTAGATTTGCTTAAGTGTTTTAGGATTTGGGTGAGTGCTTAAAAGAGTGCAAACATCTACCTTGTAGAGATGATTATTTGTTTGTGTTGTTTCTTTGTTTGAGGGGATTCCTAAAGCTTGGGTTGTAAGCTTTGGATGCTAGACTTGGTAATTGAGTCTAAGTTGTAAAGGTTGCCTCCTGAGCCTCATTAAAAAGGGGAATAAATCTTAGTGGATTTGGGAAATCCTTAGTGGGAGCTAAGGAAGTAGATGTAGAGTTTGGTAGAAGCTTGAACCACTATAAATCCTTGTGTTCATTATCTACCTTTTTACCTCTCACCATTAACACCCAAAATCGACTTCTCCACCACTTGGCAAGTAATTCGGTTGAAGAAATTCGAGCTCAACAATTGGTATTAGAGCGAGGCTCAATCGAGAAGGTTTAACCACTTATTGAGGCGATCCAGTAAGCTCGATACAACATCAATCGGCCGGTAAATGGCTAGCGGTTCCATATTTGTCCAATTCGAAGAAGGCCACTCAATCAAGTGTCATCCACTCTTCAAAGGAGATTTCTACTTCCAATGGAGCCAACAAATGAAGTACTTCATCAAAGCCCTTGACTTCAATCTTTGGGATATAATTGAAGACGGGTTTATGGAAGGTCCTAAGAAGAAGAAGAATAGGAGCTCAAATGACACGAGAAAAGCCAAGATAAATGCCAAGGCGATGCACACTCTCCTTTGTGGACTCAATGAAGATGTTTCCAATAAGGTCTCCCCTTGCAAAAGTGCCAAAGAGATGTGAGAGAAACGTGAGAAACTCTACAAGAAGGAAGAGATGAAAAGTGCAAAGGTGGATGGCAAAATGGCTCATGAAGAGCCCGATGTATCTTCTAATTCATCACATTTAATTCCACATTCATTTGATGAATTACAAGATGCTTACGATAAATTGGTTTTAGAGTTTAAAAATCACATTTTGAAAAATAAGAAATTGGTTTCAAATTTGAAAATTCAAAATGATTTGATTTCTAAAACCAAAGATGAACTTGAAGCAAAACTCAATGAGTTTGAACAAAAGAATGTCGATTTACAAAATTTGCTTCAAAGCTTAGAAAAATATCATCAAAAGGAAGTTGATAATCTTAATAAAGAAAAAGATTTGATTTCTAAAGAGCTTGAAAAGAAAAACAATTTAGGAAAATCAAATTTTTATCAAAGACAATCTAGTGCCCCTAGATTTTTGAATGGAAAAGTTTTTAGAAGTATTTGGGTCCCAAAAGGATTAATTACTTCAACTAAAAATGATGAAATTGAAAAATAGATTCCTAAGGGGACTAAACTATGAGCTACTAATATCTATGGATCCAAAGCAATTTGGAAACCAAAAATCAAATGATTGTCTTTTATAGGTGTGATGGAGCTTTGATCAACAAGCGATAAGATTGAGGGGGCGCTCTATACACACAAAGGAAGAACACTTGAAGAATGAAGGCTTCACATCATCCCTTTAATTCAGGTGTGGTAAATTTAGTTGATTTTTTTATTTTGAGTCATTTATTTTAATTCAACTAATTATCATATATGTTGGACTAACATTTGAATGATGCTTGAGTAAGGGAGAGCCAAATTTTAAAACAAAGCTTATTTTTGTGAATTTTTTTAACTCTCCATTGTTTTTTATCTTTAAAGTTTGGACCATTTTTATATAACAAAAAGGGGGAGAATGTTTTGAAAATTTGATTTTTCAAATGAATAAGGGGGAGCTTATAAGTTTTTTCAACAATTAGTCTCTTATTTAATTTTTTTTTACTAAGGGGGAGAATCTCAAAAACTATTTTTCAAGTTGGTTTTATTATATTAAAAAGGGGGAGATTGTTAGGATTTATGTTTTGATATAATAATTGAAAAATAGTTTTGGACTAAATTGAAAAGATTTCAAAAATGGTTTTAAGTCCAAACAACTTGAAAATAACTTTGAGAAGTTTTTGAGAGGTTTTGGAAATGTTTTAAATGTTTTAAAGTAGCTAAACTAACATTTTCAACACAGGCGTACCGATACGATAGAACCCGTATCGATTCGGTCCAAGGGTTTTAGCTATAGTATTTTTCCAGTAAACAAAAATCGTACGGATACGCCCCTAGGCGTACCGATACGAAGTGGATCGTTTCGATACGCGACGTGGCGTACCGATCCAGTTTTCAACCTCCCCAACGGCTATTTGAATTGCAGGGCGTACCAAAACAGACCAAGGCGTACCGATATAGTTTACCAAACAGACCAAGGCGTATCAATAAGCGTACCGATACGGCTCAAGGTGTTTCGATACGGATAGCAAGACTGAGCATAACGGCTAGTGGTTGTACCGATACGGGTACGCGCGTATCGATACGGATAGCTGCAGAACTGCATTTATTGCGGGAAATAAAACCTCTAACGTCTCCAATTCAATCCCAACGGTCTCCAACGGCTAGGAACCCAATTGGGACTATAAAATGACCCTTCAAGCTTCAGCAACAACTAATGATCTTATTGCCAACAACATTATGATGCCAAAATTGTCTTAGGGCTTTAAATTCTTATTCTTTGTATAGACAACACTTGCGAGCTTTAATTGTTAGATTTGCTTAAGTGTTTTAGGATTTGGGTGAGTGCTTAAAAGAGTGCAAACATCTACCTTGTAGAGAGGATTCTTTGTTTGCTTTATTTCTTTGTTTGAGAGGATTCCTAAAGCTTGGGTTGTAAGCTTTGGATGCTAGACTTGGTAATTGAGTCTATGTTGTAAAGGTTGCTTCCTAAGCCTTGTTAAAAAGGGGAAGAAATCTGAGTTGATTTGTGAAATCCTTAGTGGGAGCTAAGGTAGTGGATGTAGAGCTTGTTAGAAGCTTGAACCACTATAAATCCTTGTGTCCATTGTCTACCTTTTTACCTCCCACCATTAACACCCAAAATCGACTTCTCCACCACTTGGCAAGCAATTCGGTTGAATGAATTCGAGCTCAACAATTTTTTTATACCAAACTTGCCGTTCACCCACAGCGAGTTCAATATTTGCCCAAACAATGTTATGTTGAGATGTTATAGCTGTTAACCCAGTTGAAACTCGTCGTGAACCTACGACGAGTTTAGTTTAGGATTAAATTAATCTTGTAATTAAGATTTAAATCATATATTTTATAATAATAATAATAATAATAATAATAATAATAATTGGAACTCAAAGTGTGTCTACGGCGAATTTAAATAAAAATATATATTTTTAAAACTCGCCGTGCACGTGCGGCAAATTTACTGGAATGTTGCTAGTCATGGAAATATAGGATTTGGGGGCTACTTTAATCAAAATAGGATCTAAGGATCCTACATTTGTCTTTAAGCCCTTTTAAAGTCAGGGTTGTTTGGTTCGATTCTAGGGCTGTGTTGTCCTTTTTTGTTTAGGGCCTCTTCTCGGTTTGCCTTTATGTTTTTCTGAGCCGTTTGGCTTTGTTCGATAATAAGGTGGTTTAATTTCAATAAAATTTACCTTCATTAAGAAAATGGCGAGCTAAAGTAAATTACAATTTCATTTTCACTATTTGATATTTAAAATACTTATCTTTATATTATATAAAAAATTAGTTATAAGAAATAAAAATAAAAAACAAAAACTATAATTTGATTTGATTTTTTCTCTTGCTGAGCCAGCTTTAGGCTTGATCGTGATATTTTAAAATCCTCCACTGTCTATGTGCCACGTGTTGCTCTTACAAAAATCATACCACTTCAAAACGACACAGTATCAGGATATCCTCTGCCGCTGTCTTTTATATTTGCATTTTCCGCGGCAATATTGTTTTAATTAGAAGCGGCAAATGAGTCATTTGGTTCGGGTTATTTCGGTTCGGTTTATTTTGAGTATGACTATATTCGGTTTAAATTCGATTTGGTTCGGTTTTAGTTCGGGTCTATGGTGATTTCGGTTCGGGTATCGGGTCAAGACTTTGGTTCGGTTGATTTTCGATTCGGTTGATTTCGGGTCGGGTCAATATCGGGTTAATAGGAGATTGATCGTTTTAATCAGATTTTCAGGCCATGTTAGGTTTTTCCACCCTATATATGGCTTTATATAGCCTGTATATTTGGCTTTTTGGTGTGTTATGCGACAATTCAAATCTCATATTTATTTATTTATTTATTTTAATATATTTTTTATTTCGGGTTGCCTTCGGTTTGGGTTGCCTTCGGTTCGGTTGAAAATCGGTTCGGGTCCATTTTCGGTTCAACTGAAATTCGGTTCGGTTTCGGTTTTGGATTCGGTTTATTTTGGGTTTCGGATCAAATTTGGGTCATCGTGTTCAAGTCGATTTCGGGTAAATCGGTTCGGTTTTCGGGTCTCGGGTCAAGTTTGCTAGGTCTAGTTTTGATATTCCTTTTTTTTGGAATTATTTGGAAATCTACCCCAACTAAAATCATTTGAAAAAATACATTGTTTCAGTCAACGTAGGTTAAACTCGCATTTAGTAAAACGTAAATTCAGTATTAAATGGATAGATAAGAAAAAAATATTAGTTTACTAATTTTTTATTATACAGAACTTACTTTTGACTATACTTAAATTTGACCGTTGGCTAAAAAAGAGTATTTTTTCAAATGATTTCAATTGGGGTGTAGATTTCCAAGTAATTCCCAAAAAGGGAATATTAAAAAATATTGCCATTTTCCGCTGTAGTTTTTGTTATGCATAGAAATCTAAAATTTGGATTTCTCCAAGAAAATAAAAGTCAAACTGAGGAATGAGGACCAAACTAGGCTTTAATCATCATTTTGAAGAAATGGGTATTCAGAATATAATGCTCTGGATGTCCATGTTGACTGGCACTGTTCGTTTCTGCCAAATTAATTAATGGCTTTGAACAACTTTGTTTTCATGGCTTCTTGCGTTTCCCCTTGTTGGTTAAGGTAAAATCTGTGTCACAGGACTTAGCTATTGTTTAAGAGAACAATATTCGAATGCTTTCGGTAAAAAGATGTTGCAGTTTAAAAGGGCATCTTTGCAGAGACAAAGGGCCTTCCTTTTCTCTGTGATTTGAATCTTTAAAAGCTTCACTGAAGAACATAATATAGTAATGGACTAATGGCTAATGGTATGAAACAGTTTATATGTTTCCTTTGCAGCCTTGATGGAGAAGTTGAACATGAAGAATTCATCCAACCGCTCGAGACGGACACATTCATGCTACAGAGGGGGTTCCTGGTGTTGGGAAAGTGGTGCAGAAATTACCCAATTCGATTTATTCATCCCTTGTGACCCTTGCAGTCGTTTGGCTTCAGACATCACGCGGAGAGGTTTAGTCAAGCATTATATCTTTTCTGTCAAATTACCATCTATGTAAATGGTATTAGATCTCGGTTTGTATACAATGTCTTTCAAGTACGCTTAATTATCAGAAGTACAACATTTCTGGAGCTTCTAGAGTTAATTTCTGATAATGTATATGATGAAAGAGCAAATGAAGTTGTGGGAAAATTATTATCATCTTATTCTATTGCATCTCTGTATTTCATATTGCAAAAAAATGTTTTGCCTACAAATATTCAACATTATGATCTTCATTTGAAAGCTCTAATTTATACTACAGAAGGAAAAATGTGACCACATTCCCTTATTCTTTAGTTTTGGTACTTGGACATTTGATCCATGTAATAGCATCTCATTACCTGGCACTGGTTAGAGATGTGGAGCGCTCAAACTCATCGGAAGGATCCCAATCCAACGAAGAAGATAGAATCTTAGATAAGGTTACCAAAACTTCAGACATGGAAGGACGAGCATTGGGATCGTGTGCAACACAGATTTTAGCCAGTTCAACCATGGAGAAAGCCAAATCCAGGGGATATTCTGGCCTCTAAGAGAAGGATCGATGAAGTTCTTGAGCTTCTCTCTCACATTATCCCCTTCAAGCACTGCATTGATAGATGCAGATAACAGCATCTCTCCTCCGCCATTCTTTTCGGCACTTGCAGCATTTTCCCCTGATAAAAGCTCCAATATAATGACCCCCAATGCGAAAACATCGAGCTTAGGCGTGATCACACCGTTTTCAATGTACTCAGGAGCCATATAGCCTTTAGTCCCAACCACATGTCTTGTCAACTGCAATCCACCTTCATCATTGTCCTCAATAGCTCTTGCCAAGCCAAAGTTGGCAACTTTGGCTCTAAAGTTAGCATCCAAGATAATGTTACTGGTCTTCAAATTCTTATGAATATATGGTGGGTTTATATAGTTATGCAAATAGTTCAGTGCATCAGCTACATCATATGCAATCTGAGCTCTTTGCTCCAAGAAAGAGTAAATGAAGTTTGGAACTTGTTGGTGTGAAGCCAATCGAATACCGAGCCTTTATCTGCATACTCATAGACAAGGTAAGTGTTCCCTTCATGTACACAGAAACCCGAAAGCCTTATAATGTTGGTATGATTGATCTTCTTCAATAAATTGATCTCCCAAGAAACATCCCCTTTCATTACTTTCACAGCAGCATCGTCGCCTTGGAAAGAGCCTCGAAAAACCGACCCTTTAATTCTGTTGGATTCACTGAAATCATCAGTAGCAGCTTCCAAGTCCTCGAACTTGTAAGGAGTTAAGGATTCGATCGCATAACGAACCCCTTGGGACGATATTGAAACAGACCAGGAGTTTGGAGTGTAATTGGTTGAATCCGAGTGAGGTTTCAGATTGGATGGCGGTTTCGGCGGAGGCGAAGAAGAAGCTATTGGACTGGCCTTGTGAGCTTGGCCTTGACGTCCGAAGAAACAAAACAAGAACCCTGCTAGACCAACAAGGAGAAGAGAACCGACTCCGAGTCCGACACCAATGAAAACCCATTTCTTAGAAGACTTGGAATCTGATTCTCCAACAGGGGAAATTGGTATCTGAGGAGCAGGGGCTGCAGGTGGGGAGTTTTGGGGCAGTTCAATCCCTGCAGGCTCTTTAGAAAGTGGAACCAAAATGGGTGTAAATGGGAATATAAGATCAGACTCAGATAACTCATTGGCTTCCAAAATACTCTTCTCCTCGGCGCCAAAAGTCTCAGCAATAGAAGAAATGGAATCACCCCAAGTAACAATATAAGAAAGCAAGTATTTTGCACCAGCCCGAGTCTGGTTTTCAGTAGGACAAGCACATCTAATGGGAACCACAAGCTTTTCACCCACTTTTAGCTGCCTAAAATCAATGGGGTTTTGAGCTTTCATTGCCTGACAAGTTGTAAGACCCTGATAAGTATCATTAGAAATGGATAAGTCTCGGTAACAAACTTGATGGTGTAAGAAGAATTATGCTGGTAATAGCTGCCATTGGTGGTGCTGAAACAGGAGCAGTTGACTGGAACAACCACCATTGACTTGGGGGTAATTGAGGAAACATCAGCTGAGAGGTTGTTTAGAGAGGAAATCTGGGTAGCTTCAGCTCCTAACAGGTAAGCTATGGAGACGGCTGTGTTGTAATAAGGTGGCTCCCACCGGAAAGTAATGTAAGACTGACATGATCTTTGCTCACCGTTACATGAGAACCCTCTGGTTATGTTGTTGTCCTTGCTTGCATCTTCACAGGCAAGCTGCTGGTTGTTTACATAGCCTTGTTGGGCTTGAGTGACTTCAAGGAAGAACAGCCATGGAAATAGAAAGAAAGGGAGATAGAATTTTGGACAAGGTTTCAATCTTCCAGCAGCCATAGGAAGATGATCAGTGTTTTTTTTTAGGAAATGAGATAAGGAAAGGACTGTTTTTTTTTTATATTAAAATTTGGTAAAGTAGGGAACGGGAGACCTAAATGTATAATTAAATGGGACTGTTGGAACAAGACTTTTTCAACGCGTTTTTCTTTAGTTATTTGCTTGGACCATTTGTTTTTGGGCAGTGACTTTGCTGAGTTCAAGTGTTCAATTGCCAACATGGCTCGTATTACACGTTTTGAAACAAACATCATCGGCTGTTCTCATGTGCTTTTTTCTACCGTTTGGTGTTAACAGGACTTATGCTTAGTTTGATATTATTTTTAAAAAGTACGATAAAAAAATAATTTTAAAAGTATGGTAAAAAATTAATTTTAAAAAATTAGATTAGTGCTTATCATTAATGTTAAAAAGTAATTTTGAGAAGACAGAATATTTATTTTAGACATAGTATTGTAAAGTAAAATAAGTAAACTCGAATGATGTTCAAATTTATTAATATTATGATGTATGAAATAAATCAACTTAAATTATAATAAAAAATTTAATTTAAAAATATAAACTATATAAACTATAATAAAAAATTAATTTAAAAATACAAACTATATAAACATATATATTATTTTATAATTATATATAAATTTAATTTAACAATCAATTATAATTAAATAATAGAGGGTAAAAAAATAATTTTACTTTTCAAACTAACTTACCCATCACAAAAGTCATAAAATCTAACCCTTTTTGTTTGGGGTGGAAAATCGCTTTTAAAATTAACCAAAAACACCTAATTTATTTTGAAAGCACTTAAAAACTGCTTTTAATTGCTAAAAGCAATCAAAAACACCCTTAGTTTTTTTTCTTCTTAGTGAACTTCCATGATGAAGTGATGAACACAAGTAGGATAATGTGATTGGAGAAAAAAATGGGAGACATTGGCAGGATATTATGATTGATTTTTTTTTTCTAATCTATTGTACTTGTTAGATTATTTTCAGATAGATTGTTGTTTTTGCAGTAAAGTTGAAGACTAAATACATACAACTCGTCTTGCTACAGTAATCGATTATTTTTATTAAAAAAATCTTTAGAGTTGAAGGCGGAATGCACACAATCCATCTTGCTACAGTAGGAGAAGTTGGATTGCATGTAATACATCTTCCAATAATGCCTATTCATGCTAGCGTATAGGCGTAGGGTGGTAGGCGTAGATGGCAGGGCAGAAGCACAGGTGGCAGGGCAAAGGGGCAAGCTGGTGCTGGTGAATCTACATGCATGCATCAGGAAAGGGAGAGAGGGAAGGCTGATTTTATTGATCGGAGGGTGGGTTGAGTGATTGATGTTTAAATTTTTGTGTTAAATAAGAGTGGAAGAAAAAAATTGTAGAAGAAAATTTGTGAGGAGATTGAATAAAAAAAAAGAAAGAAGAAGATTTTTAAAAAAATAGTAAGTAGTTATATATTTTGTTTTTAAATTTAGTTCATTAGTTTTGTTTTTAATTTTTAAATTGTATGCACGTCATATATATTATACTAAGAAAAGTTGATTTTTAATTTTTTAACTTAGTATTGATGATTAATATAATTTTGATGTTTGAGGTTTGAATATTTTTGTGTTAAATAGGGGGTTGAGGTAAAAAATTATAGAAGAAAATTTGTGAGGAAATTGAGCAAAAAAGGAGGAGGAGGAAGATTTGTAAAAAATATAGTAAGTAAATGTGTATTTTATTTTTAAATTTACTAATATTATTTCATTGGTTTTATTTTTAATTTTGAAATTGTATGTTATATTCTAGTAAAAAAATTATTTGATTTTTGTTTTTTAAATTATTATTGCTGATTAATATATTATTTATTTTAACTTTTTAGTATTTTAATTTATTAGTAAGTTGTTATTATGTGTTTTTAACTTTTTTTTTAGAATTTAAATTGCATGTTATAGTTGTTATTGCGACTTGTAAATTAATGATGATTGATTGATATAATGTAGAGCAAAAAAGAAGGAAGATTTTCGAGTAAACTTGGTGTAGCATCAAAATTTAAACTAGTAAGTTGGTTGATTTAGTAATATAATTTTTAAATATAATTATTTACATTTTAATTTATATGTTGTTGTTATAATTAATTTAATTTAGTTATTTTTAGGATAAATTAGTCGAATATTGCACTTGGATTTTTTATGTTTTTGTTACAATTAATAAATTTTATTTAGTATTGATTATTGATATAATTTTAATGTTGGAGCCAAAAAGAAGAAGAAGGAAGAAAGATTTAAAGCAAATTTGGTAGAATTTTCTTAACATCAAATTATAAACTAGTAAGTTGCTTTACTATTTTTAGTTTTAAATTTAAGTAATATAAATATAAATATTTACATTTTATTTTATTATGGAGAAATAAGAGAAATTGTTACAATTATTTAAGTAATATAAATATTTAAATCATTAATATAAATTAAATTTAATTAATATAAATTATTACATATTGTTACAATTAGTTAATTTGATTTGATTTAGTTTTTTTATTTTATTTTAGGGCCATTCATGACAAATATTTCAAATGTTGTCGTTGTCTTTTTTGTTTGATTATGAATATTTTATTTATTTATTTATTAATATTATAAAGTAGTAGTATTACGATTAGGTTTAGTGGTATTTGTTATTACTAATATTTTCTTACTTGTCATGTAGTTTTGTTAGAAGGATGGCTGATCAAGATCCTCTGATGAGATTACAGAATCAACACATCACTAATGCTACGGTTGATGATATGATACATTTTTAATAATTTATTTATTAAAAAATTATTCAATTATGTAATTTTGTAACATTTTTTTAAATTAATGCATTAATTACAGGCTACAGAGGAAACCTTTAAACATCATCGAAGCATGTGGAATAATCCCCTACATAGTGATATGAATGAAAAGTACAAGATTTTATCATGCCACATTTATTCATGACTAGAGGTTGATTCTCGGTTTGATTATCACCCTAGATGAGTGCTGCAGACTGGAAACACATATATTTCACATGTTGTGTGGAGAATGCATTATTATACTCGAAGACGTGGTCATGCTAATCGGAGTCCCGATAACCGAGAGGCCATTGGTTAAGCATACCGAGGCTACAACTGCAAGTCTTTGTGATACATACCTCAGAAAGGTTCCATATGAAAGTGATGTGAAAGAGTCTTGTATCAAAATGTTGGTTGCAGAAAAAATTTAAACTCATTGGCGTTAATATGTTGGATGAGATTAGTATTGCAAATTGAGCATATATTCTACAGCTCATTGGAGGAATATTGATGCCGGAAGATCTGGAAATCTTGCTCACACACGATATTTACCATTTTTGTCATCATCTTCAAAAGTTGCTAATTATAGTTCAGGATCAGCGATATTAACGTTCTTGTATCATGAGTTGTGCAAGGCCACTCAATTAGAAAATGGTGAGAAGGTAAGGGGTGTTGGTTGATGTTTTTTGTTATTGCAAGCGTGAGCATGTCAACAACTTCTATTTTTACACTAGTTACTCGAACTCTGAGCATTTTTCCTCTTGATAAAAGGTAATTTTTTGACTTTGATTTGAAATTAAAAATTTACTTAATTTTAAAATATTTTTTTATCTGAAAAAAAATCAAAGAAATATTATTTAGATGTGTATGCAGATGGCGTGCGAAAAAAAACTCACACGGGGTTGATACACAACAATATGAGTGTTTAGATCTCAAATTGATTTGTATTGCCAAAATCAGGCATCAAATGGAAAGTTAATTTTACATGTTATTTATTTGCAATTAATTACTCCGATGTATTATATCCATATATAACTTTTGCAGTTTATTTGGATGCCATACAACGAAGAAATTGTAAATGTACCGGATCATTTAATGGTGAATTCTAATTTCTGGTGTCTGATTACAACGATGATCTATTTTGCTATTGTGGAGTTCAAGTACAGAGATAGGGTGTTGAGGCAACTTGGCTTCCACCAGCACATTCTGCAAATTCCGCATAATCTTGACTTTCTCCACGATTTAGATGCACGCGACAGGGTTAAAACACATTGGGAAATCATACATGCCGAGTACATTGAAATGTGGAACAACATATATTCATCATTGTCAAATCGCACTCAAATTCAAGCTGATAATTTTGATTTGAAAAATTCAGAGTACCTGATCTACTACTGTAATAATGGAAAGTTGTGCTTGAGTACTCTCGAAGGACATGAAGAATGCCAAAAGTATAAAAAGAAATGTGGTGGTCGTGGTGAATCATCTAAGAGTGCATCGAGCTTACCTCGGAGTCTAGCGGATGAATATTAGAGTGAATCTAGTACATCGAATATAAATAATGATACTTCTCTAGCCACATTTGCACAACCAATAGTGGGCGGGAGCTCGGTAGCTAATCCAGTGTTTGATGATTTTCAAGCATACATACCTGAATTTTATCATCCACAATCATCCATTTACTCGAGCTTCGGCAGAAACATGGACTATCAAGGAATGACAGATTTCAAGTCGAATAAGTCGATTTGGCATTTCAGACTTGGACACCCAAATTTTATTTATCTTCATAAATTGTTCCTAGATTTATTAATTAATAAAGATCATTTATCTTTTTTCTTGTGATGTATGCCAACTTGCAAAACACAAAAGGGCACTCCATCCTCCTTCCTCCTGTAAGGCTTATACACCTTTTTACTAATGCATATTGACATTTGGGGTCCTTCTCGTGTTAAGAATGTTAATAGGGCTAGATGGTTTGTCTCCTTTATAGATGATCATACAAGGATCACTTGGACTTTCTTGATGAAAAACAAATCTGAAACTGAAAATGTCTTTAAAACATTCTACTTAATGGTTGAAAATTAGTTTAATAGTAGAATTAGGATCCTTAAGAGTGACAATGAGAGTGAGTTTTTTTTACTAATACTTTAGGAGAATTCTTTAAAGACAAAGGTATTATGCACATAAGTTCCTGTGTAGATACTCCTCAACAGAATAGAGTAGCCGAAAGAAAAAATAGATACCTCTTAGAGGTTGTTAGATCCCTATTTTTATCCTCTAATGTTTCTCATTCTTTTTGGGGAGAGGCCTGTAGATAATGAGTATTTGGTGTAGAGAGGTAAGTTCCCTTCTCTGTTTTTCTACATCTTTTATTAATAAAGGTTAAACCTATTTATAATTTACAGAAAAATCTAAATTAGGAAAATAATAATTACAAATAAATTACAAAATAAATCTAGTTCGTAATTATAGCTAATATTAACTAAGAGATTAGGGAAATAATTCCTAAATATTAGCAACTAGATATTTGGGAATATAATTCCCTAATTTTATGCAATCTTCTCCAATTTACACTCCCTCTCAAGTTGTGAAGTATACATTGTAAAGTCCCAGCTTGGATGTAAACTTATCAAAAATGTCTCTTGGTAGTGCTTTGGTAAGAACATTAACTAGCTGGTCCTTTGTAGGAATAAAGTGTAGTTTGACTGTTCCTCCATTAACCTTTTCAGATGTAAAATGTCGATCAATTTCCATATGTTTGGCTCTATCATGATGAACCAGATTTTTGGCAATGCTGATTGGCTATCACTTTACAGTTCGAACTCTTCAAAGTGCTTAAGTCCTAGTTCTACCAACAATATTTGCAGCCACATTTCTTCACAGATTCCCAAAGCCATAGCCCTATACTCAGCTTCGGCACTGCTCCTAGCCACCACTGGTTGCTTCTTGCTTCTCCATGTGACTAAATTTTCCCACACAAAATAACAGTAACCACTAGAAGATTTCCTGTCGGTTGGCTCACCTGCCCAACTTGAATCTGTAAATATTTTTACTAATTTGTCTTCATTCTTCTTGAAGATTAAACCATGTCCAGGGGTTATCTTCAAATACCTTAATATTCTATACACAACTTCGAGGTGTTCCTCCATTGGATCACTCATGTGTTGGCTAACAATACTTACAAAGAAAGGTATGTCTGGTCGAGTGAGTGACAAATAAATAAGTTTTCCCACAAGTCTTTGACAATACTCTTTGTTGATAGGACTACCTATTTATTCTCTTCATAGTTTCATATTAGTCTCTATTGGTGTTTCAGGTGGTTTGCACCCTAGCATTCCTATTTTTGAAAGTAAATCAAGAACATATTTTCTTTGATTTATAACAATACCAGCTTTAGACCTTGCTACTTCCATCCTTAAGAAGTACCTAAGGTTGCCTATCTCATTTGTTTCGAACTCAGTTGAAAGTAGCTTTTTCAAGCTATTAATCTCACAAATATCATCACCTGTAATTATGATATCATAAACATATACAATCATAATTGATTTCTTTTTACCTGAAGTAATTTTTACAAACAATATGTGATCTGCTTGACATTGTTTGTAGCCAATTTTTACAATGACTTTAGTAAACCTTTCGAACCAAGCTCTAGGGGATTGCTTTAGTCTATACAATGACTTTTCCAGCTTGCAAACAGTTTTCCCATCTGCTTCTTGTTTCATTCATGGAGGAATTTGCATGTATACCTCTTCTTCTAATCTTCCATTTAGAATGACATTTTTGATGTCTAGTTGGTGAAGTTCCCAATCTTTATTAATAGCTAAGGATAACAACACTTGTATTGTATTCAGCTTGGCTACTAGGGCAAATGTTTCTTGGTAATCAATTCCATATGACTATGTAAATCCCTTGGCTACCAACCTTGCTTTGTACCTTTCCATATTGCATCAGACTTGTATTTGACTGTCAACACCCATTTACAACCCACTGGTATTTTCCCTTGAGGAAAATGAGTTAGAGTCTATGTTTTATTTCTTTCGAGTGCACTAATTTCCTCTTCCACTATTTTTTTCCATCTAGGATCTTTTAGGGCCTCCTTCACAGACTTTGGAATGCTTCTCTTATCCAAACTACCAGTAAATGATCTGAATGATTGATTCAACTTTTCATACGCAACAAATCTTTATATTAGACGAGTTGTGCATTTTCTCACACCTTTTCTTTGAGCTATAGGCAACTCAGAAGTGTCAATAATCAGAAGAAGAGCTTGAGAGTGAGAAGAATCCATACCTTCTAATTCTGAGGCAGTTGGATTTGAGTTTGGTTCTTGGCAGGCACTAGGTTGTATAACAGTCTATGGAACAAGTTTTTGTCTCCTTTTGTAAGTACTCAGTTGTTTGGTTTGAATCTGTGGTGACTGAGCTCTTTGTGGAGTCTTTGGTGAAGTAGGATTAGGTGATAGTATATGATGATCTGATGCATGGGTAGATAAAGGTATAATGGTTGAAGGTAAAGGAGATGTAATAGGTTGAGGTTGCTGTAAATTATCAAGCACACTAGTGGGTCCATGAACAGGCTATGGAGATACTGTTTGAGGCTGCTGAAAATTATCAAGCACACAAGTGGGTTCAAGAACATGATGTGGAGATGCTGTTTGGGGTAGCTGAAAGCTGTCTAAAGTTTGAAATTCATCTATGCTCTCCCCTAAATTTTAGACCTGTAGAAAAAGGTTTATTCTCAAAGAAATTAACATCCATAGAGTCATAAAATTTCTTGGTAAGAGGGGAATAACATTTGTACCCTTTCTTTGTAGCATAATAGCCCAAGAAAATACATTTAAGTGATCTGGGGTCTAACTTAGAACGAGATAGACTATGATCATGAACAAAAGTAGTACATCCAAAAATTTTAAGAGGAATACTCGAAGAAATTGGCTAAAAATTAGGAAAATACTCAAGAAAGATATCTCTTGGGACTTTAAAATTTAAAGATATACTAGGCATGCGATTAATAAGATAAGTAGCAGTGAGGATAGCTTCCCCCCAAAAATGTTTAGGAACATGTGTAGAAAACAATAATGACCTACCCACTTCAAGGAGATGCCCATTCTTCCTCTTAGCTATCCTATTCTGTTGAGGAGTATCGACACAAGAGCTAATATAAACTACCACCTTTTGCTGAAAGCAAAGTCCTAGTAAAATATTCACCCCCATTGTTAGTGTGAAGAATTTTAATTCGACTCTTAAATTGTGTTTCGACCATAGAATAAAATTTCTTAAAAATACCCACAACCTCTAATTTATCTCTCATCAAAAAGGTCCAAGTAACCCAAGAATAATCATCTATAAATGTAATAAACCATCTATACTCATTCAAGGTTTTTATTTGAGTGGGACCCCATATCTCACTATGTATTATGGAAAAAGGATGAGTAGATTTATGTGAAGATGGAGAGTATGTATTTTTAGTTTGTTTGGCAAGTTGACAAATTTCACAAGAAAAGGGATTTTGGATTTTTATTGATAAACAACTGTGGAAACATTTTGGAGAGGTAATAAAAATTGGGGTGACCCAACCGGAAGTTCCAGAGCATGATAGGACTAAGAGAATCAGAAACATAGGAAGTTTTGGGCTGAAAAACACCATTGGAGGCTGCTGGTTCTATAGTAGGTGGTTGGCCTTTGAGAACATAGAGTCTGTTAGACAACCTAGCACTTCCAATCACCTTTCACGAGTCATTTGCTTGAAATTAACACACATCCAAATAGAATTTAATAGTGCACTGTAAGTCATCAGACAATTTACTAACAGAAATTAGATTGCAAGCTAAATCTGGAACATAGAGCACATTACTCAGCACAATATTCGAAGTAAGTTGAACATAACCACTCCATTTAATAGAGGATAATGATCCATCGGTTGTTCTGACATAAGTTGTTATTTCAAGCTTTTAAAATATGTGAAAAAGCCTTAAGTCCCCTGTCATGTGGTCTGAAGCACCTGAATCCACAATCCAAGTGGAGCACGCATTTGTATTAGCAAAACTTGCAAAAAATTGGCTAACTTCAGAAGATGTACATGCTACATTGGAGGTGGGAGTAGCAGTTAATTGCCTAATCATCCTCTGAAGAACCTCAATTTGTTGTTTGCAAAAGCCATTTTTCTGCTCAGAGGCTGCTGCAACAAGTAGGTTTGGATGTTGCTGATTTGATAGACTTTCCCTTGGCTGCCTTGTTGTTGGTTCTACTACTTTGACTTGCATTTTCCAGCTTTTGTTGTAGTTTGCTAGATTTTGGGAGGGGTTTTGATCAAATCCTAAACTAATTTTAGAGGTGGGAAGGGTATTCATTCTATAGGTTTTGTGGATCGAAAAAACCTAAGCAATTGATACCTGTCGCAACCCTTTTTAAGAGGTCTTGACGTTTTTTAAATAAAACCAAAACAACGGAGTCGCCACCAATCTTTTTTTAAAAGGTGTGATTGGATCACCTAAAAATGGGTCATTTTAATAAAATCATTTTTATTTTATTAAAAACGGTTTTGGTCTGTGAAAACTTAAAAATAGGTTCGGGAGTCGGTTACGTGTGGGGAAGGGTTAGCACCCCCACAACGCCTAGAAATTGGTACCTAAATGATTACAAAAAGTTTTAATGTCGGAATTTGCAAGTCCGTATAAAATTTAAATTATTGTCCATTTGTGAATTTAATTCCATTTTAACGACCTTACTATTCGAAAAATGAACTTCAATCACTGCCAACACTTCTGGCGCTAACCCGCCATTCCCGTTTAGTAAGGCATCGCATTTATTATATTATTAAACATTAAAGCAAACAAATGCATTAAATTAATCTATAAGATAATATAAAAATGTACAAGGATATTAAATGAATAAGCGTAAATAAACAAATAATAAAGAAAAAACATTAAAATAAACTGGTTTTACTAAACTTTAATGAAAATATACCTTTTACATATAAACCGGTTTAATAAGAAATACCAATTATAAATTATTTGTAAAAAAGGGTGGAAATAAATTTATTAATTTAAAAAAAAGAATTTTAAGAGACTTAATGACCGAACTAAAAACAAAATAAAACTAAAGGCCAAATTTAAAAGAAAACAGGGACCAAATTGAGAAGTTTGAAAACTAGGTAGCTGGTGGTGCGAAGATGATTGAGGCAGAGGAATTTAATGAGTGTAAAAATCCCACTTTAATGCCGAGTATAAAGCCCATTTAAAAAAACAACTCATCATTTATTTTTTAGAACTCAAATGGATCAAAACCCCTTTCTTTTAAATTCTCCAAAATTACTTTTGGTACTTTTTCCTGAATTGAAGAACACCAGGAACAAACCTTTTTGAATACCCAATTCAAATCCAATTTAAAAAAAAACTCAAAACAAGAAAAATATTGTTTTTCCCTTTTCTTAAAAAATCAAACTTCCCCTCTTTTTTAAAACTTCAACTTTCAACCATCCCTTCACTTGAATCCGGGTTATGGTGATAGTGATTTAAAATTCGAAAAAGAAAGAAGAAAACAATTTTTATACAAACATTCGAACAAGAAGAACACATAAAAAATTAAATGAATACCTCGAAAGATGCTTCAAACTTTTATTCCAATTTTGAATCCAAGTACAAGTGCTCGAGCATAAACTGTATAAAATTCTCTAAAAAAAATCTCAAACTCTCTAAAATCAACTATGTTTCCTCTAGTGAATTGTATGAATTGTGTGATTTTCAGTGTGTGTTACAAGTGATGGAGATAGGTGTTTATATAGGCTTTTTGGTTGCCAAAATTACAAGAAAAAAAATCAGAATTCAAATCCCTAAAATCAGGTTGATCTTCCTTCTATATTTGTTTGATTCGAATTTGACCTTCCCTTTTTTGATTTGATTTGCTGTGATTTGGGATGATTTTTTTCCATCTTGGTCGAGATCTTGATAATCATGGGTTGTTATTTCCATTTTGAATCGAATCTAATTGATTCCACCATTTCTTTCCTTTTTCCTTGCGTTTTGTAGATGGTTTTGATTGGTTTGAATATTTGAGCTAATTTCCCCCTTTTCCACTCGATTCAACTCTGTTTTGGGAGCTAATTTTTCTTTTATTTTCCATATTTGATGTGATCTCTTTCCACATTTTTTTATGTCGGGCTAAAAACCAGTGACAACAGCTGCCCTTCTTTTCTCATTTCGGTGAAACAAGAATAGAGCAAAGAACAAAAGACACTGATTTTGCAAATTGGTTGAAGGACTTTAAAGCAAGGTTCCATTCTCCTCACGCCTGAACGGATAGGATTTTACTAAAAAGTGGTGTTTCATTCTCCTCATGCCTGAACGAATAGGCGGGTTCCATTCTCCTTGTACCTGAACGGATAGACGGGTTCCATTCTCTTTGTGCCTGAATGGATAGACGGGTTTTATTCTCCTCATGCTCGAATAGATGAGTGGGTTCTATTCTCCTCATGCCCGAATGGATAGGCGGGTTCTATTCTCCTCATGCTCGAATAGATAAGCAGGTTCCACTATTCTTATGCCCGAATGGATAGGTCGGTTCTATTCTCCTCATGCTCGAATAGTTAAACAGGTTCCACTCTCCTCATACCCGAACGAATATGCGAGTTCCATTCTCCTCATGCTCGAATAGATAAGCAAGTTCCACTCTCCTCATGCCCGAATGGATAGGCCGGTTCTATTCTCCTCATGCTCGAATAGATAACCAGGTTCAAAAAGGGTTCCATTCTTCTCATGCACGAATGGATATGCAGGGTTTTTCTTATGTTAAATGCTATGAATATGATGAGCATGCTCCTAGGGATTCCTAACAAAATAAATGCATGCCATTTTCTTATATTTTTTTCTTTTTAAATTTTCTCATTTTTCTCTTTTTCTTTCAAGGTTTTTCTTCTTTGCTTCCATGCGCATTTGCTTGTTCAACCCAGATAGACAACCATGCTAACTATTTATTCTTTGTATCTCTTTGCTTCAAAGAAAATATATGAGCTTTACACATTTGCTGACTCAATCCAGTTATCTTGTATTCCTGGTTGGGAGGACTGACTTTTTATCCTTATATTCTTCAACACTCTTTTAGCCTTTGTCTGGTTGAGAGAATAGAATCTCTCATATCCTCCCAAAAGTTTGAGTGAAAGCTTTAACATCACTGGACATCTCCTTTAATGTCTGCAAAATTGTTCTTAATGTGGAAGAAGGTTTAGAAGTCATACTGCCTTAGAAAATATCAAGCATTCTCAAAGCTTCTTGTGAGTTGTCAAATTCTTGCCCCTGCAGGGCTCTCTGAAGCGCTTGCATGTGAATTCTTGCAGCAAAGCTTATTTCTACCTTGAATGTCTTTGAATGATACTGGCGTTTTCTTATCTTCCTCTTACGCCTATTAACGTTGATGACCTTTAATCCTTGGCTAATGCAAATTGCCCCACTCTAGGCGTACCCTACTGGCCAAAACTTCCTAAGTAGGAACACCAGAAATTGCCTTGTGTTGCCTTTACCAAATTAACAAGGTATGAGGATATGGAATTCCTTCCAAGATGCCAACTTTTCAAGAGATTCATTTGCATCTTGCCTAATCCATAAACTATCCGAGCCGCCTTTTGCAGGTTTTCGACTAAGATCCCATTTGGTTTCAAGACGCCCTTTGCGGGTTTTCATCCTGAACCCCTTTTTCTTTTTTTGTATCTAAGGCGCCCTTTGCGGGTTTTCACATTTTGATAATTTTTCTTTCTTTTTTCTTTTTATTTTTCCATCATTTTTTAGGCATAAAACATCTGAATTCATCGGATTATGAAGCTCACCAAGATCAATGTTCTTTTTTAGAATGCCTTCTTCCAGTTAGTCGTTCATTTTTCCCCGAGAATCTCTTTGAATTGACAAAAATTTTCTTAATAAATTTTTTTTCTTGTCGTGAGCTCATGTCATTCTTCTCTAATTCATCTGACCATGGCAGATGACTTTCAACCCCTTTTTTCACTGGATTATTCAACTGGTCATATCTTGCTTAAACCCATCTGCTCCTTCTAGTTTTGCTTCCATAAAAACTCAAAAAGAATGAATTCCAACCTCAATTGGCAACACAAATTCTATTCCACGAGTTAATGAAGACTGTGTTGCCCCTATTGTTTTTTGACGCGATGGTGAACAATTACTCACGGATTTGGAATCAATACCAAGAAACCTTTTTTCATGATTCTATGTTAATTCACTTGTAAGATGCAAGAAAAGAGTTTGCGACGAGAAAAAAAATAAAAGGCTAGAAATAAGGATTCAAAGAAAAATAAAGCTAGAAATGAAGGCTCAAAGGGAAAAGTCATGGCAAACATGGAAAAGAGCAAAGTCAGATGCCCCAAAATTCATAGTATGAATGATTCATGAATCCATCAACCGGATAGAGTCCCGCTTTTAGGTGGCTCTCTTTAACTCACCCACTCCCCAAATTTCAACTTTCTCACTTTTCTAATCTCAATCAGACATTAGAAGTTTGGGGGTCCATGAAGAAAGGTTAACTTAATTGGGCAGAATGTATTCTGAAAACAAACTTCTTTCCTCAGATATTCATGTGTGATCCAAATGGTCTTTTAAGGCTTGTAATGTAGGCTAGGCTCGGGTTACAAAAAAAATATATAGGCTCAAATATATGCTTAAGGGTGATTCAACCAATGGTCAATCTTTCTTGATGAATTCTCCATTATTTTATTCTTTGGATCACTTTAGACTGCCCATCTTGGGTTTTCACCCTATTGTTCATTTCCCTTTTTGGCACATGTCTCATCTGAAGTATTCCGCACATGTTTTTCTCCTGTTTCAAATTTTTCTTCGTATTCTATCTTTCATTTCTTCCTTTTCTTTTTCTTTTTTTCTTTTGTTTTTTTGTCCTTTTATTTTGAATTTAGGATATTCAACTTGATTTGACATGTTTTCTTTCTTGCTTACGAACAAACTTTCATCCTCTTTGCCCCACAGTGTGGGGAATGATCCTTGGTTAGGGTTCAATCACAAGAAAAAAATATCAGGCTCAAAAGGGGACCACAAATGATTTTTTTATTTTCTTATTTGAGAAGGGAAATGAAGGAATGCCAAATGTCATTTCACACACAAATATCATCAAAGAGAAGCAGTCTTCAGTTGGTAGATGTTTTAGAGTTATCACTTTATTCAAAGACCTTAACAACAATGTCTGAGAGGAAAATTCACTCAAAATGGGATTTTCCCATTAATCCTTAATACACTTTATTGCCCTTCCATCTCAAGATTAGATCTAAGAATCATTCATACAATCAATAATGGGGATTCTGCAAAGAATATGTATTTTAAAAGAGAAATAGATGAAAATTGAAAAGAAAAAATGAAATGTTTGCCACTTGAGAAAAATAAAGGAAATGCATATTTAAACAAGTAAATTAACATAGAAGCCCTTACGAAAGATCCCTAATGCTCGCGGGCAAAAGGAAAAGGGTTGGTTCTAGGTATGACCCCAACATTTTTTGAGAAAATGCCCACATCTACCCCGTGACAAGATTTCGTTGCTGGAGTAGTTCATGTTATAGGTGCTCGTCATATTTTTATTCCTCGAGTCTCCCACTTTTGATGGCCGCCAATATCAGTTCCCCATTCATGACCATGTCTGTGAAACCTTTGGTGGCATGGTTAACATATGGTTGTAGAAAGGCCCATTTAAAGTCTCCACGAACATTGGAGTAACCTCGTTTTCTAATAGTGGAGGTTAAACTTGGGCTGCCATATCTCGCCACCTGTGAGCGTACTGACGGAAACTCTCGTTGGGTCATTGTTCCATGCCCTGTAGTACGATCCTGCTTGGGACCATATCTGTCACATGCTCGTACTGTTTAAGGAAATCTCTTGACATATCTCTACAAGTACGTATGTTGACTCGGCTCAATTGGGTATACCATTGGGTAGCAGACCCTGATAGATTGTCTTGGAAACAATAGATGAGTAATTTCTCATTTTCCAAGTGTAGTGAAATTTTTCGGCAGTACATGGTCAAGTGTGCCGAAGGGCAAGTGGTCCTGGCATACTTCTCGAATTCGGGAGTTTTAAATTTTGGAGAAACCACCAAGTTAGACACTAGACTTAGATCTCTAGTGTCTATGCCACCATAGCCATTGCTTCCTTGTAGGGCTCTAATGATCTCTTCGGGCCTGTCACATTGATCTTCTAGCCTCTTATTCACTCTGAACTTGTCGACTGCCTCATGGAGATCCCACACCTTAATACCTTGGTTTTCTCCATGATTTATCCTAAACCTTTCTAGAAGATGAGTTGGTGTTCCTGCCATGAGGATATGGAACCTACCATTCGGTAGAAATGTCTCCAAAGTTATCTCGTGTTGGGGTGACAAAACATCAACAACTTCAACCGTCTTTCCTCTTTCTGGGTCATTGAATCCCAACATAGCCTCTATCTGGCTGACAATATTTTTCTGAGCTTGTGCAATTTCTTCTTTTAAGTATTTTTCCATTTTATCGAGTCTATCTTGGGTACTCTTGTGATTTATTTCTAGAGTTATCAATCTTTCCTCTGTAGTCATAGCTCGAGTACCGTATTCGTGCATAATCTTGCTAAAGAATAGAATTTACCATAATTAATCTATATGTATGTATGCAATGATCACAACATAAACTAATGTAAACAAAAAAAATGCAAATGCATGAATGCATGTGAAGGGCCGTCAATTCCATTAAGGTATTACTCTAGAAATAGTTTTTCATTGGATATCGAAATTCCTTATTACAAAAGATTCTGAATTGTATCACGAGTACATGTTGGCCTGAGCGCCCAACTCTTTTATTTCTTCTATCTACCACAGAAGTCTCGGTCCCACTTTTCATACTGGCCGAACAGTAGTAACTTCCTTAGCTAGCACCATCACATGCTTGGCTACATCTTAAATCTGGACCAATTCATCTTTCTCTTGGAACCTTCTAATATAGTCCCTAAGCTGGGTGAACCATTAATCATTGGTATCTTCAAGGACCAAGATCTTTGTCTTGAATGTTGTTTTCCATGTGCCTGTTGGTTGACCTCAGACCAGCGACGCATACTCGCATTATTGCCCTCTTTCTGAAGGAGTCTTCTGTCCATCGCGAAAAACTATTTTCTACTCGAGCAAAGTTCTTTAGAATTGACCCGTTCTAGATATGAGATGCGAATGCAAGAAAAATATGCAAAGAAATACAAAACAACAAGAAGAAAAAAATAAGTGCTCTTGAAAATAACAGAAATAGGACATATAGGGTCCAAAAGGATTTCATTGTAGGAATAATAACTGGGAAGCACATTCCAGCATTTCAGGACACGTTCTTCCTCGGACTATTCTTAAGAAATAATTTTGACCAAATTTTATCTCTAAGGTTTTCCACATGGCTCTAACGAGGTGGGCATCTAGATTCACTCACATGGTTTGGTTCTAAAAGGTTCCCAAATTGTCCTCGCTGTCCCCTGCTAAGGGTAGCAAGGCCTCTGATTCTCACCCATTATAGGATTCAAACGAATCAAGTTCAATTCAGGGGACCCGTTTTTCTATGCCCATAAGAAGGATCAGTATCCTTACGAAGACATAGGCCATATGAGCCCCGAAGGCACTTGCTAGGCCCATACGGAGAATCAGTATTCCCACGAGAGCAATAGTGTTTCCCCCCATTTAAACGAACGAGACGAAGCTCGGGTGCAGAGCTATTAATCAAATTTAAATGCGTAAAATGAGACCATTTTCATAAATGGACTATTAAGTTAAATTTTATACGAACTTGCAAATTCTGACATTAAAACAAGGTGTAATCGGCTTGTGGCCTGACTCTTTTTTTTGTAAAAACAAAAAATGCCCATAGCAGAGTCGCTAAGCTGTCGCAACCCTTTTTAAAGGGTCTCGATGTTTTTTTAAATAAAACCAAAACAACGGAGTCGCCGCCAATCTTTTTTTAAAAAGTGTGATTGGATCACCTAAAAATGGGTCATTTTAATAAAATCATTTTTATTTTATTAAAACAACGGTTTTGGTCTACGAAAACTCAAAACGGGTTCAGGAGTCGGTTACGTGTGGGGAAGGGTTAGCACCCCACAGCGCCCAGAAAGTTGTACCTAAACGATTACAAAAAGTTTTAATGTTGGAATTTGCAAGTTCATATAAAATTTAAATTATTGTCCATGAATTTAATTGCATTTTGACGACCTTACTATTCGAAAAATAACCTATTTATAGTTTATAGAAAAAATCTAAACTAGGAAAATAGTAATTACAAATAAATTACAAAATAAATTTAGTTCGTAATTATAACTAATATTAACTAAGAGATTAGGGAAATGATTCCTAAATATTAGCAACTGGATATTTGGGAATATAAATCCCTAATTTTATACAATCTTCACCAATTTACAAGGCCTTACTTCATGCAACTTTTCTCATTAACAAGTTACCAAGCAGGATTTTGGGATTCAAAACTCCTAAGGAAGTTTTTCTTCAAACCTTTCATTCTTTTAAACCCTTGTTTTGTAATTTGCCTTTCAAAATATTTGGTTTAACCACCATTGTTAATATTCATAAGCAATTTTGGGCAAGTTAGATCCTAGGGCAATGAAATGTGTCTTCCTAGGATATTCTTCACATAAGAAGGGATTTAAATGTTACTCCCCTCTACATAGGAAATTCTTTATTTCTATGGATGTCACATTTATGAATATTTGCCTTATTTTTCAAATTCTAAAATTCAGGGGAAAGATGGAATAATTTCAGTCTCCTCAAATCACATGGCCACTAGCCGAACTAATGCCTATTCAAAAAGAACCTGTTCCTGAACCTTCAGAACCCTTAACACCTATGACTGAAAATTGTCTACTACACCTCATGTTTTTTCAGAGAACCAACTTGAAACTAAGGAACTCAGTGTTTGTACAAGGAGGGAAAAATGGCCTACTAAGGAAACTACGCAACCTAGGACTACTCAAGAAATGGAGCTAATTCTACTATACTTGGAGGAGGAAGGTATGGCAAATTTAAATGATATTGTTGATCCTTTCATTGATACATTTGAGTTACCTATTGCTCAAAGAAAAGCTGTCAGGAAATATATAAGTCACCCAATCCAGAGATATGCGGCCTATGAGAAGTTAATGCAATCTTTTAAAGCCTTCATTGCAAAAATTGACAAGGTGCATGTTCCTAAAACAGTGTATGAAGCTTTACAAGATCCTAGATGGAAAAAAGCTATAGAGGATAAAATTCAGGCTTTGGAGGCAAACAAGACTTGGATGATGATTGATTTACCTCATAGAAAGAAGATAGTAAGTTGTAAATGGATTTTTACAGTGAAATACGACTCAGATGGGAGTACTGAAAGGTTTAAAGTCTGATTGGAACGGATTTACTCAGTCTTATGGGATTGATTACCAAGAAATGTTTTCCACTGTAGCAAAGCTCCACACTGCGAGAATTCTCCTATCTCTTGCTGCAAACCTAGACTGTCCACTTCATCAACTTGATGTGAAAAATGCATTCCTAAAT
The DNA here is from genome assembly GCA_019671005.1 of Hibiscus mutabilis. NCBI lineage: Eukaryota > Viridiplantae > Streptophyta > Magnoliopsida > Malvales > Malvaceae > Hibiscus > Hibiscus mutabilis. Next base: position 11,550,424 of record CM033744.1, read on the forward strand.
GGGAATCTAAAGGAGGAAGTCTACATGCACAGGCCAACTGGTCTAAGTGGTAATTCAAACCAAGTGTATAAGCTAATAAAATCACTTTATGGCCTAAAACAGTCACCTAGGGTCTGGTATTATAGATTTACTAAAGCAATTCTGAATTTTGGTTACTATCAATGCTAGTCTGACCATACTTTATTTGTGAAGACTTCTTTAGAAAATAAAAGACTATTTTAATAGTCTATGTTGATGATATAATCATCACAGGTGATGATGACTAGAAAATCAAAATGCTAAAAGGGTTTCTAGCCACTGAGTTCGAAGTGAATGACTTGGGACATTTTATGTACTTCCTTGGAATGGAAGTAGCAAGGTCAAACTCTGGAATTGTAATAAACAAAAGGAAGTTCATCCTGCACATTCTTTTAGAAATAAGAATACTTAGATGCAAGCCTGCAGAGACACCTATGGAGTCAAACCTGAAATTTAGGACTGATAACCAAATAGTTCCTACAAACAAGGAACAATACTATAAACTAGTGGGTAAGCTTATTTATTTATCGCTCACTAGGCCTGACATTGCTTTCTAGTGAGTGTTGTCAGCCAGTTCATGAATGATCCTAAAGAAGAACACCTGAGGCAGTAATGAGGATTATGAGACACTTGAAGATGACTCCAAGACCTGAGATTTTTTTTACTAAAAATGACAGAAAGAAAGGTTGAGATCTTCACAGATGCAAGCTGGGCAGGAAAGCTAACAGCTAGGAGATCTCTCAGTGGCTATTATGCTCGAGTATAGAGAAATTCGGTGACCTGGAAAACCAAGAAACATTTAATTTCAAGAAGTAGTGCAAAAGAAAAATTTAGAGCATTGAAAAATGGAATCTATGAAGGAATTTGGATTCAAATGCTCTTATCAAAATTGAAATTAAATTACAATAAAGAGTTTGAGCTCTACTGTGATAATCAATCTGTAATCAATATTGCAAACAATCTAGTGCACCATGACAAAATCAAATGTGTGGAACTAGACAAACACTTCATTTCAGAAAAAATCACAAGTGGGTTGGTTAAGTTGAATTTCATCCCAAAACAAGAACAATTAGCATATATACTTACTAAGACACTTCAAGAAATGCCATTAACAAGCTTACATTCAAGTTGGAACTATACAATGTCTACTCAGTAGCTTGAAGGGGAGTGTAGATTGTATCCGTATGTTAGAGTCATTATTTAATTAGAGGTTTGTACTATAATAGGAGTTTTATTTAAGTAGAAACTTTATTCCTAAAAGATAGAGTTTAACTTTGTTGGAATTCTGAGAATTAAGGGACATAATATTTTTTCCCCTTATTTCTAGGAGCTTACCTTTTGTAAATAGTCTATAATCTTAGCTGTTGATTTTTAGGGATCTGTCGATTTTTAGGGATCTTTTCCTTTTTGTACTAACCCTTTCCTATAAGTTGTATTATGTTGATTAAGAAATATTGAGGAAAAACAATCTTTCTTCCTAAATTTGTTCATGGCATCAGAGCAATAAGTCTTTTTCTCGATCCCGTTCTTTCTCTTTTTAAAAAAAAATCTCTCTCGTCCAGTCTTCCTCCCATGGCAAAAAACATTGAAATTTCATCCGAATCTGAGACTTCACACGTAACTCAGAACATCAATCTGGTTACCTCTCATGGTGACCTTAATTTTTCCCTTATAATCACTAATCACCGTTTAGATGGAAATAACTTCTTACAGTGGTCTCAATCGGTTCTTATGGTGATTCGATACCGTGGAAAATTAGGGTACATCAATGGAGAAATCTCACGGCCAACCTTAGCAGATCCTACTTATGCTACATGGGAACTCAACAATTTAATTGTAATGGCCTGGCTAATCAACTCAAGGGAAAGCCACATAAGCCGTACTTATTTTCTGTTCAAAATTACAAAAGAAATGTGGGATACAGTCAAGGAAAACTACTCCGATCTGGGAAATGCTTCTCAAGTATTTGAGATCAAACTTAAATTAAAGTATATTCGACATGGAGCACTTGAAGTAACCCATTGCTACAACAATTTGAAGATCATGTGACATGAACTTGATATGTATTATGAAGCAGATTGGGGTGAAGGCTTGGAACACACTAAGTTTATGACGCACCTTAACAAGGAACGACACTACAAGTTCATAGCAGGGCTGAACCGAGAATTAGATGAAGTTTGTGGATGTATTTTGGGCAGAAATCCTCTACCAACCATTGGTGAAGCATTTGCAGAAGTTTACAAAGAGGAAATTTGTCACCGAGTAATGATGGGAGACATGAAGGAATAAAAACAATGACCACCACTAATCACCGTCCTGCTGAAACTTCACCCCTTATCTCTAGGGGTCCTCAATATCAGAAAACCTGAGTAGGAAGTCACTCAGGGCCAAACCGACCATGGTGTAGTTACTGCAACAGTGCTAGTCACACAAGAGATAAGTGTTTCAAGTTTCATGGCTATCCTGGAAACACTAAAAACTAGAAAGAAAAGAAGGTCTTGCTATCCTCCAACACCTCCTCTACTACCACTGAAACTGTCCTAGACATTCGTCTAACCAAGTCTCAACTCGAAACTCTCCATAAGATGCTTGATACATCAACTGCTTATGGATCTTTAGCCACTCAAGGTATTGCCCTTAATATCATCTCTGAATCTAGTAATCAGCCCTCATAGATTCTCAATTCAGGTGCCTCTGATCACATGATAGGTAAGTCATCCCTGTTTTACACCTACACCCCTATCACAACCAATCCTGTGTTCGAATAGCAGATGAATCGTATTCACCAGTTGCTGGAGTTGGAGCAGTTCAACTTATTGAGAATTTCTCACTTGAGAAAATGTTACATGTTCCAAATTTATCTTGCAGCTTACTTTATAAGCTTACTAAAGATAAGGATGTCTTTGCTGAATTTTTTGCTCTTGGTTGTGTTATACAGGAATAGAAATTAGTGAGGATGATTGGCACTGCTAAGGTTGATGATGGACTATATATATGGAATAATGATAATAAAGAAAATTTACATGGAGGATTAGCTCTCTCGGCTTCAAATGTGGACTCTATCATGTTGTGGAACCATAGACTAGGGCATCCAAACTTCTTGTATTTGAAGAAATTGCTTCCTCTGTTATTTCAAAATAAAAATACCAATTCCTTAGAGTGTAAAATTTGCCAATTATCAAAGAATACTCATGTACCATATCCAATAAAACCTTATATCCAATCTCAACCCTTCTCCTTGATACACAGTGACCTATGGGGAGCTAGCCGAGTGAAAAATGTTACGGGAGCTAGGTGGTTTATAACCTTTATTGATGACCATACTAGAGTATGTTGGGTTTATCTCCTCAAATAAAAATCTGAAACACCAAAAATATTCTAAAGTTTCCATTCAATTATTCAAACCCAATTTAACTCTACCATACACACGCTCCGCACAGATAATGAGAGAGAATACTTTAACTCTGTTTTAAGCCCATACCTTTCTGACCAAGGCATCATATGCAAAGCTCTTGTCCTGACACACCATAACAAAAAAAAAAATTTGAGGGAAAAAATGGACACCTTCTAGCCGTTGCTCGAGCCCTAATGTTCACCATGAATGTCTCAAAATACTTGTGGGGAGAGGTAGTCCTTGCTGCGTGTTACTTAATAAATTGAATGACATCCAAAGTCCTAAACCTTCAAACACCTCTAAATACCCTACAAAAGCCTTCCCACTATTCTGTGTTCCTACCCTACCAGCCAAAATATTCGGCTGCAAGGCCTTTGTCCACAGCCATCAACCCAATCAATCTAAACTTAATCCTCGAGCTCATACTTGTATCTTCATTGGTTATTCTCCCACACAAAAAGGATACACATACTATTCACCAACTTTGCGTCGCATGTTTGTCACTCGGGACGTTACTTTCTTTAAAACTGAACCTTATTTTTCAGCAACTTATCTTCAAGGGGAGACTCTCAACGAAGATGAGACCCTTAATACCCTTCTTATTATACCTTATGGTTCTACTCCCACCATTGCTGTCACACAAAATCCTAATAACCATGATGTCCTTATAATCCCCGATTTGAACATTCCTCCCATATAGCAATAGAAAATTAATCTCATCCTTTCAACAATGACCTTCCCATTAAAACACAAACAGAACAGATTATTGCCTCAAAAGAATAACAACAACGAGCTTCTGAACCTCTTGTGTACTCTCAACGCCGTTATTCTCCTAAAACTGATACAACAATGCCAATCCCATCCACTCTCGATGACTATTTTGTACCATAGGTATCCCCTACTTCATCTTCTGTTGACCTTTCGATTACTGTTCGTAAAGGCACACAGAGCTGCATACAACATCCTATTTCTCAGTTTGTATCCTATTTAAATTTATCTAAGTCCTACAAATTTTTGTGACTAACTTTGATCATGTAGCGACTCCAAGGAATGTGGAAGAAGCCCTTGAATCAACTGAATGGAAACATGTTGTAATGGAAAAGATGAATGCTCTTAAAAACAATAGAACGTGGGAAGTTTTAGATTTGCCTAAAAGAAAGAAAACTGTAGGCTACAAATGGATCTTCACCACAAAATTTAAACCTGATGACAACATTGATCAGCACAAGGCTCGGCTTGTAGCAAAGGGTTTCACTCAAACCTATGGCCTCGACTACGACGAGGCATTTGCTCTCGTTGCCAAACTTAATACCATTCGTGTTCTCATTTCTCTTGCTGTCAATCTTGATTGGCCCTTAACTCAATTAGATGTAAAAATGCCTTCCTCAACGGTGAACTAAACGAGAAAGTATATATGGATTTTCCACCAGTGTTTGAAGAAGAAAAGTGCCGAGTATGTATGTTAAAAAAATCTATATACGGGCTAAAACAATTCCCAAGGCATGGTTCAGTCGTTTTGCTAAGGCCATGACCAGCATGAGTTATATTCAAGGGCAGATAGACCACGCTATGTTTTATAAACACTCAGAATAAGATAAATGCTCTATTCTTATCGTTTATGTTAACGATATAATCCTAACATAAGATGATTCAAGTGAAATCAGAAGTCTAAAAGAGTTTCTTAGCATAGAATTTGAACTTAAGGACTTGGGAAATCTCAAATACTTCATTAGAATGGAAGTAGTAAGGTCCCGAACATGTATTTTTATTTTCTAAAGGAAATATGTTCTCGATCTACAAACAGAAACTGGTATGTTGGGTTGCAAACCAGCCAAGACCCCTATAGAGTTCAATTTGAAACTAGGCACTGATGAGGATAAAGAAGAAGTAGACAGGGGGAGGTATCAACATTTCATAGGAAAACTCATCTACCTATCTCACACTCGTCTTGATATAGCTTTCAGTGTGAGTGTCATCAGCCAATATATGCAAACCCCAAGGGAGAAACATTTAAAAGCTGCATATAGAGTGTTAAGGTATTTGAAAGGAACTCTGGGTAAAGGTCTACACTTTAAGAAAACAGCTAGCCGATATGTAGAGATCTACACTGACGCAGATTGGGCGGGTTCAGTAAATGACAAACGCTCTACAAGTGGCTACTATAGTTATGTATGGGGTAACCTTGTGACATGAAGAAGTAAAATCAATCTGTTGTAGCACGTAGCAGTACAAAAGCTGAGTATCGAGCTTTATCTCATGGTATATGCAAGGGAATTTAGATACAACGGCTAATAGAGGAACTAAAAGTACATCATATCAAACCTGTGAAGATGTATTGCGACAACCAGGCAATAGTCAGCATAGCACATAATCCAGTTCATCACGATCGCACCAAACATGTAGATATAGATCACCATTTTATCAAAGAAAAAGTTAACTCGGGAGAAGTGTGCATAACCTACTTACCCACTAAACAACAAGTTGCAGACTCGTTAATTAAAAGCTTAAATAAAGGCATGTTTGAAGATCTTATTGGCAAGCTGGGTTTGATAAACATCTACACTCTAGCTTGAGGGAGAGTGTTGGAATTTTGAGAATTAAGGGAAATAATATTTTTTTCTTTATTTCTAGGAGCTTACCTTTTGTAAATAGTCTCTAATCTTAGCTGCTGATTTTTAGGGATCTTTTCCTTTTTTGTACCAACCCTTCCCTATAAGTTGTAATCTGTTGATTGAGAAATAGTGAGAAAAAACAATCTTTCTTCCTAAGTTTGTTCAAACTTAACAAAGGAGTTAGAGTTTTACTCAACTACTATGTTGTAACTAGTTCTTTAAAAAGTAACTAATCTTATATAATTTTTTATTCATTTGAATTATTCAATATCAGAGAAATTATTTTTTTCTCAAACTCTGTAAATCTTACATCCAATGGTCACATATTTCAGCTAGGAAAGTATGGAAAATCCATCTATGACTACATCTTTCACATCAAAATTTTTTGTTAGGAACTGTTTCAATTTTCAGTCCTGATATTCCAACTGATGCATCAACCATCTCAAACGTACCATAAGTTGAATGACAACAACTACTCTTAGATCGTGAATGGCAGAGAAAAGCTGGAGATATCTCAGGATGGTAGAGGGAAGCTAGAAGACATCTTAGAAGGGATGCGAAATCCAACAACAACAACAACTGCAAAGAGATGCAGAAACCAGCAACAAAAGTTGCATTTTATCAACAATGACTGTGTAAGAACATAGTTTTTTCCTGTAATGACCTGGTTTTGGGTCTAAATGTTTTAGGGCGGTTAGAGGGTCCGGTAGACCGGTTTTAGAGGTTCGAGTTAGTTTCAGGATTAAATTGGATTAAATATTTTTAAAGGTGGAAAAAATATGGAAAATGTCCTAAAATCACTTATTAATGATTATGGTAAAATCAATTTTGGAAAATGAGTTTTGGAAATCAGACATTTTGGACTAGTGACCAAAATGCAAACTTTGAAAACTGTTTTTAGTGACTATTTTGAAAAAAGGATCAAAACTTTGAATCTTTAAGGAACTAATTATCCTAAATGTTTTTAACAGATTTCTCCCTTTAATTAACTATTTTTAAATGGGTTTTAAAAGCTATAATAGTGGAGGGAATTAATAAATCATATTTTAAGCTTTTTAACAAAAATCACGTAACAAACTTTATAACTTCTTTCTCTCAATTTCTCTCCAGCCAAACACCTTTTCAACTTCAATTTCTCTCCAGCCAAACACCTCTTCAACTTCAATTTCTTCAGGTAAAAATCAAAGTTTAAGAGTGTTTTGATTTCTATTTGATTTCCTTAAGTTTTTCCATCAAATACTTATTGTTATTATCTTGATTTTTATGTTTTACCAAGCAATTGAGGGGAGAAATCATCATTTGAGGTAAGGATTCGTTCTTCTCCTCTAATGAAAGGTTCTTTATTGAAATTCCCAATTTATTGATCCTTTACAATTGTTTTCTAATGGGTTTTGATAGTTTAATTAAGGAAAATTGGTTTAATTGTGTTGTAATTGATGAAATTGGTAGATTTTCGAATTGGACCTATTCTTTTGGGTTCTTGATCAGATTAGATCATGATTTTGATGTTTAATAATTTTAATAGCTTGGATTTATCATTGTAATCCCAAAACTAATTGAATATCTAATGTTTAAGGTTGTTAGATAAGGGTTTTTGTGATGTTTTTGGAGGTTAATTATTGCTGGAAGTAAAAGGATGTTGTAAAAGGGTTTTTAGATGTTAATTGATGAAGTTTGATGTATTGAATCGTTGTATTGTGGCTGGGTTAAGATTGGAAGGTGTTTGACGTTGATTTCGATAAGTTTCGGATGGTTATTGAGTGGGCAACTTATGAGTTGCGGGAATTTGCTTTGAAGCAGTGGTTTGGATGCATTTTGATGCATGTTTCCTCAGGTTTTGTGTGATCAAAATATGGGATAATCAAGGCAAATTTGCTTGAAGTGGATTGAAGCTTGTCGGGAGCTTGTTTTGCGTTGGCAAGCAAGGCGAAGTGAAATCGGTGGATGAAAGCTGGTTTTAATTGCCTTTAAAAGGTTAGAAAATGATGTTGGGAGTTTAGGATAAGCTTGAAACACGTTTCTAAGCTCGGAAGTAAGTTTCCTTTCTTTGCTCTCGAATGTCGGATTAAATATGAGCATGGTTGAGTACATATTTTGGTTTTAAACATGGTTTATTTTACTTACTGTAAATACATGATTTTGAGTACATATGCAATGGTTTAAAAGTATATGAAATGCTAGTGGGAATTGGTTTTCATTCCGGTTAGGAATATGGTATTGCTTTCGCAAAGTGAATTGCATATGTGGTGATTTTGTAAAATGTATTGTAAAACAGTGAGTAAATGGTTTGTAAATGATATGTTGGTTACGCGACATTATGAGAAAACATTTGGATATAGTTGGCATACCATAGGATTAAAGTGCACTATAATATATAATAAAAATCGATCGTATCCATAGGTCCTTGAGGTATAGTGGATTGGCTACTCAAACTATTGGGGTTCTCATTAGAGGTTATACGGATTGGCTATCCTATGTGAGGGTAAGTCTTGTGGATTGGCAAGGTTTGAGATATCATGCGGATTTGTATGGTATGAGTATGGTGGAGGATTGTTCATCATGAGTTATCCGTGTATCCGATGTATGGATGGAAGATTGTCTATCCAAGGGTGGAGGATTGTTTGCCCAAGGTCACTATAAATGCCAATATATGAAAGTTCATGTGTTGAACCTATTTTATAATTTAATGCTTTGGATTTTAAGCATGAAACTTATACATGATGTTGCATAAGGATTGCTATGCATGTTTTGATTGGAAACAATGAAAATGCTTTGGTCGTTAAGCATGTTTTAAAACAAGTGTTTGGTTTCCAAATGGTTTAAATGCATTATTGTTTCATGAGCATCCTCACTAAGCATGTGTGCTTACCTATCTTTTTCTAATGATGCAGAGTGTTAAGGTTTGGGGAAGCAAGGCAAGGTTTAAAGTGATCCAAGAGATTCACTCTTTTTTAGTATGAACTCGGTTTAAATTTCTGGTTAATAAGGCAATGTGTTCGCCATGGTTTTTTTGGGATTTGTAATTCAGTTTTTCTCTAGCTTTTGAGCATATGTAATGCAATGATTTTTGGAGTTGACTGATGTGGTTAAGCATTTGTGAACCCTTGCTTATGATTGATGCTAGGTGGTTGCTTAGGTATGCATCTAGTTAGTATTAAATGGTTGCCATGTTGTGATGATTTTAACATGTTGATAATGGTACTATAGATACGTTGAAATGTTGCATAGGTTGGTTAATGTTCAAATGAGGGTTTTGGTATGTTTGGTGATAGTTTTGCATGAAGGTTAATGTTTTGATTTGGGGCCTTGGGATAAATATAAACATGTTGGGTAGAAATCATGCCTATAGGTTTACCTTTGTGGCCGTAATGCCTATGCTCATATATCCTAGTGGTCTTTGGTTGATATGACGTCTGTATGTTGTTTTAATATGAGGTTTGAGTGTTAGATGATGTTTGGGGTTAATTTGAATATGTTTTGAAGGGTTATGAGGTGTTTTGAATGTGCAGAATCTGTAAACCTATAGGAAGGTTTCGAAACCAGTTAGCAGGTTTCGAAACTAGGGGCCATTTTTCTCCAGGAAGGTATCGAAACCAGGCCCCAGGTTTTGAAACCAGCAGCCCCAATTTGGCTACTGGAGTACAGGTTTTGAAACCACTTGTACAAGTTTCGATATTAATCGCTGGGACTTATCTGTTAAGCTAAAAAATAGTTTCAAAAGTTATATTTTGGTCCCTGGTTGATAAACATGCAATTGGATGAGTTAGGATGATCATTTTAAGTTGAAATTTGACATGTATGCTTGTGACCTGACTAATTAAGGATTGGCAAATCTAATTTTAAGTATGCCCTTATAGTTTTGTAGATTTACATTTTGGTCCCTAAAATGCATACTTGTGTAATTGGTTGCATTTTTTATGTTCGTTTCTTTTGTAACTTCATCCGTTGTGAGCATGATCACTTAGGTTTAATAATATGCATCTAGACAAGATAAAATAAAAAAATGAACTGATTTTTGTAATCTTTATTCGGTTTGCCTCGGCAAGCCTAATGTAGCTCACTCGGTTCGGTCGGGCGTCTAAGCCGGGTCGAGGGGGTTATATTTGTTGGTATCGGAGCCAGGTTATGAAAGGTTTGGATGTTGTTATTTCGTTGTTTATCATTGTATGATATGCACGTGATTGTGAATATGTATGGTGATTGTTTATATCATGTTGGGGTATGAATTGAGAACACATTGCTTATTACCGAGGCTTTAAAATGTTTTATAAGGTTGTCTTGGATCCTTTGCCTTATGTTAGCTTGAATTTAAATTATTTTGATGCTTTTGTTAGCATGGCTTGACGTGAGATGCGTTCGATGGCTGGTAATGTCGGGTCTGGGAAAAATAATGACGAATGAGTGAATCTTCGTATTACCTTACCTCCTCCTCCTCTATTGGTTCCTCATGTTGATGTTAGGGTAGGTGGTGTACCTCAAGCACCACCAGGGCCGGTTTTTACAGATTTGACTTCGTTAATTCAAGCAATGATGGGAGCCTTTCAAACGATGATGGCTAGAGTGCATGTGCAAGCACCAACACCTGCTGTGGTGGTTAACCCTGGATTACCGTTGGAGCATCTCCACAGTTTAGGAGGTATGGACTTTAGGGGTCTAAACCCTTAGGCTATCGAGGAATGGTTAGAGAGTACAATTCGCATTCTAAATTAGATGGGTAGTAATGATAAGCGCAAGTTGGGTTGCACCGTGTCTTTATTACATAGTGATGCATATCATTGGTAGGTAATCGCGATTGGTAATGTTCCGAAAGTGGATGTAACTTAGGAGCTCTTTCGAAAGGCTTTCAAGAAGAAGTACCTTGGTCCTCAGTATTTGGATGCACGAAAGCACGAGTTTATGGCTTTGGAACAGGGTAGCATGTCTGTGGCTGAGTATGAGGTAAAGTTTTTCCACTTGAGTCAGTATGCTTCAGAGTTGGTTCTAGATGATCGTGAGAGGTGCAACAGGTTCCGCTATGGTATTGTGAAGGATATCAAGATATATTTGTTTGCGGCAGACTATATGGATTTTGATTTGCTTGTGAACCATGCCAAGGATATTGAGCAGTCTTTGGGTGCATCCTTATCATCGGCAAGTAAGAGTTTGGGTAAGAGAGCGGCTGATTCTGGTTATTTTGGGAAGCAGAATAGGAGGTTGCGGGACAAGAGGTTCAAGCTAGAGTTTAAGAGTGACGGTGGTGGCCATGGTAATCAAGGTGTGCATATTATAGTTGAGTGTGAGCGTTGTGGTTGACGTCACATAGGTATATATTGGGGAAACACCAAATTTTGCTGGGTGTATGGCTCTCTTGATCATATAAAGCGTGATTATCCTTGTGCAGTGAGAGATGCATCGGTACAAGTTGTTGCACCTGCTAGGGGCCGTGGCAGGGGTAATTTTCTGAGGCGAAAGGATGGGCAGAGGGTTGTAGCACATGCAGTTGCTGTGTGACCAAAGAATGGTAGATCGACTCGAGTTTTTACTCATCGAGAGGGGCGCAATGACACTGATGTGATCGTAGGTACCCTCACCTTGCAATCTTTGTCATTGTTTTCTTTGATTGATTTGTGATCTACTCATTCATATATCTTAAGTGAGCAAGCATTATTGCTGAATATTCCTGTTGAGATCTTAGATGTTGGTATGTTAGTAACTAGTTTCTTTGGGGAGACGGTTACGACTAGAAGGTTGTATCGGCGTTGTCCTTTGGTAGTGCAAGGTCATGATCTGATAGAATTGTCATTCCATGGTTTTAACGTTATTTTGGATATGGATTGGTTGAGTGAACACAAGGTAGTGGTGGATTGCGAGTCTAAAAGGATTTCCTTGAGGTTAGCCAATGATTATGAAGTTGTGGTGGTTGGTTAGAACGTAAAATTCTTGTCTAATGTTGTTTTAGCTACTCGAGTGGAGAAGATGATGTTTGATGGCTGCCAAGCTTATTTGGCTATTGTTATGAATCCAAAAACCAAGGGTGTTCGGGTGTAGGACATTCAGATTGTGTGTGATTTTCTAGAAGTATTTCTTGAAGAGTTATTGGGTTTACCGCCTAATAAAGAGGTCGAATTTAGTATAGAGATGTACGAGGGTACGACTCCAGTACCCATTGCTCCTTACCAGATGGCATCAGAGGAATTGAAAGATTTGAAGACGCAGCTCCAAGAGTTGCTGCATCATGGGTTCATTCAACCGAGTATTTTACCCTGGGGTGCTCCGATTCTTTTTGTGAAGAAGAATGACGGATCGATGCATATGTGCATTGATTATCACCAGTTGAATAAGTTGACGGTGAAGAACAAGTTCTCGTTGCTGCGGATTGATAACTTGTTCGATTAGTTTCACGGGGCAGAGGTGTTTTTGAAGATTGATTTAAGATCTGGGTATTATCAGTTGAAGGTTAAGGATGTGGAGTGCATAAGACCGCATTTCGTACAAGGTACGGGCATTATGAGTTTTTGGTGATACCGTTTGGTTTGACGAATGCTTCGGCTGCTTTCATGGACATGATGAATAGGGTGTTTCATGAATACCTTGATCAGTTTGTGGTGGTTTTTATCGATGATATACTCGTGTACTCCCGTACCGAGGAACAATATGATCAGCATCTTCGGATTGTGTTGCAAGCTCTGAAGGATAATCAATTGTATGCTTAGTTGAGCAAGTGTGAGTTTTGGCTCAAAGAGGCGATGTTTCTTGGTCATATGGTTTTCGCAGAAGGTATTCGTGTCCATCTACAAAAAGTTAAGGCTATCCTCAGTTGGAAGCAAACTAAGTCAGTGTCTGAGATTTGTAGTTTTCTTGGATTGGCTGGTTATTATTGACGTTTCATGGATGGGTTTTCTAGTATTGTGGCACTATTGACGAAGTTGTTACAGAAGAATGTTCCGTATGTGTGGACAGAGAAGCAACAACAATGTTTTGAGAAGTTGAAGGAAGTATTGACACATGCTCCTGTATTGATCCAACTTGAGTTAAGGAAGGAGTTTGTGGTTTATAGTGATGTGTCTTACGTTGGTTTGGGATGCGTGATGATGAAGGATGGCAAGGTTGTAGCCTATGCATCGAGGCAGCTGAAGGTTCATGAGAAAAATTATCCGACTCATAATTTGGAGCTTGCAGCTGTAGTGTTTGCTTTGAAGATTTGAAGACACTACCTTTATGGTGAAAAATGTGTGGTTTTTATGGATCACAAGAATTTGAAATACTTATGTCTCAAAAGAATTTAAACCTTACGCAACGAAGATGGTTGGAGTTGCTTAAGGATTACGACCTGACGATCGAGTATCACCCGAGGAAAGCAAATGTGGTTGTAAATGCGTTGAGTTGTAAGGTTGTGATTGAGCTTAGGGCAATGTCTGCAAGGTTGAGTGTTACACGTGAAGGGGGTTTGTTGGCTGAGTTGCAAGTTAAACCTACATTGTCACAAATGATTAAAGCTAAGAAATCGTATGATGATTCTTTGGTTCCCCATGTTAAGGACATATCCGATAGCAAGCCATCGGAGTTTCATTTTAAGGATGATGGTGCTTTGTGCTTTAAGGGCCGAATAGTGGTACTAGAAGATTCGGAGCTTAGGCATATTATTTTGACGAAGGCACATTTTAGTCCTTTTTCTATGCATCCCGGTAGTACCAAGATGTATCGTGATTTAAAGGAAGCGTACTATTGGGTTGGTTTAAAAAAGGACGTGGCAGAGTTTGTATCTAAGTGCATAGTATGTAAGTGGGTTAAAGCTGAACATCAGTTTCCATCCGGGTTGTTGCAACCGTTGAGGATTCTATAATGGAAATGGGAGAGAATCACCATGATTTTGGATTTTGTGTCAGGGTTGTCGTTGCCACTAGCTAAAAGGATTTCATTTGGGTGATTGTTGACCAGCTTACGAAGTGTGCACATTTTCTGCCAGTGCGTACGACGTATACCTTGGATAAGTTGGCAGATTTGTACATTGCTGAGGTAGTGTGTTTGCACGGGGTACCAAAGTATATTGTTTCTAATAGAGATTCGAGGTTTACGGCAAGGTTTTAGAGATGTTTGCACCAGGCTTTAGGTTTGAGGTTGAGTTTCAACACTGCGTACCATCCTCAGACGAATGGACAATCTGAGCGTGTCATCCAGGTTTTAGAGGATATTTTGAAGTGTTGTATTATTGAGTTTCAAGGAACCTGGGAGAAGCATTTACCTTTGGTTGAATTTGCTTATAATGGCTACCAAGCGAGTATCCATATGGCTCCATATGAGGCTTTAAATGGCTGGAGGTGTCGTACACAGTTGTGTTGGGATGAGGTAGGGAAAACATGTTTCCTTACCGCATGTGTTAAAAGACACAGATGAGAAAGTAAAGCTTGTGTGTGATGGCTTGAAAGCGGCTGCAGATCGGCAGAAATCCTATGAAGATTTGAAGTGTAGAGATATTGAATATGCGGTTGGGGATCGTGTGTTCTTGAAAGTGTCACCATGGAAGAAGGTGATGCAGTTCGACGTAAAGGTAAGCTTAGTCTGAGGTTTATTGGACCATATGAGATTGTGGAACATGTTGGTCCTGTGGCTTATCGATTGAGGTTGCCTCCCGAGCTAGAGAAGATACATGATGTGTTTCATGCATCTATGTTACGCAGGTATCGGTCGGATCTTTCGCATGTTATGCCGGTGGAGCATATTGAGTTAAGGATGGATTTGTCCTTTGAGGAAGAGCCGGTGGAAATCCTTGATTCTAGCAGCAAGGTTTTTCGTGGCAAGACGATAGAACTGGTTAAAGTCTTGTGGCAACATCGGGGTGTCGAGGAAGCCACTTGGGAAAGCAAGGTGGACATGATGGAGCAATTTCCGCATCTTTTTCCTCCAGGTAAATTTTGGGGATGAAATTTCTTAAGAGGGGGAGAGTTGTAACGTCCCGGTTTTGGGTCTAGATGTTTTGGGGCGGTTTGAGGGTCTGATGGACCGGTTTTAGAGGTTCGAGTTAGTTTCAGGATTAAATTGGATTAAATATTTTTGAAGGTGGAAAAAATATGAAAAAATGTCCTAAAATCACTATGTAATATATTAATGATTTTGGTAAAATTTGTACAACCTAATATATTACATGTTTTACTAATGATTTCAGTTTAGTTTTCGCTTGATTCGAATCGAAACCCATGTTCATAGGTTCAAAACTGGATAGAAAATGTGGTTCCCGCTCTGAACTGTCTTTGTTGTTGTTATATTAAATGTGTCATAAATACGCAAGGGTCTATTCCCATACGCAAGAGTCTTTTCAGAATTTTTCGGAGCTCTGTAACCCGTTCTAATACGTCAACAATAGGTAAGTCTTTTCAATATTTGCATTGGGTAAAACAGTTTTCGGATAACTCCAAAAATTTAGTTTCGAAACCGTTTTGAAAATTCCCAAACCAAGCATGCCAACCTAAAATTCCAGCTACGCTTGAAATGTTATCGGCGTATTATAATGCCCATTGTTTCGAAATAGTTAAACTCGTACCGATACAAGTTTAAATATAAGACGTATTACCCTAAATCTAATTAGCAATTCCATTATGGCATTTACCCTTTAACCATATCCCATTGAAAATTTTTTCTATTATAAATAAATCCTAAATGTGGGGTTCGATATTCTTTAGCCTATTCCTTTTTCTTTTATAAATAGGACTCCTTTCTTTCCCTACTATCATACCCTCATTCTCAAGTCTTTCCATTGTAGTTTTCGCCCCTCCTTCATTTCATTGATCCTCGAGGATTGGTGATTGTTTTTAGTATTTTCTTCTCCACAAACAATGGTATTTGGAAACCTATGTTTATCCATTTGTAAGGATGAATAACAATGGACGGAGTATTTGGAAAACTTTGTTTACTTGTTCTCAAGATTTTTCCAATACTATTGTTTGCTGTTGTTTGGAACCTTGTCGAGAGGCGACCCATGTAGAGCGAAGTTTCAATGATTGCAAAATCATGAGACAAAGCCTGAAATTCCAGATGGTGTTTGGAACTACATCGGGAGCCAGCATTTGTAGATTGGACTGTTGAAGCTATCGATTTGCGATAGAATTTGACTATTGATTTACGGTGGAATTTGTCTGTTGTCCCAATATATGTGCCGTAAATATTATTCGAAGTGTTTTTAAGGGGTTCCTTTTGCTCTCACAAATCTAACATTACATTA
Organism: Hibiscus mutabilis; assembly: GCA_019671005.1. Classification (NCBI taxonomy): domain Eukaryota; kingdom Viridiplantae; phylum Streptophyta; class Magnoliopsida; order Malvales; family Malvaceae; genus Hibiscus; species Hibiscus mutabilis. Next base: position 11,566,643 of record CM033744.1, read on the forward strand.
TTTGGTATATTTTTTACGAATGTAAGATTACATGTTTGATCGAGGGAGTATAAGATTACTTAGTGGTAAATAAAATATGTATTGTATATTATATATTAATTACATTATATATAGCTTACTATAGAGTAGATTAGTTATAAAATCATAACGTATAGTATATTATATATAGATTGTAGAATATACAGGAAATAATGCTTGAAATTTATCTCGTACAGTAAGTCATAAAAATTAATCTCATATACCTATAACTTTAAAACCATAAAAATTAATCTTATATACTAATAACCCTAAATACAACATAGTAGTACTGACTCTTAACGATTTTGGTCAACAATATAATTATTAGGATAAAATATAAAGCTCAGAAATAAACAATATGTTTGACCGATTAAATATAATATAATAAAACGTCAATTCTCCAACGAATAGTCGTATACAATTTCATACGTTTCACGCTAAACATCAAAAGTTACTTGTTCTTGTAATGATTTCGGTTTATGTTTCAAAATGCTATTATTTAACTTCAAAACTCGTGCAAAAAAGAAAGGTTCCAGCTCTGACATGTCTTATCTGTTTTAATACTAAACGATGCCATAAAATTTAACATGAATCAGCAATTACTGAAAGAATGCGTACAAATTTAATTTCTAGTTTGTAAGTTGCCGTGGTAAAAGCAATTTTCAAACGACGCGTATTCCCAATATAACAGTCTTTTCACTGACTGTTTTCCCAAATTACGCTAAATCCTTTCATAATCCTTGAACTCTACCACAACCTCAGGCATCCTTGACTCATCTTTCCTGCTTAGCCTTGACTCATCTTCCCCCTCCTTACTAAGAAATCATGGTTCAACAACTCATAGTAACCCGTTGCAAGCAATAGGCTCCACGATAAAGAGAAACTCTAGTTCTCCATCTTCCCCTTCACATCCATCTTCCCATTCTCCTCTACAGTCTCCTAAAGTGAATACGGTAACCTCTTTCGATACGACTTGGTTAGAGCTTGAAGATCTTGATTTTCGCTTATACATACTAAATAGTATTCTCTCAAAGCGGTACAAACATATGGTGAAGCAAGAACTTATTTTGGAAGAAGGTTTGGAGTTTACTCCAAACTACCATATAAATTCCAGGCCGACATACATGCTGTCATCACCACACAGGGCTAGATGATTTCATCCGTCAACTAGGAAACAACTCAACCTTATTCGAACTAAACATGAACATAACATCCACATTTTTATAATTCAGTCATCCAAGATCATAGAACTCTCCCAACCATACGTAGAATACAAGTATTAACACCTATCCATTCGACTATAAGTGCATAACTCACATGATCATTCATCAGATTTCACAATAGCACCTTTAAGATAGGCAACAAACACAAAATATAATCACAAGCAACCACCAAGTTATTTAAATGACCTTTACATCACTTACAATGCTTTCAATCATTGTATTTGAATATAAGGAAAATCTAAATGCAATATGCATACAAGCATTGTGCCACCAAACTAGGAGTTCTACAAAAGGATAACAAAACATACACTTGTCTTGTGATCTTGACCGAGCTCAAAAACACTTCCATCGAAACCTTACCCTTAAACATGATCCTAGGAAACAAGTAAGCATACACTTAGTGAGGTAGTAAGGCCATAAAGAATACAATGCAAGCGCAATGCAACAAAAGTTTATCATGGTTATTGTCTATCTAGATTCAAGGTAAATTCCATTACGAATTTGATTATCTCAATTCTTTTAAACATGGAGGTAAGTCATTTTCTTAAATTCATTTAGGTACATGTTCAAGGCAATTATAACACAATGCCATATCGAACTTAAGGCTAAAATGTCTTATTTGAATTATAAGATAGAATATACTAAAGTCGTTTCATACTTAATACGCAAGCAACTCATTTTCTTTATAGCTTCATTAATTACTTAACCCATAAGTAATCACTTTATTAACCTTGTTAGTCAAGTGAACCATCTTCACATGAACATTATTTGTTTAAAACATCCATAATACAAATAATTCATGACAATTTAAGGCATAACATATACTTTAATTTATGAATCGAAATGTAGTCATTTAAATGCAATTTAACTCCAAGAAATACCATGAAACATTGATCTAAAGAATTCAAAGAATGCTAGGACTAAACATAAACAATGAGCAGCATTTCTTTAAAAATGATTATTCCAAAAGCATGAATCACATATTCGATGTTATAAGTCTATTCTTTCTTCAAACTCTATCGAATCCATGCAAGTTACAAACTTGATCGAATAACACGTCATTAAAATCACAAAGTTTCAAGCATGGCATCATTTTATTAACCAATTATGCACAAGTATCTTATAAGCAATAGTTACTTGCCACACAAGTTATCAAGGTGATTTATTAGTTTAACTTGTGAATTTCATTATTTTTCTTAAATATAGCCTTGGGAATCAAGTAACAACCTAGATACACGAATCCCCAACCAACTGTCGCCAAATAAAATGGTACTCGCAGTACCGATCAATCCCTCATACTGTCACCAAGTGACCATAAAACTTCCCTCCTACTATCGCCAAATAAGGACCGTTGTCCAGGACCGTTGTCCACCCCAAACACGAGCTCTATGAAATCTATGGCATGCCAACTATACCTATAACTGACTCAAAGCCAAGGCTTTTCAATTAAATCTTATCATATCAGAATCAGAGTTGAGCTTAGCTCCTTATCCAGATAATTCAAATAACATGTCTTATTTATATCAAAGATGAGTATAACTCTATGTTCTTTAATCGAATAAGCATAGCTTATAGGTTATTATATCATGTCATAATCAGAATGAGTATAACTCCATGTTCAAATAATCAAATGTATACAACTTATAACTTATCACATCAAGTTCATATATTCACATGACAGTTTTCAATAACAATATATACTTAACCAAGTATTGCATATCATAATGTACTTAACATTTAAGTACTTGCCTTTATTCCAAGCTTAACCGCAAGCAAAGCTTAACAATATAATAAGTGTGATGCAATTAAATAATTAAGAATGCTCAGGAAGGTTTTATGCATATCCGAGACTTTAAACTACACTTACAACATTTTGAGCTAAGGTTGATCCTGAATAACTACTCCCGGTTGCTTTTCTATAGCTTTACTAGCTTTAGATCTTGCTTCGTCAATTATCTCTTGATCTATCATGACAATGAACACAATATGCATCAAAACTCATTTCTATCTTAAAACAAAAATGTTATGCACATACTTTATGAACAAGTTTTGATACGCTTCAAGTTTAAATATTAAATTAGTCTTTGGATAGCCCCTAAATTACACTAAACAACCCTCAATCAATATGTAATCCAATCCATTAGATATATTGATAAAACAGTCCCTCATCTTTGTAAAAACAGTTCCAATTTCCAGTTTCCACAAAACAGTCCCTATAGGTGCAAATCAGCCCTTATTAGCGCAAAAATAGTCCCTTAACAATGCAAAAACAGTCCCTAATTCCAGTGTTTACAGAACAGTCCATGAAAACATCAAAACAGTCTCTTAAGCTTGCAAAACAGCCCCTTCCCTGATTTCACCAACCCAAAACAGTTTTAAAAACAATCCTATTAAGTTCAAATCAGTCCCAAACAATATATCAACCAATCTATAATTCAAGTTCACAGTTCAATCATTCTTAATATATCAAAACAGACCCCAAACACTTCATTTCCTCAAAACTGCCCCTAATTGAATACTAGCAAGCATTGACCAAACTCAAGTTCAACATCCATTACACAACCAATAATAATCCAATAACCATCTTACTTTAACAACATTAGGATTCATTATCAAAAGATTAAACATCTTAATTATGTTGCAAAAAAATCACAAAGTATGACAATTTAATCATGTATTTCATTCGGGTAATTCAAGAAATTCATGGCATGAGCTTAAATCTCCCTTAATTCTGGTACCATCCTAATCCATGAAAATTTGAAATCAAATCTCAAGATAAAATCTTAGATTAGAAGATAGGAAAATAATGCTTACTTCCTCCTTAAGCTACTCGATCAAAATTTCCAAGAGCTTGAATCAACTAAGCTTAACTTCTCAAGCTTTCATGGCAATCTCCATTCTCTCTCTCTCAAAGCTTTTCTTTTCGGTGGTTTTGAAGAATATGGGGATAATGTTTCCATTATCCCCTACTAACTGAGACCCAATCTTGCATGTTCTCCCCAAGTTTTGACAAGAGTTTAGATCCCTCATGATATTTTTATTTGGCATGCAAACCTTAAACTTAAAGTGTCATTCGGTTTAGTCCTTTGGAAATTGATTATCCTTTCTTTCTTTTCTTTCAATTTGGTCCTAGACCCTTAATTAAATCTAGGTTTATGAATGAAACAAGGCAATTTAAATTGCATTGATATGGTAACATTATTATAGGCCAAACATTTGGGTATTACATTCAAAGTTTTGGATGCAATTCATCAACAATCGCATCCTTCCGACAACGAACTAATTGACTATTTTGTGCCGACGTCTGATGCTCCTCCACTCTATACTCAATAATAAGGGAGTATATCCACACGATTTTATCCATGAATCCATCGTATCCAGAGCGGCTTTGAAACAAAAGTATAAGGATTTACCCTTTCCCAATCTTATCACAACCCCCTGCCAAAAGGCAGTTGTCGATGAATAGGGACCGGATCAGATTATTGAACGATTTAATGGATGGCCCCCCCATCAGGTCCAGTTCATGAAGGGACTGGGAGTAATTGTTGACCTACCTACTAGGCATGCTCGGGATTTTCACGGTGTCATTCAAGATGTTGTCGCCAGCTTTCTCCAACCATATTTCCAATACATCCATACTAAGGATATAGCTGAACGATCACTTTTTTGCAAGCCCCTCCCAGATGCACATGAGTTCCCTTCACTAACCCCAAACTCTTTGCACCTGCACCTGCCACCACAACCACCACCAAGAAGAGACAGCAACTACATATTGATGCTGGTGCCACCTCCCACCCTGCCAAGAAACCCAAGTATGCCCGGGATAAAGGCAAGGGTGTCATCATCTGGGAACCACCTCTCCAGTAACGGCCTCCAACTATATTAAATTTAAAATATTGCTTATTTTGAAGATGCATATGATTGTACTTCTGAAACAAAATGTAATAGTTTGGAGGCGAGGCATAATTTTGGTCTTTTATATAAATATTATACTTCTTTTTTAATTTGTGACAACTATTTAAATAATATTTTATTTCTTTTCGCTTCAAATTTTCTTATACATTATATGTTGTCATATTCTCTTCTTATTCGTAAATTAAAACTCCTTCATAAGAGTATAAAAAATATTTTCCTCTTTAATTGAGCCAATTGAACTTACTTTATATTTTATATAAAAACTATTTACAATTTGAGGTTCTCGCCCAAAATTGCCTTCTGAGTTACACTTTTAGGCTTTAAATGTGTCATAAATGTCATTTAACTACTCGAGAAAGTTTCTTTATGGTAGGCTAAACTGAAAAATATAAACAAAAATAGTGACATTTACAGCTGAACAGTTTTACTTATAGTTTCAGAACTTTACCACACGTTTCAATAGATTAAAAATTTGACATAGCAGAAGTGGCCAATATATAAACATTAAAAATTATTATTAAAAGCAGATATGGCGTATGTATTTCAACCCAATAATATCTTCCCCGCATACTTTTCAAAGCACTGGGGTTGTTCTTGTAAATCAGAGCAATACCCTCACAATCCAGGTGAGGGTCATATGGGTTTGGAAAACGCAGCAAACCCAGTACACGCGCAAGAATCTCTATAACTCTGATAGTAGGGCTCCAGTTTTCTTTGAGCAAGTCCAGCCAAATTGCACCATCTTCAGTGAAGTTAGGATGGAATAAGTCCCCATCAAATTTTAAAGCAACCTACATAAACAGAAAACCACAATCTTTGAAGTGCTTCAACATAAAAAATGAACTATATATAACAACATTCTTGGAAGGTTAAATATATTACCTTAGAAGGATTCAAAGGGTAATCAAGTAGGAAGAAAATGCAAACTTCAAAAGTATGCCCTTCATAAGGGCCTCTATCAGGTGTAACCATTTGAAGTCGATAATGATACAGACATTTGTCGAGATCTGCCATTACTAAAGAAAAATAATGATAATTATAAACTGTCTGAAAACATAAATTTTTTTTCCAAAAGACAACGTAACGGAGGGATGTTAACCATGAATCAGATAAGGGGCTACAAATGGAATCTCCAAGGCTTCAGGACCAAACTCTCTTTGAATACGTTCAAGCCTACCCATGTTGATTTGTCAAAGTAGATGAAGAAATAAGACAAAGGTGAGAATGACGAGTTACAACACAAAGTGAGGGTATTTATAGGGAAAAACATTTGGATATGAAGTTTCAAACGTATTTTGTAAAACCTAAATTGTAACTTGTTTGACTATCGTTATCAGTTTAAGTTTTGCTTTTCAAGTACCCGAACTGGAAGCTACAATTTTGAAACTAACTTCAATTTTTGCTTCCTGCCTAAAACTGTCTTTTCAATTTTAATATTATACGTCACATTTATGACTAGCAGAAGTGCCTTTTCAGTAATACGACGTACTGAACTTTTGCATATTAAGTTTCCAACCTATTGTGTAAAACCTAAATTGTAACTTGTTTGCCTAATCAGTTTAAGTTTTGCTATACAAGTACCCTTACTGGAAGCCACAGTTTCTATACTACTTTTAATTCATGCTTCCTGCCCAAAACTATCTTTTCAGTTTTAGTATTAAACTACAAAAAACCATTATTATTATAACCCTTAAAATACCTAACCGTAATTTCTAACTTTCAAAATAAAAGAAAACTTGAAGTTCCTTTTGTCTGCTAATTTCATTGAAGATGAAAACAGAAACAAAAGTGGATAAATGGACTTTGTCTCTGAGGCGGACGAAATTCCTCCCCGCAGGTGTGGAAAGCTAGCTTGTTAAAGATATCTTGGTCAGATAACAATCCGGGAAGAAGATTTCATGGGCGTTCTAACCATGGAAATAGATTTCGAAAATCATGTAATTTTTTCCAATGGTATGAACCGCCTATGAGTCCACGTGCAAAGGTACTTATTCTTCGACTCTTAAGGAAAGTCCGGACGAATGCTAGGAGAAGAAGAAACGAAAGGATTGCTTGGGTTCTTACTTTGACAAGTTTTTGTTTTAGTGAATTGGTTTTGTAAGGGATAGGAGATAAGGTTGGCCTTCAAGAATTTTTTTATAAGGTTCAACAAAAAGGGTAGGTTTATTTTGACTAATGCACTGTCTTTTTGGCTTTAAAATGTCATTTAACTCACGAAAAGTGACATTTCCATATAATACGACGCGTATCGAATGCTTGTAAATAAACTCTCGACCTTATCAAGTGAAACCTCAAATGTAACATGATTTCCTAACGATTTCATTTAAGTTTTGCTTTACAAGTTTGCATACCAGTATCCATAATTTCAAAACTAGTTCTCCATTTTTCCATTGAGCCACAAAAACATTTCAAGTAATAAAAATATTAAATGTTAAATATGGGTTTGAGAGTTCAAAACTAGTATACAAAAAAGTTGAATTCTGTACAAGCTGCGATGGGGGGTGTACAACAATTTTTTTCAAAAAATATGGGGACGCTGCCAGATTCCCTCCACTCAGCACGAACCAATATCGACCATTCAATTTTTGAACATCAACCTAAACTTGCTTCTATGCATAATATGACCTCAATTAATTAGGAATGCTCTTACTTACTTTTCACTAACATAGTGCAATAAATTTAAACTTATCGCCTGTCAAGATGGGACCGATGATCGTTTCTCACAAAAAGTTTATGAGGGTTGCGAATCAAAGCAGAAAATGTTGTCAATCTAAAAGAAAATAGGGACCAAGTCATGGTACCATAACTCAGATTATAAATTTAGAAAAACCTAATTTTGTTAGTCCAGAATAGAAATCAATAAATATGATTGTATATCGAATTAATATGATATAATTATGAATAGATAATGGTTTTAGAAACTAACTTGACACGTTCCTCTATGGTTTCGTGCGCATACTGACATCGCGTAATAGTTTTTGGATGTTTCGATTTCTTTCCCTTTCCCATCATCAATTTCTTATGTTTCTCAACATCACAGTGCAACGCAAACATGTTCTTGTTTGCTTTATCTACACATAGCTCATATAGCATCTGCATCCTGTCACATTCTCTAACTCCCTATACTTGGAAATAAACAAATATGTTAGTACAAACTACTGGTCAATAAGCATTCAACGTTTGATTATAAATGAAACAGTAATGATAATCATTCACTTATTATATGCGCCAGCTCACTAATTTGGGTACTTGCTCGTATGCCTTTCATCCATGCAATGACTAATATACCACAGTCTGATCGATCAAGTTTGATGAGGTTCTAGTCATTTAATTACTAATTTAACACTAACAATAAAGAAATATGGACAGTTGAATACCCAATTCCTTCACTGACTTTAGGATATTCAATTTTCAGCTTGAGAAATGCCACCTTCGATTGGCCAAAAAACTTCAGGAAGTCTTCATGCTTACCAAATTCTGCAAAAGTGCATATCTGAACAATAATGAAAACCTACTACAAAGTTAATTCCTAGACGTTAATAACATACAATAATAACATGGTAACACGGCAAATGGATGTTTTCTAACCATTTATCTAACTGCTTCCTCCCTACGTTGAATCGGTGTGTTATCTAGTATCCAAACTTACCCAAGTGCCATATGAATAACACACAAGTACCAGCGGACATCGTTATCATTAATGGTAATGAATGCCTGCAAATATTTTGTCGTCAACTAATTAAAATTAAGCATATCCTGAAACAAATTAACAACTAAGTCCTTTAATAGATTTTGTCTTACAATATCAACGCCAGTAATGTTCCTAAAATACTTGATTGAATTAGAATTGTACTCTGCAAACGATGCTGTTGTCGCATTTTCCACTTCTTTCTGAGTACGCAACAATTAATAATGTTTGTTATTTACAATTGAAAACAATTTATCAAAAAAGAAATATGGCTTAAACACTGTATAAGATGGTAACAAAAAATATACATGAAGATCACAAGGTATAAAAGCTTGACATTTAATTTTTTTCCTTCGCCTCCTTGCAAGCCTCGAACAAGGACACCAAATTAATAGTCTTGCAAATTTAAAAAACAATAATCACCATTTAGCAAAATAGGTTTCAAATGTTTCATATAATATCAAGCCATATGCGTTGTTTATTACACTAACCATATTGTCGGGCAGCTACTTGGGTCGTAACGTATCAATTTCCCTAATAGTGCAATAAATGTTGTCAAGTTTGATAACCACATAGCTGCATACAAATATTGTATTATGTCGTTGACTTTACATTTCACAATATGCCAACATAAAGTTATCGAGTTGAAGGCTTACTCTTGCGCCAACAGGGTATTCTATAAATAATCACAGTATGCCTATTCTCCGTCATGAAGCCCATCAGGTAGTACAACACACAGAACTTTTATTGACGCATTTTCAACTTTTCACAAGAAAGTAAGATATGATGATAACAACGACAATCATAAATTATGTAAATAAAAATATAAGCATAAACCTCAAGATACAACTTTTAATTCAATGGCCTTAATGGACAAAACTGCATTATTTCCACTTTGCAAATTGATGGGGCTAAGACCAATGTTTAATGCATATGGCACCTGCCATTTGCTATAATTTAAGTACAATATACACACAAGCAACAATTACCATTGAGAATGGTAATTACACAGAATAATTATTCCAAATTATCTTTCCAAACTATATGCAGTTGAATGGCTATCCTTTGAGAGTCGAGGGAATTTTTGACTAACATGGTCGACAGCATGCAGCTCCTACAATATGGCGATTTACACTTGTCAAGCCTAGAGGCACAAGAATATGATAAAAATAATCTTTAAATGAATTTAGATTTTACCTTTTTCTTCACTAATGTTGGACAGTCAGAGTTTGTAACTAAAACTAAGCAGAACTTATCTCCACCTTGGGGTGTTTTGAATTTGGAAGACAGAGTAACATTTTCTTCTATCTCAGTATGAATACACCTTTAACCATAATATCTCTGAGGTGACGTCTCCATAAACTTACAGGAAAAAACCCTATTAAATACATTCACAATATAGGCCCTATCAAGCTCCATATTCCTTGACATCTTCCGCAAAGTACTTGTCATTTTGTTCCGCATTGCATTGATAACCTCATGAACATTGTCAATTTTGACTTCAAAGTCTTTGATTTTGACTTCAAAATAGTTAATATCTACTTCAAAACTGTTCATTTGGATTTCACTATTGTTTATCTTCACAACCAAGCTCTGCTTCAAACAGGTCATGTCGGCCTGCACTTTTACAACCTCTTTTAGCTCATTCACCTCCCACATTATTTGCTCCTCACTTTTAACTTGCTTCTCAAATCCCCTATTGGCAACCTCTTTTACCCCTTTCACCTTGGACATTATTTGCTAAAGCTTTTCCAACATTACTTCCCTCGTTGTACCACCATCGTTGCATCCCGCAACATTATACTCCGCAAAAGCATCCTTGCAAATTAAATAAATATTAAAGATTTGCCTTCTACATAATAAATGATTAATACAATGACTCATAACGTCTTACCTTACGTCTCTTTAAAGCTTTCTTGTCGTTGTGTGCTTCCATTACTTTTACAGATTCATTGACTTTAGGTGCTTCAAAAGTTTCAAGTAATAGACGCTTCCAAGAAATAATCTTCAGAGTGCAAAACAGATATTAATATTAACCATGATTGCAATTTGACATAGTAGCTGAATTATAAACCAGATGATACCTTTGGTCTATTCAAAGCTCGACTGCTCTTCCAGCGGGTATAAACAGACACGTCCTTTGACTCCACCCAGTAAAGAATGCGAGCCTCATCACCATTAGAAGTTGCACTACCTATGCTATCAAGTCCAGACCAATAGTCATACAGTTGAACCTGAATTCAATATCATTCACAACACAACAACATTAATATGATAAAACTCAATTCTAATGATATATCATAACTAATGCTAATTTAACTTTACCTCTAAGATTATACACTCTTTTAGGTAAACGTGTCTTCCTGGCTTTTGTAAATAGCTTACTGCATCAATAAGCGTATCGTACACATACTTGGCCCAATTCACTTTTCCCTATAAGCAATCGTCGCACAACAACTTTAAAAACTCTCCACATGGGCATATCTCAGCAGTAGGACATAGAAAAACTCCAATAATGTACATCAACACCCTTGCTTTCAGTGCATCCCCTTCAAAAGCACCAGACACTATATCTCGCTTAATTTCTGCATAAGTTAAAAGTGTGTTGAGGTTATACTTTGCACCGAGTTCTCTACCATTCTCTCTCGACAACACTTCATGAACATCAACACCCTCATTCTTCAGGCCCAATATAGCTTCTACATCTTCAACTGATAAACTAATATTGTGTCTTTCAAACTCAATAACACTCCTTCCAATATCAAAACTTCCCATCAATTCCCACATAGGTCCCGGTGTAGAATGCATGATTTTATAAAAAATAACACCCCAAAACCAATTTCATCAAGAACATGATCAATCCCCATCATCTTAATTTCTTTAATGAAATCGTACAATTTCTTCTGACTACACCTTATGTCAAAAGATATCTACATGGGATAAGTTCCTATGTCAATCTTACTTATCAAACAAAGAATGTCTTTATACTGCTATTCCATCTTACCTTCTTCACATGTCCTGATTTATACTCTTTGTATGTCACATTCTCCTTCTCAGTTTCATCAATGTAAGGTTGTTTTTCTTCCTTCTGTATGTTCTCCCATTTCTTGCCTAACTCTTTCCTAACCTACGTATGACAAATTCAAATGAATTTAACATTTTACCCAGGGTAATCCACTGAAACCTACCTCAGTAGTCACTTTTTCCTCAGTTTGCTTCCTCCTTATACATTCACCTTTACTGTAAAATATGAAAATAAAAAACGTATACATTCAATCATTCATTATGAGATGCAATAAGAATACGTAAATATCAACTTACTAAAACTTAATAAATGGATGACATGTTTTTTTTTGCAAATAGCCTATCACATGTGGCCAACATCTCAGACCCAACTTCTTCACCCACTATGTAACACCCTTAACGTATACTCCTAGACCGTATATACATTAAAGATGTTACGAAATCATTGGAAGAAATCTTGACTTGTAAATATTTTTTTATCTATAGTTTAACCCTTTCTCGGTTTTGAATTAAAAACTATGTCAGTCTATTGCATCTAGTTTTAACCCCGATTTGGTTTATAAAATTCATAATTGAGTTATTGAAATAAAAATATAATTTAGGGTGAAAACTATGTACACTGACTAGACACTTTCTTGATTTTAAAATTTTTACGCGATCAGGGTTAAACAACATTTTAACCATACCAAAATTTTGCTATTGTTAACAATTCATATTTCTAAACTTATCCATCCACAAAAGCACATAATTACGTTGTAAACTTATGCTGTAGACAGTTCAACTTTAAATTACTTACATGCCCACTAGTCTATCAAATTATGGTAAAGACGTACTTACTGAACTTATTGTAGTAACTTGATTTTTTCCCAAGTTTTTTCTCCTCCTTGATAGACGATTTCCTAAAAACCTACGTGTGACATAAGACACACGCTAAGTACGAACTTAGTGAGGCAGTTAAATTTATTTATTTTAAAAACATGAAATAACGTAATACATAATGTCATATATAAGAGTGCATCTCGTTTTCTCTATAACATGGCAAGTATATTACAATGTACATATGTCATGTATCATAACCACCATATAAATCATGTTATTATTGTATAATATATTCTTTATCATGGACATGCTTTCATCATGTAATCATATACATATCATGTACTCTATCATGGTCATGCTTTCTTTATGCAATCATTTGCATAACATGTATTCTATCATGGTCATGTTTTCATTATGCCATCATTTGCATAGCATGTATTCTATCATATATCATGTAACCTTTCTATCATGTATGTCATGTGCTTCTCGGTCATGTGACATGTAACTTCTTATTCAAGTATCATGTAATCATGTAACATCTCTATCATGTATCATGTAACATCTCTATCATGTAACATCTCTATCATGTATCATGTAACATCTGTATCATATATCATGTAACATCTTTTCCATGTATCATGTAATCATGTAACATCTGTATCATGTAGATCATATATCACTTCTATCATATAAATCATGTATCATCATGCAGTCATTTGCATGCTCATGATCTACCATGTAATCATCTTGTTATTATTATCATCGTGTCTGGCTAGAGGCCCATGGAAACCCGTAGCCTATATGCACTATAGTGCCTTGTAGAGTACGTACTCGAGAGGACGCTCTTTGCTCCTTATATAAACACCTCGTTAGTGCATTTTGCACTATGGGCTTGGATCCTCATGGTGTATCTTGTTTCATTTTAGTCTTGTTATTATCCATATTTCATGTATGCATAATGCATCATTATTTATGCAAACAATAATTCATACATGGTATTCCATCAAGCTTGCCATGTCGAGCAATGTATCATATCATATATTACAGAGAAATGTAATGTCAATTTCAATGTACTGCAAACATTTAGAAATGCACTCACCTTGTCCATTTATTAGTATGCCTCACTAAGCTCTATTGATCCTTTCCTTTATAGTACCTCAAACCTTTTTTTGATTCGGATCCAACTTCATTTATCACATGAATATAAATAAACATTTGTTAGATTCACTTCTAACAATATTTCAATTAAGCTATTTAGTCATTCAACATAAAAATTTTCCATAAATTCTTTCCTTCCTTATATTGTCCAAAACCCATTTTTGATCCTTAATAACCATTTCGATCTTCAAATAAATTTTCTGAACTTGCTAACCAACATTAGATACGAAATATCTAAATTTCTATTTCCTAGTAGTTTTGTACCACCTTCAAAGATTTATTTCTATAAAATAATCTAAAACTAGGAAATCAATTCCGTTTGTTTTGAAAGAAACTAGATTCAATAATCTTTTCACCCATATAAATCAATAGCCCAGATTCAACTTGTACGATTTATGACAAATTTTCAAAGTGAATTTCCAGTGCTAATTTCGGAACAGACTGGTGCTTTATTTTCTGACCTTTCGTCACTTAAAAATTCATATCTTTTGACTCGAAAGTCAAAATTAGTCTCCGTTTGTTGGACACGAAACTAGAAGAACAAATCTTTATATAGGTATAAAATTCACCATCTAACCATTTTTTAGTATTTATGGTGAATTTTCAAACTTACTGCCATAATTCAAGTCCAACATAACTTCCATAATTAACTTCTATTTTTCTCTAACTTCTCCTAATTACATGTTCATTATGGTCCTTAGTGACCATTTTGAACAGTAAACAATTGTTCAAGCTCAATTTGAACAATTTCCATTACTATTTACTTATTTTGAACTATTATCCTTTTAGCCCTTAAACTTTATAAAAGTAACATTTTAGTCACCACTTTTGTACATAAATTCATGTACAATTAAACCATTTATTTATTTCTAACATTCTTAGAAATTTTCCTTCAACTTTCAACCTTATTCAACTTTGTCCTTCACTAAATTCTTTATTTTCGAAAAGGTCCCTCATATTTCCTTTCTTGGCATATCAATCCCTTAACTTTCATAACATGCTTGAATTTTCAATTCTATCAATTTTTCATAAATTCAAGACCAATCCCTAATTTTTATTAAATTGCCGAATTGGTCCTTCAACTTACAAAATTTTTCATTTTGGTCCCTGAACTTTTCCAAAGTTTACACTTTAACCCCCTAAACTTTCAAAAATTACATTTTAGTCTCTAATAAAAAATTGGGATATTACAGACTATGGCAACTTTATCATTATCAACTTTATCACCAAATTTCTCAACAACTTTGTCAAAAATTGGATTCAACTTTGAAATTGTCATCCTAAGGATTAAATCTTCACATGAATCAGTGCAGCAAGAAACCAACTCATAAATAAACGCATCCTCATTACAAACAAATCTAACCTTTTTAGTTTCAAAGCGATGGAAAGGGTAACATTTTCAAAAAAAACAAGATATAATAGTCAGTTTAAACATATTTAAACCAACAAGAAATGCAATTCCATACCAAAATTTTGAAACACATATCCTAGATTTCAAGTAAACCCACCTTAGGGTTTTGCTTGTTACTTTCGCACTGGAGACAATTGTACAGCTTCAGTTGTAGGCCTAAATTGAGGTTTCAATCCTTTACACTGTCTGAAACATTTTTCATAAATTGAGAGGATTCTCCAGATTTTCAGTGGGGATATGAAGGTTAGATTCTCATTCAAAGAAGAACCGGAGGGCTTTAATCGATACAACTAGCGAAACGACTATATTACGTTGTGAGACCTACAAAAAAAACTTGAAATATTACTCGTTACACCGATAATATTATAATCTACTACTTTAGGTTGCCAAACGCGTTCATGAATTCCAATACTTAGCAATTCAACCTAATATGTTATATACTTCCTCCACTTTTACGGTTTTTACGTCCAATTTTATGTATCCAACAAACTGTGCCCAATGTTTCGGTACAGATAATTAAGTTCCAAAACATACCTAACATACAAGAATTGTTAAATGGACTTTAAACATTACTATTTTATACATTTTCTACGGGTTCCGAAAAGTGTACAAAAGTTTCGATATCAGGAGAAAAACGCATATTGTTACGCATTACTCCTAAATTGTTACTTTCACAGATGAGAGTTTCGATCCTCGTTATCAAATTTTGAGACATCTGTAGCCAACGTTAATTGTCGCAACCTTCACTAACAATTTCGGTTTATACTTTTAATTAACGGTTCAGGTACATTTTACAGAGTTCAGATACTAATGCGTTATTTTATCTTTTGACGTTGCAATAGGAAAGTTATCCCCCAAAAGTTGCGATACAATTTACTATGTTTCGAAACTTACCGGCAACAACCTCTTCCCGTTTCTGTGTATTTTTGGAATCTAAATCTAACGGTGAAAATCAAAAGTTTTTCCATCTAACGGCTCTAACAAGCTTTCGTTTATTAGCCGTATACTAAGCTTCCGTTCTTTAGACACCACCGTTTAGAAGGGCTCAACATAAACTTGATGTTTACTTAATTATAAGGTGTGGCTTATATTTATAGGTTAGACAAGGAAGTGGGATACCGATTATTTTTGTTCAAAATGTTATTGATTTTTATTTATAATATAAATATTACACATGAAATCTAGTTAAGTATACAATATATTGATCTTAATTTGTATAATTACACACATAAAGTTTTATTTTTATTATTAAAATCATTATCAGCACAAAATTGTTTTACGTTCCAATAATGCATGTAAAAATAGTTATATTTATTCACCATTTAGTGACCTTTGTGGACTAAGGAATGGCGTCGTTAAACTCTAGACAGAGATCAGAAATGGGAGGACGGCGGTTGTGGACCTTTTATATCGATAATCTTTCCAAACAGATCCATTGGAAAAGATTGTGGCAGGTTTGCGATCGACATGGAATAGTGGTTGACACGTTTATACCGACAAAATTGATGAATAGAGGATCTAAATTTGGTTTTGTCTAGATGGACTCAGAGAAAGATGCAAATCGGGTGATCAAAAGGCTTAATGGGGCGTGGATCTATGGATTGAGAATCCATGTATCAATGGCGAAGAGAAACACGAGATTCATTCTGGCGGCGAAAATGAGATCACAGATCTCAAGATTCAAAAAAATTGAGGGGTGGCAAGAGAAATATAGAAGAAGAAAAGATTAAGCTGATACCAGATCGAAAACGAGTGATCGGAATAGTGGAGGAACGAAACATGTCTATTTTACGCAACAGCGTAATTGGATGCTATATCCGCAACGAATCACTGGTAAATTTGGCAAAAAATCTCTCAGCGGCGCTCTTAAAAGGGTTCTCGATAATGAGGATATCTGGCCCCTATATTCTGTTCTTGTTTATAGAGGAAGCTACACGATAGGAAGTTTTGGAGTCCTGAGTGCTGTTGCAGTGGTTTGATAACGCGAAGGAATGGTCAGATGATTTGAAACTGGACAGGAGATATGTTTAGTTAAATATCAGTGGAATACCAATCCCAGCATGGTCCCAAGCTACATTAAAAATATTTCTGAGATTTGGGGATCTATGGTGAAAATTGATGATGAAACTCTTGAACCAACATCTTTTGAAAAAGCACATATTTTGATTGAAACCGATATGATATCCAGAATTGATAAAATAGTAGAGCTGGTTATGAATGGTCTTGTGTATCCGATTCGAATCCGAGAAATCGAGACGTTTGGTCCCATCATTCAAGGTGAGGAGCAAATCGAGATAGAGGAAAAAGGTATGGGTGTCCAGAACAGTGAGCAACGACACAATGGGGATAATACAACATCGATTAGAACAATGGTGAGTGTGGAGGAGACATCGGGCAAAGGGATACAGCTTGATAATAAGAATACGCGAACCTCGTACGAGACGGTTGTACCGAATTCTATAGAAGAAAAGGGTAAAACTCATACTAGTGATCTGCTGGAGGTTACAAGACGCACTGACCTCAGGGTACTGGATAGCTAGGAGGAGATAGAGACTGGGGCTTCGGATGAGGCAGCTGGTCTAGTGTCCTGCAATGAAGAGGAACCAATAGAGTACGATGTAATGCAATTTGTTGAGGAGCCTAGACCAGTGGACCGTGCAAAAAAGTCTAATATTATGCTTGAGGACAATATTGTCATAACGACACCTAGGGCAAAAATAATTTCTTACAATGGGGCTGACGGAAAGGTAAGGGATATGCCTAAATTATTGTTTAGTTTTTTGCCATCGAAAGAAAGAAAAGTAGCCGAGCAAGGAATAGAAAAAGGGGAGAGGCGTACCGAGAAAGAACCAACCCCAATCTAATAGGATTACGAATGGTTCATTGTCAGATTTGAATTTCATTAGTCGAAAGAAGGCAATACTGAAGGAAGCAAAAGAAACTAATGAGTTGGGTCGAATTGTGGGAGCATTCACTATTGGAAATGAGGAAGAAATCGTGAGGAATATTGCATCGCTGATAGAAGCATACGGAGAGAGGCAGTAGCGTAGTGACGATGTGAGTGTTGTCGTGGAACATTCAGGGTCTGGGAGCAAGGTCAAAAAAGAAATCGATTCGTGATAGGTTACGACAACACTGGGGCGAGATGGTTTGCTTTTAGGAGACAAAGTTGGAGGATATTTCTTCGGCGGTGGTAGTACTATTTGGGTTTTGGATTACTTTAATTCTATTTTTACCCCCTCGATTGGTCGATCGGGGGGATGTTGATGATTTGGGAAGAGTCATGTTTTAGGGCAGACTGCAAGAGGGTGAATTGAAACTTTGTTAGTGTGATCGGCATATGGGTGAGGGAGAATTGGAAATGTGACATCATTTGCATCTATGCACCATGTTCGGTGGATGAGCAAAAGGAATTGTGGGATGTTTTAAGCGTGCACATGCTGGAAAAAAGATATCCCTTGGTGCAAATGTGGTGATTTTAACACGGTTCGATCATTGGAAGAAAGGCGTGGTTGTGTAGGGAATGTTCATGGGATGGAGAACTTAGGTCTAGCAGGTTGTAGAGGTGTACGTCGTGATTCGGTAGGCCGGGTGTTGGCTCTTTCTTCTGGTCCTTTGAGGGTGATGGACTTTAATGAAGCTGAATTACTCGAGATTTATGCTGCCGTGAAACTTCTTGCTAATTTTAAATGGTGGAATAATTATATGGTGATTGAATCGGATTCCACAGTTTCCATATCTTGGGTGATGCATAGAAAAAGATGACTATGGAAATTTTGGAATTCTTTCCAACGGATTGATGTTGCTTGTGGTAATCTTCATCGTCTTTGCTTCAATAATGTACCATTTGAGGCGAATAGTATTGCGGATATTCTTGCTAAGGGTGGTGTGGGACGTGTCTCATGGTTGAGTGCTGTTTATTGAGTTGCTTGCTATGTTATTTCTTTTAGCGTATGTTTTGATGTTTATAATATAACCGTGCTTGTACTATTTTCCTCCAATTAGGCTTAGGGAGGTTTTTAACGAGACACGCGTTTATATTTGTAAGGCTTATTATTAAATAAAGTATTGCCTTGCTGATAAAAAATAGTTATATTTATTTAACATAAATATAAATTAAAGTATTTATTTTTAAAATGTATATAATTGAATCAAATTTAAAATTTTATGTAACTGAATCAAAATCAAAATTTCATTGTATAATTACACTCAATCAAAATTTATGTATCATGTTATGAATATCTTTATTTATGGTGGATATCTATATATTAAATGAGATTTTAATGTACTTTATTATTAGGGTTTAATACCCATTGGAATTAGGGTTTCCATTTTATGCCTATAAATATAGAGTTTGAAGAAAGCATTGTACACAACACTATATTTCGCTCAATAACCGTGGTTCTTGTCGGCAATTCCCGTAAAAGATTGCAACAAGATATTGGTGACTACATCTACCGTATATTCAACTTAACTTAGAAATCCAGTATGTTTTCTTATTTATATATCGATATAGTGGTTGGTTAATCACTCTTATATTAAGGTCAGTGTATTTTGATCTATTATTTGATTATTATTTCGTTTAATATCCAATGACATTTTATTGCACAGAGTGTATATAAGTAACTCCAGGAACAAATATTCAGCCTTTAACGAAACCTACGGGATCAACTTAGTTTGAAAATTATGGTGGTAGAATGACCAACCGCTACTTTAACGAAAATGAAGAAAGCAGTGGATTGGATATGCCACTTGGTAGTGATATTTTTCAAGTTCCCTAGGCTATATGAACATCAACACAAAATTTTTCATTTACTTTTGCTTTATATATATACAAACATATATTTGAGATTAATTATTATTATTATTTGTCTGAATTTGACGTTTTGATTTTTAAGGTTCACAAAACATTATAATGAAAGGTGCGATTGTTTCATGGTTTGCCGAGGATGAACCATGTTCCAGTGCAGTTCTTTATTGGATTGAAAACCTTAATCAAAAGAAAAAGGATGAAGGCAAATTCAATACCTATAAGTTTTTTTTTTTATTTGGCATCTTGATTTTTAAGTCTGGTAAGTATTATATATATTGGTTGATCAATTATTCTTTAATAGTATGACTATTATAAAGTCTATATTTTCTTGAAAGCAATAATTCTTCTTTGTCGAAAAACTCGACTATAGATTTCTCCCAAGTTCAAGTTACAAAAATTCATCTTGATAAGAATTTTTATGGGAGGCATTCCCTGAAGTGAATGCAAGCAAGATGTTTATTCCATGCGATTATTGGATTTGTTTCATTCCCTGAAGTGAATGCAAACATGATAATTCATTATATGGTTAGTGAATAAAACTCAGTTATATGAATGTTTCAAATTAAATTGAAATTTTATTGTCAAAGTATCACTAATGAGGATATGTTAGAAAAACATACTCCACTTCTCACACAATTAATTTTGTCTTGCAGACACAATATCGTGAAAAAGGTTTTAAAGACTTATTGGCTCTGCTCCGTTCCTTGAAGTGAATTTGACATTTTATAGCGGAAAGAATAAATGCCGCATTAGCAATTGTGGTCGAGATTGAGGCCATAAAATAGACAATGATAAGATGATCATTTTAAGAATGCTTATACCCACTACAAGTGGGATTATAAGGATGACAAGAGTGATGGAGATCATATTAAAATCTTTATGTTATCAATGCGATGATATAAAGCATTGGTCTCGTACTTGTCAAACGCCGAAGCATTATAGACCTTTATCCATAATCATGAATGATAAAGGAAAGAAAATATAAACAAATTTTGTTCATGGAAATGGTAAAAATAATTATTGCATTGTTGGTCCAACTCATTTGGATGTTGTTGATTTCCTCATAACCCCCGAAGGGAATAATTCGCCTTATTTTATTTTAGTTCCTTATAATCTCTAAAGGAAATAATTGATCTTTTAATTTATTTTGCTTTATGTTAATTTGTTTTACATATTATTTATTTATGTTTTATATTATATATTTAAATATACTAAAACACTTATTTATTATCCACTAAAGAATATGTTACTTCCGGAATACAATATGCAATAAATTGTGACGATTTATGCTTAGCAGACAGTGCAAGTACTCATACTATATCTCAAAGTACTAAAAATATCAATGCTTCGGAAGATCAATAAATTCTTGAGACATTATCTTTAATAGATAATCGATTTGATATGCGCTATATTCAATATTTTTTATTCCTCGAAGTGAATGGAACAAAGAACATATTGAAAAGTTTATAATTGTGCATATTTTCCCATTTAAAAATGCAAGGAAATAATGTGAGTACTATATTCGGAAATACTAATATCATAGAAGGCTCAAGAGGAGCAAACATGTTATTGCAAAATAGAACTCAAATTCATATTCACAATGCGTTATACTCGCCAAAGTCGTGAAGAGACTTATTGAATTTTAAAGATATTCGCATAAATATATATCATATTGAGACTATTAGTCAAGGGGATGATGAATATCTCCATATTATGAGTATAACCTAAGGCAATAAGAAAATCTTGGAAAAATTACGTGCACTGTCATCTGGATTGTACTACAAAAGAATTAATACAAATTGAAGCTCATGCTATTGTAAACCAGAAGTTTACAGATAACTTTATTATTTGGCAAGACCGGTTAGGCCACCCCGGTTCAATTGTGATGCGAAAAATTATTGACACTTCATGTGGTCATTCATTGAATAATTGACAGATTCTTACAGACCATTTAAATATTTTACGATTTTAATCGATGCATCGACTAGATGGTCATATGTATCCTTGTTATTAACCTGCAACTAGGTGTTTGCGAGGTTACTTGATTAGTTAATAAAATTATGAGCACATTTTCCAGATTACCCTATAAAGACAATTTTTTTTGATAATGCTGGTGACATGCCACTTTAAATGTAGCATCACTGATTCGTATCAGACCAACAAGTTATCATAAGTTCTCCCCATTACAAATGGTTTTGGGTCAGGAACCAAATATTTCCCATCTTAGAATTTTTTTGGTATGCGATAAATGTTCTGATTGCTCCATCACAATGCACAAAGATGGTCCTCAAATGAGGTTGGGAATATATGTCAGATTCAAATCCCCTTGATAATTAAATATCTTGAGCTTTGATGGGGAATTTATTTACAGTTCAATTTGCTAACTATCATTTTAATGAGTCAGTTTTCCTAACATTGGGGGGAGAAAATAAATAACTGTGAAAAGAAATAAGTTGAAATGAATTATCATTATCTCATTTTGATCTACATACTCAACAAATGTGAACTAGAAGTTCAAAGGATAATTCATTTATAAAACTTAGCAAATCAATTGCCAGATGATTTTGTTGACCCTAAAAGAGTGACTAAGTCGCATATAGCGACTATGAATGCTCTGATTAAAATTGATGTCCTGGAAGGACAAACTCTAGTTTCTAATGAGTCTAACTCACGCCAGAAGCGTGGTAGACAAGTAGGTTCCAAAGATAAAAATCCTTGAAAAGAAAATGAGCTATATATTATGATGGTCTGATCGAGGGATCAACGAATTATGAAAACCTCTAGAAGAGATTAAAAGGTATCCAACAAAGACATTAGGCATGACTCGGGTACCTGATAATAAAGAGATCTCACTAAAATATGTCATGTCTGTAACTAGTGGAACCAAAATAAAATCGACGTCGATAATACTTTTGCATGCAGTATAACACTAGAGATTTTGGATGATAATGTGGATCATGAACCATTGTCAATTGGAAAATGTAAATAAAGAAATGATTGGCTAAAATGGAAAGAGGCAATTGTGGTGGAACTAAAATCTCTTTCGAAAAAAGAAGAATTTGAGCCTATAGTCTGTACACCGGAAGGTGTAAAGCCCATGGATATAAATGAGTCTTTGTGAGAAAGGGAAATGAAAAAAGGGGAAATCACGATATATAAAGCTTGTTTGCTTGCACAAGGATTCTCACAAAGACCTAGAATCAATTATGAGGAAACATACTCCTTGGTGGTGGATGCAACTACCTTTAAATTTTTTTTATTAGTCTGGCAATAAAAGAAGGACTTAATTTAATCCTAATTGATGTTGTTACATCCTATTTGTATTGGCCTCTTGATAATAACATTTACATGAAACTTCCAAGAGGATTTAAACTGCCAAAAAATAGTTATTTAAAGTTCTCGAGAAAATTATTCATTTAAATTGAACATATCTTTTTAAGGAATAAAACAATTTGAGCACATTTGGTATAATTGCCTCAGTGAATACTTATTAGTGAAAGGCTATAAGAATGATTCAATTTCTTGAGAATTTTTATTAAGAGATTTAGCTTCGAATTTGTTATTGTTGCTGTGTATTTTGATGATTTTAATATCATTGAGACTCATGAAAAGATCTCCTTGACAATGAAATCCTTGTGCATCAATCGACATGCATAGAAAAATGTTTAAAAGGACTTTACATGCATAACGTATATCCGTTGAGCACCCTTATGCTTAGTTGGTCCAAAAGTACTATAAAAGTGCTACGATACCATTACCTTTAGATATTTCAAAACTTGATGCCTCTTCAAATCATGTAAATAATTGTTATGCATGAGGCAAAGCCAAAAAATGTGTTTGGCTAAACATATCCAGAAGATATGTTAATTGCTTTCACAAGATAAGATGCAAGCTATCTTGTGCGGAGATAATGTAAAATTTATATCTCAATCGAAAGGTAAATACATCAAATGTGACAAAACAAAACATATTTCTTCAAAGATTCGTCTCTCATAATCTTCAAAAGAATAGTATTTGATGAATCCTTTCAAGCAGTAATTTGGAATATTTATTCACTGGTGCATACTTTACTTCAACATTTGAAGATTGTATTCAAGATTAAATTGTGAAGATTTAAAGATCTTATGTGATGTTTTCATGAGGGAGGGTAAATACGCGTTGCACGCGTTTCCCCTTAACCGAGGTTTAATCCCAATGGGTTTTCCTGGTAAGGTTTTTAATGAGGCAACATGTTATGCGTATCAAAGATGTGTGTACTCTTTTTTTCTTCACTAAGAATTTTTTTTTCTCACAGGGTTTTTATCTTAGTAAGGTTTTAACGAGGCACATTATCTTCATGGATATCCAAGGGGGAGCGTTATGAATATCTTTATTTATGGTGGATATCCATATATTAAATAAGACTTTAATATACTTTATTATTAGGGTTTAATAACTATTGAAATTAGGGTTTCCATCTTATGCTTATAAATATAGAGTTTGAAGAAAGAATTGTACACAACACTACATTGAGAATAATACAAGTCTCTCTTTTTGTCTCCTATCTTTCTCTTGTTCATGTTCTTCTTTACTTTATTCACAACATATCATATTATATATTTGATCAAAATTCTTGTATGATTTTAATATTTATCCCTAATCGTGCCTAAAACATCCTGACAACTCAAATACTTTTTTTAGTTAAACTCGTCTAATGCTCCAAAACTTTTAATAAAACTTGTCAATGAGCTTTGTTTTGACGTTAAATATGCATCACAAAAAATAGTTATCATGATCCTTTGATTAGTTATTTGTGTATTTTTTAAATAGTCTAAAAATGATTATAAAGTAGTATATGTTCTTAAATATTCTTAACGCTTTGATAATCGGGATTAAAAATGTAAGACAATCTTTATTTTTTCATTATTAAATGATTAGTTATCATGATCCTTTGATTAGTTATTTGTGTATTTTTTAAATAGTCTAAAAATGATTACAAAGTAGTATATGTTCTTAAATATTTTTAACGCTTTGATAATCGGGATTAAAAATGTAAGACAATCATTATTTTTTCATTATTAAATGATTTTAATATCTAACATATTTTTCAAAAAAACATCAATCTCTAAAATAATAACTAATCACTATGTCCAATGTTTATTTGAGAAATTATAAGGCAATTAAGGTATGGATGTTAGGAGAATAGCCCACGGTGAGGATTGAACACACAACCTTTTGCTTACGAAGCAAACGCACTGCCACTATGCTACGAAGGCACTACATGGATGAATAGAATATGACCAAGGTTGTTCATTAATTTCCTCAAAGTTCTCAGGGTATCCAAAATTGATTGTTTAAATATTTAATTGATTTGTTAACTTTTGGATATTTTTTGCATTATAATTTTTTTTGAAAATATTTTTTTACATTATAATTCAATACATAGATATAATTTTTAATTAATTATTTTTATTAATTTGTATCCAAATAAAAAATTTAAGAGTATATGTTTATAGGGATATTGTAACACCCTGATCTTGATCCTGATCCGGATCTGAAGCATTTCATTCTGGTCACCCAAAACCCGACCCAACAAATTTTAATTTTAAAATCATAGATTTAGCCAACATTTAAAACATTAAGCCATTTATAATCTCATGTACTTAAGTAACGGTATAAATCAGTTTACAAAATTGGAGCTCCGAGTTAAAAATATCGTATATCAAAATAATAATTCAAATAGAGTTTGCAGACTCAACATTTGTAAGGCCATATGAATAAAATAGCCCAAAATTAAACATAAAGTAATGTACTCTAAAGCGATGTGGTGCTGGTAAATCCCTCCACGATGTGCTCCTCGATCACGATCAACCTACTAACCTGCAAACTGAAAAAATGATTCCGAACGCTGAGCTTACAAAGCTTAGTGGTATATTTCTACTCTATCAAAATTCGTGATTATCATAAAATAAGCATGCGAAATAAATATAGTCTAGAGAACATATAAAGGCTTCACTATCTATGAGTCATCGTCTAGCCTACACAAGCTAGACTTCTTAGATCACCTATCTTGGGGCATCATTAAATCTACAAGAAGTCTTACATGTTCGACAATGCTTCACAATACTTGAGATCACTTAGCCTATCGAGATTAATTCATTCGTAAGCTATCATTTATAGCATACATACAACATACATAAACAAACACATACATCCCCTACATATTGTCCAACGAAGCCCAACTTTACCCGTGCTCACATAGCCATCGGGTTAAATACTGTACCCAGATTACCATAGCCTTGGATAGGTTCCTAACTGAACCCAGATCACATAGCCCTTGAGTGCATTGGATGTACTTGTTCACATAGCCTAAAGTACGCATCCCCTTATATAACCACAACCAGATCATATAGCCCTTAAGTACGTCGGATGTACTTGCTCACATAGCCTTAAGTACACATCCCCTTATATAAGTACCATAGTACTGACTCTAGGACATCTGAATTCTTTTATACAACATTCATAAGAAAAGAAATGCTCCATGAGCATTAATACACCTCCTCATGAGGTAAGTGACTCCAAGCCATGCCATCAAGGAAATGCCCCCAAGGATGACACAAATCAACATGGTTTATCTCTCGATTTATCATTACCAAACCTATGGTACGTTATGGATTGACATCAATAATTCTCACTAACCAAACCTTCTATGAGAATTATTATCAACTTAATATTTAGCAACAATTACCCATTATGCCCGTACATAGGGTTGAAATCTCAATTACGGAGTTTATTTATGTCATCTTACGTCCTTAGGTGTATATTGGACAATATCACATAATTTTCCAAACCCTCTAGCTCTAATTAAACTTTCTTCGGCAAAATGCCTAGTGGGTACCAGTACTGGACCCCGAGTACCGGTACTCACACACGTACCGATACTAAAATGGCTCACAGGAATTTTACAAGGCTATGCATATCGGTACGGGTCAACACGTACCAGTACTGCCCTAAATCACATACCAATATGGGTTGAATACCATACCAGTACTCCTCTCTCAATTTATTCTTGTTCTTCATTCGAACAAGGGGTACCGGTATAGGCTCTATGCGTACCAATACTGAAGCCCAGAAATGACTTCTCAAGGCTCGAAAATCCATTCTAACTTGTCTCTAACCACATCCAAAACCACCGCAAAAGGTAACTAAAGCTTATCAAGTTATTTATAGGTATATTAGAGTCATTTATCCACATTATTAACTCCAAAAATACTATCTTGATCATCAAAGACAAGCTTACCCAACAACACCCATAAAACTATAAAATCAAGCAAGGCAATTACTTTATGATTTTCAAGAAACATAGGAGTCAGAGATGTACTAACCTTAAGCCAAAAATCTCGAAATAACTCACCTCTTAGCTCCTTCAATTTCCTCTATTTGACCCAAGCTTGGAAGAAACCCTCAAACACTTCCTCTTGCCAAAAAGACATAAAAATTGTACCAATATTTGAGTTAACATCAAAAGGGAACTCTTAGCTACGAATTTACAACGAAAGAAATGGTTGGAAGCCCGTGAATCCCTAAAACCTCCAAAAACCCATAAATGGAGAAGCTTACCTTTCAACAAGAAAATACCATTTTTCTTGAAGTTCATGAGGTGGAGATCAACATACTTAAATCTTGGACCTTGGATGGAAGAAATGATGACGAAAGCTTGGATTTTTAATCTTTGGTGGGTATAGGGTTTGGGGAGGAAGATGAAAGAAGATGATAAAGAAAAAAGGGATGATATCACAATGTCTCCCTTCCCCCAATGTGAAGACAAAATGCAACAAAGAGATATCATCCTTTACTTTAAATAAGGATATAATCGTAACCTAAAACCCTCCACTTTCACCCTTGTCCCAAAATGGTCACCTTCCAATCATATATGGTCCAATTCTCGTATAATAAGGTCCAAACTTGACCCAATGGGTCCAGTTATCCAACCCAACATGAATGTCCATAACCCGAGTCAAAGTCCATCCGTTGACTTAAAAATTCGAGTTGTTATAGATATTACTTAACTATATATATACATATATATATATATATATATATCCCAATGAACAAATTATTATATTTTTTTCAATTTGTGTCCGAAGTGAGGGAAATGTTTTCAATATTCTTTATTTTCTTGAAAAAAAGAGCTCAAGAAAACAAACTTCATTATTTCTTTATTTCTTGGCATAAAGCCAAAAAATGCACCTAACGATTCACTGAATAGTCATTTTGGCCCCTTATTTTTTGAATCAATTTAACCCCTAACATTTTATTTTGGATCAAAATGTCCCCTCTGTAGATGAAAACTATTAATTAACTAACGGTAAATGGCTCAAAAGGACGCGACAAGCCTACATGACA
Organism: Hibiscus mutabilis; assembly: GCA_019671005.1. NCBI lineage: Eukaryota > Viridiplantae > Streptophyta > Magnoliopsida > Malvales > Malvaceae > Hibiscus > Hibiscus mutabilis. The sequence continues at coordinate 11,595,097 of CM033744.1, forward strand.
GTGCATACTGACATGGCAGTATCATATAGACAAAGATGTTGACTTGAAATAATGTCACACCAGTAAAAAAATAATTTTATAAAATTATATAAAATATAAAATTATTTTTTCTACTGACGTGTCATTTTATCAAATCATTTCAAGTTGTTTATCGTTAGTTGACTAACAATTTTCATCTGCAAAGGGCCTATTTTGATCCTAAATGAAATGTTAGAGGTTAAATTGGTTCAAAAAAAAGAATATAGGTCAAAATGACTATTCAATCAAATGTTAGGATCATTTTTTGACATTATGCCTTATTTCTTAAATAAATAATCGAATGTATTTGAATGTAACTCCTATTGTTTATTTCTTTGATAAAGGAGCTCACCCTCATGATATTTTTTAACAAGATTTGAAACATAATTTTATTAGAAGTTAAAAGGATTACAAATACAATAAACCCTAAATCATGAATAATTATAAAGAATTAAAAAATATATATTAAATCTCAAAGGGTGTGGAAGAAAGAAAAGTAAAATTCATCATATTTTAGAAGAAATTGGTCAGTATTCTAACTAAATTCCAACAATCATCTGCTTCAACTAGAACACTCCATGACTTACATAAATCTTTTTGCTGTAAAATCTTGACACATCGACAAATGACCACAAAAGGGCACAAAAATCTGAAACAACCACTAAATGACATTAAAATCTGAAGAGACCGTCGACCTTCCCAAATCAGAAAACTTCCACATAAGCAAACAATATTTCCATAAAAGCAGACAAAGAAACTACCATGAAAGCAGACAAAGTGACTAATATAAAAGTATACAGGGACGAAGTCTTGTATTGGTTGGGAGGTGATGTTGCCCTTCCTAAAACTTTTGATATAATAGCGCTTTAGGTCATTTTTAGTTTAAACCTTAGTCAAATAAGGCCTTTATACCTCCCAATTTTTTATATTTAAGGGATTAATAGATTCTTGCTTCTCCGAATGTTTGTTCCTAGCTCTATTACTGAAAATAAATAAATTGTGACTTTTGACAAAGCAAAGCACATAAAACAAGAAAAACTTGGAGAAAATACGCGAACACTCATAAAAAGATAGTGCTTATTTGTATGTAACCAAACTAAAAATTAAAATCAGCCAACAATACGAAAGTTGTTATCAGGGACATTTCTTGCGAAGAAGAAACAATAAAAAATGTTTTAGTACAATAACTACCAAAAAGAAAATTTGAATGTTCCCCTCATGATATTTAAAGGGTTTAGTTCTTTTACAAAAATTCAATTAATGAAATACAAAAAAAGGTGCGGCTGATTCATATTTAGCTTTGTAGAAAATTTGCCTTATTATTTTCTCCCTTTCTTTTATTTATTCATACTTTTAAATTTATTAATTATATTTCTTATGACTTTGCTACTATAAAATACAATGATGTTTTATAACAACAAAGCCAGATTTTATTGTGCTAATTTATTGATATAAAATATAGAGAAAAAACAATTGGAAAAATGAAGTATTTGCATTTTTAAAAATAACATATAAAAGAGAAAATAATAATAATTAATAGAAAATATTAATGATAATATTAAAAAATCCAGAAAAATGATTGTGGATGTTGTCATAGACTCATATGAACCAAATCTAAATAGCCCTTGATGAGGATCAAACTCGCGACCTTTCACATACTTAGCGAACACACTACCACTATGCTACAAGGCACTCATGTGATAATATTCAAAATATAGAATTAGAATATGTATACAATACTGACAACCTTCCAGGGAACTTTTTGGTTTCTTTTGTTAATGGGGAAAAATCAAGTGCTAGAAAACGTTTCAAATGAGTCTAAATCATTGGAATTTCTTTTTTATTAAATAGAGAAGTATTACATTTTTAAGGTAAATTTCGAGATTCAAACTCATATAATATAGGACAGTATGAGCATCCTTAACCACTTGGTCAATTAGTGGATCTCAAATCATTGGAATTTCTTTTGTTGATGTACCAATTGATTCTTTCGAGAATGATAGAACTTAGGTTGTTAAACTGGCTTGATGAAACAATTATTGCAACACTTGTACTCAATTAGCAATTTGTGTTTAATAGTATTGTAACTTTTATTTGCTTACTATTTTTGACTTTGTTGACTGATAAAGTGAACAAGGGTCGAAGATGGTGATCCGGTGGTGATCCCGATGATAGTTGTCGGTTTGAGCTCGGATGTAGTCTTTCTGGTATGGTATTAGTGTTCTTCGAGTGGGAGATCATGGGTTTCCTTGTTACATGCGTCCTTTTATACTGCTTGGACAGATGTCATAACAGGGTGGTCATGGCGCTGTGATTGGACTGGCTACGACTCGACGTTCTAGGTTTGTTTTGTCATCAGAAGCGATCACGTGTATCGACGCGTGGGCGCTAGACAGTGTTTGCTTGAGTACATTCGTCGGTCGTTCTTATCTATTCGTCTGTGTTGAAGGCTTCGTAGGAGAAGTTTGTTGTTGTTCGCCTTCGTTCGTGTTATGTGTTCGCAGGCTGTGACCTCTAGACACATGGAAGTAGGCGCTCGTAGGTACTAACATTTGCCCCCAGTTGAGGGAAGGTTATAACGTGATCTTGACAAACCTGAGAATTTTTGGCTGCCTTCTATGGCAGAAATTTTTATGGTGTAAAATATTTCTGTGGTAATGTTGCTTGCCACGTGTATATAATTAATGAACCATTTGATTTTCTTTAGAAATGAACCATTGTATACTAAACATCACATGGTTTACTTCTCTTTATGGGTGAAACGCCTCGGAGATGCTATTTTCCTGATTATAAATGGGTCTTGTCTTTTTTTAGGTTTTCACTTCATCTCTTTTGTTTTCATCTGTGTTTTTCTACTTTTATTTCGTTTTCTCTTTCGTGTTTTGATGGCTTTGAGATTGTGAAGACTGAGTGGATATATTTTCATGTTTCGATGGCTGACTCTATTATTGTTGAGAGTGATGAGTATGTATGTGCTACGGGATATGAGGATATGCATAGTACATTGGAGTGTAGAGGTTTGCACATTGCAGATAATTTTTGTTACAAATATAATTTGCCAATAGGATCGTATAGCTTGAATGATTGTCATGATGGGGATAAGGCGTTCGAAGGTAGATTTCATCTTCCGTTTCACTCTTTTTTTATGGATTGGCTCAATTGGTTTGATATTGTGGCAAGTCAATTATTTGGAATTGGTTGGTAGATTTTGATGACATACTTCTTCAGTTGCGGCCGGCAACAATAAGTACGCGAGGGTTTTGTGTCTATCGCGCGTTGTCCCCAAAAGATGTCGGTGATGATCAACTATGGTAATAATCTTCAGTTAGATAGAATTTTTTTTATCAAAATGTAATGTAAATTTGGGAGTTTCCCTTTTCCTGACTTCTGGCGTAGACCAACAAAAGATAGAGTTGATGCTCCTGAGCGAAGTGAGTTACCGCCCGCTGAGCTATCACAGGTTGAGAGGTTGGAAAGGGGTCATCCTTTGAGATATGAGGAAGTGTGCACCATGAAAAATGTAACATCCCAAAATTATCCCAAATTGAAAAACCCTAAAATTTAAAATCCCTAATTCAGAATCCTAGAAATTTGGGAATTTAATTCAGAAACCCTAATTGAGTTTGAGGTTTAAATAGAGAAAATTCAGAATTATAGGCTTAATTTAGAATTCGTGGGTTAATTTGTAGATCAGAAAAAACTTAATTGCTCGTTTGCAAACCCTCATTCAATTCAGCGGCTCCTCTCGTGATTTACCCATTAAATTGGGTATTAAATCACCCTTTTCGGCTAATGAGAGGCTCTTGATATGCCATTCCATTGGTAGTAGCCACTCTCCCTCACCTTCTATCTCTCGATATCCATGCCCTCACCTCTCTCACGTGAAATAACGCCCCCTCTCCCTTTGTTCTCCGATCAAGATCCAGTGAGCCTTTGCCGCAATCTTTTTCGTTCAACGTCACCATCATCGTGACCGTCTTCGAACCGTGAGCAAACTCCAACCATCGTTATTCCCTCGTCGATCATCGTTTACGAAAAACCTATGTGAAACCCCTTCGGTTCTTCTTGTGTTGCCGTCTTCTCTATTATTTTCTTTATCGTCGTGCCCTCCTCTACGACATTCACCGCTTGTTTTTCGTTCGTGAGTATGGGTAAGCCATTAGTTTTTCTCTTGTCTATTTTTTGTGATTTGAGTAGTTTTTCGATCTCAGGTTCATGAATGACCATTGTGGTAATTCGTCCCAACTTGGAAACGGTAAAACCCAAATTCTGCTCCTAAGTTATTTTTCCGTGGCCTTACAAATACATTGTTTGCTTTTGTCAAAACCATTGCATTCAACAGTATAATGGTCCCCCTTTTAAATCAAAGCCATGTGTAGGCATCAACTAAGCCATTTTTATTAAAACAGTGAAAGCCAATCGATTCGCGTTTTTAATTTGTAGGTGAGCTAATTCTTTTAAGGGTCACTTTTACATGTGCTTTCAATAAGGTTGCAAAAGCAGCAGGTGATGTCGGACAGAGGACAAAAAACAAACAAAAAAGTGGAAGCAGCTAAGGAGAAATGGAAAATCGAAGTTAGCGTGGGGTCCTCCACTTGGTTTACATGATGCTGCCAATAATCAAGGGGAAGTGAATTTTGTCTTGTCCTAGAGCATTAATTAATAATGTTTTGCAAGTGGTTTCTAGTGTTATTTTGTTTAATTAATTCTTGGTTTTACAGATTAGTCATTCGTTTTTAAGGTTCAAACCATCTTGGAACCAGTATAACTCCAGAAAGTGATAAAGGCATCATAATAATCCGAACGATCCCAAGTTATCTTCAGGTGATTACGTTTTCGTGACCCACGAGTTACTTCCAGTTGTTCAGGCCGACCGGGCATGTCTTTTAAGGTCTTCATGTTTAGATTCGGTTATGCTTGGAGTTGGACTCGAGCGCGTCACTCGTCCTTTTCGATGATAGAACTTTTGACCGCTTAAGGTGTGTCTCTTCTTGTGCTATAAACTTATGTTTTTCTTACTATGCTATATACTTGTGTGAAATGAGATTTTTACATCTTGCGAGATTTGTTATGTGTTGTGATTTGTGAAAGTTTTCAGTTATCATGCATAGCATATCGGACTGTGTTTTAAGTAAAAATCAGATTTACAAAACTATGAAATATCAAATTTACAGAAATTGTGAAACATTGGATTTACAAGATTGTGTAATTTGAATTTTAACAATTCAAGTTTCGGATAAGATTCAGATTTAACATCAGCATCATAACATTGGGGGTATACGGATTGAGATTGTTTGGGGAAGTTCAACGGGTTCACCCTTCGGGCTAAATTTTTTTTCAGATCAGTGGTTCCACCCTTCGGGCTGAGTTTCACTTCGGATGGTGACGATGGAAAGAGTAGGTTCTGGAGAAACTTACTCTTGGGTCGGTGTATCGGAGATTAGGTACTGAGATTTCATGTGCATCAAACGTCATTTCATTATGATTAGACTTACTGTGATTCAATGTGTTTTCAAAAGACTTTATCAGAAAATTGAATAATGTTTTAATTTACTGTTTGCTTGCACTTTAGAGACACACTAAGCCCTTTAGCTTACACCCCCACAGTCTTTCTCTTTCAGATATACTCAGACTCTTAGGCGACTCGGTACTTGGAGCATCTCGTGTTTTATCCAGATATTTAATCATAAGTATGAAATATATTTAAGTAGTTTTTCAAATTATTGATTATGTTTTTTTGGATAATTATGTAATTTCGGACATCGAGACTCATTAATTTGGGAATTATTGGATGCATGCATTTTTGATTTTTTATATATTTTATTAATTATCTGAACATTGTTTAAAAGATTGAGTTTTATAATAATCAGAATATTTATTGAGTTTTACTTATTTAATCGATTACTTTGAATTACAATTTAATTTAACCTAAAGTCTTTTCTTAAGGGACAAGTTTAAAACATGACTTCTTAAATTCGACCAATTTCTTCTTGGTCGAGTTTAGGGGTTACATTTAGTGGTATTAGAGCCCGGTTCAACCCTCGGGCTGGGAGGTTCACAATAATAGTTTTTAAAATATTTTCTACTTTTGCATGCATCTGAAATATTTTGGGTAAATGAGAATTTTTAGAAAAACTCACTATGACTTTAGTTAATTTTTTTACTGAATTACTTTGTACGTATTTTAAATCTGAGACTCCAATGCCGAATCTGGCTCTAGGTTATTACCTTTTGTCGATAGTATATTATGCCACTGCGTATGAGTTTTAGCTTTGTGATTGGTCGTGGTCGTGGCTGAAGCCATACCGTCGCTTCTAGTTATGATCATCCACCTTCTGTTGAGAAAACAGAAAATCTGAATGAGATATCAGAAAATGAGAACGAACTGTTAGGAGGCCAACAGACTTAGAGTAATAACTCTCATGACGTTGAGGACTTTGAGCCAATTTAGTTGGGTAGCGCCACGGTGAATCATGAGTTGCTGCGTTATCTCTGCTAATCAGAGGGTTTGAGGAAACCTATATCTACAGAATTTATAGCTGCTGGAATGAAATTGTTTGAGGGTAAAATTGGTACATATCCAGCTGATGCAGAGTATTGGTTAAAGAAATTGCAACGACTGTTTGTTGAGATGAGTTACCCTGCCAATCAAAAATTGAGGGTTGATGTATCATTACTAGAGGGTGAAGCACAGAATTAGTGGGAGTCAGTGATAAATATCAACCCTGCTAGTTAGATCACATGGGAGTATTTTTGACAGGCATTTCAGGATCGATATGTCAGAGTTGAGTTTCTAGCGAAGTGCTGCGATGATTTTATGAATCTGAAGCATAACAACATAACAATTAACGATTATGAGATAGAGTTTATGAGGATAATAAAATATGTTTCTGGGATAGTTACGACTGAGAAAGATAAATGTGATTGGTTTTTGAACGAGATTCTTCTAACGATCTGAAAAGATGTGGTTACGCATTAGGATTTGTTGTTCAATGTTTTGGTAGGTTGAGCTAAGTCTGCTGAGAGGATTGATGCACGCATGAAAGAGAATGCGCTTCAGAATGCTGACCAATTCGGGAATCAATCGGCCACGTCTGCTCAATCAAGTTTTTTTTTCAACTCATCTGGGAAGAGGCCTAGGGATGAGTTTGTTTCTCAAAGTTATCGAAACGTGAAACTTGCAGTATCAACGGTTCTGCCTAGTAGCGTGGGTAGTTCAAAAGTTCCTCGTCTTGTTTTTGCATGTGGTTATTACAATAAAAAGCATAATAGAGAGTGTAGATGGAGGCAAAGAACATGTTTTAGATGTGGTTCCCATGATCATTATTTAAAGAATTGTTCATGTCCACCTACTAGTTTTTTGTACAGAGTCGGTCACCAGTATTGGTTCAGGCACCTCATTGAGGTTGAGGACATATTAGGTTAGCCGTTTTTAGTACTACTAATAGAGGTAGGCCTACTCAGAGTAATAGATTAGCTAGATCCGAGATTAGGCGATCATGTTTAGTAAGTATGACCGGAGCTCGTGATGGTTAGGAGAATGCATTTGAAGACATAGTAGGTACATTTTGATGTATCCAGTTCGTATCTTTGATTTGATGGATTATGAATTCAGAATGAGATAGTATATGTGAGTGCCAATTTTGAGAATTGTTCCTAAGTCTAAGAATTTCGAGGACAAAATTTCTTTTAAAGGAAGGAGAGTTGTAACACCCCAAAATTATCCCAAATTAAAAACCCTAAAATTTTAAATCCCTAATTCAGAACCCTAGAAATTTAGAAATTTAATTCAGAAACCCTAATTGAGTTTGAGGGTTAAATTGAGAAAATTCAAAATTATGAGGCTTAATTTAGAATTCGTGGGTCAATTTGTAAATAAAAAAACTTAAGTGCTCGTTTGCAAACCCTCATTCAGTTTAGTGGCTCATCTTGTGATTTACCCATTAAATTGGGTATTAAATCGCCTTTTACGCTAATGAGAGGCTCTTTATATGCCATTCCATTGGTAGTAGCTGCTCTCCCTCACCTTCTATCTCTTCATATCCATGCCCTCACCTCTCTCTCGTGAAATAATGTCCCCTCTCCCTTTGTTCTCCGATCAAACTCCAGTGAGCCTTTGCCGCAATCTTTTTCATTCAACGTCACCATCATCGTGACCGTCTTCGAAGCATGAGCAAACTCCAACCATCGTTATTCCCTCCGGTCGTCGTTTACGAAAAACCTTGGTGAAACCCCTTCAGTTCTTTCTGTGTTGTCGTCTTCTCTATTGTTTTCTTTATCGTCGTGCCCTCCTCTACGACATTCACCGCTTGTTTTTCGTTTGTAAGTATGGGGAAGCCATTAGTTTTTCTCTTGTATATTTTTTGATCTGAGTAGTGTTTCGATCTCGGGTCATGAATGACCATTGTGGTAATTCATCCCAACTTAGAAACCCTAAAACCCAAATTCTGTTCCTAAGTTATTTTGCCGCAGCCTTACAAATACATTGTTTGCTTTTGTCAAAACCATTGCATTCAACAGTATAATAGTCCCCCTTTTAAATCAAAGTCATGTGTAGGCATCAACTAAGTCATTTTTATTAAAACAGTGAAAGCCAATCGATTCGCGTTTTTTAATTTGTAGGTGAGCTAATTCTTTTAAGGGTCACTTTTACATGTGCTTTCAATAAGGTTGCAAAAGCAGCAGGAGATGTCGGACGGAGGGCAAAGGACAAATGAAAAAGTGGAAGCAGCTAAGGAGAAATGGAAAATCGAAGTTAGCGTGGGGTCCTCCACTTGGTTTACATGATGCTGTCAATAATCAAGGGGAAGTGAATTTTGTCTTGTCCCAGAGCATTAATTAATAATGTTTTGCAAATGGTTTCTAGTGTTAATTTGTTTAATTAATTCTTGGTTTTACATATTAGTTATTCGTTTTTAAGGTTCAAACCATCTTGCCACCAGTATAACTCCGAAAAGTGATAAAGGCATCATAATAGTCCGAACGATCCCAAGTTATCTTTAGGTGATTACGTTTTCGTAACCGACGAGTTACCTCCAGTTGTTCAGACTAACCGAGCATGTCTTTCGAGGTCTTCATGTTTAGATTCGGTTATGTTTGGAGTTGGACTCGAGCGTGTCACTCGTCCTTTTCGTTGATAAAACTTGTGACCGCTTAAGGTGTCTCTTCTTGTGCTATAAACTTATGTTTTTCTTACTATGCTATATACTTGTGTGAAATGAGATTTTTACATCTTGCGAGATTTGTTATGTGTTGTGATTTGTGAAAGTTTTCAGTTATCATGCATAGCATATCGGACTGTGTTTTAAGTAAAAATCAAATTTACAAAACTATGAAATATCAAATTTACAGAAATTGTTATGTAACTTGAATTTCAACAATTCAAGTTTCGGATGAGATTCAGATTTTAACATCAGCATCATAACATTGGGGGTATGCGGATTGAGATTGTTCGGGAAGTTCAGCAGGTTCACCCTTCTAGCTGAATTTCGTTTCGAATTAGTGGTTTCACCCTTCGGGCTGAGTTCTACTTCGGATGGTGATGATGGAGAGAGTAGGTTCTGGAGAAACTTACTCTTGGATCGGTGTATCGAAGATTAGGTACTGAGATTTCATGTGCATCAGACGTCATTTCATTATGATCATACTTACTATGATTTAATGTGTTTTCAAAAGAATTTATCAGAAAATTGAATAATGTTTTGATTTTATGTTTGCTTGCACTTTAGAGACACACTAAGCCATTTAGCTTACACCCCCAATAGTCTTTCTCTTTCAAATATACTCAGACTCTTAGGCGACTCGATACTTGGAGCATCTCGTGTTTTACTTGGATATTTAATCATAAGCATGGACTATTTTTAAGTAGTTTTTCAAATTATTGATTATGTTTTTTTTGGATAATTATGTAATTTTGGACATCGAGACTGTCATTAATTTTGGAATTATTGGATGCATGCATTTTGAATTTGTTTTTTTAGATATTTTATTAATTATCGGAACATTGTTTAAAAGATGGAGTTTTATAATAATCAGAATATTTATTGAGTTTTACTTATTTAATCGATTACTTTGAATTGCAATTTAATTTAACCTAAAATATTTTCTTGAGGGACAAATTTTCAACGCGACTTCTTAGATTCGACATATTTTTTCTGGGTTGGGTTTAGGAGGTTACAAAAAATGTGTGGGTGCAATGTTTGGGAGGTAAAAGTCCAAATGGTTGGGATGATGTGGATTTTGGTTCATTTCTTAAGGGTTATTTGGCAAATGTCCCCCTTGTACTGAGGCGTGGCCTTTCTGCGAAGAGGGTGATCGTCGCGTAGCTAGGATTCTCTTAGGGGTTGAAGATGAGCTTGAGAATATTCTGTCTACCCATAATAATTATCGTATTCGCACATAGAAATATCGGAAGGAAGATGCTCCTCCGGGTGGGGTTAGTGAAGAAGCTGCTTCACTTGTTCCTAGAGGTAGTGTTGACCTTACTCCACCCTGACTTAGGCGTGATAGGAATCATGCTCGAAGCACTGCCAGTGGTAGTAGGAAGCGAATTGTTGTACGTTCGTTTGTTGTTTACTCTTCAGAAGAAGAAAGTAACTCTGCTAATTTGGAACGCCAGAGAAAAAGACAAATGGATATAGCTGCTTCTTCTCTATGTACTCCTGGAGGTACTTTCATATTATAGATGTTCGCACGTTGCATTATTAGCGGTTAAGCGTGAACCAACGAGTATGTTAGCCACTGTTAGCGAACGAGTATATTCTTCGGACTTAGTAGAGGTAACGTACCCACAAATTATTATCAGTGAACAAGTGGGCTCGCCCTCCTTACTGAGGTCGGCGACTATGGAGGCCTCTATCGCAATCACGAGCATTGTCGTCCCTTGTTTAGCAAGTTCGTCGATATTCCTACTGTTTCGACTGTGTAGTCCTTGAGTGCAAGGGTCGCTGATTCGCCAGCATTAGATGTTTTGGAGGTGGCGACTGGCTAATCAGATGAGGACTTATAGCTCAAGAAAGCTCCTTACTGCGAGAAGGAAGGGTTTGGGCACGATGAGGCTTGTTGAATCTTCGGCCATTCTGGCCACATCTACTACTGTTACTCCTCCCGTATCTACGAGCCTAATAAGCTTCGTTGTTGATAATTTCAACCAATACCACCACAATTATTGCTCCGCTTACTGGTGGCTTACCAAGCTCCCCACCTATTTCCACTGCTTGTCCAGGTACACTACAAAAAAAATTAAATTACCGAGGGAAAGATTTCGACGGTCATAATTTACCGATAAAAATAAATTATTTCGTCACAAAGTTGTGACTGATTGTAGTTTCCGACTGAATTATTTTTTCTGTTAGAAATTGTTTGTTTTGATAAAAAAAATATCAATTTCATTTATGACGAAATAATAATTTCGTCAAAAATTTTATTCATTTTAATAAAAAAATATACTCATTTAATTTGTGATGGAACACCATTTCGTCAAAAATAAAAAAAAATAAAAAAATAATTACTTCACAGCACATTTAATCTACAACAACTCATCTCCCTTTTCAACCCCACATAAAAATATTAATTGAGATAATTAAAACTTATTAATTATCTCAACTCCCTTTTCAACCCCCAGTTTTTCATTACCGTTTGCTATAATTCCCCACTTTCACTTTTCCCAGCATTCCCCCATGCAACACCCAAATTCCCTTGGAGCTGTAACAACCCCCTGGTGTGGACCACAAGCTTTGCTTGAAGATTGGTACGGGTATTTCTGCAATATTTTTTTTTTGCATAGACCAATATTTTTTTTATTTCTATTATATATTTCTATAAAATATTTTTCTTACGTTTTCTTTTTTTGTGTGTGTGCAGAATTTTAATATTTTATGGTGAATGGATTTTTATAGTGTAAATTGGTTCATGTAAGCATTTTTTATTTTTTATTTATATTATGTTAAATATTTAATTTTTCTTTTATATGTTCACTTGAAATTATAATATACTGATTTATATGCATTTATCCTTTATTGTTACTGATTTATGTTGCTGAGCTGTAACACCCCGGAATGCACCTCAAGTTTTGCTTAAAGATGTGTTTTGCTTGAAGATGTGGCATGAGACCCTTTTAGAGCCATTTGTTAGTATTTCTTCAATTTTTTATTTCTACTATATATTTCTGTAAAATATTTTTCTTACATTTTCTTTTTTTATGTGTGTGCAAAATTTTGTAATTTTATGGTCAATGGAATTTTAGAGTGTAAAGTAGTTCATGTAAGTATTTTTTATTTTATATTATGTTAAAGATTTAATTTTTTCTTTTATATGTCCACTTGAAATTATATTATACTAATTTATATCCATTTATCATTTATTGTTACTGATTTATATGCATTTATCCTTTTTTATTTTATATTGTAATTCTAGATTGAAAACTGTCGTTTGTCTAAATGATTTAGCTATTTACTTTCATGGCTTATATATAGCATACTCGATCATCTACTTATACAAAATAAGATTTTTCTTCTACAAAGGTTATCGCTTTGCATATGCTCAATGATAATATAGTGCAAATTGCTTCCTTTTTTAATAGTTAGTGCAAATTGCTTCTGATTAATTAATAAACTTCTTTTTAATGATATTGATAACATAGCTATTTTTTTACATTTATAAGAAAAATTATTTTTAAATTTTTGTTTTTGATGTTTTTGGTTATTTTTTTATAGAACTCTGAAATTTTCTACCGAATTTGTGAGCTGAGGTAAGTTTTAATTTTATTTTTTTAAAATATAATGCTATCAAAATTTATTAGTATTAGCCTTTTAATTAAAAAAGTGCAAAATAGATCAAAAAGTAAAGAAAAATTATTTGCATGTAACATAGTTTAATAATTTCTAAGTTGTATTTCTTGTATTATCTGGAAATAGAAATAAAAAGTAGTAATATATATTAAGAGTAAATAAAACATTTTTGCATACCAAGATGACGAGCCTGAGTCTCATCCAATACAAATAGTGACAAATGATGAACTTGAGCTATTAATTGATGACTCAGCAACACAATTAAATATTGTGGATGTCAAAGTTGAAGATGATTCAGACGAAGATGAAAATCAGAATGAGTACTTTGACTTAACAGAAGATGATTAGGCGTAGTTTTTGCTATGTACTGTCAATTTTTTTCTATTTACTATCAATTTTTGTTTTATTTGTGTATTTAATTTATCATTGTGAATTATAGCTATAATTACATTTTTTTTGCACAAATTATGTCTGAGGCTAGAGGTAGAGGATCTCCATACTCACCCTTTACCGGGACCCACTCACTAGTTGATGCATGTAAATAGATCAGAAAGTAAAGAAAAATTATTTGCATGTAACATAGTTTAATAATTTCTAAGTTGTATTTCTTGTATTATCTGGAAATAGAAATAAAAAGTAGTAATATATATTAAGAGTAAATAAAACATTTTTGCATACCAAGATGACGAGCCTGAGTCTCATCCAATACAAATAGTGACAAATGATGAACTTGAGCTATTAATTGATGACTCAGCAACACAATTAAATATTGTGGATGTCAAAGTTGAAGATGATTTAGACGAAGATGATTAGGCGTAGTTTTTGCTATGTACTGTCAATTTTTTTTCTATTTACTATCAATTTTTGTTTTATTTGTGTATTTAATTTATCATTGTGAAGTATAGCTATAATTACATTTTTTTTTGCACAAATTATGTCTGGGGCTAGAGGTAGAGGATCTCCATACTCACCCTTTATCGGGACCCACTCACTAGTTGATGCTAGATCAGAGGTTCCTCGTGATACTGATACGAATACAGTTCCAGAGACCATTTCGAAGACAGTTCAGACCATTTCTCATGATAGCTCTACTTCGCGGACAGTTCAGACTATTTCACATGTTAGTTCTACTACGCTGATGGCTGACTCTAGTGTGCCATCGTCCGGTGTGACAGTGGATTCACACGGACGAGTACAGGTTTTGTTGCACGGTCCTTTTGCTAAGCATTTTTTTTCTTGCTATTTTATTTAATAATTCATGATCATATAAGTATATATATTTCTAAATTGAAAAATGAATGTTGGCCTTGTACAGTGGGAAATATGAATTCCAAAAGCATAGTTATTACAGAAAGCCAATTGGAGTGGCTATAAAAAAACATTTTCATCCAAATAGCTTTAATTGGAGAGTTGTTCCAGAAGAGACGAAACAAATTTACTTTGATGAGTTCAAAGTATGTATAAAACTAGTCAATTTAATTATACAAATTATTATTACTGCTACTATTAATATATACTAATAGTTCACTTTATTGAATTTTGCAGAAAATATTTTGTTGGGAGTCTGATAAAGAGCCACATGTGATCAAATGTTGGAACAAGGCAACTGGGGTCTCATACACTGAGGCATTACATCATTGGCGTTGTAATACCAAGACAATGCCTCAATGTATGTCAGAAGAGACATGGCAATCCTACATAGATCATTGGAATTCTCCAGAGTTTAAAAAAAGTGAGCAAGCTAAGAAAAATCGTCGTCGTGGTGATATGGAGGCAAAACCATTAGGCTCTCATACGGGAGGTTCCATTTCCACAATATAGTGGAAGGAACGACTGGTATGTTTCTCTTAATATATACTTTTTATATGATTAATATACTATCAATATATTTAATTCGCTTATGTAAATGAATTTGTTTTAGGAACATTGTACTAGTGAGACAGTAGGTGCATTTCCTCTTTACAGGTTTACTCATACGAGTAAAGACGACAAAGATAATGGTTGGTTCAGTGACAATCATCGGGAATTTGCTGTACGTTATTCTCAAAATTCTTATCAAAAGCTTTCCATTAACTAGTGTAACTTGTTTTTATTTAATATAATAAATTATCATTTTTTGTAGAACAAGTATTTGCAGACACTAGCAGCAGCCCAATAGGCTGCAAGTGCTGCAAGTGTGGATGAGTCATCTTCAGCATTAGTTGACCCAAATAAGATATTTTTAGAGGTTTCTGTTGGAGTAAGCTCAAAGGGTCGGGTGTTTGGTGTTGGGTCTGCAGCTCCCATATACTATAACACGTCTCAAACTTCTGGTTCTTCAAAAAGGTCCATACCGAAAAATCTAGAGCAACAACAAGAGATCGATGCATTGAAGGAACAATTGAGGCAAGTCACAGAATGCCAAGATACAATAATGGCTTTGCTAATGTCACAACAACAACAACAACATCAACCGCAACAGCAACCACAAGGATACTCTCAGATGCTTTTCGAAGCAAACTATAATGGACAAACAGGTCTTAAAACGCTATTTCAATTAAATATATATATATATATCATTATAATTATTATCAATTACAAGTTTGTTTTCAACTAATTATTTGTTTTTAGGTTTCTACCCTCCGGTGCATCATCCTCCACTTTATCCAGGGTTTAGTGGCATGCAACCTCTTATGCGTCCAACCGCATCGATGCCTTTGCACCCACAAGTGACTTATCCACCAAGTGGTAGCACACCTCTGGCACCTTTTGTCCAGCCACCCACCAATCAAGAAGAAGCTTATTATCCAATTCCTCCATCACCACAACAATGCAATGGGGAAAATGCATCTTGAATTTCAGATGATATTTACTTTTAGCTTTCTAATTTTACTTCAAGTTTTTGAATATTATCTGATGTTTTGTTGAACTGTAATGCTTCTATACTTTTATTTGCTTATCAAAGGAAAGACAACAAGGTTAGTGAGCTTTTCCTCCCTTAGGATTTAGAGGGAGGTTTTTAGAGACGGTTACCTTGTTTATTACAAAAAAATCTAAAATTAATACCACACTTTAAACATATAATATACAAAAAATTAGATAATACTTCTTGAAATTACAATTTATTACTATCGATTTTACTAAAAATTTAAACAATAAACAAAGGGATTATTCTTCTATTTTTTATTTAATAATTTTTAAAAAAGTTCATTTTTTAAAAAAAAATATTTTAAATTTGTGATAGAATATGTGGATCCATCACAAATTTGTGATGGAATATGTGGACCCGTCACAAAATTCTGACAAATCCACGTATTCCGTCACAAATTTATGACGGGTTCATATCTTCCGTCACAAATTTTAGAGTTTTTCTTTACCCGCTGTAATCTTTCAATTTCCCTCCATTGAAACATAAAATTTCAAACCTACCCACTTTTTACCCTAATTTTTTTCTAATTAAACCTCTCTAAACTCATTTCTCTCTCAGTTCTTTCTTCTCATTTCATCTCTTCTTATTAACTCATTTTTTTCTAATCAAAAGTTCTTCTCTTAATTTCATCTTCTCTTTTATTATCATTTATCAATATTGATGTAAGTTTTAGTTTTTATTCAATGTAATTTTTTAATATTCACTTTATTTATCATACTATTTTTAATTAATCACTAACATCTTTCATTATATTTTGTAGGTTGCTTGGAAATTTTTAAATGACAACAATTTTTTAGTATGCAAACTTTGTATTTTACTCTTTTTTATTATTGAATATTGTATTGTTTATGTATAGTGTACAACCATATATTCATATTTATTAGAAACATTGAATTGTGAAATATATGTAGTAAATCCATATTTAATCTTAGCTAATATGGTGAATTTAATTTTTCATCGTATGCTATTATTTTCTTATTAAAGTTTTACCAAAATACAATATAATCTTGTTATTAGTATTATTATCATCTGATTTTTCAAATTAATGTAATTATTTGAATTATATTAATTATTAATTTTTGGTACATTAATTAATTAAATAAAAATTTGGATTCATTATATTTTGGAGGGAATCCAAATTTTTTCGGGTTGAATCCCGATAAAATTTTCCTCCTTTTTTTAAAAAAATTAAGATTTTAATTTTCGACAGAATAGATGTAATCCATCGAAAATTGAGAAATTTGAATTTCTTTTTATATTTTTTAATATTCCGACAGAAAAGGTATGTTCGACGGAAACATAAAGTATTTTATATATATAATTTTTCGAAGGATTTTAAATGTTTCGTCAGTAATTTACTGACGAATTTTCGTCGGTAAACTTCTGACGAATTATTTTATTTCTTCGGAAATATTGGTTTCAACCAGCATTTTGCTGATGGCATTCTTCCCTCACAAATTCCGTTAATAAAATTAAATTCCGTCGTAAATTCCCTCAGAAATTCCATCAGCAATTACACATTTTTTGTAGGGGTAGTTTATTACAAATTTGATGTATGTTGTAAGCTTGGTTGTTAGTTTAGTTTGGTCTTATTTAGTGGTACTTTTGCAGGAACTAATCTAGTGGATTCCACCATCGTTTATTGCATTGCATCTGCTGGGGTTCCAACACCTTCTGTACTTCTTTCGGCTCCCATGGCCACGTTGTCCTCTAACCCTTTGTCAAGCAAACTTGCTTGGGCCCTCACTCTGTGGCCAGCGTTTTATCCTTGAAGGAGTAACTGGGAGACAGAAAAGTGGTTTCATCCTGAAACTGCTACAAGAAGTTTGTGCACCCTATACTCCAACAACATTGCCTCATCTATGCCCTTGACCTACAGCAGGAGGGCCGTTGAAGGAGGTTAGGGTCTTATTCTAAGAGCTGGGTTGTGTGCAGTATAATATGGAGATAATTTTATTATTCTAAAAAAAAGTGGTGAACATGTGAAAACAATTGTATCAAGTTAACCCTTTCTTAACAATTAGGTTACGATTCAATAACCGCTATAATAATTATCCAGCCGTTTAGGTTAAACAGTACGGTTAACTTATCATGAACACCCTTAATTAAAATTCACGTAGTTAATGTGGCAACTTCCATAATAGTCTATATGTATTTTATTGTTAATATGATACAGTGACATGTCAATAAATGATTTTAAAAATGTAAAATAATCTATTTTTAAAAATTAATTTATGGCTTAAAAGCACAATTTAGTTTTAAACTATATTTATTTTATCAAGTTGTCCCCCTTTTTTTGAAATATTTTAGCCCTTGACTTTAAAATGCCACTTGGGTTGTCTATTTTTTTTAATATTAGAAATTTTTTTCGTCAATCAGAGTGTTATGTGACATTTTTGATCAAATAATTGTGGTTGATTTTAATAAAATAAATAAATAACATGTTAAGTCTCTTAGGTTTTAGGTTTTATTTTGTTATGTTTAATCTTTTAAAAAATTAATTTGAAATTGACTCTTTTTTTTAATTTTTTTATAATTTAGTCAAATATTATTTTATAATTTTATAATTTATTTTTATTTAATATACTAATACTATTATGAATTTTATTTAATTATTTAATCCAATAATATTTCTTTAGTATTATTTTTTATTTTTTCTAAAATTGATTGTTATTTATTTCTATTTTTTATAATTTAGTAAAATATTATTTTATAATAGTATGTTATTTTTATTTCATATGTTAACATTATAATTTTATTTAATATATTTAAGACAACAATTTTATAATTTTATTTTTCTGAAATTGTCTCGTATTTATTTCTAAATTGTATAACAATCTAATATTATTGGACTAAGTTATAAAAAATATAGAAACAAGTAGGGTTCTATTTTGAAAAACAGTTAAGGACTAAATTGAATAAAAATAAAAAATTGAGAGGCTTAACATGTCTTTTATCATTTTCAACAAAATTAATCATATTTCTTTTTTATCCAACGTTAAAAAATAAAATAACTCGAATAACATTTTAAAGTTAAAAAACAATCACTCCAAACAAACTTTACAGAATAACTCAATAAATAGTAATGTGTTTTAAGTTTTTATTGGGGTAAACTACACAGCAAACACTGTACTATTATTTTTTTCCTATTTTGGTCACCAAACTTTTTTTTGCAAAAAACATCGCTAATGTTATGTTTCGTTCTTATTTTAGTCATCGATCGTCAAAAAGTTAACGGTTATGTTGATGTGGATTTTTATTTTATTTTTTAATTTTCCATGTCATTTTTTCTCTCTCTTCATAAGCAATATATGTGTTATTTTATAATATTTTATTTAAACTAATAGAATGGTGACACGTGTCACCGCCTATTGGTGAAATAAAAAGAAAAAAAATTAAGTTCCTTTTGCAAGAAGCGATAGTAGATCCGAGCTTGGATAGGGGTTTATCGCCTAACCACCAAGCTAAAGTTGGAAGTTCGTTAAGTTCTAACAAAAATGTATTTATGTCATGGTTTTGAAAACTACTGCAACAGTTGCAGTCATCTCCAACGTTACTCTCTCTAGCTGGATCGCTATTACAGCAGCCTTAAATGATGCAGTACTTTCTGGAGAAAGAAACAGTCGTGACTCCATTGCAGCAGCCTCCAGTGGATCAATATTGCAAGAACAGCTTTCAAAGCCAAATCTGACTAGAACCAATCCCCGAGAAAGGATTAGAGGGGATAATGGCGCGGTTTCTGGAGAAAGAAAAGGACGTGGCTTTGATGATGATGGTGGCTTTTGGAGGAAAAATGGATGAAATCCCAGAAACTGAACTTCTTTATCCACATAGAGTAGGGAATTTGTTCCAAGCCTCGTACATTGTGGGATGGACAAACGGAGAAGACGAAGGGAAATACATAAGTTGGATCCGAAGAATTTATAGCAACATGGCCGCAGATGCTTCGAAATCACCCAGAGAAGCATATTTTAACTACAGGGATCTGGACATCGGATCAAACAACATTTGGTAAACAAGTTACGAGCAAGCTAACACTTGGGGTCTCAAATATTTCAAGAATAACTTGAAGCGATTGCTACAGGTAAAGGCAGTGGCGGATGTACATTATAATCACGGTAAGCACGTGATCCGAATTTTCTTCTATTAGTTATCTATTTTATTGAAGGTGTTCACCTTAAAATTTTATTTGTGTCCACCATAAAATTTATAAAATTTTATTTGTGTCCACCTTAAAATTTTATTTGTCTACTCACATATAAATTATAATAAAAAACTGACTAAAGATGTCCATAAATAGTAACTTATTCTTTTTAGGAGTCCACAAACAATTCATTTGAGCTCGATTCATTTACAAGATTTTAAGAGTTCAAGATCTTTTGTTCTTTCTCTTACAACTGGATAGAAATCCTATTCCCCTTTTCGGTGCCCCTTTCTATTCTCTAACACTAAAAATCAAATTATAAACCCTAACCCTAAATTATAAATCCTAAACATTAAACCCTAAAAATACATCCTACCCTTAAATTTCCTAAACTAAGCCTTAAACCTTAACCCTAACCACTAAACTTAAATTTTTAGTATGGGGCATAAATAGGGGTAATGATAAGGGGGAGAGAATTTCTATTCCTTACAACTATAACAATATGAATGTCAAATAAGGATAGAATAATTTAGTATTTACTAAATTGATGTTTACCTCTTCTAACTTTGAGTTTTGAGTTAGAGATTGCATTAATTGAGAGTGGAAGTAGAAATATAACTTTATGAATTAAATGATTCTTTATACTATTTCGTTGAATCAATTTAACAAATGCATTGATTTTTTTCTTGCTTTTTACTGATTAAGTATAAATTTTTAAAAAAGGGATTAAGTATAAATTGGCAATAGGCACAAATTGGGTTATTTCGAAAGTGTACCTTATAGGTGTTAATGGATTATATATCAGATTGCTTTGCAAATTATAATTTGGAGATTTCTAATTCACTAATGTGTTTTTATGGCTAGCGTGAATGATATACTTTTCTCCCATTTGTTATGCAGGATTGTACTCAATCCCCAAAATATTGGGGTAAGCAAATGTTTGCATAAAATTATCCACATCATGAAGATGTTATATATGTCTGTCTCTGTAAGTTGTAACAAAAGACATTGTTTTCTGCTTTTTAAACCAACTTTAAATTATATATATTATAACCACACTGGCGGATCCACCATATAGTTAGGGTGAACAAGTTATTTACACAATTGTTTTTTTTATTTAGTAATGTTTGCATTGATAACTTATTTACACCGTTGTAAATAAGCATTGTAAACTTATTTACACTTAGTCGCTTATGTGGGCCAACATGTATAAATGAACATGTTCGCGAAAATTAAAATAACAAAGTCCGAACACATTAAATAATAAATGAACCAAATTTAAATGTAATGTTAATATATGTATACTCACTCTTAAAAATATTTTTGAATCCGCCGTTGGGTAAAGGCCATGGTTGATCCAATAAAAAATGAACAAACTGTCCCTCTTCTTTCGTCTGTCTCCACGGAAGAAGAACAAATTTAGGGTTAAACAGTGAGCATAAATAAATTAAGATTTGAATGGGAACTTGTACTAGTTTATTGCAAACTAAGAGTTTGTCGTTTTCCCTGTCATTATATAGCGCAAATTTTACTGCATCAGTTTTTGTGTGGGTTTTGTTCATTGTACGATATTTTTGGCTTAAACATTGTCGCAAGGGAACAACTTTGTAAGCACCAAATTTTAACCAGGCCTAATTAGATATGAACTAAATTGAGCCCAAACAAACCAGATCCAGTTACCAAACCAAAAACCGATTATCTTGTTTTTCATCCTGTCAAACCAAATCTACCCATTCAACCGAGTAAACCTTCTCTCCCCTCAAAATCTCAACCTCCGCATACTAATATATCTCACTCACTAACCTCAAATCGTGGCAGCAATCAACAAACCAAAAAGGTTATTTAAATAGGGCATGATTCATGAGGAGGGGGACGGTTAACAGAGGAAAAGGCTAGGGGCATTGGCCACGGTTTAGCAAAGTAGAGGTCACTGTTAGCAAGGGGCAACTACGGGGAATAGAGGGAGATTGTGGCCTTTTGGCTATGGCTCCAAGTGAGCTCCTCATAGCATCATCCACTACCTAAAACTACATTGCCCTTAACCCAAGAGATCCTAAAACACAAATCCACTGTCGAGCACCCCCCCTTACCATCACCAATACCTACATACACCATTCACCCCTCGCAAATTGTCACTGTCACAAGGCCCTCCTCCATGCTAATTGAACAATTCATCGCCATACCTTACACACCCACGATTCCCTTCACTCACTCACCCCCTGCCACCATCAGCATTATACATCCTTTGCACCACTAAACCAGCAACCAGTCACGAGATACCTGCAAAAAACAAAGAGAAAAATCAGTCTTGGAATCGGTTTGAAAGCGTAGGATAAAGTAAAAGCGTTTTCTCATCGTTTCTCGGCGAACGAAGCATCAACTGTCGAATTTGAACGGTCCAAGTGTAGATGCGACCGAGAGGAACTACATACTAAAAAACGGTGACAATCTGACGGTCAGAGTCGGAGATCAGAGCCAAAGAATTCAAACGGTTTCGTCTTGATTCACGCATTTCAGAGTATTTTCCAGCAAAACGGTCGCAATATTCGAACTCAGCGCATCAAGATGGTTTACCTGGTGAACTTTAGAGTCAAACGGACACCGGTGACCACGACCATCGACGGCAACTGAGGCGGCTCGCATGGTGGAGCATTGTCGGCGGCAGAATTCGTTGCAGAGACAAGAGGAGACCTTTATGAATTATCTTTCAAAATGAAATAAATAAAAACCTTATATGAGCAGCACCAAACGGTGTAATATTGAACTGTGCCATTAGCATATTCCACATGTTTTTTAGGTTAGGGGCTAATTACGCATTTAGTTCAACCACCTCTTAGAGCATTTCAATTGAGTCCCTGATTCATGCATTTAGATTTGATTTTAATTCTATTTAGTCCCATTTTAGCTTAGCTCATTTTAATTAAGCATTTAAGTTTAGGTTTTTAATTAGGTCCACAATTTGAGTTTGATTAATGAATAGACATTAATTTATTAAATTAAGTTTGAATTTGATTTAATTTGTGAATCGATTAAAATTGAATTTTTGATTGTTTTTGCTAATTAATTGTTTTCCTTCATGCATTTGATATTTTTAGCATGTCTCATGTTTTTTTTTGCTTAATTGTTACTGTCGCATTAGTAGTGCTATTAACCATGTTTTGGAGATTATTTTTTAGAGACAACATGAACCCTTAGGTATCAATTTATGGGCGTAATGGGGTGCTTCAACCTTCCCCAATCGTAACCCACTCCCGAACTCAACGACGATCTCAGTGTTGACGCAAACTAGTATTATACAGGTTTTTGGTCGTACCCAACCCCAAACGATCGATGGCGACTCCAACAGTTTGATAGGCTTTTGAAGGTTCAATTCATTTCGGCACGGACGAAAAACTGTGTTGACAGCTTGACGACTCTATTGGGACTACATTAGAGAGTCGAGCCGCAAAAGGGTATATGTTGTCTCAAAAAAGGAAAAAAAGGAATTTAACTATTGGATATCAAAAAAATTAAAGGTTTTTGTATTTTACGGAGATTGTTTAATAAATGGTCACCTTGTGTTCAATGTACATTTGCGCACAAGCATATCATAAGCTCTCAACTCGAGCTTTGTCCCGCTTAAGTTGTTGCAATCGCTATCCTTCGAGAGGTTAATTCTCCGTACAAGAATGTATGTTGCTTCCGGGGTTCACATATTTTTTGTCTTCGAAACTTAAACCTTCGTACAAGCTTAAAGGAATGAGTCCCCCTAAACTGATCTCAGTCCGTAGAAGCCTATAATGGGTGATAATCGAGGTTTTTATCAGCCTTAGTAAGTTGGTAAGGACAGTTTGGGTACCCTTTTTAGAACCATGAACTACATGTAATGAGCCGTAGGAGCCTACCCAAATAGAACCATATCAAACCTCAAATTTTAAATAGTCACCTACTTAGGTACACGGAAGTTGCACTTTTCTTTCCTTACTCTTTTTACATTTATGTTCAAGCATGTTTTTTTTTTTTTTTGCTTTAGCATAATGATGTGGTAGAAGAATGTGGGGCAAGATCTGCAATAATGCATGTTGGGTATCGAGCAAGTACGGGTAGGATTTATTTATGGCTTACCATGTCTTTATCATTCTATCATTTTCGTACTAACGTAAGCTTTTTCTTTTTCACATGCATCATGTACATGACATTTAATAAAGAGATGTTGACATAGAATTAGCCGTTTAAAATAGAAGGTTTTCGTAATCGTAATTATGAAGATTGTTCTATGAATGAGTTAATTCTAAATCAGCACCTTCTATGCATTCATGCATTTAAACATTAGCATTGCATTTGCATGCATTCATAATTTATATGGATAGAAAATCAAGTAGTGATGCATTATGAAGAATAAGAAGATTCAAGAGAAAGATTTTTTGATGCCCACATGGAGAAGACCCTTGTCATATTTTTTTCAAAACTTTTTGTATGCATTAAAAATTTGTTTTTGAGAAATCATCTTTGTAAATAAATTTTGAGCAATGAATATATGATGATATTTTCAAAAATGAGCTTTCAAACTATAGGCTATGAACACTGAAGAAAATTTGTAAAATTTTGAAGTTCTATGAAAATCAAACAAATGAAATGCTCTTTGGAGAGACAAGATTCTAGACCTTTGACATATGATAAGATTAACCTTTCACTTGAAACCAAAACATGATCCCTTGATCTTTTCATCTTAAATTCTTCATGACCAGTACTTGAAAATCCAAGCATGATGAAAGGTTAACCTGCCAAGGAAGGCGATATTCGAGTAACATCTTTGTTTTTTGAAAGTTTGACCAAAAGTCAACTTTTTTCGCAAGATTATCCTTCTAAAGTAGACGACATCTAAGTCACTCCTTGGTTTTCGAAAGTTTGACCTAAAGTTAACTTTTTCCCGATATGTACCTTAAAGACATGAAAATCAAAATGTTCAATGGTGTGAATCTTTCAACAAAAAAACAAGGGTGGGCATCTTGTGTTGATTCTGCGAATGAGCTCAAACAGTTGAGGCATGCATGAAAAAAAGAAGAAAAAAAGATTATACTAGATTAGATTATCGCATTACTTGTTTTTAGCTGATTCTGTAAATAAATGAGTTAGTTCTGAATATCTATTCTTCTGAGGGTAACTCTTCTCCGAATATATCCATGTATGAGATGACATTTGGCATTCCTTCATTTTCCCTTTACAAAAAGAGAAAATTATCATTTGTCGTCCCCATTGAGCCTTAGAATTTTCTTTAATTTAAACCTTAACCAAGGATCACCCTTCACACTGGGGGTCAAAGGTCAAGAAATATCTCATTACATGAGTAAATTGTCGATCGTACTGCAAGAATGAAGCCTTCTGATGTAGGAGCAAATAACAAGAAGACATGTTTCGACAACAAGAGGTGACTTGTGCTCAATTCAAAATAGAGTTTTAAATTCATGAAGAAAAAAGTAGAAAAAGGAAAAATAAAAAATGAAAAGAAAAACATGAAATGAACAGAACGAAAAGCACACATGTAGAGTCCCTCGTCAAGAATGACTCTTTTGAATCTAATTATATTCAAGCTAAAGCACATGACTTGTTGTCATTTGAAGTCCAAGATCCAATATTCGTTGAAAGATCATGAATCCTTGAAGATGAAAGAGAAATAAAAGAAATAAATTCTAGGGTGGAAACCTAAAAATGGGCAGTCTAGAGTGATCCAAAAAAGCACGTGGAAGCATATTTAAGTTGAGAAAAGTGGGAACAAGATTCTAATGAAAATAATTGATAATTGGTTATTTTCTCTTAAACACATGTTTGAGCCTATTTTTCCTTTGTTTCATAACCCTAAAACATAGCCCACGTTACGTGCCTATAAAGTCCATTTTGATTATACATGGATATTTGAGTTAAAGGGTCTATTTTTAGAATTAATACATCATTTTAGAGTTAACTCTTTTGTTTGCGGGAGATTTTTAAATCTTATAATGCATAATGGAATAATCAAAAAAAAAAGAGAAAAATAAAAAATAAAAGGAGGGTTCAAAATGAAAACCTGCAAAGGGCGTCTTGAACCAATGGTGAATTTGAGACAAAACCTAAAATGACGGCATCGAATATGAAGTCAAATATGCATGAATAATATGCGGGAGATAGTCCCCTAGAAGTTCAATAAAGTTCCACTCACCCTAAAACATACATAAGGGTTTAAAGTTAGTAAACAGATGCAGAAGCTGCACACGAAGCTACCAAGATCACTCGATCATTTCTAAACAAATCAATAAACATTTGAAGAATCTTGTCTTATTCAAAACACTCAATCCCAAAACACATTGTATTCTAAACTAACTCATACCTTGAAATCACCAATAGTCTTGACGCATGTAAAAGAGCTATAATTTTGAAAGATTGAAAGAGTAATTGATTTGTTTGATCTTTAATGAACTTGACTTTTATGAAATGTTTCAATTGTGAGCCTAGAGTATAGGGGCACATTATCATTTTGCAAAAATATTTTCGAAAGCTCTTCATGTTTTGAAAAATATTTTCAAACAATATCAACTCTCTTAAGAATAAAAAAGATGTTTTTGACAAGGGTCACTCTAATTTAAAAGTTCAGAATCAAATGGGATAAAAAAGGAAAAGACGAAAGCTTGAGCGTAAATTTGTTTGGGGCAAAACTGAATTATCATAATATGGAAGTGGTGAAGATGAGCTGCTTCAATTACCTTCGAGATAGAGTGTCATCAAGCCTCCGAGATGGAGTGCCATCAATGTGTTATCAAGCTTCCAAGATGGAGTGCCACCAATTATCTTCGAGATGAAGTGTCAACAATTACCTCAAAGATGAGTGTTATCAAATCTAATTACTTCTAAGATGAGTAAATGAAGCTGTCAGAACCAGAGTCCACAAAGATGAAGAAGTGAAGTCTTACACCCAAATCAAAGTTTTCGACCCAACATCCTCAATTTGACGAGTGGAGTCAAATACATAGAGAAATGGGTTATTAAATCCATTGCCTTTGAGACGAACGGGGTACATATTATATCAAGAAATTCTTGAATTCTAGTTCCCTTGAGACGAGCGAGGGCACATCTACATCAAGAAATGAGTTCTCGAATCCAAACCCCTCGAGACGAGCATGGTGCTTATTATATCAGGAAGTGAGCTCTTGAATTCCAGTTCCCTTGAGACGAGCAAGGTACATATGAGTTCTCGAATCCTAGTGCTCTGAGACGAACGAGGTACATCTTACAACGCCCTTGAGACGAGAGGGGTGCATCTTACATTGAGAAAAGAGTTCTCGAATCCTATTGCCCTTGAGATGAGCGGGGCACATCTTATAGCACCCTTGAGACGAGTGGGGCAAATTTTACAACGAGAGATGAGTTCTCGAATCCTATTGGCCTTAAGACGAGGGGGTATATCTTACAGCACCCTTGAGAATAGCAGGTTACATCTTACATCGAGAAATGAGTTTTCAAATTCTAGTGCCCTTGAGATGGGCAGGGTACATCTTACAATGCCCTTGAGATGAGCGGGATGCATCGTACATCGAAAAATAAGTTTTCAAATTTTAGTGCCCTTGAGACGAGCAGGGTACATCTTACAACATCAGCACCCTTGAGACGAGCGGGGAGTATCTTACATTGAGAAACAAGTTCTCAAATTCTAGTACCATTGAGACGAGCGGGGTATATCTTACAATCTTAACGCCCTTGAGATGAGCTGGGTGAATCTTGCATCTAGAAATAAGTTTTCAAATCCTAGTGCACTTGAGACGAGCAGGGTATATCTTGCAATTCTAGCGCCCTCAGGATGAGCGGAGTGCATCATCACCACAAATTCGATTCTCACCATACAAAATTTCTTACTTTTTGTCTTTGTCCTATTCCTCTCGTTTGACCAATATACAAAGAGGGGCAGCTGTAAGCATTAAATCTTAACCAGGCCTAATTAGATATGACCCAAATTGAGCCCAGACATACCAGATCCAGTTACCAAACCAAAAATTGATTATCTTTTTTTTCATTCGGTTAAACCAAGTCTACCCATTCAACCGAGTAAATCTTCTCTCCCTCAAAATCTCAACCTCTGTATCCCTAATATCTTTCACCCACTAACCTCAAATCATGGCAGCAATCAACAATCCAAAAAGGTTATTTAAATAGGGCATGATTTATAATGAGGGGGACAGTTAACAAAGGAAAAGGCTAAGAGGATTGGCCACGGTTTAGAAAATTATAGGTCACTATTAGCAAGGGGCAACTACGGTGAATAGAGGGAGATTGCGGCCTTTTGACTATGGCTCCAAGTGTGCTCCTCACAGCCATCATCCACTACCTAAAACTGCATTGCCCTTAACCCGAGAGATCCTAAAGCCTCATAAATCCACTATCGAGCACCCTCTTATCATCACCCAATACCACCATACACTATTGCAC
Source organism: Hibiscus mutabilis (assembly GCA_019671005.1). Lineage (NCBI taxonomy): Eukaryota > Viridiplantae > Streptophyta > Magnoliopsida > Malvales > Malvaceae > Hibiscus > Hibiscus mutabilis. The sequence goes on from CM033744.1 coordinate 11,623,388, forward strand.
CCTCGGTCATTATCACTGTCATAAGGCCCTCCTCCATGCTAATTGAACAATTCATCACTATACCTCACACACTTACGGTTCTCTTCACCCACTCACCCTTTGCCACCATCAGTATTATTGTCATACCCGTATTTTATCTGGGGTACCTGTATATACATAAAAATAAGGCTGAAATAATAAATAAATAAATAAGTGTCCAAATATACAATAAATGTCCAATTATATAGTAAAAATCCTAAAGCCCGCTTTACAAAAACTGAAGGCCCAAGTTAAACACATATCCCCTCTCATTTTCGATAAAAGAAACACAAATTACAGCCCAAACAAACACAATCTATCTGAAAATCAAATTTACCCGCCCAAAATACATGTTTTATCAATTAACGAGAGCCAACCAAAACTGGCCACGTGTCACTTCGAGAGTGGACAGTTACTCTTTCACGCGGATTAAGCCTCAATGACGTCATTAGGGTTAGATCCTATAAATATGGAGAGAGAATTTTTGTCAGAGCAATAATGAGCCATTAAATAATAATAATAAATATTATAATAATGAAGAGAGAGAGCTTACCTTGGGAATGCCGAAGGACACCAGCTGTAGGGTCGCCGGGCAGCTGAAGAGATGCTGGAGGAGTTGGTCGACGTCAGAGAAAGCGTCAGTCGTCGTACAACTCTGCCGAAGACACCGCTGGGAAGGTAATCTCCTTCACCTTTTCGATTTCCTACAAAATAAACACAAAAAAAACATGTTAGATAAAGTAAAAACAGTAGTAAAAATAATAAAATAAAAGGAGATCAGAAATCATTTTTGGTTTATTTCCATGACCGGATGTTGATTTTTATGGCAGAGTTGAGGAGAGGGGGTTTACGGGTAGTTTAGGCCGGGGAAGAAAGGGATCCTATCAGATTTAGGTAAGTCTAGGGTTCTAGGGTTGAAAATTAAATTTTTAGGGGTTTTTAGGGTTTGAATGACAGCGGCAGACGACAGTCGAAAATCGCCCAGTGGTGGCCAGAAATCGTACCACGGTGGCCGGTGAGGGGAAGATGATGATTAGAGTTTAGATGGTGGCAGAAATAGTGATCGAAGTGTTGGCAAACATCGTTTGCGGCGGTTGAGATTCGAATCCCGGTGCTGACGAATAGCCAAAGGGTGGTCGGAGTTGGTGGCTGAGGATCTAGGGGCGGAGCTTACGGCGGCTTTTGGCCGGAGTATTTGAAGTTCATCACGTTCGTGAAGAACAATGATGAACACCAAGTGAAACTTGGTGGTTTCGATTTGTTTTGGTGTAGATTTTTGGAAATGAGATGTTTATAAGAGAAACAAAGAGGATTTGAAGCTAGTGAGAGAATGAAAATCTGAAAATAAGAGAAGAAAAGCAATTTTCGGGTGAATTTGGGGTTTTTATAGCCTTTCCCAAACGGCACCGTTTTGGTGCCGGGTTTGGGAGACCCGCGGGAGCCAATCGGGTCGGACATATGGTTCGCGCACTTACATATGGATCCCCTTTGGTTTTTTCCCCAAAGGTTTGCCCTTTATTCAATTTAGTCCCTATTCCCCTATAAATTGATCCCAAACTTTGTAATTCTCCCAATTTAGTCCTCTGTCCCCTTAATTGTATCCCTTAGGCTTGTATAGTTTCAATTGGGTCACTAGGCATTTTGTAATTGGGCATTAAGGCATTGTAATCCTTTCACTTTAGCCACCATTTTAATAAAATAGTTTTAATATTGCAATTTGTTTTAATTTAGATATTATTTAATTGTTTAATTATTAATTAAATGCCATTAATTTATATGTGTGATGCATGTTTTAAATTGAGCATATAGAATTACATGTTAAACAATTAAATACACTTAGTTTAATTAATTATTAGAGCCCTAATTAGGATTCTCTAATTAGGATTCAATAATTAAATATAATAGATAATTGTAGTAATTAAAAATATATTAAATATAAACTTTAAAATCTCAATTTGGATGGCATTCCATTGTTTACTATGGGGTGTTATCTCAACATGGATTTTAATGAATATATTCAATATATTTACACTTATAATTGAATATCAAATTAGTTATATAATTAACATTAAATAATTAATTAAAATACATTGTAGTTAATTAAATGTACATTGAATGGAACCTTTGAGGCACAAATTTGGATGGTGTTCCATTGTTTACAATGGGGTGTTATCTCAAACTTGGTCATAAAGGTGTATATTCGATATATATTCTCACTTATAATATTGAAATAATAAATTGTTAGAGTCTTAATTAGGATTAGAACTTTAATTAGTTAGAAGGTTAATTAATTAGGAATATGATTAATTCAAGGGTTTTACATATATGGAAGGTGTTCAAGAAATTGGCATTTTCTCATAAAAGCTGTTAAATTAATTAATATTCATAGTTAAATAACTAATTGATTAGAGCCGTTTTGGGAATAATACTTAAAATTAACAAGACAATAAAAGGACATTCATAAAAAAACCTTTTATGTTGGAAATTCATTTTTAAATACGAATAGGGGTGCCACCTAACAGGGTGCTTTTAATCTCGTATTCGAACAAAATCAATTTCCTTATAAAAGGATACCTGCATTCGAAATTTAAATTTAATTAATAATTATGGATAAATTAAATTCAAATAATTATTCGAAATGCCAAAATGCCACGTAAAATTATGGTATCGATAAAGGGCATTTGTGGGGGTGCTAATCCTTCCCCACACGTAACCGACTCCCGAACCCAATTTTTAAGACAGAATCTCTGGATTGTTTTCTGGTGTCCGGTCTACCTCGAAGTGATCAGTGGCAACTCCAAACGTTTTTTAAAGATAATAAAGAAAAATCCTATTTAATATAAAAAACCCTAAATTTTCAAGGATAAATTAAAAATGTCCAAAAAACCCCAATTTTTAAAAGATTCGATCGTCAGGCTATTTTACACTCCCAAATTCAAAAATGGTCGCGACAGCTTGGAGACTCCGTTGGGGAAAATTTAAAAAAAAAACGAGAGTCAGACTAATTAGCTTTACGTGGCATTTTGGCTTTTTGGACAGTGATTTGAATTTAATTTCTCCGTAATTATTGGATGAATTATTTGGAAAAATGCAGATAGTTTTTTTCTGTGTGATATAAAATGGCATACATGCATAAGCCTTCTACCCAGGCTTTTTACCCGTAAGTAGGAGTGAGACATGATCTTACGTGAGTTATTCTGCTCCGTGATTAGATTTTTGTCCTCCTTCAAGTATACCAACCTTATACACCGCGAGGTTACGCCTTCTCTATAAGGGGTCGTATACTCCCGAATCGATGTCTTACTGGAGTCCAGTAACGACAGTTTGGGTACCCAGAGTCTAGATCGAAACTCACATATTGTAATAGAAGCCTACTTCATTAGAGCCAGACAGGGACCTAGGACAGAGTTGCTGATTTAAATTCACTTCTCTAGTTATTTTGTTGTGCACAATATAAATTGTTCTCTAGTTATTTTACACAATATAAATTGTTTTTATAAAAACTATTTTTTCTTACAGTATTATTTCACCATACTGACATGGTTTTTTTGTTTTTGTTTTTCTTACATTACATCACATTGCATTTCTGGGAGGTATCAGTTTGAGAATTAGTCGAGTAGGCAGTGGCCATAAGAACTGAATGGTTTGATAGACAAGCGGAGGAAAATATGTCACTGTGGACATGATTCGAGAAGACTCAATACAAGAATGAAGACAATATCCATGGAGGCCATATGTCATTAATGCAAAGTTGTACCAGAAAATTCAGAGCATAATGAAGTTTTGCCAGAATCAGTTAATTTGAGAACCATAGGATAGGGAATATGAAGAGTCATTTCCAGCAAGATTCATGGGTTATAATATTGCTACTAGACAGTCAAATGGATCAATAGTTGTTTAGGGCCGTGACCTGTGTATGAAGCCCGGTATAATTATTCGTTTTTCAGAAGATACATGTGACACCAGCAATAGAGAAATACGATGTCTTGCTACACTGCTCCAATGGTTAAAGTGACAAGATTTACACAAGGCTCAACAACAGTTCAGGGTTCAAGATAAGGTCAGTGGTAGTTACAAAAATAAACAAGATGCCGTATTCAGAAAAACAATGATAACCAGAGCAGGAATAAATAACGGATAAATTGAAGGGGCATTCAAGGGTCGTTGTTGTCAAGAAAGAACCCAAAGAATAACAGAAAGCTTTGAACTTAGAGGCGATATCCAAGTTCCACGAATGACGAATTTACCGAAGGGTATCATAATTAGGGAAATGCTGACAAAATGAGGAGATGAGGAAAATGACAAAATCAGAAAATGCAGTACAACATTTCGAAAGACCAGCTTATAAGTTTTGAAGTGGCACCACGATAAAGGATAAAACACTGAAAATCAAGCTGGGGCAGTAATCTGGGCTATCCAGAAACAGTGATGTGAAATGATTAACTTTAGGAGCTAATTGAGAGGAGTCGCCTGACATATTCAGATTTTGTTCGATGAAGTTATGAACCTGCAACAACATTCTGATATAGACATTGAGCTAAGGCAGATGTTGACTCAGAGGATGAGCAAAGTGATCAACCAAAAGAGCTGGAGCTAGTGACATATTTCCTTTTCTCTGTATTCGACCTTTCAGTTAAATGAGTGTTGTTCTAATGACTAGTTCTTGAAATTGATACCTCGTGCATTCATGCATTACATCATATAAGCATTATGTAAAATAAAAAATATGGCATTTTTGTTTAATATATTGCACTTTGGTTTAAAATATTGCATTTTGTTTTAAAAGTAACATTGCACTAGTTAAAATTCTTGCTCAAAAGAAACATGGATAACATATTTATTAAGGTTAAACAGTCACAAAGGTAGTTGAGGACCACTTGGGTTGAATGAAGACAAAAATTGATCAGTTCGAGAACTAGATGAAAACATGAGCTACCACATTGCTTGGAGTTAGATAAGTTGAGAAAGAAAATATTCTAGACAAAATAGCAACATAGATGATCAAGGAGAAAGTTCATCTCACATAAGGGTTCAGTCTGAAAGGACTCTTCATGCAAAAAAAGAGAGAGTAAAAAAAAGTCAAAAAAGAAGAAAAAAGTCAAAAAAGGAGGGAGATAGAAACAAAAAGTTAAATAAGAAATATGGGTAAGTTTGGATCAATAGAGCTGGGGGCATCTATAAAGAATTTAGAAGGTCTGAGTTTGGGATCATGATGAGAACAGTGGAATGCTTGACTTAGAGGCACCGATAGACTTTGAAAATGCTAAAATGAAAGAAGTCTAGTGGACAGGCATGGGAAAACTGCATGAATTCAAATTCTAGAGTTTAGCCAAAAGTCTTGCCGATTAATGGTTCAGCGATAGTTAGAAGATGTAATGATCCTAAGGGAGACGAGGGGCAACAAAGAAGTCTTTCTCTAAATTGATGAACGCCAAGGTCAGTTGAAGATTGAAGTTTTCTCACAAGGGAGTCAATTGTAAGAGGAGCAGAATGCAGACACAAGACAAAGAGATGGGGGAAAAGGGAGACAGTTATTCCTATCCAATGTTATGCTCAGATTTGTGGTTCTACCCTGTCTAAAATCACTTTTAAATAATGGCCCCGCTGAAGTTTTTGGTCTCATCAAAACTGGGTATTTATGTTCCGAAAATAAAGGGTTCGGTTCAATCAGAGACTATCATTTGCTAAAACAGTTGAGATAAAAGGGAGAGAACAGAAACTATGACAATTTTTTTAGGATAACTTGTTACAGTGTGGGGTTTATTAGAGTCAGGGTAATATGTTGGCTTCTCTTCTGCAATATTTTCTTTACCAAAGAATGATCCAAGGTTAGATGCTCAATATGTTCTTAGCAGTGGGAAGTCAAAATCTAAACTGGATCTAATTCATTTATTGAGAGATATATTTCAAACTGCTTGAAGCTTCGTATCATGAGAAATTATTAGAGCCCATTAATTAAGTTGTTACAATATCAAGACTATTGTGAGTTATGATTGAGACATTGAAGATTGCTACATTTTCAAGCTGCAAATTCAAGACTTTCTAAAGTATGAGATTTTGGAAGTTGACATTGAAGTCCAGCTATTAAGATATATAACTTAAAAATTAGTCCCCTGATTGGAGAAAATGCATTTGGATTGCTCAGAAAACAAGTGCTGAGTTGTCAAGTGAAAAGAGGGAAAAAATGAATAAATGCAATGATCGGATTCCCTGAGGTTGTAAGATAAGAAGGTCAAATGACTCACCAGGACCATCATGGAAGATTTTTCGGACAAATGCAAATTTTGATATATTTGGAATGCCCATTTTAGACTTATTTTACCCATAGGTCGAAGAAGAAGATGTCAAGCCCATCTGCACATAGTTATGATCTTGATAGTATTTGCAAGCTTCACATGGGAAACCAGGAAGTGCTACCAAAAAGTGGAGGCCCTTAATGGAGGAAATCAAGAAGTAGGTTAGCCAGAGATCCATAATGAATGTTTCCAAGATTGTCTGGAGTTTTGAAGTCTCTCTCATTCATGTCTATGCATCAAAGGCGTACAACTTGCAAGAATTATCTCTGAAGTAGTATGTGAAATCAACTCTGTTACTTCAAGCCCAAATATTCATTTGTATTTACTTCAGAGATGATGAAAAAAATCTAAGGCCATGGTTACAAATGTTTGACCATTCATGGGAAGGATATGACTAAGTATGAGGCAATCATCTTTAGTTGGTGTTTCTTTATTCAGGAAAATCACCTATCAGAGGTCATAGTGATGATGATGAAATACATGTATCAGCCAGTTTAGGGACTTAGCATGTTTTTCCATGGAGTTTTGGTGGTTCTGTAAAATTAAAGATGAACTTGATGACAGTTCAAGAACTTAAAATGTCCAAGGACTTGGAGTACTTGTTCATGGCAAGAGGTCAGTGGAGTGACATTGATGAATTTGATCACTGAATAATTATAAGGTCTGTTCAGAAAGAACGAGAGCATCAGAGCATGAGCAAGAATGGGTATGTCCTTATGGTCAATAGTGAACCACAAGAGATCTGTCTGCAATTCTAGAATCGTTACAGAGTAATACCCTGAATCATCCCAAGTACTTTTGCCCGCGAGCATTGGGGGTCCTTTGTAAAGGAGGCTATTTCAGTTTATTTGTTTATGATGCTTGTTTCATATGTAACTTTCTTAAATGGCAAACATTTTGCATTCTTTGATTCTTTAAATATTTCATTCGTTTTTTGTTATGGGTTAGTTTTTGTTATCCCATACATATATGTATATATCTTCACTAAGACTTTCTCTCAAGTCTCGGGATATTAATTGTAAGAGTGACCTTGAATTAAATTCATAGATCAACTTCAAAATGTGACTTTCTTCTACTTTATTTGGGCCAATGGGAAGACATTAATGAGTGCTCAGGAATCACGAGAAAATCCCAAATACAAATTTTGAGTGAATTGCCTCTCAAGCATTGTCGGCTAAGGTCTTTGAATAAAGTGATAACCCAAAATATCATCCACCTGAAGACGGCTTTTTTTCGAAGATACCCAAGCATGAGAGAACATTTGGTGTTCCTTCATATCCCTTCACAAAGAAAGAAAATAAGAAAAATATCATTTGTTGTCCCCTTTGATCCTGAGGATTTTCTTTCGATTCAACCCAAACCAAGGATCACCCCTACACTAGGGGCAAAGAGGATGAAAGTTTGTTTACAAGAGAAAGATGTTTGGTTTTGATCATGCCATGATAATAATGTCTTGTGAATCAAGGGCGAAAAAAAACGAAAGTGAATATATCAAGCACAAAAGTTAAAAAGGTAGGATGAATGAAAAATAATACCCTGAATTCAATAAAAAAGAAAAAGAAAAAAGAAAAGGAAAAGTGGAAGTTTGTGTTAAAAAAGTCAACTGAATCAAGTTGAAGCAAAGAAAGCAAAAAAGTTAAAAGTGCAAAAGAAAGTAATACATACATGTGATATCTTCCATTCAAACAAGTCTCTATCTAAAGGAGCAATGGAAGATTGATTTCAGGGAAAGGAAATGAACTCTAGGGTGAAAACCCAGAAATGGGTAGTCTAGAGCGATCTACAAAAAAAAAAAGAAAAAGAAAAAAGAAGGAAAAAGAGAAAAAAAAGAAGAAAAAAAAGAAAATAGTATTTCATCCGAACATATTCAAATCAGTGCAAAAATTATATTTCACTTGGAAGAAATGATCCTTGGTTTCATCACCCTTAAAATATTTATTTGAGCCTATATTCTTTCTTTGGTAGCCGTGAGCCATAGCCTACATTACAAGCCTCAAAAGACCATTTTAACCATATATGGGTATTGGAGCAAGTTGAGTTTGTCTTCAGAATACATCCCGCCTATCAGGGTTAACCTTTCTTCAAGGACTTCTAGACTTCTAATGCTTGATCGAGATCAGAAAAGAGGGAAGGATTGGGCATGGTGAGTTAGTGAGTAAAAGAGTGCCACCTTAAATGGGATAGAATTAGGTATACGGGAAATGTTTTTCTTAGGAGCCTAAAAATTTGGAAGGTCACATTGGAGTTAATCTTTACAGTTTGATTCGAAGGCTCTGTTGCACTTAGTATTTTAGGGCCTAATCTTGATTTTTGTTTTTATGTTTGCCATGACTTATCAAGTTATTCCAATTTCTCAAATCTAGTAAAATAATATTTTGAGCCATTTACTTATCTTTTCAACAAGCATCTTGCAAATAAATTGATTAGATAAAGAAAAGCAAAGGATTTAGTGGGTATTAATATGATGTACTATTCCTTTAAGTGCAAAAAGAACAGGAAGTGGCCTCGATACTTGTTTAATGATGGAAAGTATGATGGGGAAAAGACACAAGTCTGAGTGGCAGTAACATTCAAACAAAAGCTGTAATAAATGACACTAGTAATTCTGGGGCAAAAAGAGAGAGCATGGCCATCTTTTGGGAGTAAAGATGCAGTCAGATCAATCGGTTGAAGGTTTTTGCTATTCAAAAGTAAGAAAGCGAGGCAAATGAGAACAATGATAGTAGTAAAAGTCAAGCTGGAGTGGGGCAATGTTGCAAAAAGAACCTTACAAAACATCACATGCTGGTAAACAAGATCTGCAAGCTAGAACAACAGTGAATCATTACTGCTTTTAGAGTTATGAGAAAGAATTTTGTCAAAGAAACTGAATGAAGATATAGCAAGAACGGCTTTTTAAGAAAAAAGTATCCCAGTATTCAAATTGTGAGAAATACATGGTGAAATACGACAAAAAGGGTTTATGTGCTTGATCCATGAAGGAAAGGAAGTTCCATCAGAGCAAAAAATTGTTGCAAAAAAAAGAAGAAAAAAGAAAAAGAAAGAAAAAACTGAGGTGAAAACCTGAAAGGGCACCTTGAGAAAAAAGAAGAAAAAAAAAGAAAATCTAAAGTGAAAACCTGAAAATGCGCTTTAGAGCAAAAGATATAGAGATCTTGAAGATTGAACCTGAGTGTGAGATGAGTTATGCTGTTGGTAGAAGAAGTTTTAATGAAAAAAGAAGCAAAGAAATTTAGAGCTCCCCAGCAGATGAAAGTTTGCTCAAGTGGTCCTCAAATGACAACATTCATGCATCATATAGTTAGGCATCCATAAATAGGAGCATGCTAATCCATACATTCAAAGCATTTTTGCATATTTTGGCAGGAATTTGCAAATTCAATCAATGAAAGATGAAAGTCAATTTATAGCCTCGAAGAAGTCAATCTAAGAAGAAACGAGCAAAGATCTTGGAGAAAAAGATCCAGTTAGGAATGAATAAAGATCCAGAAGAAGTAGATCCAAGCAAGAATGAGCAGAGATTTTAGGAAAAGATCCAGTTAGGAATGAATAAAGATCTCGAAAAGGAAAGTCTAGCAAGAAATGAACAGAAATCTCGAAGAAGAAAATCTGACAACGAGCGAGCATAGATCTTTGAGAAATAGATCTAGAAAAAAATTAATGTTGTGAAAAAGCAAATATATTAATTCATGATTTTCTATTTGCATATATAGATCTCAAGACATTCCGTTTACAGAGGCAGATTTCTCCAAAAAAAACTCCGTCTGTAGAGGTGGATCTCAAGATATTTTGATTACTGAGTCAGATTTCAACAAATATCTCGTTTACAGAGGTGGATTTTAGCAAGATATTCTATTTGAAAAAGACAGATTTTAGCAAGAGGCTCCGTTTGCAGAAGCAGATTTCAACAAAAGTAGGTTTCAGCGGGATATTTTATTTATAAAGATAGATTTCAACATATATTCCGTTTACAGAAGCAGATTTCAGCAAGACATCTTGTTTGTAAAAGGCATATTTAGTCAGATGTTTCATTTGAAGAGGCAAATTTCAGAAAAGATTTCAATCCATTCGAAGAGGCGGATCCTAGCAAAGATTTTAATCCGTTTGAAGAGACGGATCTCAGCAAAGATTTCAATCTGTTTAAAGAGGCAGATTTCAGCAAAGATTTTAATCTGTTTAAAGAGACATATTTCAGCAAAGATTTCAATCCGTTTGAAGAGGTGAATCTCAGCAAAGATTTCAATGTGTTTGCAGAGACGGATTTCAGCAAAGATTTTCTAATTGTTTGCACAGGAAAGGAAGTGCATTACAATTCTAAATCCTTTGGGTCATCAGTAAGTCCTTCGTACATGATGTTAAGTCCTTCGGGACATCACCTTCGGGAGTGACGTAATTGTTTGCACATGAAATAAAGTGCATTACAGTTCTAAATCCTTCGGGTCATCAGTAAGTCTTTTGGGCATGATGTTAAGTCCCCCGGGCCATCACCTTCAGGAGTGATGTGATTGTTTGTACATGAAAGGAAGTGCATTACAATTCTAAATCCTTCGGGACGTCAATAAGTCCTTCGGACATGATGTTAAGTCCTTCGTGCCGATACCTTCAGAAATGATGAGAACTTTTTGAATGTCATCGTGATAGGATGGTAGGGCATGATATCAGCAGAAATATTAATCCTCTGGGTCTTTGGTTTCCAAAAAACACAAAAAAAAGAAGAAAAAGACAAAAAAAGAAATAAAGGGAAAAGAAAGAGGAAAAAAGGAAAAAGAAAAAAGAAAAAGAAGAAGAAAAGAAAGAAAAACAAAATGGTTCAAGTTGCCAGATTGAAAAACAAGATAGACTAACTTCAGGCGCAAATGAGGAAGACTCGTAGTTTCAGTGTTTTTTTGAAGCACTTGAAGTTTCTTAATGATATACCCAAATTGTGCATTTTTACAGTCAATGTTGGAAGATTAACGATAAATTTGACTTTTGCAGTTACAGGAGAAATTGATCAACAAAGAAAGAGAAACAGGAGATGAGATCCCATATAAGCTTAGATAGAAAGATCAAGATACCTTAGACAGAAAAGCAATGACATCAAAGAACTTAGTGCTTCAAGAAAGAAATTGAAAATATTTCATACTTTAAATTGAGTTTGAACTAATTAATGATGTTTTTTTTGCATGATTGTTCTCCAGAGTAGAGGAGAATCAATATTTCTAGAATTCAGAGTTCATAATAAGAAGAACTCGCCCAGCAAAGAATGAAGAACTCCTAATGAGAAGGGTTCGCTCCAGAATTCCTAATGAGAAGAATTCGCTCAGCAAAGAATGAAGAATTCCTAATGAGAAGAATTCACCACAAAGCTTCTAATGAGAAGAGTTCGTCCAACAAAGAGTGAAGAACTCATAATAAGAAGAGTTCACCCTTTTGAAGAATGAGGAGGTTCATAATAAGAAGAGCTTGCTTATTCGACGCCTTTACAGAGAGGCAAACCAATGTTTTCAGCAAAGAATCTGGAGTTCATAATAAGAAGAACTCGCTTGTTCAACACTTTGGCAGAGAAGTGGATGGTTCAATAGAGGGTTGAAGAATTTCATAATAAGAAGAACAACTTTAGACCTCAAGAGATGAAGAATGACAAGAGCAGTTTCAGACCTTGGAAGATGAAGAATTTCGTAATAAGAAGAACAGCTTCAGATTCCATAGTTCGACAGAGGGATGAAGAATTTCATAATAAGAAGAACAGCTTCAAACCTCAGAGAATGAAGAATTTCAAAAGTAGCTCCAAGGCTTGGAAGATGAAGAATTTCATAATAAGAAGAATAGCTTCAGATTCCACAATTCCGCGAAAGTTTGAAAATTTTCGTAATGAGAAGAACAACTTCAAGCTTCAGTAGTTTAGAAGACGGCCAATGAATTTGGACAAAATTCGTGTCTTTTTAGTCTTTGCCCACTTCCTGTTCCACAACAATGAGCAAAGAAGGGCAGCTGTAATACCCGTATTTTGTTCGGGGTACCCGTATATACATAAAAATAAGGCTAAAATAATAGATAAATAATAAATAAGTGTCCAAATATACGATAAATGTCCAATTACATAATAAAAATCCCAAAGCCCGCTTTACAAAAATTGAAGACCCAATTTAAATACATATTCCCTCTCATTTTCGATAAAAGGAACACAAATTACAGCCCAACAAACACAATCTATCTGAAAATCCAATTTACCCGCCCAAAATACATGTTTTATCAGTTAGCCCGCCAAAACTGGCCACGTGCCACTTCAAGAGAGGATAATTACTCTTTCACGCGGATTAAGCCCCAATGACATCATCAGGGTCAGACCCTATAAATATGAAGAGAGAATTTTTGTCAGAGCAATAATGAGCCATTAATTAACTATTAAATAATAATAATAAATATTATAATAATAATAAGATAGAGCTTACCTCGGGAATGCTAAAGGACGCCAGCTGAAGGGTCGTGCAGCTGAAGAGATATCGGAGGAGTTGGTCGATGTTAGAGAAAGCGCCAGTCGTCGTACAACTCTGCCGAAGACACCGCCGAGAAGGTAATCTCCTTCACCTTTTCGATTACCTGCAAAATAAACACAAAAAAATGTGTTAGATAAAGTAAAAATAGTAGTAAAAATAATAAAATAAAAGGAGATCGGAAATCATTTTTGGTTTATTTTCATGGCCGGAGGTTCATTTTTATGGTGGAGTTGAAGATGAGGTTTATGGGTAGTTTAGGCTGGGGAAGAAGGGGATCCTATTGGATCTGGGTAGATCTAGGGTTCTAGGGTTGAAAATTGGATTTTTAGGGGTTTTTAAGGTTTGAATGACAGCGGCCGAAAATTACCCCGTGGTGGCCGAAAATCGCACCACGGTGGCCGGCGAGGGGAAGAGGATGATCGAAGTTTGGATGGTGGCTGAAATGGTGATTGGAGTGTTGGCCGGCATCACTTGCGGCGGCCGAGATTTGAATCTCGGTGCCGACGAACAACCAAATGGTGACCGGAGTTGGTGGCTGAGGATATAAGGGCAGAGATTACGGCGACTTTTGGCCGGAGTATTTGAAGTTCATCACGTTCTTGAAGAACAGTGATGAACACCAAGTGAAAATTAGTGGTTTCGATCTGTTTTGATGTAGATTTCTGGAAATGGGATATTTGTAAGAGAGAGAGACAAAGAGAATTTGAGGCTAGCGAGAGAATGAAAAATCTGAAAATGGGAGAAGAGAAGCAATTTTGGGGTGAATTTGGGGTTTTTATAGCTTTTCCCAAACGACACTATTTTGGTGCCGGGTTTGGGAGACCCGCGGGAGCCAATCAGGCCGGACATAGGGTTCGCGTACTTACATACGGATCCCCTTTGGTTTTTTCCCAAAGGTTTGTCCTTTATTCAATTTAGTCCCTATTCCCCTATAAATTTTTCCCAAACTTTGTAATTCTCCCAATTTAGTCCCCCATCCCCTTAATTGTATCCCTTAGGCTTGTATAGCTTCAATTGGGTCGCTAGGCATTTTGTAATTGGGCATTAAGGCACTGTAATCCTTTCATTTTAGCCACCATTTTAATAAAAGAGTTTTAATATTTCAATTTGTTTTAATTTAGATATTATTTAATTGTTTAATTATTAATTAAATGCCATTAATTTATATGTGTAATGCATGTTTTAAATTGAGCATATAAGATTATATATTAAACAATTAAATACACTTAGTTTAATTAATTATTAGAGCCCTAATTAGGATTCAATAATTAAATATGATAGATAATTGTAGTAATTAAAAATATATTAAATATAAACTTTAAAATCTCAATTTGGATGGTGTTCAATTGTTTACAATAGGGTGTTATCTCAACATGAATTTTAATGAATATATTCAATATATTTACACTTACAATTGAATATCAAATTAGTTCTTTGTTAACATTAAATAATTAATTAAAATACATTGTAGTTAATTAAATGGAGCCTTTGAAGCACAAATTTGGATGGTGTTCCATTGTTTATAATGGAGTGTTATCCCAACCTTGGTCATAAAGATGTTTATTCGATATACATTCTCACTTATAATATTGAAATAATAAATTGTTAGAGCCTTAATTAAAATTAGAACTTTAATTAATTAGAAGGTTAATTAATTGGGAATATGATTAATTCAAGGGCTTTTACATATATGGAAGATGTTCAAGCAATTGACATATATTGAAATTAATTAATATTCATAGTTAAATAACTAATTGATTATAGCCTTTTTAGGAATAATAGTTAAAATTAACAAGACAATAAAAGGACATTCATAAAAAAAACATTTTATGTTGGAAATTCATTTTTAAATACGAACAGGGATGCCACCTAATGGGGTACTTTTAATCTCGTATTCGAACAAAATGAATTTCCTTATAAAAGATATTTGCATTCGGAATTTAAATTTAATTAATAATTATGGATAAATTAAATTCAAATAATTATTCAAAATGTCAAAAATGCCACGTAAAATTAAGGTACCGATAACGGACGTTTGTGGGGTGCTAATCCTTCCTCACACGTAACTGATTCCCGAACCCAATTTTTAAGACAAAATCTCTAATTTGTTTTCTGGTGTCCGGTCTACCTTAAAGTGATCGGTAGTGACTTCAAACGTTTTTTTAAAGATAATAAAAAAATTCGATTTAATATAAAAAATCTTAAATTTTCAAAGATAAATTAAAAATGGCCGGCAAACTCAAACTTTTAAAAGATTTGATTATCAGCCTATTTTTACACTCGCGATTTAAAAAATGATCTCGACAATTATACATCCTTTGCACCACTAAACCAACATCCATACACGAGATACCTGCAAAAAACAAAGAGAAAAATCAGTCTTGGAATCAGTTTGAAAGCGAAGGAGAAAGTCGAAGCGTTTTCTCACCGTTTCCCGGTGAACGAAGCATCAACTTTCGAATCTGAAAGTTCCAAGTGTAGATGAGACCGAGAGGAACTACATACTAAAAAATGGTGACAATCTGGCGGTCAGAGTCGAAGATCGGAGCCAAAGAATTCAAACGGTTTCGTCTCGATTCACGCATTTCAGAGTATTTTTCAGCGAAAAGGTCTCCATATTCGAACTCAGCGCATCAAGATGGTTTACTTGGTGAACTGTAGAGTCAAACGGACACCGGTGACCATGACCATCGACGGCAACTGAGGCGGCTCGCATGGTGGAGCATTGTCGGCGGCGGAATTGGTTGCAGAGACAAGATGAGACCTTTATGGATTATCTTTCAAAATGAAATAAAAAGGTATTAACAACTTATATGAGCAGCACCAAACGGTGTAGTATTGAAGTGCGGAAGATCTACGCCATATCCTGATCCATTAGCATATTCCACATGTTTTTTAGGTTAGGGGTTAATTTTGCATTTAGTTCAACCACCTCTTAGATCATTTCAATTGAGTCCCTAATTCATGCATTGAGATTTGATTTCGATTCTATTTAGTCCCATTTTAGGTTAGTTAATTTTTAAAATTAAACATTTAAGTTTAGGTTTTTCTAATTAGGTCCACAATTTGAGTTAGATTAATGAACAAACATTAATTTATTAAATTAAGTTTGAATTTGTTTTAATTTGTGAATCGATTAAAATTAAATTTTTGATTGTTTTGCTAATTAATTATTTTCCTTCATGCATTTGCATTTTTTTAGCATATCTCATCTTTTTTTGTTCTGCTTAATTGTTACCGTTGCATTAGTAGTGCTATTAACCATATTTTGAAGATTCTTTTTTAGAGACAACATGAACCTTTAGGTACCAATTTATGGGTATAGTGGGGGTGCTTCAACATTCCCCACTCGTAACTGACTCCCGAACTCAAAGACTATCTCGATGTTGACGCAGACCAGTATTACACAAGTTTTCGATCGTACACAACCCAAAACAACCGATGGTGACTCCAAAAGTTTGACGTGCTTTCAAAGGCCCAACTTATTTCGGCAAGGATGAAAAACGACATCGGCAAACTTAAAAATGTTTTACTAAGGTTTTGCTTGGTAGAGAAGAAAGAAAATTGGAATGATAGAAAATTGAAGTGATGAAAAAAAATGAAAGGATAGAAAATATATATTTTTCTTTTTATTGGTGTGCTTGGTTGAAATGATGGAAAACTAGAAGGAAAATAAGTTTCTTTCCTATGTATTGTTGGTACAAAAGAAAAGTGAGAGGAAAGAAAGTTAAGCTTTGAAAATTATAATTTTTTTTATTTGTATGATTTAGTCCAATATTTTAATATAATTATTTTTATTCAATTTAGACCCTAAAATTTTATTTAGACTAAAATTGACCCCTATTTGTTTCTAATTTTATAATTTAATCTAATATTTTTAATATATTTTTATTTTTGTTCAATTTAATCCCTAAATTTTTTCTTTAATTCAAAATTGGCCCATATGTATTTCGAATTTTTTATAATCTAATCCAATATTTTTAATATGGTTTTACTTATGTCAAGTTTAGTTCGTAAATTTTTATTTAATCAGAAATTGACATCTATTTATTTCTAATTTTTATAATTTAGTCTAATATTTTTATAATTTAATCCTAGGAGTTTGACTGTCAATGTAACACCTAATACCTGGTCTAGATGAATCCATCCCTAACATCGAATGCTTCAAATGATGTGTGGCCTACAACAAATTAAAAAAAACAAGCATATTCAATTACCTGAAAGTAAACAAACAACATGAAAATAAAGTGGAAGCAATGAACTAAAGCCACCCGAGAAAATAAACCTTTAAAAACTTTAGAAAAATAAACGATTTAACAAAAAAAGACATTTTGGTAATTTTACAAAATTTAAATCCAAAAAAATTCAAAACTTAAATACAAGTTTAATATAAGTTGAAACATCTTATACCTATGTTTTGCTAAAAAAAAGTTCAAATTGAAGTAAATTTAACTAAATTGAGGTTTAGGGACCAAAATGTAAATAATTCATAAGTTGAGTTTTGAGTTAAAAACAAAGTTTCAAATCCATTTTAGAATCATTAATTCTAAGACTTAATGGCAGATTCATTTTGAAATCAGTTTTCAAATAGAGTGTTAATGGAAAAATTAAGTAGTTTATGAGCCATTTTAAAATCATTCATAAAATACATAGACTATTTTTTTCAAAAAGTGAAATTAAACCTTCATTTTTGAAATTAATATCATCATTGACATATGTACCAAGTTTTAAGTTAATCCGAGCTAAAACGAATCCTTAATTGCAATTATAAATTAGTGAAAGTTTGCAATTATAGATATTAGACTTAATTACAATTATAAAGTGAACAAAAATATTATAATATTAAAAATATTGAATTTAATAATAAAATTAAAAACAAATAAATTTTATATTAAATTTTTAGAGATTAAATTGAACTAAAATAAAATCATAATAAAAATATTAAATAAAATTATAAAAATAAAATCATAATAAAGCATGATAGCTTTCACTTTTCTTTCCTATTTTTCACTCAATTTTCGAGAGAAAACTATTTGTATAGAAGCAAGAAAAATTACCTCTCCTTCTATTTTCTTTCCATCCAATTCTTCACTTTATCAAGCAACCCTTGATTTTATTTTCTTTCTAATTTTTTTTCTTTCACTTTTTCACCCAACCAAACAAAGTTTAAGGGTAAGGATTGAGATCACTTTTACTACTGCAATAGTTTTCAAAACCATGAGATAAATACATTTGTGGACCCCTATCAAGGGGTCCTTTGACCGAATCTCGCCGGCTGTAAAAGGGATTTAATTTTTTTTATTTCACCAATAGGATGATGAAAAATAAAAATATTATAAAATAACGTAGAGATTGCTTACGAAAAGAGAGAAAAAATGACATAAAAATTAAAAATTAAAATAAAAATTTAAGTCAATATAAGCATTAAATTTTAACGGTTGGTAATTAAAATAAGAATAAAATATAACGTTATTGATATTTTATTAAAAAATAATCCGATGATTAAAATAGTAAAAATAATAATTTAGTGACCGGTGTAGTTTATATTTTTTAATATCACCACCGCTTCGAAGGACCACCATAAACTGGATGTTTACTTAATTATAACGCGTGGCTTATATAATTGGTGAGACAAGGAAACGGGATTCCAATTATTTTTGTTCAGAATGTTATTGCAATAATATTTTTATTTATAAATATAAAAATTACACATGAATTCTAGTTACGTATACAATATAATATGGAGTTTTATTTTTATTATTAAAATTATTATCTGCACAAAATCATTTATGTTCAAATAATGTATGTAAAAATAGTTATATTTATTTAATATGAACATAAAGTAATGTATTTATTTTAATTTTATTTTTAATAGTTTAAAGGTGATTATAAGGTAGTATCTATTCATAGATATTCTTAATCAATCCTTTGACAATGCACACACAACTTGCAAACATTGAGATTGAAACTAGGTCTCTTAGGATGAACATCATCCGCTTTTCTACTAGTACCACTTGTTAGGTTCTAATGTATTTATTTTTAAAACGTGTATAATTGAATCAAATTTAAAATTTATGTATGTAATTGAATCAAAATTAAAGTTTTATTGTATAATTGTACTCGATCAAAATTTATATATCATGTTATATATTTGACCAAAATTCATGTATGATTTTAATATGTATCCCTAATCGAGCATAAGACGTTATTGGCAACTCAAATACCTTTTTTTTAGTAAAACTCGTCTAATCAAGGACAATAGTATGTGCAACCCCTAGACCTGCCTATACGTTACACCTAATTTCAGGAGGTCACAACTCATATCCAAAACTTCTGATAAAAATATGTACAAATTAAAGTCTCAAAACAGATAATAATTATAAACCATAAAATATAATATCAGATATTCAATCTAAAACCATATTAGAAATTGATTACAAAATATGTCACATCAGGCATTATAGTAAAGTATACAATACCAAAATATAGGGTAGGGAGCTTAGTGTGTTCTAATAAGTGCAAATAAAACATATAAATAGTTTAGACATGTATAAAACATTCAGTAAAACATGTTTCAAGGGCAACTAAAGTTTTCATTTAAAACCTAACTATCCTCCAACAGTACACCGATATGCAGTTCCCCATAAACTACATCCTAAAAGACTTACCTTAGGCCCCGTGGGCATGGGAGCCTAGAAGCTTAACCAAAGGATTTATCAGCTAGATCAGGGTTATACCTGCAGAGACTTCATATCATATCCCAAGAGTATACCCCAAGTAAATCAGTTTAGTACAATATGTAGTGTCATCAAAAATCAGGAGGCAAACATGTATTTATCTTAGTAAAATAGAAATCAGATACCTTAATTTCAGATCAGACATAGGGCATACTTTCAAACAGATAGGGTAGACATGCTTTTAAAACAGAAAAGTAGTCATGCTCAAATCAGAGAATATTCACAATATGTTCAGAAAAATCATTTCAGCAGTTCATTTAAAATAGTAATATAACACACACGGAACACACCTCAAAAGCTGGTCAAAAGAGTCTACTGAGCACCTGTCTCGCTAGATCATAATTGAATAATGTTACTACAAGATAAATAAATTCTAACTCAATAATTTTACTGGGTTTCTAAGATCATACGAGTAACAATCGGTGCACGTTGGGGAGTGAATCGGGAGGAGCTGGGCTGAGTAGACGAATGGTCAGGTGAACCTCGAAGACCTTTAAACAGATAATAATTCACATCAATCATTTATTTAATATGAGCACCCTTAAAAGAATAACTTAGTACATATGCATGCTCGGGCGTAGGTCAGATTCGGAGGCTTCCGGGTTAGATTTTTGCAAAATAAACTTCAAAAACGGACTCAAGACATCAAAAAACATAAGATAGGGTTTTCGGAAAAAGTTGACTTTTTGGTCAGATTCAACAGTTAGAGTCAATGGTCAAAGTCAACAAAGTTGACTCAGACAAGTTGACTTAGACAGGTTGACTCGATGAGTTGACTCAGACAAGTTGACTCGGTGATTTAACTCGATCAACGAGTTAACTCAGTGAGTCGAGTCAGATGGGTTCAAATCGGGTCGAAATCGAGTCGTTTCGGTCAAACGAGTTGGGTTTGATATCATCAACTATTGGGCTTATATACAGGCCGGCCCAAAAGCTAAAGAACCAAGCTTGATATATTATTGGACTGGTTGGGGTAGCTGGGTCGGTTTATTTAGGTCAGATTGGCTCGGCTCATAGGCCAGACCGAGTCCAAGGACGGTCCGGCCAGTTCAGTTCAAGGACGACCATTTTAGGTGGCCGAAAATCACCTAAGACGGTACGTGGTTGCCACGCGTGGCTCAGATAGCCAAAAAACACCATCGGAAAGAGCAAAAAATGGCAACAAACTCAAACACTGGAACCTTGAACCGAAATCAAGTCAGAATCCTTACCGAACTTACCGAAAAAGAGAAAGTAGATCAAAAATAGCATAGCTCTGACAAGGCTTTAAACGACGACAGATCAGTGATCGATTGTGTGGATTTTGTTCACCTCGGCCTGGAGATAACGATGGTGGCGGTCGCGTCTTAAACGTACAGTGAAGGTGGCAGAAAAATATAAAAATAGAGGAGAAGAGATTTAGTTCTCGTCGAACCTTCAGACCGTTGCCCACGAAGAACGGAGAAGAAACTGCGAGTGACGATCAGATTAAGGTCGGAGTGAAGCGGCGGTTTCGATAGGTAGGGTGGTGAAAGTCACCGGGGGCAGTCAAGCAGATCGAAGTAGACAGATGGTGAAGGGTTTTAAGGTACTTTTGGAATACTCTATATTTTCAAATCCAATATGAGGTTGTAGCGATGTTTTTTTCGCTAAAAAAGAATGTTTTTATTTTGTTTTTTTTGGAAAATATTTTCTTCCGCGTGGGATTTTTTATAAAACTCGCGTTTTATTTAAAAATGGAGTCGCCACCGGCCACTCAAGGTGGACCAGACACCGTAGAAAACCAGAGATTTCAAATTGATGGGTTCGGGAGTCGGTTACGGATAGGGAAGGATTAGCACCCCCACACCGCCCAAAATTGGTACTTTAATAATTACCGCTTTATTAATATTAGACTTTCCGGATTAAAGTGACGATTAAATTAAAATTCAATTATAAGTGCGAGTAAATTTTAAAGGCCTCGTTATTCGAGAGTAAACGTCCAACCACAATCACTACGCCTGATACTGGCCCCGTTTACGCTCGAATAAAAGGGCACCACATTGACAAAATATATGCTCGTTATGTAAACTTAAAAAACATGGCAAATATAAATAAATACATTGCGATAAAAATATAAATAAATACTAACATAATAAAATACTAATATAACATAAATAAAATACTAATCTAAAACATACATACATACATACATACATACATACATACATACATACATAACTATTAATTTAACACATAAATAAAAACAAATCTAACATAAATAAAATACTAATCTAAAACATACATATATAAATATTAATCTAACTTATAAATAAAACAAATCTAACATAAATAAAATACTAATCTAAAACGTACATACATAAATATTAATCTAACTTATAAATAAAAACAAATCTAACATAAGTAAAATAATAATATAGAACATAAATTTAAAACATACTAATCTAAAACATAGATAAACATACAAATTAAAAACACAATTTTAAATTAACTACTACTTCATTAAAGTATAAAAATTACAGCATAAATAAAAAGGAAAGAAAATATACCTAACTAGGAGTTCGAATGACGAACCCCGACTGGACCCCACCGAGATCTACCACGACCTCTCCAAAAAAATTAACTAGATCGGATCCAAAATAGGACCCCGATCGAACCGGTTAGGACCGTGGATATTACCCCGGTCCTTGGCTAGCCGAGAGCACTACTCTCTTTGGCTTACCATGGCCGATTCATGCCTATTTCCATTTGCCCTCCCCCTGCCTCTATTTATAGGCAATTGGGGAGGCAAATGGGTGACGTGGACCACCCAAGACCATTCCTTTTTTTTTTGCTTTTTTTTAAAATTAATTTTATTATTATTATTATTTATATATTAATAATAATATTATTACAACAATACTAAAAATACTAAAAACCCGAACAAAAGTGAGTGATTACAGAGGCATTAATGGCACAATAAATGAGGTGGTTTGGGATATATGTCACAGGCCGCCAGCCAAGGCCCGAGTCATTGGCACCACGGGGTGCACACCAGGGTTCCCAAGAGGTTCAGATAGAGATCTTGGGCCCAAAGAGACCACCAGACTTAGCCCGATCCGTGAGAGATTCTAGAAGGCATATCCATCCACTTTGACCTATGTAAACTTGCCTTGTATACATAGGATTTGTTACCATAGATAGATGGGAATATTCCCAGGATTGTACCATTATGGTTGGTGGGCTTTGATCTTAGCCATCGATGTAAATTTGTATAGACCGTCGGATTAGGGGGAACTCAACTATAAATAGAGGCCTTCCCCTCCTCATTTCATGTATCCAAGTTTCCAAGAAATAAAGGCATTTACTCAAAATCCTCTGAGTGTTCTTTCTTTGTTCTTGAGCGTTCTTTCGAAGTTCTTCTTCGCTCATCTCTTTTGATCCTATTCCGCGTAGAATGCTTTGCGTTTGTCGGTGCTTGGGAAGTTTGATCTTCCGAGAGGGTTGAAAAGGCTTACTTAGGCGTTTGTCTTGAGTCACATCGCCTAAGGCCGCACGGTGGGCTGGTTGGAACTCTAGTCACGTGACAGTTGGTATCAGAGCCTTGTTTGAGCGACGTGAGCTAGTTCGAGGCATGAAGCATCGAGTTGAGATGACACCAAAGAAGGGAGAGAATGCTGCTGCGAGCCAGAAGGGTGTGGAGACCCAGGCGGACAAAGGAAGTCGAGCAAACTCGAGGGACAAGTTGTCGGTGCTCGAGGAGAGGATCACCAGGCTTGAGGGATCTATGAAGGATTCTGCGGAGCGACTCGACGTGGTAAAAACACGGCTCGAGGAGCTGGATGACCAGGGTGATCGGTCAGAGGGAAAGAGAGATGCTCTCGAAGCCATGTTGAAGGCATTGGGGGTGGAAATGGTGGATCTGAAGGCGGAAGTGGTGGTTTATCAGGCTGCCATACGGAACGGTATGTTAACCAAGACGACACGTAGACCAATGAAAGACATTCTGAAGCCAAGAGAGTTCAAGGGGAAGCGGTCGACGAAAGATGTTGAGAACTTCATTTGGTGCATGGAGCGGTACTTCCGGGCAATGAGCATCACAGACGATGCCGAGAAGGTAAATACTGTTGTTGTTTACTTGACTGACGTTGCTTTGTTATGGTGGCGACGTAGGTGCCTTGATGAGAATAGTGGAGGCACGGGCGTTGGAACATGGGAGGAGTTTCAAGCGGAGTTCAAGCAGCAGTTTTGTCCGAGTAAGACGAAGAAAGAAGCCAGGACCAAGTTTAGGAGGCTTCGACACGATGGATCCATTGCGGATTACATCCAAGAGTTTAGTGAGCTACAACTCCTTATCCCCGGCTTGTGTGAGAATGATGTACTTTTCACGTTTATGGATGGATTGAAGCCATGGGCCATGACCGAGTTAGAGCGGAGGGATGTGCAGGAACTTTCCAAAGCCCTAGCCATTGCGGAGTCTTTGACCGATTGTAGTGCTTACAAGTCCATGGAGTCCAAGTCTTCCAAGCCCCATGGAAAGGGTATTGGTGGGAGAGACGAGGACGTGTCTGGAGATAGCAGCGATGATGGCAAGGAGAGGCCATCGACCAAGCCAGACCGGTATGCGAAACCAGATGGATCGGAAGGATCGAGGATCCATAAGGTGCTATCATTGTGATGGTCCACACGTAGTGAAATACTGTCCCAAGAAGAGGTGCCGCCTCGATGCCATTGTCCAGGAGGACGACGAGTCAGATGGAGAACCCGGTAGAGTTGGTGCAATCGCTAGCATCAAATGGGGGAAGCCGAGGGTGGAAAAAGTACATCGAAAGTGTTACCGATGTAAGGGGCCGCATTTAGCGCAAGAATGCCCTGATCGAGTCAAGAAGTCCAAGGAGGACGAGCCCGAAAGTGATGAGGCTGCAAAGCTTGGCTCGATGATATTTGATTCTGTCAAGGCGAGGAAGGGCCAGAAACAGAGTGGGTTGGTGTTTGTCGACATCAACGTGGCGGGATGATCGAGGAGTACTTTGGTGGACACTAGGGCAAGCGATCTATTCATGTCCAGGAAGGCTGCCGAGAAGCTTGGTCTTAAAGTTGTGGACTCAACCGGTAAGATCAAGGCGGTGAATTCAAGGGAAGTTCTAGTTGTGGGGACAGTGCGGAAGATCGAGTTGCAGATTGGGGATTGGAAGGCCAAGGAGGATTTTAAGGTAATCGAGCTAGATGACTTTGATTTTATTTTGGGACTAAACTTCCTTGACCGTATTGAAGCTCTCATCATTCCGTTTGCCAACGTCGTGTGCATCTTGGATCTGAGACAACGGTGCGTTGTGCCTGTGTGTCGAGACAACGGGCGAGGAACCAAGAAGTTGACACCCGTTCAGCTTGTCGAAGATGCTCCAAGCCAATGAGGCATCGAGTTGGAGGCGACAGTTGGGGACAATACCTTGGATGGGCGAGAGTGGCCTGAGGTAGTTGGCATGAAGGCCGTCGAGGATCCATCCATGAGCGAGGTGGCCGAGACATCGAACTTCAATGAGAGAGAAGTGTCGATGGGATTTGCATTGCCGAGGAGCAATGGGGCATCAAACTTCAGGGACGAAGGATTGATGTGTAGAGTAAATGCCGGGAAAAGGAGTAAGGTACGTCTTGAACACGGTGATAGTGTTTTACAGTTTGATTTGCCAGATTTATTGGGTGTAGGGTACAGAAAACCTAACCTATCAGATGGAGTTGCCAAGACTTGGTGCGGGCCGAAGCAACCATTCAGAGTTCCGAAGGTTTGTTTGGTGTTCAACGTGAAGGCATCCAAGTTTGTGCACAAGGATCGGGAGAGTCCAGATCGGGGCAAGTCAGAACTGGTAGAAAAGAGTTCCTACGATCAAGATGTGCCTGTGACGGGTAACTTTGCATGGCGGTGCGAGCCAAGGCGAGCAGTCCTTATGGGGGGACATCCGAGTCAGAGTCTGGTGCTCTTTAAGGGGAGAGCGATCCTTATGGGGGGACAATCAAGCCAGATTCTGAATTGGAAGCAAGCCAAGGTACGCGGAAGGAAGCTCCAGGATCGATCTCAACTTTGTTCGAGAGGCGTGACGAGGGCGTCGCCAAGTTTGGTGGGGGAGATTGTCACGGGCCGCCAGCCAAGGCCCGAGTCATTGGCACCACGGGGTGCACACCAGGGTTCCCAAAAGGTTCAGATAGAGATCTTGGGCCCAAAGAGACCACCAGACTTAGCCCGATCCGTGGGAGATTCTAGAAGGCATATCCATCCACTTTGACCTATGTAAACTTGCCTTGTATACATAGGATTTGTTACCATAGATAGATGGGAATATTCCCAGGATTGTACCATTGTGGTTGGTGGGCTTTGATCTTAGCCGTCGATGTAAATTTGTATAGACCGTCGGATTAGGGGGAACTCAACTATAAATAGAGGTCTTCCCCTCCTCATTTCATGTATCCAAGTTTCCAAGGAATAAAGGCATTTACTCTAAATCCTCTGAGTGTTCTTGTGTTCTTTCTTTGTTCTTGAGCGTTCTTTCGAAGTTCTTCTTCGCTCATCTCTTTTGAACCTATTCCGTGTAGAACGCTTTGCGTTTGTCGGTGCTTGGTAAGTTTGATCTTCCGAGAGGGTTGAAAAGGCTTACTTAGGCGTTTGTCTTGAGTCACATCGCCTAAGGCCGCACGGTAGGCTGGTTGGAACTCTAGCCACGTGACATATATCATATTATTATTATTATTATTATTATTATTTTAGATATTATATGGCATTGGTTTAAATAAGAATCTGGTCAGATTATGACCAAGACTAAATCTAGTCTAGATGGTTAAGCTTACCACCCTCCATGCCAAAAGACGTGGGTTTAAAACCCGTTTGTTGCACATCTTCCATTTTTATTTTTTTTTCATTTTTTTACTTCATTAACTTTAATCATATTTTATGGGTGTTACGGTATGTTATCAATGGGAAGCTGTTCCCCCCCCGACAGGTGGATTTTTTTACCTTTAACCCTTTATATTTTTTGAAAAAATTAAAATAATTATATATTTGTCCCTACTTTTTAAAAGTTATGTTTTGCCCCACCCCTAAATTCTACCTCTGTCCCCGCGTCTAACGATCCAAAACTTTTAATAAAACTTGTCAACGAGCTTTGTTTTGACGTTAAATATGCAACACAAAAAATAGTTATCATAATTCGTTAATTAGTTATTTGTGTATTCTTTTGTTTTTAAACTTAAACTTCATCCTTGCAGTTGAATGCATCATGAACATGTAGTTGAATGAAGATTAAAAAATGTAAGACAATCTTTATTTGTCATTCATTAAATGATTTTAATATCTGACATATTTTTCAAAAAATATCAAACTCTAAAATATTAACAGGCCACCATGTCCAATGTTTATTGGAGATATTATAGGGCAAATATGTGTAAATGTTAGAAGAGTAGCCCTCGGTGAGGATTGAACTCACACATTACCACTATGCTACGAAGGCACTACATGGTTGAATAGAATGTGGCCTAGGCTGTTCATTAATTTCCTCAAAGTGCTGAGGGTATACAAAATTAACGGTTTAAATGTCTAATTGATTTGTTAATTTTTTGGATATTTTTTACATTATAATTCTATACATAGACATATTTTTTAATCAATTATTTTTCTTAATTTGTACCCAAATAAAAAATTTTAGAGTATAGGTTTCTACTTTCTAGGGATATTACTTAACTATATCTATCCCAATGAACTATTTATTATATTTTTTCAATTGGTGTCTGACAGTGGCGAAACTAAGGGTAAGAGTTTAATTGGGCCAACTTAAATGTTTAAAAGATTTAGAGGCTTAAACAAAAATTTTGAAGATTTAATTAAATTTTTTATTAATTTTGAGAGTTTTAATAAGAACTTTTAAAATTTTGAGAGGAAATTTAATTAAAATATTCAAAATTATAAAATTTAATATGAATTTTTAAAATTTTTGAAAGGTCAAATTAAATATTTTAAAATTTTAAGGACAAAATTTAAATTTCTCAAAATCAAAATTTGGGGGCATGTACCCTTCTAGTCTTTTAAAAGATCCACCTCTGGTGTCGAAGTGAGGAAAAAGATTTTTAAAAATAAAATTTTTAATCTGATAAATAATCGAACCTATTTAAATGTTTTCAAAATTCTTTATTTTCTTGAAAAAAGAGCTCAACATAAAAGAACTATTCATAACATTTTAAAGAAAACAAACTTCATTATTTCTTTGATAAATAATTCAATCTAACTCATTTTCTTAGCTAAATTGTAACTCCTATTCTTTATTTCCTTGTTAAAGGAGTTCACCCTCATGATATTTTTTTAACATGATTAGAAACATGATTTTATTAAAAGTGAAAAGGATTATAAATACAATATATCCTAAATGATGAATAATTATGAAGAATAAAACAAATATATATTAAATCTCAAAGGGTATGAAAGCAAGAAAAGTAAAAAATTCATCACTTTTTAGAAGAATTTTGCAACCCCTAGACCAACCTATGCGAAATGACCATGTCTAACATGGCACATCTTAAATTAAAAATCCAAGTAGAAAACATGTCAGAAATTCAAGCATCTAACTTGAAAACATATTTACTTAAACCGGTATAGGATGATGATAGTATAGATATAAACGTATCAGATAATAGTTACAAAATAAGTAGTATCAAATATGGCAGCAAAGTACTCATAACATGAACTCCATACACCCAAAATATAGGCGCATGTCACCCTGAGAGAACAAAATGGTGGTAGTAACATTACAAACTAGTAGAGTACTGAATGTGTCGATCCTCTAAATGTCAGGTATATGGTAGTCTATCCAAAATATCTGAAAGGGAAAAAATTTGGGGAGTGAGCTAGGGAGCTCAGTGTGTTCCATTAAGTGTAGAATAAAACATTCAAATAGTTCATACATGTATAAATCATTTCAGAAAAAAAAATGTTATAATGGCAACCAAAGTTTTCATGTAAAACCTAGCTACCCTCCAACCGAACTCCAGTATGCAATTCCCCATAATTGCATCTATAAAAAGGCATTAACCCAGGCCCATTGGGCGTAGGTTCCATCCTAAGAGGATGCTTAGGTCCAGTAGGTATCACCCTGGCCGAAGCATAGGAACATGATACAGTAGGAATCACCCTAGCCGAAGCATAGGAACCTAATACAGTAGGAATCACCAGCCGGATCAGGGCTAAATCTGCAAAGACTTCACATCCTATCCTAAGTACCCCAGTAAAACAGTCTAGGCAGTACTAACAATAATCAGTAGTAAGAAGGGATAATAGTAGATATATAGCATACAATTATTTTCAGGGAAACAATAACTAGAGATCACGTTATCAAATTAGGTACTTAGGCATAAATCAGATAGATAAAATGATCATGCTTAAAATCAGGAAATATGTTATTTTTTGCAAAATCAGAGAATGTCAATCATGTGCGCATGATCAGTTCAAACAAAATATTTAAAATGTTTATATAGCACACAAGGAACATACCTCAAAATATCTGGTCAATCCGATGGTCTACTGAACACCCTTGTTACGCTCCGATGCTGTGCAAGAACCTAAGACAACGAATCTTAAATTAATACGGTAGAAATTTTCTTGTATGATTATTCACAATGTATCGATACATATGAGTTACAACGGGATCACGTGGTCGCATGTATCGAGAGGAGCTGGGTTAGGCAGATGCGCGATCGGGAGAATCTCTAGTACCTTTAAACAAATAATATCATCCATCAATCCTTTTTCAATAACTTCTCTTAGTAAATTAACTTAATACACATGCATGTTTGGGTTCAACATCAAACTCGGAGGCTTTCAGGTTAAAATTTGGCAAAACGAGCTTCAAAAACAGACTTAAAACGTCAAAAAACATAAAATAGGGATTTTTAAAAAAGGTTAACTTTTTGGTCAAAGTCAACGGTCAAAGTCATCCGAGTTGACTCAGACGAGTTGACTCAGTTTGGGTCGGGTAAAATGGTTCAGGTCGGGTCAGACTCAGGTCGAGTCAGATATTTGGGTTCAGGTCAGAAGGCCTTAGGGCTCTAGGCCTTAAGCAGGCCAGCCCACTCTAAAATTAACAGGCTTGTCCAGTTTATGGCCAAACTGGGTTGATTCAAGGCCAGAACGACTCCAAAGCTGGTCAGGCCGATTCAGCCTAGGCTGCCGAAAAATGCCTCGGACGACGCGTGGTCACCACGTGCAGCCAAATTGCCTGGTAAACCCACCAAAAAAGTAGAAAACAACAACAAACTTAACCATTATCTTTAAAAAATAGGATTAGGTCAGAAACCTTACCAAACTTACCAAAATGGAGGGAAAATGGTCAGAATTGACGTAGCTTTGATGAAGCCCTTAACGACGATAGTGCAATGATCGGGCAACAGAGCAATAATCGGCCGACTGGGTCTTGCTCACCTTAGAATGGAGAAGAGGATGACGACGATTACGACAGGATTAGACGGTAGATGAGGTCGAAAAACACAAAAAAATAGAGGATAATGAGTTTGGGTTCTCGTTGAACCTACAAATCGTTCCCCAGGATGAACGACCAAGTGAACCGGCGAGTGGCTGAAGGGGCTTGGTCGGGGTGCAATGGCGCTCTAACTGGTGGCAGTGTTGAAGGCCACGACAGAGCGGTAGGTGAGATCGGAGAAGACGATGATAGGGTTTGGTGAGTGAGTTTGGTATTCTCTAGAAGACAGATATTTTTAGGTTAGATGAACATTAATGTGGTAGGTGAGGTCGGTTGGCCTTATTTAAAATTGGTTCAGACTTTACAAGCACAAATTAAAATAAATTTGGGGTGGGCTACAACCAACAAGGGCCTTAGCGTAGATGACCAAGGCTTAGGCACACTAATCCAAGGTCACGAGTTAAACACCCTATGGTAGCAAATATTCCCCAATTTTTTATCATACATTTCCTTTTTATCTTTAATTAGTGTTACAAATTTTGTCGGCATTCAAACTAAAATCCAACAAGCTAAAACCAGAACACTCCATGACTTATGTAAATCTTTTCGCTGTAAAATCTTGACACATCGACAAATGACCGCAAAAGCGCACAAAAATCTGAAACAACCACTAAATGGTATCAAAATCTGAAGAGACCGTCGACCCTCTC
The DNA here is from genome assembly GCA_019671005.1 of Hibiscus mutabilis. Lineage (NCBI taxonomy): Eukaryota > Viridiplantae > Streptophyta > Magnoliopsida > Malvales > Malvaceae > Hibiscus > Hibiscus mutabilis. The sequence continues at coordinate 11,654,040 of CM033744.1, forward strand.
AAATTAGAAAACTTTCACATAAGCATACACCATGTCACAAGGACAAATTAAAATTACCATAAAAGCAGATAAAGAAACTATCATGAAAACAGACAAAGAGACTAACATAAAAGTAGACATGGACGAAGTCATGTATTGGTTGGGATGCGATGTTGCCCCTCCCAAAACTTTTGATAGAATAGCGCTTTAGGCCATTTTTAGTTTAAATTTTAATCAAATAAGGTCTTTATTCCTAATTTTTATATTTAAAGGGTTAATAGATTCTTACTTCTCCTAATGTTTGTTCCTAGCTCTACTACTGAAAGAAGTTAAATTGTGACTTTTAACAGAGCAAAACACATAAAACAAGAGAAAACTAGAAGAAAATACGCACACGCTCATAAAAAAATATTATGCTTATTTGTATATAACCAAACTAAAAATTAAAAATCAGCTAACAATATGAAGGTTATTGTCAGGGGCACAACACTTGCGAAGAAGAAACAATGAAAAAACGTTTTAGTACAATAACTACCAAAAAGAAAATTTGAGCGTTCCCCTCATGATATTTAAAGGGTGGAGTTCTTTTACAAAAATTCAATTAATGAAATGCAAAAAGAGGGTGAGGATGATTCATATTTAGTTTTGTGGAAAATTTGCTCTATTATTTTTTTCCTTTCTTTTATTTTATTCATACTTTTAAATTTATGGCTTAAGGGTACTAAAAGCCCTTGAACTTTTAAAAAAATTAATTAAGCCCCTAAACTATTTTTACACTCAATTAAGCCCTTGAACTTCAAATTCTCATCAATGTACCCCTTTGTCTAACGAAATCCGTTAGTCCGATTAAATATGATGATTTGTCCCGTTAAAAATACCATGTCACTCCATTTATATCTGCCCTGACATGCCCACATGGCAGTAAAATCATTTAATACAAAACTATGGATAAATAATTAATGAAATTTTAAATCAGAGAACCCTAACCCACTAATCCCAACATTCCCAAATCAGATTAGTCCTTCTATTCCTCGTTTCCGTTCCTCCATTACTTGGCATTGCTGAATTCACCCTCTCTATTCCTCTGTGAGTCAACGTCAGGTTAATTATATATTTTGTTATACTTCATTTTTTTTCTTCTTTTACTGCTTATAATTAAGTTTTGTCCATGTTTCATTTTCATTATTTTAATCTCTATTATAAGTTTTTTTCTGCTAATTATTTAATATTCAAATATTAAAGTCAATCCCCTTTTTATATTGTTTTATTTTTCTTGCTGTTAATCTCTTTTATGAGGTTTAACTATGCTAACTTTACCACTTCGAATCAAGTTTACCTTATGTGTCTGTACATGGCCCAGTTACAGTGGTTTTGTTTTTATATCATTTTAAGTTTTACTTTTTTCGGAAAAATAAATTTTCTGTGATTTACTATTTTTAGACTAATTTTGATTGTTGATATTCGTAACTACATACTAAATGCATATATTTGTTTAAACTGCAGTGTTTATCCCTTCTATCTATTTGTTTTTGGCACACTTCCTAGAACTGCAATACTTATTCCTAAAACTAGTGGTATCTTGATAATATAGAGCCTCTAAAATGAAATTGTACAAGTTCTGTATATTTTGATAAAATGTCCTTTTGTTTGGCTTGTGTAGCTTTAATTCTTGCTTATATTAAACTGGTTTAATTTGTTTTAGGGTTCCTTGAAATCAATTTTTAACTCCAACACATTCTTAAGTAGATTCTACACATGTTTAGAGGTAACACCACACAACTGAAACGGTCAAAATACTCGATTTCATCTGATGTTGATGTATAATAGCTATCATCGTGGTATGATGTTTAGTGAAAGTTTCATCAATGTTTTCTATTTGATTGTAAAGTTGTCATATTTATACTAGAAAAAGTTTGCCTATAGTCTGTAAAATTATAGATGATCAAAATTGTTTTAAAAATTATGAAAAAATTGTATGAAAGAGAGAAGCTTTTCAAAACATTTTATAAATTAAAAAAAACATGTTATTTAAATGAGATTGTACTGATTTTTTTTTTCAAATAGATGAAACAGTAAAATTGTTTTTGAAGAAACAAAGATGAAGTGTTCTATAAACAATTTGTAAATAATTTAGATGAAGCGATCAAGTAAGAAAATAATGGATTATAACAAAGAATACGACTAACTCGACGTTGACTCACAGAGGAATAGAGAGGGTGACTTCAACGACGCCAACTAATGGAGGAGCGAAAACAAGGAATAGAAAGACGAATCTGATTTGGGAATTTTGGAATCAATGGGTTAGGGTTCTACGATTTAAATTTTCATTAATTATTAATCCATAATTTTGTATTAAATGATTTTAGTGCCATGTGGGCATGCCATGGCAGATATAAATGGCGTGATGTGGCACTTTTAATGAGACATGTCATTATTTTTGACGGGACTAACGGATTCCGTTAGTCAAATGGGCACATCCATGAGAATTTAGAGTTCAAGGGCTTAATTGAGTGTAAAAATAATTTAAGGGCTCAATTAATTTTTTTTAAAAAGTTCAAGGGATTTTAGGACCCTAAGCCTAAATTTATTAATCATTTTTGTTATTACTTTGCTACTATAAAAATTGAAGCGTTTGCATTTTAAAAATAACATAATATAACATATAAATAGAAAATAATAATAATAATTAATAGAAAAAATTAATGATAATATTAAAAGTGCCAGAAAAATGTTTGCAGATGTTGTCATACGAATATTAAAAACCAAATTTAGAAAGCCCTTGATGAGGGTTGAAACTCATGACCTTTTACTTACTAAGTGAAGGCACTACCACTATACTACAAGGGCACTCATGTGTTAACATTCAAAATATGGATTTAGAATATGTATAGAAAACTGATAGCTATCCGGGGAACTCTTTGGTTTCTTTTTTAATAGGGAGACCATGTGCTAGAAAACGTTTCAAATGAATCTAATTCATTAGAATATTTTTTATTAAATATAAAAATATTACATTTCCAAGATAAACATTGAGATTCAAATCCATATAATAAGAGATAATATGAGTATCTTTGATCACTCGGTAAATTAGTGAATCTTATATCATTGAAATTTCTTTTGTTGATGTATCAATTGATTATTCAGAGAATGTTAGAACTTAGTGTTAAATTGACTTGATGAAACAACTATTGCGATACTTGTACTCAATAGATATTCATTATAGTTCTTGTTTGTTGGGAATTTATCTATTTTCATTATACGTACCAGTTGGTTTGTTCCGAAGAGATAACGAAAAATAGGGTAAACTACTGAAAATGATCATTTTTGTTTTATAAATATTCTCTTTTGATCATCGGTTAACTCTATTTTTCATTTATTTCAAAAGTATGCAACGGTAAAATACATAGCACATTGAATAACTATTTTTTATTAAATTGTTAAAACTTATTGAATTGATGAAAAGGAGTTTGACTATATATCATGTTAATAATAACTCAAAAAATAAAAAAATTAAAGTATAATGGTAAAAAAATTATGTTGAAATGAAATTTTGGTTGACAATTAAAATTTAAGTTCTATTTTAAATAATACTTTCTTATAAAAAAAATGCACACAAAAAGCAAGATTAATAGAAAAAATTAAGTCTCTCTTTAAATAATAATAATAATTTTGATATTTTAGAATACTTTGTTGTTTTGATTTATTTTTACCGTATCAAGCTTCAACAATATGTTATGGTGTATAAACTTTGATGAGCCAGTTTTTGATTCTTTCCAATGAAGCCGACCATCAAACAGTTAATTATAAACACTTTAATAATTTGAAGAATGTTTAAAATATATTTTTCATATCTATAATGAGACATGTATTAGATACAAATATCAATCAGATTTTTAACTCTTTAAAAACTATAGAATTATAACCTAAAATAATGAAATAAATAAAATTTTAGCTCTTTAAAATTTCATAAATTAGTTATGACTCCAAGAAAAGTTTCCTGGGTTCGCTCATGTTTTCATGGTGGTGGCGTCACAACTCATGTGAACTAGAGGTAAAACTCCGAGCAGGGTGGTTCAAAGATTTGTAGGAAAAAGTGCTGCTGCAAAACAAACATATTAGTAATGATTAATAAAAATAAAAAAATAAAATGTTAAAATAAATTGATTAGTGTGTCATGATAAAAATCAATGCCTTAGAAAGTAATTTCGTCCGGATGGTGTAATCAAAATAATGGACGTTGCCCCTAAAGTTAACACAGTCTTCCAAACATCGTACACCCGAAATGAGGAAGTGGAACTAGCTTGGTGTTGCTCTCTTCGAAGAAAACATGAAGAATCAAATGTTTTCAGTGTATAAAACAATAAATTTGAGCTCCCTATTTATAAGCCAAAAGTAGGGACAAATCAGTAAATATTAGAGGAATCGGTTATCGTAAAAATATCAATTGCCCCTCTAATATTTACTATATTTAGAAATTAAATCTTATTTAAAATAAATAAAATTATTTATTTGTATTATCCAACAAAATTTAAGGGGTTTTTACAATTTATTAAAATTAAATTTTATTTTTCTTATATATTTACTATTGCTCTATAACTAATATTTTGTTTTTTTTTCTTTAAGCAATAAAACTTAACTCATTTTTTGTTTTTTATTTTTCAAGAACCTTGTGCGGTCGCACCTAAATGTCCAAAACAACTCTAGACGCGGAGGCATGCCCAAGTCTCACGGTTGAAATCAGTATCTTGGCCGAATGATGCTAAATTGATGGGTTGGTATCGTTGTGTCCATATCTGTTTATTTTCATGCCTTGTAGTTCGCCCCATATAATGTGTTTGTTTTGCAGTTTTTGTTGTTTTTTCAGCTAAGCTTCACTACCAAAAAAAAAAACTGGAAAAACTGCTCATCTTCCCCAACAACGCTAACAAAAGCAAACCACTTCCCTTCAACGTTCATGGGATCCCCACACATTCCCCTTTTTCTTCAGCTCTAATCATATGCAAAAACAAAGATCAAACATCTTTCGTAAATATTTTGCATCTCTTACAACATCCAAATGCAAGAAACAATACAAGGGGATGCCAGAATCTACGCCGTCTCGACCTTTTTCTTTGTCAGCGTCGTCACGGGGGGCGCCTTCTTATGCCTTTACATGTTCCAACCCGAGGCGGATTCCACGCCCTGGTATGCGATCATCGGGATTGTTCTCGTAGGCATTCCGTGGATATTTTGGATTGCTACTTACATGTACCGGTGTGTTGCACATTGCCTATGTGCAAGTGATAGAGGGAATGTTAATAGGGAACATAGCAGTTTGACGAAGAAACGGTCTTGTGCTTCCGAAGGACATGCAGGACGATCGATGCATTTGTCTGAAAATGAAGGCTCTCCGTCGGGAACGCCTGATGGTGATCGACGTCACGTTCGTTTCGGTGACGTCGTGGTGGTGGGAAGCAGAGAGTATAATTGGGATGAACATGGTGGTGAAAGTTCGCAAACAGAACACGAAGGTAAGGATAAGAATTCGCCGGACGGATTTGGTTCAGACGAAGATCATATTTCAGCTGGATCTCGGAAAGGCGAAGAACCACTAACAGCATTGGTTTCGACCTGAGGTTTCCTTGTACTTGTAACCTTAAGGATATGCCGAGACCCCAAATTCTGAATATTGCTCATCCGTTCTGGTTCTAACTTCTAAAATATGCAATTACACGATACGAATACGATTCGTAACATAAAATAAGACACGGAAAAATAATACAAACACGACATAATATAAAAAAATTTAAAACATTATATAACAAGAGCTATGATTATATTAATTTTTTATATGAATATATGAATTATGACAAACAAGTTTAGCTTAAACATCCAAAAATTGAGAATAAAGGAAGTAGACATCTATGATTCATAGACTAATATGTTGAGAAGATTTAAGAGAAGCTAAATTGATCCAAATAAAAAATTAATTTAAAATGATTTTTTTATTAATAAGATAAACTTAACATCAATAAATTTAAACTTCATTGTTCAAATTTAAACAAATATAACAGAATAGTATCCTCCACCATTTGTAAATTAAAATTTTCAAGAATTGTCTATTAACAACTCAGTAGAACAGAAACAAAATAACATGGATAAAATTAAATCATATAAATAAATAAAAACTCATACAAGTTTATTTAAAGTTTTTCCATAAACATTTGAGCATTCTTCATATTTGCACGATACAGAAAGCATGTTCCGGAATGAATAAAAAGATAAAATAAAATTAAAAGATCATCCTAGGGCAACTTTTGAACCTTGATAAGTTGGAAAGAGATGCTGTGTAGGCATTTTTAGGGATGAGAAGGGGTGATTGAGAGGAGTATGGTGGATGCTTTGGCCAAGGCAAGACTTGACTGCGTGTTCTTATACAAAGATTGGTGGTTGTGTTTCTCGTGTGAGTTTTATGCTATGTTGTACTGATACGGATACATATATGAGTACGGAAATAAAAATAAGAACGAAAAACGATAATTTTTAAAATTATTGGATACGGATACAACAAATATAAAATAAATTTTATATTCTAAAAGAATGCAAAAATAAAAAGTCATAAGAAAATTATGCGAGCATGACATCACACATACTTATATACTTATAGTTGAATCATGTGAGCTAGAGAAAGTCGAAAAGAAATAAAAAAGACCAAAAAAATGTGAGAGAATAGAAGAAAAAAAATAAAGAGATAAAATACTATGGAGTATCCAAGCCGTACCTAATATGTTTAACCTATAGTGATGTATTGGGTACGTAATACGGCATTAGATTAAAGTTCCCGTGGTTCATAAATTTTGTGGTTTTCGTTAGGCAGCCTATTGTTTTGGTCTGCTTTTGTTTTCCTTTTCTATTTTGTATTCCAAGTTCTTGCTTATTAATAAATGTTTATGGCGTATAAAACAGTAGGAATTTCACTTACGTAGATGTTTCAAGTATCTAATATAATTGAATCCAACGAATACCTTTAGTGAAAAAAAATGATGTTTATCTTAAGAGATCTAAATTTGAACACCTGTTTATGCAAGGTGTGAGTGCATTGTCAAAGTGTTAAGAAAAAATATGAACATATATTACATATAATCAAGAAAAATGTCAACAATTTTTAGAGCAAGTGGTTAAAACTCTCAGTTGATACCCTCCTCATTTCTTAGGTTGTGAGTTCGAAACTCATTAAGAACAAAATTTTCCTTCTCCTCCCATTACATAAAAAATGTTCAAAAAAAATATTCAACAAAAATATCCAACATAACATTATGCAGATATCGGAGAACATGGGGAGCCCGTTACCCCGTCCACATCTTATTCCTTCCACATGTATTCCATTATTCATCAATGGCCCCCTCGATTGGTGAGTTCCTTTATCTTCATATGGCATTTGAAGTTGGTACTAGTTTATGAGTAGAAATGGGCTATTTTTTTTTCCGAATATTTCTATTTATGTTTTATCATAAAAATTAAGTTTAAAATTTAAGACTAAAATATAAAGTTATGGTTTAAAGTATTAGTGTTAGGATTTACATTTTCCAAACAACAAATCTTTCGGTGAAATTCAAATTCAACCAATCACGTCATTTACAAACCCGACACAAATACAATATCTATAAATAATTAAAATGCAACATAAAAATTAAAACAAACAAGAGAAAATAAATAAATTTATTAAAACATACAAAATATTTATTGCTAGTAAAAAATATACATAAATTTATAATAATACTATAAAAAACAATATTTTTATATTATTTTCTCCTTCCTTTCTCTATATTTTTTATTATCTTTTTTAAACTAAAAAGAAAAAAGGTTCCTGATAATTTTTTAACAAGAACAAGAAATGTATTTCATTTAAAAATAAGTAAATGTACAATGATGAATACAACACATCTAAATCATAAAAAAAGTTTGGGGGATCAAATTCACTAAGAAAATTCTTGAAGAAAAAAAATTAAAACATGTAAACTCAAAAAGAATGAAGATAATTAAAAGCCATATCTTGAGTAGAAATCATCTTTCCCTTTTTGGTGCTCCTATTTATGCCCCAACATTAAAAAATAGGGTTGGAGTTTATGGCTGGGGTACAGGGTTACAGTTTATGGTTTAGTTTTTAGGATTTAATGTTTAATTTTTAGGGTTTAGAATTTAGGGTTTATGATTTAGAAATTAGGGTTTGAGCGTAGGTAGGGATGGCAATAGATCGGGTTGTGTAAAGTCCAAGTACAAATCCGATTACAATCGGATTCGGACGTTTTTTATTTGGATTCAGATTCTTTCAACGGATTTGGATCAGACTTTCTTGGATCAGACTTTTTTCGAACCGAATTCAGACTAAATTGACATCCCTAGTGTTGACACGAGTCTTAGGGGTAGGTTTGCGAATTTTAGCATCTTTAGGGTATATTGTGTTTCGGCCCTCTGATATTTTTATTTTAATACAAATTAGTCCATAACTTTATGTATTTAATTTCTTGTGTTTTTAATTTATGCCATTTAATTTTGTATTTATTCGTTTTCGTCCTTTATTTGTTGAGTACATTTAAATTTGTGTGCTTATTATTTGCTTAACTCAAAAATAGGCGCCCAAACTATACACTTTTTTTTCTGAGATAGGTGCCTAACGTTTTTTTGGCTGAAATAGGTGCCTAAAGTTTCATTCTGTTAGTGTGTTAAGGTAACACCGTTAAAAAAATTCTTCACCCAATCAAATTTATCACATGTCTTTATTTTTATTTTTTTATAAAAACTGAAAAAGAAAATAATTTAAAAAATCTAAAAATTCTTAAAATCTCCAAAAAGGTCTTAAATCCCTAAAACACCAAACCTCGAAACTCCAAAATTGATGCCACTACCGCCGTCGATAGCCTCGTCAGACCCTGTTGTCGCCTGAGGTCAATGCCTATTTCCCCCAACCACCCATCGTTGGTAACCAACGAGAGGCATGTCAATCAAACGCTGAACAACTAGAGCCTTTTGCGTTTTTCATTCGATGTCCGATTGACACCCCTCTCGCTAATTATCGGTAATGTGAGGATGGGGAAAATGGGCTATGGCCTTAAGCGACGACGGTGAGCTCCGGCAAGGCTATTGGCGACGGGAGTGGCTTTAATTTGGGTTTAAGGTTTTGAGGTTTAGAGATTTGAGGACTATTTTTTTATTTTTAAATTTTTTGGGATATTTCTTAATATATTTTATTTTCACTTTATTTAAAAAAAATAAAAAAACAAGAGCTACGTGTCAATCTATTATTTGGTGATGAATTTTTTTAACGGTTCTAGCTTAAAACAGTAATAGAATAAAACTTTAGGCACATATTTCAGCAAGAAAAAAGTGTTAGACGCCTATCTCAGAAAAAAGTGTACAGTTTGGGCACCTATTTCTGAGTTAAGCCTTTAGTATTTAAGCTTTTAAATTGTTTCCTATTTTAATTCATAATTTTAGCCTAATATATCTTAATTTATCATGCAATTTCACATCATTTACTATTTTATTTACTAATTTACTTAATTTTTGATAATTCATTAATGTTTACATTTATGTTGTAAATAAAATAAAGAAGAATAATAACAAGAACAAAGAACAAAAAGATGAGAGAAAGATGAAGATTTGTATTATTCTCAATATAAACTTGTGTACAATGTCTTCATCAAACCATCTATTTATAGGCATAAGAAGTACATAATACATTAAACTCTAATTAGTGAAGACAATATTCATAATGATAAAGTAAATCAAATCTCCTTGATAAAGTTTTTATCATGATAGACATCCACATAGATAAATATTCATAACACTCCCCCTTGGATGTCTATGAAGATAATGTGCCTCGTTAAAACCTTACTAAGATAAAACCCAATGGGAAAATTTTCTTTAGTGAAGGAAAAATAGTACATACATCTTTGATACGGATAACACGTTGCCTCATTAAAAACCTTACCAGGAAAACCCATTGGGACAAAACCTCGGCTAAGGGAAAAATAGTGCAACACGTATTTACTCCCCTTTATGAAAATATCACATAATATCTTTGAATCTCCATAATTCAATCTTTAATACTATTTTCCTGAAGATCGTGAGGGATGCAAATTTGGAGTAATTTGTTTTATTTTGCCATCTTTGATGTACCCACATTTCGATTGAGATATAAATTTTGTATTATCTCCACATAAGATAGATTGTATCTTATCTTGTTAAAGTAAATCACATATCTTCTGAATATGTTGGATCAATAGTCTCAGCCAAACACATTTTTAGCTTGCCTCATGCATAACAATGATTTCTACTTGATTTGATGAGACATCAATTAATGTTTGAAGATCTAAAGATAATGATCTTTGTAGCGTTTAGATAGTATTTCTGGACCAACCAATATGTGGTGCTTCCAAACCAATGATCCATTTATCGTTCTTTCGAAGATAAATTTATTCATATCTAACAAACTTACAATCATTAGGGCACTAAATAAATATGCTTTATCCATATTGAATTCTTTTTAAGATTCTTTCAGCTTATGTCCATTCATAGACAAAAATGCATATTTAAGTGCTATCTTTAGGTCGAGACAAAACCCTATCTCAAGATTCTTTTTTCTCAAATACTTTCATTCATTAATGAGTTTCCTATTTGAAGCTCTTCATGAGTTCTAATAATATTCAAATTATCATAATGAATCTTAATCCAAACTCCTTTTATAAAATACATAAGAAAATATGATCATTCTCATAGTATTTCCTCAATAAGTACTCACTAAGGCGATTATATCAAATGCGTTAAAATATACATATTCAAGAGGCATATCTAAATAAATTTTCTCGAAAATTTCCAAATGCTTCTGCATTTTAAATCCTTCAAGGATAATTTTACTATACATGGATTCACAAAATAATTAGATGCATATAAAATATTTCATACCTGCCAAAGTAATTGCATCCACCATGAAGTAATTAAAATTCTTTATAAATCATAATTCAAGTCGTATTTATATCTCATGACTATTTTTTTTGTTCCCCACTTGCATTGCACCTTTAGGTGTTTGGACTATTGGTCCAAAAACTTTTGGAATCTCAAAACATCTTTCTACATTGGACAATTCAATATCTATACAAGATCCTCATTTTTTTCTTTACTTCTATAGAAGTATTCTATGTAAAATTGTTGTCGACAACTTTTTCTATTTCGGTTACATTTTTTTTCTCGTAGTGACATAACTTATCTAGATCTCTTTTCACTCTTTATTTCAAATACATGAGACTCTTCTAGAGTTCTATTATTAGTTATGTCTTGGGTCTCTTGAGGAGCACTTGCCTCATATATATATATTATCATCTCATATTACTTTCTATTTACGTGAATTTTGATCATTGGAACCAATTTCAACCATCATGCTTCAGGCATGATTTACATCTGTTCGCTCTAAAATGTAATTTAAACTTAGAGCATTTTCAGCTGGTATATGAGACTTGATTACTCTCATTAGGTTAGTAAATATGCCTAACAGTTGACATGTAATAATATGAATTATCTTATGAACTTTTGGTTCATATACGATGATCTAGATAATGATAATTCATTTTCCTTCTTTATCCAGCTAATTATTCTCTCCCCCTTATGCTGAGAGAAAAATCATCTCATAAATGACTCTCTAATTAATGTTTAAGAATTTAAACATAAAAGGAGACTCATATTCAATATATATTCCCAACCCTTTTATATACCATTTTGTGCGGTGTGGTAGAGCAATTCAACTATATATCGCATATTCAAAAATTCTAAAAAAGGGAAATATGACTTCTGACCAAAAGTCAATCATAATGGGGAGTTTATTATAACTCGTTGGCTTTATGCATATAAATGTTGCTATATGTAAAATACCACATAGATAATAAATGCTTTGTTCTCATAGTTTAGCTATTAAAGAGGAGGCATCCAATCAAAATTTTGCTAAACTGTTTTTTCATAATCAATAGGCTTTGTAACAGTTATTTCAACTGATATAGCCTGAAATATAAACCCACTAACTTTTGCAAGACGAATAGTCTAATTGCATAATCTGAATCTTCTCTAATCAATCTCACAAACTTCTGGTTGTAAGTTGATAAAACAATGTAGATGCATCTACTAAAATCATATAAAACTTTCCACATTTGTGGATAAATGAGCCCATTTTCCATTTAGATATGCAAGGCATGCAGTCTCAACTTTAGTACAAGAACTTTAAGTTCTTTTGGTAAGTGGGATCTTAATCAATTTTTTTGAGAACAAGAAACACAACAACTTCAGGTTCTTTTAATACGTGCATGTAAACCTCAATAATTTTCCGCACCATTATTGATCAGGACGGTCGAACCAATCATGCCAACTATATATATATGTGTGTGTATACATATATCTCTGAATTTTTAAACTTCTGGTTTACCATAACATGTGATTTAATCTCACTTGTACATATTTTGTTCCTTTGAATAGAAATATATTTAGCTTTTTCAAAGCTTTCAATGAAAATTGTAGCAATATATAACTCTTCTAAAGCTTTCAACTGATTTTATTGTTACCAGAACTTATAACCACATTGGCTTATTTCATATGCCAATTGATAACATATGATATCTATAATTCCTAAAATATTATATCAACTTTTGGCGGTGACGATATTATTACCTTTAGCGGTAAGTATTGCGATATTCACAATTATGCACCTTTCATAATGTGCTTTCTCTCAAGAACTTATTGCTCTTCTAGAGCATAAATGTTTTTAGTAATCTGAGATATAATACTCACATTTTCCCTTGCATTTAAATGGGAAAATATTTCTTATGCTTCTGCTAAGCATAAATCATGACCATAAATTGTATTTGATAAGTAATCATGTGAAACAAAATAAATAAATGTCATAGTATATATATATATATAAAGCGTAAATAATTAATGCGTAAAGTAAATAAACATAAAGCAAAGTGAATTAAAAAAATAAATAATTCTCTTCAAGGTTACGAGAATAATTAGAAGATGATTTATTCCCTTCATGGTTTATAAAAAAATCAACAACGTCCAAATGAGTTGGACTAACAACGCCCAAATGAGTTGGACCAATATCATCTTTGTCATTTTCGCAAACAAAATTTGCTTCTATTTTCTTTCCTTTATCATTAAATGATTGTTGATTTTTTAGCGTACGACAAGTATAAGACCAATAGTTTATAACATTGCATTGGTAATAAAAAAGGATTTCATTTCTTTTATCACTCTTTCCATCCTTATAATCTCACTTCTGTTGGTTATCACTTTTGTGATCCTTATAATCCCACTTCTAGTGGGTATAAGTGATTTTGAAATGACCATCTTGTCCATATCTATATTTATGGCATCGGCCACGACCACGACCACAACTACTAATGTGGCTTTTATTCTTTCCGCTATAGAATATCACATTCACTTCAGAGAATGGAGCGGAGTAAAATTAACATTATATTTGCATTCACTTCAGTGAATGTCTCCCATGAAAATTCTTGGATCAAGATGAATTTTCGTAATCTGAACTTGGGAGAAGTCTATAGTCAATTTTTTCGAAGTAGAAGAATTATTGCTTTTGAGAAAAATCACTGTGATTTATCGCACTTTAAAATCATAGTTTAAAGAATAAAAAAAATAAACCAGAAGTTACCGATATTGATTTTCCTCTTGAGGACAATGGAACAATAGCAAATGACCAAGACAACTTCTCATAATCTCTTTATGTCATGTCTCATCATTCAAATTCCTATACCAACCTCGACAAGTGCAATCAACATCCAAGAGAATGAAGTCGAGTGTGTTGTACTTCACTTTTAATCTAATATCTCGCGCAATGATTTAAGAGAGTCAATCCATACAAATAGAAGCACGTGAATATCCCTATAAAAATACATTCTTTCAACATTATCAAGATAAAATAGAATAATACTAATAAAATATTATTTTAAAGAAAATGATGTCACTTTCTGACTACACTAACGCCGATCAACCAACGAGTTTTTAAAAAATTAAAATTCAAGTTAAAGATCAAGAGAGAGTGATAATCGATAATTAAAATATAATTGAGGGAGAAGAACTTATCTTTGGTTCATGCTAGAATCAAATTCTTTTCAGTAACTTCTTTAAGTTTCGAACGAGAAACACCTCAGTTGGTTAGAGTCTCGTTCTGATAACGTGTTGTAAATAAAATAAAGAAGAACAATAACAAGAACAAAGAACAAGAATGAAAGACAACGAGATGAGAGAAAGAGGGAGATTTGTATTATTCTCAATATAGACTTGTGTACAATGCCTTCATCAAATCATCTATTTATAGGCATAAGAAGTACATAATACATTAAACTCTAATTAATGAAGATAATATTCATAATGATAAAGTAAATCGAATCTCCTTGATAAAGTTCTTATCATGATAGACATCCACATAGATAAATATTCATAATAATTTATTTATTTTTCCATTGTATTTATCTTCTTGTTTGTTTGTCTATGTTTTTTCTTACATTTATTTTTTTCATATTTATGTATATATACATATGGTATACATGAACAAAAATCCTCTACCCCTAATTGTGCCCCTTTCTATGCCCTACACTAAAAAAATAAAAAAATCAAATTCTAAACCCTAACCCTAAATTTCACATCCTAAACCCTAAAAATACACCCTAAAAAATACACTATACCCCTAATTCCCTAAACCCTAACCTTAAACCCACTTTTTTAAGTGGGGGCACCAAAAGGGGCATAGTTTGAGGCAGAAGATTTACATCCAATATACATAGATATATGACATTATATTAAGTTTAGTTAATAGATATAAATCATAGTAATTATTATTATTATTTAATTTGCGTTTTTAATGCATTTATGTTTTTATTATCACTTTTAATATGGATATATATGTAAATTAATTTCAATTTTACCATTATTCCAAGTTACCTAATATATATTTATGTTTCTTTTAATGTATTTGGGTTAACTTTTTACTTTATTATTGCTTTAAGGTAAATATTCTAAATGTTATTTTGTTTTAAAGAATTAAGAGTCATAAATGGTTTGATTAGTACTCGGATATGGATCGAACATGAACTTGGATCGGATTCGGATCGGATCTTGACAATATTCATATCCGATCTGCCTCCTATTAGGGTTCGATTTAGATTTAGATTTTTTTTCCAATTGAATTTGGATCGATTTTTTTCGAAGTAGATCCAATTCGAATTGAATCGAATTCAGATTAAATTGTCATCTCTACGTATAGGGTTTAATTTTTTTAGTGTTAGGGCGTAAAAAAGAACACCAAAAAGAGACATAAGAATTTTGTCTATATTTCTGCAATACCCTATGCATACACTTTTCATATATGTTAATAAATTAGGATCGTATGTGCATATAGTTTATGAATGTTTTTATACGTGCCATGGTGGTCTTAAAATCTTAATCATAGATCAGAGGATGAGGCCAAGTTCAGATAGGTAGAGAGGAAGAGACAATTGAATAAGTGAAAACAAGAGTGATAGGAAATCAGCCCATTTAGCTAACAAAAGCATTTTTTTTTTTTGACAAATCCTATGATCGTTATAATCCTAATCCTACCTAGAGAAAAGGGGAAGGAAAACTTTAAGAGAAAGAAAGGAAGTGTTCATAATGGGTCTAGAACCTATGACCTAAGGGAATATGAGAGAACAAAGATGGGCAGCTTGGCCAACCGACCAAATATGCTTGTTCAAATTGATACAGTGATTCAATACGTAGTTTTAGCAGAAACTACATGCAGTAGACTCCAATGCGTATGTGGTCCAATAAGGTCTGGATAAATCTACCCCTGCAATCGAATCATCTTTCATGGAATCCCCAATATAGAAAGAGGATGAGTATGTAAACAATTTTGAAATGCCTTCTTTCGGTGCTGCTGTGACTGATAGAATTAGCAAAGCATATGTTCTGTTTGCACAAGTGGCCAGCTTACTTGTGCGTATTCACATTTTGTTTTCAACGCGTATGAACTTTATTTCATTGTTTTCTCGGCCTCAGCTATTGACTATTGATGTTCTTCTATTATTCTGAAAAGCATCATCGATCCTTTGGTTTTCCTTGTAGCCAAACTAAGGAATCAAAATCCAACTCATGGGCGTCGTGGCCTTCTCCTCTTTGTTTACTTTTAGAATGTCATGAGGTGGAAAAATTTAACTTTCCGTCTGATTTCAGCTTTTCTTTTCACTGCACCACATGGAACCTAATGAAAGTAAGCAGTTGGTTTTAATTAATTTTATTAGTCGAAGATTGTTATTGATTAATAATAAATAAATATTCGTAAAGAATATTTTTTAGTGATTAAGTAAGAGTAGAAGTGGCAAACGGGTTTAAGTTATTTTGAGTCTGATTTTGTTTGATTTAAGTTTGATTCGAGACTAACTTCATCGGTTCTATGGTAATTTGGGTTGGGTATCGGGTTAGGTCGGGCCAATATCGGGTTGGTTCGCTTTTGGGTCAATAGGAGATCAATCATTTTTTATTTAGGTTAACTTTTGGAATTTTGAGTTGAGTAGGAGTCCAATTGAAGTTAATATATAATATTGGTATATCCTTGTAAAAAACACATCTTTTTGTTTATCAATTATCATTTAAGTTATTTTTTGTTTAAAAATGAAGACTTCGATTATTAAATATATGATACATTGTTGTTGCAAAACTCGTTTCAACTTGAAAATCAATTTTTATTGTAGCAATTTCATATATATCATTATAAATTAACCTTGTAGCAATTTCATATATTATTATTATTATTATTATTTTTATATATATATATCCATCAACAAATCAGTAAAACTTTGTTTGGTTAAATCGGGTTTGAGTAAAATAAATTCAGGTTATTTTCGGTTCAAATTTTCTTTCAGTTCGGTTGAAAATCGGTTTGAATTCACATCGGTTCAACTAAAATTTAGATCGGTTTCGATTTGGTTTATTTCAAATTTTGGATCATGTTCCAGTTAAAATCGGATCTCAATTCGGATCTTGAGTCAAGTTTACCAGCTAAGTAAGAGAACTATTGTTTATGATTTTTTATGTTTGACTGTTTGTAACTTTCTTTATAAAAAAAATAGACCTCGTTGCATACAAAAGTTACAAGTTGTGGGGAGGATTTGTAGTTTTCTTTGTATAAAAGTAATAAGTTTAGCAGATGTAAGCCAGCAGATCGAATCACATTAAATAATATGTTTTACTATTGTGATTTATTCTTTTTATTTTATCTCTATCTCGTATTGATAATTTTTCCAAACACAAATTTCCAAGAAATACAATATCCTAGAAAAAGTAAAAGTAACCCTGCACGCACACAGGATTTTAAGTCTAGTGTTAAGAGTTAAAAACGTATATAAATTGATGGATTGGTAGAGCAGAGTTTCAGCACATCTCAGCGCTCCTTGATACGAAAGTGACCAAGCGAGCTACAGCACGAGCACACATATATACCAAAATGGCCATGTCTGATTTTGCACCACAGAATCAGCAGGTTCCATCTTCAATCCAAATCATCCGGTTCTATTGACACTTCTTTGTTCTTTTTGATAACCTACTTTATTTTTGGTGTTGGTTTTTATGAAAGGATATCCTACTGCTGATCCCCCTGCTGCTCAGAACAAGTGCTTCCCCCGTTCAAAGAAGAAAGGAGACAGAGGCTTCATTGAAGGATGGTAAGAAATACACACGTATTATGGCCATGTTTGGCAAACAACTTTTTGAGTTAAAATTAGAGATTTAAAATATGTTTAGAAGTTTGATCAGTCAAATCCGCTAATTTAGATGTTTGGTAAATAAATGATTGTAATAGCGGATTGGGTTGAAACCCCTCATCTTGAAAAAGCTCACTTTAGGAATTTTTTTAATTAGAGGTTTGGATAAAAGACTTGTAAAGACTCTTTTGTCCTTGATAATTATATTTTTTAAATAACATAAATTTGAATAACTAATAAAATTAAAAAATAATTCCACAAATAAGAAATTTATATATATGCATCTAAATTTAATAATTATTAGAATTATATTAAAAAGATAGTTTTACAAATAAAAAATTAATATATACATCCTTCGTATATGATTAGTAATAATATTAAAAAATAATTTTCACAATCTAAATAATATTAATGGATACAAAATATTAATAACTAATAAATTATTCAAACAAGTATTAAATATAATCGCGTCCTTATATGTTATTTTGTTTGTTCAAATAATCAAACAACTATAAACTATCAGTTAATTTTACCAAACACTTTTATACAACAATCTAATGCAATCCACTAGTCAAATTAGTTAATGTTATCAGCTAATATAATCCGCTATTTGCTAATTGCCAAACATGGCCTATATATATAGGGGGTTAGGATCCACTTACATTATATATGTAGTGTAGCGATGTCTTTTCTCGCTAAAAAATGAGTTTTGTTTTTATTTTGTTTTTTTCTTCCGCGTGGAGTTTTAGAAAACCCGCATTTTATTTAAAATTGGAGTCGCCACCGGCCACTCAAGGTGGACCGGACACCGTAGAAAACCAGTGATTTCAAATTGATGGGTTCGGGAGTCGGTTACGGATGGGGAAGGATTAGCACCCCCACACCGCCCAAAATTGGTACTTTAATAATTACCGCTTTATTAATATTAGACTTTCCGGATTAAAGTGACGATTAAATTAAAATTTGATTATAAGTGCGAGTAAATTTTAAAGGCCCCGTTATTCGAGAGTAAACGCCCAACCACTATCACTACGCCGATCATCGGCCCGTTTACGCTCGAATAAAAGGGCACCGCATTGACAAAAAATATATGTTCGTTATGCAAACTTAAAAAACATGACAAATATAAATAAATACCCTGCGATAAAAAATATAAATAAATACTAACATAATGAAATAGTAACATAACATAAATAAAATACTAATCTAAAACATACATACATAACTATTAATTTAACACATAAATAAAAACATATCTAACATAAATAAAATAATAATCTAAAACATACATACATAAATATTAATCTAACTTATAAATAAAAACATATCTAACATAAATAAAACAATAATATAAAACATAAATTTAAAACATAC